>CM039434.1:16246015-16968515 GCA_022379115.2 Bauhinia variegata | reverse complement strand
TTATTTCTCAACAACAACTAGATCTACAGGATCAATATCAACAGCTTGTGGAACCTCAACAACTGGTTGTCTAACACCCATTTGAATTTGAGGAGTGTGAATGACAATCAATCTATCACTTGAACTAGAGGGTTGAGCTTCCTAATGATCTATTTCAATGTAATTGATCACTCATACTGATCAAGTCATTCTCAAGAAATTTTGCATTTCTTGACTCCACAATCCTAGTGCTATAAGATGGACAATAGAATCTATGCCATTTGGACCTCTCAGCATATCCAATGAAATACCCACTAATGGTCCTTGGTCTAGCTTCTTTTCTTATAGGTTATAAACTCTCACTTCAGATGGGCATCCCTAAACACGTATATGTCGCAAACTCGATTTCCAACCTTTAATAACTTAAAAGGTGTCTTTGGGATAGCCTTCGATGGAACTCGGTTTAATATATACACAACCATCTTTAAAGCTTCAGTCCACAAGAATTCTAGGAGTTTATTCCGCATGCTTCTTACCATGCCCATTAAGGTTTAGTTTCTTCTTTCTGTTACACCATTCTGATTCGGAGAACCGGGCATGGTGTATTTGATAACAATTCCTTGTTCTTGAAGAAACTTAGCAAATGAACCAGGTGCTTGTCCATTCTTTGTGTATCTACCATAATACTCTCCACCTCGATCTGATCTCACAATTTTAATTTGCTTTCCACATTGATTTTTTACTTTAGCCTTAAAAACTTTAAAGGCATCCAAAGCTTCATCCTTAGAACGAAGTAAGTAGAGATACATGTATCGTGAATAATCATCTATAAAAGTGATAAAGTATTTTGGACTACTTGTGTCCACGTCCAAACAGCAAATATCTCTATGTATGATCTCTAATAGGTTTGTGCTCCTCTTTGCACCTCTTTTAGACTTGTTGGTTTACTTACCCTTAATGCAATCAATAAAAGTCTCAAAATCAGTAAAATCCGAAGTACAAAGTACCCTTTCGTTTACTAATCTTTTAATTCTTTCAATAGAGATATGTCTAATCTCTGGTGCCACAACATAGAGGATTCCTCATTCACAACACATCGTTTTACCCTAGCAGTAACATGCATAGAATTATAAGCAGCATCATTTTGTAATTCAATAGAGTAAAGACCATCAGACAAAGTACCATAACCAATAACTTCAGATTTATTAGAAAAACTAAAACTAGAATCCGAAAAGTTAAAGGAAAAACCCAAAGGTACAATCTTGAAATAGAAATCAAATTCCTAGAGAAATTTGAAACATAAAAAGTCTTTTCCAAAATCAAAACAAAATCGTTGCTTAAAACCAAACTACACATGCCAATGGCTTTTACATGTGAACTCATCTTGCCACCCAAATAGATGTATTGTTCACTTCCCACTAGTTTCCTTAGGTTTTGCATACCCTGCAAGGTATTAAAAACATGAATTGTAAAACCAGAGTCAATCCACCATGCGTCATGATTAACACTAACCATGTTAGATTCATAACAAACAAATGAAAGTTGAGTATCTTTTTTGTCGAGCTAATTCTTAAACTTTAAGCAGTCATTTTTCATGTGCCCCTTCTTCTTGCAGAAGAAATACTTTGACTCTTTCTTTATGTCTGACTGTGCTGGAATCTTGCCATTTCCCTTATATTTGGCTTGATCTTTCCTTTTCTTTCTCTGAGTAGTCAAATTCACCTTTTCACCCTCTTCCATTGCCAACCTCCTTTCTTCTTGGACACACATGATCATAAGTTCATTAATTGACCACTTATCCTTATGTGTGTTGTAAGATATTTTGAAGGGACTATATTGTTGGGGCAGAGAATTCAAGATGAAATGAACCAGGAAAGATTTTGACATCTTAACTTCCAAAGCTTCAAGTTAAGCTGCCATGTCCTTTATGTGCATGATATGATCACGCACGCCTATTATCCCGGTGAGCTTCCGGGATGAAAATTGCATAATTAAAGTGCTGGCAAAAGCCTTGTCAGATGTTGTAAACTGCTCATTGATGGCTTTCAGAAGGTCTTTGATCTTATCATGTTGTTCGACAAAACCATGGATACCATCAAATATCTTGGTCTTTATGAACATCATAGAGAGGCGATTAGATCGCTCCCATTTTTCATAAAGATTAATAGTGTCTGGAGTGCTAGTTACAGTGATGGTAGGTGGTTCATCATTTCTTATAGCATAATCAATATCCATCCACACTTTATAGTTATCACCCCTTAATTTGGGAATGTCGCACTTAATATCAGAAATGTTCGTGGGTTGAATAACTACAAATTTTCAAACATACATGCTTATTAACTAAAATTTTGAGACCTTAAAACAAAATGTCATGTTTTACCAATGTAAAACATGCTTTAATCCATGAATTTAGTGACATAAAACTTGTCTGTGGGCCAAAGTTCTACTCAATTAGATTCATCTTACAACTTGATAATAAAACCATCAAATTATGTTCCTTTTCTTAATTTCTATGGGTAGATTTTATTATATCACATATGATTAATTACAACTAAAATTTTAATGTGATCCTTAAACTTAATATACAATTTTAATTAATTAAAGATGATGTGGCTACTCCCTAATTAATTAAAAATTATATTAATCACCTAACATTAATTAATTCTCAATAAAGAGCTAAATATTTGCATAAAATCATAAATTTTAATGTGCATAAATTATTTAACTTAAAATTGTGTGTTTAAATAAACACCAAAATCAAACATTCAATTCAGTAAAATAAATAAATAATTTAAACACATAAATAAATCAAAATAAGGAAAAATAAATAGACATAGTCATGCAAAACAAAACCTGCAAATTGAATTTCACAAACCCAAAACGATAGGTCATTTATGTAAACGACACGTCTTTTATGCACAGGCAAGCCACACTTAATGAATGAAAAATGACACTTCTTTATCAGCATGACTAAAAATGACTTGTCGGTTGTGTTGTCTTCAACCTTTATCTAAGTCATTTAGACTTAGTTGCGACCCGCGGCCCTAAATGGAGAACTCGACGGTTTTTCAGCCAATTTTAATGTTAAATCTGATGTTTCAAAGCCTAGACCGCATAGAAATCCTATTTACTATTAATTTCTAACCTTTACAGTGATTAAAAACATCAAAATCTTAACGCCCAATATGAACTTCAAACCGTGCTTTTTAAAGTATGTAAATAGATGCGCTCAAGCCAAACACGACATGTATGATATTAATGCTTTCTGATATCAGTTTGAATTATCAACGTGTTTCAAAACAACATATATCCAGAAATGAAAACATAGCATCAAGCATATGAAAACCAAAATAGTTTAAACAAGGATGCAAGACAGAGGCATTCCTATTGCTTTGATACCAAATGAAACCAATTTCTATATCGATTCAAACATGCTTATGAACACGGTAAACATATTTAAATCGAATGCGAAAGCATATGGATCAAGAAAGCGTACCTCCAACCATGCAAATACACCCTTATTCCTTCTCTGTTTTAGCTCTTCTAAACTTTCACTCCCTCAAATTCCAATGGTGCTGTTTTCTAAAAAGAGGAGCAGGCTTAGGGACCAAACAGAGAGCAACACATCCTTAAATACTCCTCTGCCCATCATGGAGGAGTTGGTAGCATGCGTAGGATATCGGCAAGGCGTTGAACGCTATTGAATGTCGCTGGATTAATGGGTTGAATGTAAACCCAATATGGACCATATTCTGAAATTCATTTCCCAATAGGAATTGAAACGGAGAACAAAGCATTAATCTCTGTTTAACACAAGAATTTTAAAGTAAAATTCTAACAGATAATTCAAAATTAAGGAATAATTTTTGAATATTTATTTAAGGATTTTTTTTAGTTGTAGATAACTAGGAAATAAACCCTATTCACTCTTCACCCTTCTACATATAAGAAAGATGTGTTTAGGTTAAATTGTCCAAGCAGTTATCTAATTAGACTAAAAGATTGCTAACCCTACTCTATAGATAAAAAGCTGAAGGGAGTATGAAATACGCTACACATTTAGCATTCAGAACATCTAAGAATCTCTAAACGTGCTTCCTAGAACTGTGTGAGAGAAAAATAACCGTTCTAGCAAATGGAAGAAGTGGAATCTGGATTTCTCCTGTAAAAATACAATAGAGGCACTGTTGTCATTGGAGTGCAAAGGAATCCAAATTCGCAACTCCAAAAAGTAATACCTAACTAGTTGTAGGTCTTGGTTTGTGTCTCTGCATATGGGCAAGGGATTTTTTTTTTTTTTTTTAAAAAAAGACAAAACAAAAATCACTTCTTCCAACATACCGTGAAATCTAACAGAGGGTGCTAAATAGGATAATGCCTTGTAAAAGAAAAATTTTCAAGGAAAACGCCAACCATGATAGTACCCTCATACCTGTTATTTTTCATTTTTGTTTAGCGGGAGCAGATAGCTGGACATTGTGAGCGCCAAGCAGAATGGCGCCTTTTGCATGTAAATCTTTTTTTAATAGGGCGCGGGTTGGCCCATTCTACCTCTTTGCAACCAGTACCAGGAGTGGCATCACGGTATCATCATAAATATTTTAGAAGAACATCAACAGTAGTCTATCAACATGTAATTTAACCGTACTAGATGATAGTTTCTGTCTATCTAGATTTTGCTACAATTGTAGACAAACTGTTATAGCTTAAGTGAGGTTGCAGCAGCGCTTTAAGAAATATCTTAGGTCTTAATCTCTTTCTTGTGTGAGAAATTTTTGAGACTACATAGTTATATTGTGATTATATATATAACATAAATATGTGTTATTTTTCCCCTATGTATTGGACGTAACCAATTTTGATGCCCTCATCATGTCAGTAAGAGATCCAGCAATATCTTGTTCAGTAATATCGAAAGAAGCAAAATTAGATGCCCCAATAGGGACATCCTTTTTTGCATCAAGTCAAGAAAGCATTTTAGTTTTTTCATCTTTTTCTTTTTTTTTTTTAAAAGTTTCAACTTAAAAAAAAAAATTCGATTTAGCCTTTTTAAAGAGAAATATTTTAACAAAGACATCATTCTAGATGATGTCTTCTAATTAATAACTTTCGTAAATACGCCATTTGTTTTAACACTTTTAAGACTCTATATAATATATTAAAAAATTATTTTGAGTCAGTGGTGTTTTGATAAATAATTTTAATTTTTGTATTTTTATAAAAAAATAAACATGTTATGTACCTTTTAAAATCTCGAAGGAATTCAACGTATATTATGAATATTTTTGTTAATAAAGTGCACATAATTCATAGCTTTGGCAAATTTCTTCGACTCTTTTCTTGAAATAAAAAGACGTTGTTACTTGACACCCATTTTTCTTTCTGTCCCTCATGTATCACTCCTTATTCTCAAATATTAAAAAATAGAAATATTTTAGAAATACAATGTGACGCCCATCCCAATATCGCGGCACTTAACAAATGGAGATGTACTGTGCGTAATCCATAATTTTACACCCTCTTATTTACTATTTTTTATTTTTTTTTTACTTTTTATTTATCTTATTTTTTATTTACAGTTTTATTTTTATAAATACACTAAAAATAAGAAGTGTACATTGAGGTGTATAGAGATAAGTGTACAATACATTGAGGTGTGCAATTTATATTTCCCTAACAAATGATGCCTTTTGTAGTTGCTCCATCCTTGTAGTGTCCCCACTTAGGAAATGGCTGTAGCATATTCATGGATTGTTATTTTGGAAACGTTGGAATTGTGTATATGCAATACGGGTGTTATTTATCAACGTGTTGGTTCTAAGTATGTTAACTTGTATTTAAGCTTATATGTATAAGCATGTTGACATGTGTTCAAGTTTATATGTATGAAAAATGTTTTTAGAAGAGTTCTACTTTATGTAGGTCTTTTAATTAGTTTAAGCTAGATTAGTTAAAAATTAATAGACTTAATAATAAATTCATGTTTTATAGACACCATTGGTTAAGTACCAAAATAAAAAATAAAAGTGTCATTTATGTTAAGAGAAAATCCTCTATCTCATATTTTGTGTTAAATCTTATCTCATATCATTTCTATTAGTCAATATATTATAAAATAATATTATAAAAATTATTAAATCATTGAAAATATCTTTTATGACTAATAAGAATAAAATAGAATTATATTTGGAACAAAGTCTAGGACAAGAAATATTGTCCCATTTATGACCTTGATTTGTACTCTAAGTGGTATGTTAAGAGATAAAATTCTCTATCTCACTTATAATATCAAACTTTATCACATGATCTTGGAATTAATAAAAATATTTAATTAATTCAATTAGTAACATATTTTATTATATTTTGTCTATCTTAACGGCATGTTTGGGGTCCATGAAGGGGCAGACAAAGCTTGATGAAAAAGTTACCCGCGCAATATCGACTAAAGCTACTGAACTAACCAAACACAATGTATGTTTTAAATTATCCAGAGTAAAATATTTCTAGAAACCACCCGCTACCTTTGATTGTAAAATTATCTAGAACATACATAGCACTAGCGTGAAAGTATGTAGAGTTAAAGAGCCCCAACGCCATATTGTTCAATCAAACTTTGAGCTTTGAAGCACGATAAAGGCTCAACAAGGGGTCCATTATTCGACAAAAAAGAAAAGCAGATCAGAAGGCTTCAAGAAGAAGCAAGACAAATGGAAGCTATTTACAAGCCAGGGTAAAAGATACAGTCAACTCCACTCTTTTGACTCCTTCAATAATTACAAACACTCCATTCCAAACTCCTTTCAACACTACTAGTCTTTCACCATTAACTACAGAGATAGTATATAAAAAGTACTTTCCTATAGCTTCTAACTATTAACCTCAAAATACCAAAATGCAATCTTCCATGATGAGCACTACTAAAGGTGCCTCCTCAACATCTTCTCCCAGAAAGTCCAAAGAAGAAAAACTGTCATTTCCTCCCCCAATTATGATTATCACTACCCTCAAGAAAAACAAACTTCTTCTAACTCATAAGCAGATTATTCTTTCAGATCTACATTGAAGAATATGATGAAAAAGAATACACTGACATTTGAGCCGTCCTTATAGCTACTCAAGCCACAAGGACAATGGGCATCAACTAACTATCCAAGGGAAGACCCTGATATCACCTATGAATATCTTCCTAAAAAGATTACAAAAACAAAACCCACCGGAGGACCGTGGTTCACTCTTGATTGTGTCACCCCAAAAAAATACAAAACAAATCGTTAGACTTTGGAGCCTGTCTTGATACTCAGATGTTACATTTTGAAGCAAATCTTTTAATATGTCAGTGCCGACTTTCAGTATCATCAGCACTCTCAAACAATGGTACCATAATCTTGGTGATGGCTAGTAAGAACAATTTAGACAAGTTGCAAGTGTTTTTGTGCTTTTCTTTGAATCCTCCATAAAGAATTCATTAGAGACCCCAACATCTTTGATAAATAAACAAGGCAGGAATATTTCAACATGAAGTGTTGCTTGTGAGAAACTAAAGATCTTAACAGCCCCTTTCTCGCGAATGCGTCGTAGATTTTATCTACTAAATGAAATGAATGACCCGGGAATAATTAGCACTTATGTGGCTTCGATGCCTAAAGAAATCCACCCAAAACTTCAACTATGATAATAATGAGGGGGCAGGATGTCACGACCTTGACTTTCGGATAAATTCACTAGATGACTCTTGTTGATAGCTAGTCAGAGGAATACCCGATTAGAGTTCTAAGTTCAAGAAGGCTTCAAAAGGCCTATCTTTAGATCAAATGCAAAGATAAAGACTGCAATTCTCCAACAAAGAAGAATAAACACTTGAAAAGATTCTACAGCATTGCTCAAAGAATAAGAAAATTCAAACGCTTCTTCAAGAAAAAGTCTAGCAAGGGCAAAAATAAATCAAACAAATACTTTCGAGACAGATGTCACTTTGCAAAGCATTAGCCCAATAAGACTGCCAAAGCTCAAAACATGATTGAAACATTGATGCCTCTTGAAGACACTAATATTGAATCTTTCCACTCAGAGCAAGATGAAACAGACGAAGAAATAGTCCTTGCTCTCAACCACTTAAACTCTGAATATGAAGAGTCTGGTCTAGAGTATGCCTTAGATTATTCTATCCAGAAAGTTTAGAATATTGCTCCAACAATTCCATCTCCTCACGTTGAAGTCCATATTTTATCATTCAAATTTGCCGTCTCATGGAAGGTTATAACATATATGGATATTGGCTCTCAACGCATTATAATCAATCCATCAATTCTTGCTGCAAAAATATGGCAAAGAAATCCCATTCTTTCATAGCAGCAGATGGGGAAATTTTCCAAAATGAATTAACAATCAAGCATCCCATTGGAATAAAATTCTTCCTAGGATGCACTGTTTGGGAAAAGGTTATTGGAAGCAATTTGCTAAACAAAGACTTGGGAATCGGGATGGATGTCTAATCTGAAGCCGACAAACTCTTGATCCTTCAGAGAGGGATTAAGTTCAAACAAGACTTTTAGGCCATACACAGAGCTTTGAAACCTCTTCACATTGGTAGAAGCCCCTTCTCCATATGATGAGCTGAAGAACCAACTTCTAAAGCTTTGGCTGGCAGTCATGGCTCCTTTAATAATGTTAATCTATTATGGAAAAATCCAGACTTATTTGTAAACCTTCCATTCAAACTCAATGAGGATATCAATCCAACTAAAGCCAATCCACTAGGAATGAGACTGGTAGATCTGGCCCTGCCAAGTGAAGAATGAAACTAGCTACTCAAGCATGGATTAATAGAACCAACCAAAGATAAAGCTTTGGTTTAGGGTTAAGGGCACTTTTAGTCATCCCTTCACTGAATCTAATTTTTAGTATCTGCATTGTGTACCATCATGGTGGACTTCTGAAGTTACAAAAAGTGTGGAAAATCATACATATTGAAAGATAAGTCAATAAGAATTAAAGTACTGCGGACCAAAAATGAAGCTTGTTACTGGGACACATTCTCTAACCATTCTCCTAATCAAAATGCTAAATAAAATGCTTTGATAAATCACTTATGTGAAATAAACAATTAGTAACCCACAATTGAGATATTTAAAAACCTCAAGATCAACTGTTCAATTCAACTAAGAGCCTCCGCGGAAGCATTTACGGAATGCACATCTCTGTGCGTCGACAATTACGCAGGTGTACCACTAGAGGAGAGTGAGGTGGAGGAAAGAGTGGGGAGGAGAGTTGCAAATTGAGAGGTCGATGCATGCACTGTTCAAAGATTTTTTTTGGTATTTTTTAATAAGAAAGATAAAGTTTTATAAGAAAAAAGAGATAATTTATATGACCCATTTAAAAAGTTTATAGAGTTGCATGAGTAGAGAAAAAAATTATATAAATTGTATAGAGTAATATGTCATGTGAGATCTATAAAAATAATATAAATAATTAAAATATGAAACTTTAGTGATTACCATAAATAAAGATGATCTAAAGCCTCCAATCTTCGAATGCAGCATTGGTCAAAACTCAAACAATTAGTCAACAGGCCAATTTTAACCTGAAGATACGGAAATATTTCCTCTTAACTCCCAAGACCCTTTTGATCGCGGCACCCAAGAAGAACATGTTGATGAGGAATTATTGTTGCTACAATTAGCCAAACCTTATCATAATCCTGTTTATGGCAGCATGCATTCAGATGACTACACCAATTTCGATGCTTCTACAGGACATTCCATATAGAGACAAAATATTGGGCACCAACTTTTACTTTAAGTACATGTAATAAATGTATGTTTAAACTCGTAAGAAAGAAAAGTATGCTACGCGTGTGCTATATATTATAGTTGTCAAAAAAAGAGTTAGGAATAACTTGTACTTATTATTGCCCTTATTAGAAGTAGTATGCACTTTGGTTACTATTTGAGTGTCCTAGTCATTATACTTACTAGATCTAGCATGCTTAGTCATGCTACTAGGATATTGTATTAAGTTTGCGATTTGTTTCTTACTCGATCTGGCATGCTTACTAGGATACTTTCATAGGTGAGGATGCAAACATGTCAATAAACTTAATATAGTATTCTAGTAGCATGAGTAAGCATGCCAGATCTAATAAATACAATGACTAGTACAAGGTGTACTGCGTTGGAATCATACCTGTAAATTCGTTATTCTTCAAAGGACGGAAGAATGAAAGATTTGGCATTAAAGTCATGAACAAAGGTAAAGGACCTTGAAGAGTGTAGTTGCTTACATTCTTTACTTGGGGAACCCACATTATGGCTTGCATGTATCTCATGGGGATACGAAACTCCGGTAAAGAACTAAACTCATGAAGAGGTCACATGATTATTAATAAATTTATATTAACTATTGGATTTAAATAAAATAGATGGTTAAGATTAAGAGTAACTTTTTTTATATCCTTTTACAATAAGTAGATATCTTTTCAATTGTAACAATCTAAATACTGGAGAAGCTATCTTCAAGGTGTACTGCGTTGGAATCATACCTGTAAATTTGTTATTCTCCAAAGGACAGAAGAAATGGACAAAGGTAAAAGACCTTGAAGAACGTAGTTGCTTACATTCTTCACTTTGGGAACCCATATTGTGGCTTGCATATATCTCATGCGGGTATTAAGCTCTAGTAGAGAACTAAATATAAAGAAATACAAAATGAAAGGTGTTTGATTGACTTCTAAGAAGATTTGAAGAAAGGAGTCATGTACATATCACATGATTTTTTATAAATAAATGACTGTTATTGAATATGGTTAAAATGAAATGTCAAGATAAAGAGTAAGTGTGTAAGTTGATTCCTTGCCATATTAGAAACTCAATTTTAATACATACCTTTCAGTTAATGAATCAATGAATAATTCTTTAAGAAATTATCAATATTTTTTTCTTGGTCTCTGTTAACGATAAAATTTATATATCCCACAACATACAACATTCACGCCAATGGTGTATACATAATCCTGGAACTTGTTGCCATATGCAATCATAAGCTTGACATATAATATGCCAAACTTCAATTATTTTACATTCACGGGGTAGGAATGGCATCAAAAAGTAAAGATGATTTCCACTTCGTGCTTTTGGTGTCTTGAATAGAATGAGCATCTCCATATTGGTACATGCAAAGCGACATCCTTATCATGTTCAAAGCAATCTCAGTGAAACTCGGAGGGAAAGGAGAATAGTTTACATCTTCATTCATCTTCTTCCATGTTGTACATATCATGGACTTTATATGCTCACGAGCAAATTGTTAAGAGGCTCCCGTCTCGTGCATATAGCATTGAACTGATTTAATAATATCCCCATCCTCTATCTCACGCTAAAATTGAAATGATAAGATCAAATAAACATACTGATTATAAAGTAAAGAATGCCAGATTTAGGGGAGAAAAAATAACAAAAGAAAACTACCATACCCTTTGTGTTCCAAGATCATTGACAAGGCGAATAGTCTTAGATGAAGTGCGAATGATATTGGAATATTCTTCTAGGTATTTCAAGTCCTCCATTCTTATTGGATTTGGAGTAGAAAAGTAATAACGAATGAGTGTAAACACTATATTTTTGTCTAAATTTTTATTTTATTTTATTATTTTATTTGTTTAATTAATTAATTATTTATTTTATTTTATTTTATTTTCTTATATATATTTTTTTAAAAAAAAAAAGAAAAAAAAAAGAAAAAAGGAAGAAAAGAAAAGAAAAGGAAAGAACGGAGAAAAGAAAAAACAGTGGTGAAGAACAAAAAAGAGCAAGAAAAGAGAATGAAACAGCGAGTAAATAAAGGAGAGAAAAAGAAAGTAATGACAGAAAACAGAAGAAAAAAAGAAGAAAGAAATCACGGCGTGAAAGATGGAAGGTAGAGTGATGGAGCAGCGAAGCTGCACCGTGACAGAAGGAAAAGGACAGCTACAGAGGTGAAGGAACAGTAGAGTAGCAGAGCAGCAAGCGGAATCGAGAGGAAAAGATTGAGACAGAGAGCTTCAGAAAGAAACAAAAAAGGACTTCAGAGAACAGAGAACAGAGGAGAATAAAAATGGAAGAAAAACGAGAGCGAGGGCGAGAGTGAGAGTGAGAATGGGAAGTTAGAGAGAGCTATCGAGAAAAAGAAAGAAAACGAAGAGAAGAGGCAATCCGGAACTGAGAGAGAAGCGAGAAGAATCTAAGGAGAGAACGAGCAATAGAGAAGGAGAGTAATAGAGCTTTCAATTTGGGTTCTTTGGTGCATCTCTTTCACTCTCCTTGTGATTATTCGCTTTGCTTGGGTTATTGATGTCTGTGTTGAGCTATGGAGGGTCTTGGGTGATTGTTGTATCAATTTATATTGTTATTTTGTTACTTTGTAATCTGTTATTTGGTCATTCTGTTGCTGGCTTATTGTTGGGATTAAAGTTCATTTTAATCTGTGTTTCTTTGATTGTTGTTTGCATTTCATAAAGAGGGAAGTGGTTTTGAAATTCTCGTTTCTTTCTCCCATGTTTCAAATGCAGTTTTGGGGTGTGGTGATATTTTAGTATTCCTAGTCCACTTGTGAATGATGACTATGCTTGTGGTGGTAGACTTAGTGTTCATTCTCGTAGAGTGAATAGGCTTTGATTCTGATTGGCATTTGCTAGAAAAATATATTTTGTGTTGTGTATTCTCTGCCTTTGATTTTTATTCTTAGGAAAAGTGGGGATGAACACTTGTGTTATATATGTTCTGCATATGTTTGATTTTAGAGGCTCTATTTTGCTTATTCTTTGGTGCTCTGGTTCATTTTGATCTGCATGAATCTTCGGTAGCTGCAGGTTTTGCATGCTTGAAAATTTCAGTTCATTAGTAGTGTGTGTTCTTTAAATTTGTTTGGATTCTCAGATGATACTTAATTCATGATTTTAAACTTGATTTTCTGAATCATACATTGACATGTTAGTTGCATTTACTTGTGACTTCTAGGTGTTATTGTGAATGAATGAGGGGTATACGTTTAGCTTTTCAAGTTCGAATTATCCATGCTTCTAAATTTATCTTGTTATTAATGATGTTGTTGGCTTGGATGGTTGTGATGGCCTTACTTTTAGCTCCATTCTTGAATTCATATGCACATTATTCTAACTTATTCAGGTTGATAGCATTGGTCAGTATTTGTCTGAATTTTCTTTTCCCCACATCACGTGCATTCGGGTGCCTCATTGATTTTCATTTAGTGTAGCTTGTTAGAAGGAAAAGAGAATTAAGGATGGGCTTTAGTTTGTTTCATTTCTAAGTTTTTCCTGCTTTGTGTTGTATTTGTACATGCATATCCATTGTTTTGTTTGGAAGCATTTTGATTCTTTGCTGCTGCCATTTTCTTCTTGGTGTTTGTTGAGTTGCCTGCATGTGATTGATCTAAAAGGGGTGCTGCCAGAATGATGTTTGAATTGATCTACCTGGAGGGGTGTAAAAAAGAAACAATGGGGTGAGAATAGAAAAATGAAGTTAAGAATGGGTAAATGAGCCGTGGATGTTATGGAAAGAAAAGAACAAAAAAAAAAAGAAAGATGTGTGAGAAGGAAATATGCATGCATATGCCCAGGGTGTTAAACAGAAATTTTGGGGTGTTGAAAGAAAAAGAGTTCAGATGGGAGGCGAGGCTAAGAAATGGGTGTGAGTAGAGATTGCATGGGTGCAAAAAGAAAATATTTGGTTCAGATTAGGGGAAAGGGTGTAAATAGGAATTGTGAAGGGTGTTGAAAAGAAAGAGAAGTATTGGGAAAAAAAAAAGGGAGGGGTGGTTAAAAGGAAGTTTATTTCACGTTATATTTCCCACGTAATTTTTTATATATCCCGCTTCTAAATTTCAAACTGTAATTAGTATACATACAGATTAGGATGCATTTGGATCTTTAGGGTCCTGAGGCCCCTCATTTATCATGAAAAGGTATGCAGTCTGATTTTTTATAAGACTGAGTTTGTACTATTCGACCTACGTGAAGATAAGTGTTATCTAGATGAACGGTTTATCTGTTTCAAAAGATGAAAGGATTCTATGTTCATTTAGAGAACTCATGCATACATATTTATTTTGTCGTTATTTTATTAAAAATTATAATGTTATTTTAGTACAAAATAAAATATAATTTTAGGTTATATCGTTATTTTGCATAACTAATTTAGGTAATTATTTTTGACTGATGCTGTGAGGTGTCTAATACTTTTCTCACACATAATTGATTCTCGAACTCACCTCTAGTTCATATTCTAATGCTTTTTTAATAATAAATAATAATAATAATTTTTTAAAAATAATAAAGTCTCTAATTGTATCTTAATTCTTCAACAATTGGAGTGACTTATCATTTCAAGAATGAAATAAACAACATATTGAATAATGTTTTCAAAAATTTGGATTCGTCCGTGGAGAAGAACTTGTATTTCACAGCTCTGAAGTTTAGACTCTTGAGGGGAAATGTTTATCTTATATCTGCAGGTACAGATTTCATTGGTGTGTGTGGGAAAGAAACTGCTATAAACTCAAAATCAACTAAGGAAGCTCACCCCTTTCTACGTTATACTTCATGATTCTTTATTACGAAATACCCTTTCATCTCTAATTTTTCTTTGTTAAATATCACTTGTAGTCATATTTATTTTTGGTGTCATTTTGGTCATCACGACATAATCAATTTGTTTAGCAAATTAATCCTTCAAGTGATCAGTTTTGGTGCTATAGGACTGATTCGTCGAGAATTAAAATAATACCAAAAATAAAGGACAAATGCGAAATTTGAAAAACACTTTAGAAATGAAAGGGTTTTTAACTCTCAAAATTATTTTTGATAAGATCTTATGAATAATTTGCATTGTCTTTTGCAGATGTTTTCGATTGCTTTCAAGATGGAAAGTGTGATTCCAAGGAATGACTTTCTATAGATATTGAAGGAATCCTATCATTGTATGAAGCATCTTTTTGTTTAATGAAAAATGGAACTATATTGGAAGAGGCAAAAAATTTCAGCTCTAAACATTTAAAGGAATTCATGAGAAAATGCGGAGACACAGATTTATCACTCTTACATGGTCATGCTTTGGAGATTCCATTACATTGGAGGATGCCACGATTGGAGACTCATTGGTTTATTGACTTCTATGAAAGAAAGCATAGTATGAATCAATCATTGCTTAAGCTAGCTAAATTGGATTTCAACATGGTTCAAGCAATCCATCAAGAAGATCTAAAGCATGCATCAAGATGATGTTAAATCATATCAATTTATTGACACTTTTTCTCCATTAAATAATCTTTTGAATGTTTTATGAACAAATCATATAAAAGATCATAGTTTGTTCTTATTCTTTTTCCAATATATATCCTAAGATGGTGGAATGAAACAGCACTCGGAGAAAAGTTGGGTTTTGCTAGAGATAAAATTGTGGAGAAACCCGGATTTGGGATCAGGCATAGCTGATAAAGAGCCATTTGTTAGGTTTTAGTAAGTACGGAGCTTTCGTGGAGTGAAAGGGATTTATAGAGGCATCAAAGTGTAAAACATTATTAAAACGTATAGCAGCATCAAAGTGTAAAACATTATAAAAATGTATAGCAGCATCAAAGTGTAAAACATGATAAAAACGTGTAGCAGTAAATTATTGAATGAGTAGAAATTGATAAAAATGCAACCAGGCGTTAAGATGTAAAACATGCGTGAATAAAGGTATTTGGTGCGCCCTTCTTCAGAGTTTAAGACTTTGCCGGTTCATTAATCACAAGTTCAAACCTGTGTACGTCACCTTCTCCCAATATAGGATGAAATTCCTATATGTTCCCCTCAATCTATTGACACAAAAAAGAAAAAAAAAATGTAAAACATGCATGAGAATATTGTCCATAGCTTCCATAATATAATGGATTAAAAGAAGAGTAGCAATTTGTTCCCATCAAGGGGTAAAACATTATAAAAATGTGTAGCAGTAATTAATGAATGAGCAGAAGTTGATAAGAGTACAAGCAGACATCAAGATGTAAAACATGCGTGAACAAAAGGGTTTGGTACAGTAATCCTTTCTTAGAGCCTAAGACTTTGCCAATTCATTAGTCATAAATTCAAACTCATTATGCCCACTTCCCTATAATATAGGTTGAAATTCTTATATGCTCTCTCTCAATCTACGGACACAAAGAAAAAATGTAAAACATGCATGAGAGTGTTGTCCATATCTTTCCTAGCAACACTGGTCTTAGCAGCGGTGGCACAGAAACTCTATTTCTCTCCAACGTTCTTCTCTTACACAGTCAAACTCGACGTTCTTCTTCTTCTCTCCTTCCCTTTCTCTCTTTTATTTCTTTGCTCTTTGAAGAGGTCAAGGAACTGATTTAGAGCAACTTTTCACGTCATTTAGCTATATGACCAATTTACAAAGCATTTTTTACATTGATTAAGTAGAGAACAGACGTAAAACATCTTCACATAATTACAAAAAACACCTTCTGTTAAATTTTCTACATCAATTGGAGTTTAACCAATTTAAAAACTCGTTGTAGTTTGTACTTTCAGTACTAGTGGATTAACACAAGTTTCAGTAAAATCATACGCACCAAAACAAATTTTAGTTAGAATTCTCTGACTCTTTCTTTTGCCGACATGGTGCGTATTGATAGTTGAATTAAACTATTAATACAAAGCTTAGAAGAAATCACATGCACCAAAGCAAAATTTGAGTATTCTCTTCCTTTTGCTTAAATAAAAAGCTTAGTATTCAAATCAAATTAAACACTTTTCAATTTTTCTCAACTCTTGGAAATGTTTTTGATTTATTTCACCGATCAAATCATGCCAGCTCTTGCCCTTGTGAGGCCAGTCCAAGGAGAGTGTAGTGTTGGCTATGGAGTCAAAAGATCCCTGTTATAAGTTTAGAAGGTCAAAGGAGGAGATAACAAAGTCTCATGGTAATCATTAATAATTACGAAGTTATTCTGTAAGGCCATTCCAAGAGAGTGTAATGCTGGCTATGGAGTCAAAAGATCCATCATGAATTTAGAAGACGTCAAAAAAGACATAACGAAGTCTCATGGTAATCAGTAATAACTACGAAGTGATTCTATAGATCATATAATTGAAAGGTCCTAAAAGAGATACCACAAAGTCCAAGCAACCCAAACAAAATTGATCAAGATCATCCTCACAAGATTCTGTGAAGGTATATGTTACGAACATAGATTTTAATTAATACATGTATTACCTTGCTGAACTCAAGTCGAAAACAACTCAAGAATTATTATAACCAGTCGACAGATTCCTTGACGTGGATGATTACAATATTTCAAATCTTTCTAGGTATAAAAACAATTTTCAATATCAATTATTATAAACCAAAGTTTATGAGCGGAAAGTTTTTCCAAGTGTCACGGAAAGACCGTCTAAAACTTAAATTTCTTTTGACATATATATATATATATATATATATATATGATCCAACAAGTAGCAAAAGGGATATGAGCTAATTGACAAGGTTTCTCACATAAAAAGAGAGTTTTGTAACTGAGACAAAATTAGAGTCTCAAAAACTTCAAGTGTGCCTATATTTTTATGTTCCACTTACTATATTTCATTCCTTATAACACTCTTTTTTCATTGTTTAGAAGATTTATTTTATAATTTAACAATACTTTTAGCATTATTTCATAATTTTTGAATCAATAAAAAAAAAAAAAAAAAAAACAAAGATATGGATCCTGCAAAAAAGCTAGTTATAAATGCTTTGCTAATAAAACCCTTTGGCTCATTGAGTACTTAGAATATTGAATCTAGATGATGGAATAAGCATTTCTATATTTGGTAAATATATAAATATATAGATGAGGATCCTCTTGTGTTGGCCCTTAACATTACACTATCATATTAGTAAAAAGCTAGCCTTGCAAACAGCCTAAAACTAAATCAATGGTCAAATTATAACGGACTCTCTCTCGTCTAGTTAACTCTCTTTTATACCCAGAAGCAATAAAAATGAAAAACGATAGCCTTCAGTTACAAACAACTTATGAAGACAGTTAAGACATGGTATATAAATTCTCATACTATTGCTTAGTACACAAAAAGTGTAAACTTATTGGTAACAATGGTTACAGGGAGATAAATTCGTAACACTACTACTCTTTTTTACTATGCAAACTTTTCTACTATTAAGTAATACATTGAATCTTTCGAGATAACTGTTAAAAGAAACTTTTGACTACTGCGTCAATTTCAATGCGTCTCCAAGTCACTTAATGTGATAAAAGGGATTCTCTTCTCACTGTTTTATTGG
Organism: Bauhinia variegata; assembly: GCA_022379115.2. Taxonomy (NCBI): domain Eukaryota; kingdom Viridiplantae; phylum Streptophyta; class Magnoliopsida; order Fabales; family Fabaceae; genus Bauhinia; species Bauhinia variegata. The sequence continues at coordinate 16,950,213 of CM039434.1, read as the reverse complement.
AGTTTTCCTGAAGAGTGTGATTCCTTATTGCAACAAAATTGAACTATTGTACCATAAGTATTGCAGCATAGCATGTGTACACAATTATGGTACCATAAGCACTATTGCATAGCATGTGTATTGTATGTAAGTCTTGTAGCATAGCATGACTTGCTGTATTATCTAGAGGTGAGTACTGGTTGGTTTCAGCCGGCTTATACACCTAACCAAACCATCCAAAGGAAACTGAGAATAATAAATCATTCGTCCACCATCGACCGAACAAGACTCAAAACCGAAACTTTGGTTTCATACGGTTTAGTGGTCGGATACACCAGTTGAGATTAAACCGATGATGAAAGTTTTTAGTTTAAATGAATTTTGGGGTTACGAACTTATGCTATCAATTTGAAGTAGATAAAGCTTCAGCTTCCACACAAGGGAGAGAACAAGGCAAAGGAAATACTCATGCAAGGGATGAAGCCAAAATTGTTTGTTCTTTATATGAATGGGCTGTTTGGGTTTTAGTACTAGTAGAAGAAATCTTTTGTTAGAAAGAGTTCATAGAATAAAGTGAGAAATAAAAAAAGAGACGATAAATGGTACAAATAAAAATATATAATTTTAATAATAACATATAATATAGATTAATATAATAACACGCAAATAATGATAAAAAAATTATCTTAATAGACAAAAAAAAAAAAAAAAAAGAAAAAAGTGTTCACTATTTATACTAGTGATAGGCTAGCCTGTGAACACGTGGCTTTAATGACAGAATGAATGTGACCTTTGGATGACAAGATGATAATGAATGAGAGAAACACAGTGCTTTAATGGAATCACTCGATCGGTTCTAATTTACAACAATTTAGAATTCTTCAACTAAAACTGATCAGTAAAACTAAAATCATTATAATACGAAAACCGAAACCGGCTAATTTAACTGCCTTTAACCAACCAAATCTTTCTATTTGTGTTTGGTTTGGTCGGTTGCGGTTGTCTCTTTCATTTTTGCTTAACCCTACTATCCACATATTCCATAACTTACAGTACAATACAAGTACTATGCATCAGTGTTTATGGTGTGCACACGAGTTTACTGAGACAAGTCAAGAAGTATTATTACTAACTTGACTGATCAGAAGTTTGAACTTGTTGGAAATCTCTATTTTCCAATTATATGAAGAAACTTATTATATTACCCTTTTGAATTTGAATTTGAATTTATATATGTATGCTTGAATTGGAACTAAAAAACGTTTAAATGATTTGTAACCTGATAAGGGCTTGTTATATCATTGTGTACTATATCTATTTGTGAATGCATTACCCCTACTCTAGTGAATTTAGAAAAATCTTCTTCGACAACTCACAACTCAACACTCTAAAAAATCAGTCTTGATAATGTGGTTCTGTTTTATCTTATTATATTAGTTCAATGTTTAATATTTCTACATTACACTTTTGAAATATTTAGACAATGTTTGGTATTATTATATTACACTTTTGAATTAGTTTAATGGTTGGTGTTTCTTTAATTCGTTCTTCGTCATATAATATTTGTTTATTTTTTAAAATATTACATATATTAAAGGATAAGAGTAAATGGATTTTCTACATAAATATACTAATTTCTAAAAAATTTACCATTAGATACCAAACGAAAAAATATTTACTGAAATATATTATTTTTATCACTCTTCTAGGACATTAGTTTTATTTTTCTAAGTAGCAGTATGACTTCTGCCGTATTTTATTTTTTATTTTATGTTAAATAAAAATATTAAAAAAACTGTTCTCTACTCCCTGGCCCCACGCAATAAGGCTGCCTCTCTCTCTTTGTTTTGTTTTTTTTTTTTTTTAATTTTTTTTTTCTTATTTGAACTCTTTCCTCTCTTTCTCTCTTTACAATTACATTTATTGTGATATTCTATAGGTATACTTGCATATTTACATTTTTTTGTTCGCATCTCATTTTTTTATTTTTTTTATAATTTTATCCTTATAAAACTAAAAATAAAATATATACTAAAAACTGTAAAAAAGTATTATCCTTTTCCATATCTATTTCTATAATCTAAAAATCTACAAAATACTCGGTAATCTAAGTGCAAATTTCCTTTCTTTCTTTCTTCCACAAAAACTTGATAAACACTTTTTAGTGTTTATCTGTATACTCTTATACTTACTTCTAGCATTTCTAACTTGCATTTAATTGTTCAATTAGCATATATTTTTATCACTGAGGTCTAATTAGAATTTATTATATTTCATATTAATTTTTCTACTTTAAAGTCCAATTTTACTTGTTATGGATTTTTAATTTTTAGAATGGACTTCGGGAGGCCTCGAGATTTATGTCCAAGCTTAGGATTTGAGCAATGATCTTCATTAATTCATGAAGCAATGGCACAAGGATAATTTCTCAATTCAAAGAGGGCGAAATAGGTTTTTGACAATATAAGGAGTGACAGTTTTGTAATTAGGGCTTCATTAATGGCAAACTTGTAATTATTGTCATCTTAGACATAAGAGAATTCGGCCAGCCCCCTTCCCAGCCGCAATTCACACTTTCCTCTATTTTTCCTTCACTTTTCTCCCTCTCCCAAGGTAGCTTCCATGAAAATGGAAGGCTAGGCGCATCTATGGTCAATCTGGGATAGCTGGAAGAATGTCGGTTTGATTCTTGAGACCTGTATTGTGTTAATTTAAATTTAATGATAGTTATGCTTCTCTACTCCTTATTTTCTTCTTTGTGATTGTGTATGGTGATTATTATGCATGATTATTGAATGGGTTTGTGGAATTTCTAGGCCTGATCACCCTAGGATTGATTTCCATGGAGTAGAACTTGATTTGGTTGGATAGAAATTCGAAATTTAGGTCTTGGATGTTTTAATCCTTTGCTGCGATGTTGGTTGAGGTTAGATTTGGTTCCAATGACCATAATCTATGCGATTGTGTAGTAGGAATTGTCGAGTTAGGTGCAAGGATACCGGCTTAGTAAGGGTTCAACCAAATTAATTAATTAGGTAGGTTAATCTTGAGATTTTGGGGTTAATCTAGTTAATTGGCATAACTGGAATTAAATTTATCTTTAGGTCAAGGATAGAATCACCATTGTCTGATAGTTTCCTAGGTTGACTGCATTTCCATGATCTGTTTACTTCTATTTTACTATTTTTCGCATTTATTCACTGTTGAATTGATGAAACCCCCCTTTTTTTGCCTAATTAACTGAAACCTATACTAGTAGTTCTCTGAGAATACGATCTTGGTTTGAAACTCGAACTTAGTATTTTTAATTTGACCACAACTTGTAGTAGCGACGCTATAGGGTGCACGTCAAAATTTTGGCACCATTGCGGGGGAACTACTGGTTATTTTAGGTGCATTTTTATATATATTGAGTCTGTGAATATATTGTTTCTTGCTTCTATTTGTCTGGGTATTCTGTTTTCTGTGTTTTCGATATTTTTCTATGGGACCCACTGAAAAACTTGCAGTGTTTGATTGCCCCGAAACTTGGTCAGGTTATAGTTTTTGGCTCCGTGGTCAATTTTGACGCCCTTATTTATAGGGCGTCAGTTTCAGTTATTTTAGCCAAATTCCACTTCTTTGACCACTTTTCCATTTTCTGAAGATTTTTATTCCATTTTTCGGCTTCCGGGGTTATTAGGATCGAAGCTGTGGTAGTCCCAAAATTTTTAAAATTCATTTGATGTGTTACTTTTACTTATTTTGTGATTTCTAGTTGATAGTTTAGTGTTTTAGTGTTATTTCTTGTGTATATTTCATTATGGCTTTATTGTTTGTCTATGCTGTGGTACTAGCTGTTAGGGCATGACTAGGTCTTCCTCTGTGCCTGACCTTTTTGCATTAGATCTTGAGATTGAAAGAACTTTCAGGCTTAGGAGGCGACGTTGTCCTAGTGCTAATAGTGCTGACAATGCCTTTGTAGTTGATAGCATTAGTGATAATTTTCCTGCTCTTGTTCCTGTTTCTATTCCTGTAAGTGGTTCCATTTACATTGATTTGTCTGCTTCTGTTTTTCATATTCCTGCTGATTCCACTACTGTTTATCCCGCTATTGATATTTCTGCTATGAATCCTTTAGTTGGTAATTTTGCTGTTAATACCACTGATACCCCTATTTTTGATACTGTTGTTGATATCCCTGTCATTATTGCTGATAGAACTTTAAAAGAGCTTGTTGCTCCTGATGTTACTTACCAGCCATTGTGTATTCAATATCCCCATCTTACTATTGATTTTGAGCTTAAATCTGGATTGATACACTTGCTTCCTAGATTTCATGGTTTATCAGGTGAAGATCCTCACAGGCACCTTCAAGAATTTCATGTTGTCTGTTATACAATTAAACCACAGGGTATCCAGGAAGATCACATTAAGCTGAGGGCTTTTCCATTCTCTCTTGATGGGGTAGCAAAGGATTAGTTATATTATCTTTCTGCTGGTTCTGTCACCACTTGGAATGATCTGAAGAGGCAATTTCTAGAGAAATTTTTCCCTGCATCTAGAGCAGCATCTATTAGAAAAGAAATCTATGGGATTAGACAGATGATTGGAGAGACTTTGCATGAGTACTAAGAGAGATTCAAAAAGTTGTGTTCTAGCTGTCCACACCATCAGATTAGTGACCAGTTACTCATTCAGTATTTCTATGAAGGCCTCCTACCTATGGACCGAAGTATGATTGATGTTGCCAGTGGTAGGGCCCTAGTTGATAAAACTCCAAGAGCTGTCAGAGATTTGATTGCTAACATGGCTGCTAATTCTCAGCAATTTGATACTAGAGGTGTTGTGACTCGTCCTATTCATGAGATACAAGGTTCATCTGTTGATCATTCAATGCATAACCGGCTAGATGAGCTTACATCTCTAGTCCGGCAGTTAGCAGTGACACAGCACCAAACTTCCATCCCACAGCCACTTGTCAGAGCATGTGGTATTTGTGCTTCCATGACTCACACTACGGATGCCTGCCTGACCATGCAAGATGATCCTACTGCATTTGAGCTAGTAGCAGTAGCAGGTGCATTTCTTGACAAGCCACACTACCAACAGCCCCGCCATGATCTATACAGCAACACTTACAATCCTGATTAGCGTGATCATCCAAATTTTAGATATGGCAACACTCACCAGCCATATAACTCTGCAACCAAGCCACCATTTCAGCAGCAGTCACAGTTTCCAATCAATCTTGGGCCAAGCAGACCTGCCTTTCCTCCTAGGCAGCATCCATTTCCACAACAGCAAGCTCCTGCTCTTGCTCTTCTTGCTGCACCTGCACCTGCACCTGCACCTTCACAGACTTCTGGGAGTTCCTTGGAAGAGATGATGAAGCAGCTAACTTTGAATAATCTTCTGATGCAGAAAAACAATCTTGAGTTTCAGCAGCGCACAGAATTATCAATTTAGAATTTACAAACTCAGATTGGGTAGCTAGCTTCATTGAGCCACATGCAGCAAGGACAAAATTCTGGCCAACTTCCTTCCCAAACTATGCCTAATCCTAAGGGGAATGTGAGTGCTATTACATTACGGATTGGGAAGACATTGACCTCACCTGAGCCACCTCCTGTTGTTCCTTCTACTGTTACTCCTCTTAGCAAGCCTGCATCCCAAGAAAGAGGAGAGTCTAATAGCTCAACTCAGCTATCTTTGCAGCAACCTAGCATTCCTTTGCCATTTCCACAGGGATCTCTACGGTCAGCAAGGAAGATAATAGAGGCAGAGAAAGAAAAAAAGCTTTTAGAGACTTTCAAAAAGGTAGAAGTGAATATTCCTCTTCTTGATGCCATTAAGTAAATTTCTAAATATGTCAAATTTCTTAAAGAATTGTGCACTCACAAGAGGAAGCTTAAGGGTACTGAGAGAGTCACCATGGGCCAAAATGTCTCAGCTTTCATCCAGCCAATGCCACAGAAATGCCAAGATCTGGGCACTTTTACTATTCCATGCATAATCGGGAATCGCAAGTTTGAGGATGCCATGCTAGACTTGGGTGCTTCTATAAATGTAATGCTCAAATCATTGTTTCAGTCTCTTAGCCTTGGTCCCTTGCAGCCCACTAGAGTTGTCATTCAATTGGCCAACAGGAGTATTGCATATTCTTCAGGTTTGATTAAAGATGTCTTAGTTAGAGTTAATGAGCTTATTTGTCCTGCTGATTTTATATTCTGGATATGGAGGGTGATTTTAGTAGATCCCCTATTATTCTAGGCAGACCATTCCTGAGAACTGCTAAGACAAAAATAGATGTGTATGATGGTACTCTTACTATGAAATTTGGTGATATTGTGGTTAAATTCAATATTCATGATGCTATGAGATATCCAGCTGAGGATCATTTTGTCTTCTTCTGCATGGATATTGTTGATGAGCTGGTAGATGATAGATATGGTGATATATGCTCTGTTGATTTCCCAAAACTTGCAGACTTAGATGATTCTGTTGATTTTTATTGTGATTGTGGTAAATCTAGTCCATGTTCTATTTGTGCTGAAACTGATGCATTCATTCATGATAGGAATTCTGTTGATGGTTTAAATGATGTGGTAGATCCTGTTGTACAATTTGTTCATACAACTGTAGTGGGTTATGATTCTGTTGATTTTGTGGAGTCTGTATCTGTTGATTTGGTTATGGTAGAAAACTTCTTTGAGCTTAATGCAACAGATTTACAGCCTAGTAGATTACTTCCTTTGTGATCCAACTACCTGCACTTGAACTAAAACCTCTTCCAAGGAATTTGAAATATGCCTTTTTAGAGGTCAATGAGCAATTGCCTGTTATTATTGCTAGTAATCTTCTCCCTGAGCAAGAAGAAAGATTACTGAGTGTGCTGAAAAAGAATAAACAGGCTATTGGATGGACATTTACAGATATTCATAGTATTAGCCCTTCCACTTGTATACATAGAATTCTATTAGAAGATGGGGCTAAACCAGTGAGATAGCCTCAAAGAAGACTCAACCTTCTTATTCTTGATGTGGTGAAAAAAGAGGTGACCAAGCTTCTTCAAGCTGGCATCATTTATCCTATCTCAGATAGTAAATGGGTGAGTCATGTGCAAGTTGTTCCTAAGAAATCTGGAGTTACAGTGGTAGCCAATGAGAAGAATGAATTGATTCCCACCCGAGTACAAAATAGTTTGAGGGTGTGTATAGATTACAAAAAGTTAAATCAAGCTACCAGGAAAGATCATTATCCTTTACCCTTCATTGATCAAATGTTAGAGAGACTTGCTGGCAAGTCACATTATTGCTTTCTTAATGGGTATACTGGATACTTCCAAATTCATATAGCATAGAGGACCAAGAGAAGACTACTTTCACATGTCCTTTTGGCACATATGCATACAGGAGAATGTCATTTGGTCTCTGCAATGCCCCTGGCACCTTCCAAAGGTGCATGGTAAGTATTTTCTCTGAATTTCTTGAGGATTGTATGGAAGTATTCATGGATGATTTTACTATATATGGTTCTTCATTTGATGCATGCTTGGATAGTCTTGCTAGAGTATTGAACATATGCATTAAAACTAACCTTGTTCTAAACTATGAGAAGTGTCATTTTATGGTTGAGCAGAGTATAGTTTTAGGCCATATTATATCTAGCAAGGGTATTGAGGTAGATCTTGCCAAAATAGATGTTATTTCTTCTTTGCCTTACCCTACCAGTGTGCGGGAAGTGCGTTCTTTTCTTGGTCATGCAGGTTTCTACAGGCGGTTTATTAAGGATTTTAGCAAAATTGCCTTACCACTATCCAGCTTGCTACAAAAGGATGTGGAATTTATCTTTGGTGAGGCTTGCAAACAAGCATTTGATAAGCTGAAGAAAGCCCTCACTACAACTCCCATCATCCAACCTCCAGATTGGACACTCCCATTTGAGCTTATGTGTGATGCATCTAATTATGCAGTGGGAGCTGTCCTTGCCTAGAGAATCAGGAAGTTCCCCCATGTTGTTTACTATGCTTCTCGGACCTTGGATGCTGCTTAAGCGAACTACACAACCACTGAAAAGGAGCTTTTAGCAATTGTTTTTGTTTTGGATAAATTTAGATCATATTTACTATGCTCTAAGGTTGTTGTTTTTACTGATCATGCAGCTTTGAAGTTCTTGTTGAAGAAACCTGAGGCAAAACCCCGATTGATTAGATGGATGCTCTTGTTACAAGAGTTCGATGTTGAGATCTGGGATAGAAGTGGAGCTGAAAACTTGGTGGCAGACCACTTGAGCCGCATTGAAAAATCTATTTATCCACTTCCTCTTAATGACACTTTTCTTGATGAGCAACTCTTGCAATTACAGGTTAAATTACCTTGGTATGCTGAACTAGTTAATTACTTAGTTGCTCATGTTTTTCCTGCACACTTCATTAGAGCACAGATTCACAAATTAAAGAGTGATGCTAAATATTATGTGTGGGATGATCCTTATTTGTGGAAATTCTGTAGTGATCAGGTAATTAGGAGATGTGTGCCTGATGTTGAGTTTACTTCTATGCTTACTTTCTGTCATTCCTATGCATGTGGTGGACACTTTGGTCCCCAACGTACTGCTAGGAAAATTCTTGATTGTAGATTATATTGGCCTAGTCTGTTTCATGATGCATATGAATTTTGCAAGTCTTGTGAGCAATGCCAAAGGGTAGGAAATATTAGTCGTAGACATGAAATGCCTCAACAACCCATGTTGTTCTGTGAAATATTTGATGTTTGGGGCATAGATTTTATGGGTCCTTTTCACTTTTCTCCTTCATTTATTTATGTTTATATTTTAATCCTTGAATAATCACTCTTAACGAGAAACCAGTCCTATAGCACCAAAATTGATAACTTAAAGGAGTAATTTACTGAACAAAGTGATTATTTCATGATGACTAAAATGACACCAAAAATAAATATGACTCTAAGTGATATTTGATTAAAAAAAAAAGAGGGATAAAAGGGTGTTTAGTAATAAAGAATCATGAAGTATATCGTAGAAAGGGGTGAGCTTCCTTAGTTGATTTTGAGTGTACAGCACTTTCTTTCTCACACACACCAGTGAAATCTGTACCTGCAGATATAAGATAACCATTTTCCCTCAAGAGTCTAAACTTAAGAGCTGTGAAATACAAGTTCTTCTCCTCCACGAACGAATCCATATTTTTGTAAACATTATTCAGTATGTTGTTTATTTCATTCTTGAAATGATAAGCCACTCCAAGCCTTTGCAAGTCATCAATAAGCTCAAGTTGATATAAAGGATTTTTCATTTTGCAAAGCATCACCCTTACTTCCTCCTTTAGCTCATTCCTTTTTTGTGCATATAATTCATTATCCTGTGACAATTGTAAATTGCTGTAAGCTTTTGAATGCTACCATGACATACTAATATAGGAGTAGTACACAAGTAAAATCTTACCAGAAATTCGCTTGTCAGTGACTGGATGAAATCATAATCCCAAACTGAAGGCCCAAAATCGGCATATCGACGAGGAATTGCTTGATTAGAAACAGTGGATGCCTTGCATTGGATTGGACGATGAACATAGTTACAGCTCTTAGTTTTGAAAATTGACGAGGATTTTGCTTCCCCTATTTGGAGTATTTTGGAGTAACCCAGACCTGGGAACAGGCACAGCTGATAAAGAGCCATTTGTTAAGTTTTAGTAAGTATGGAGCTTTCGTTGGGTGAAAGGGCTTTATAGAGGCATCAAAGTGTAAAACATTATAAAAACATGTAGCAGTAATTATTGAATGAGCAGAAGTTGATAAAAATACAAACAGTAACGCCATTGAATAACTTAAGACTTTTGGTGCGGTTGTACTTTTCTAGAGAATAATAGTAGAGAAGAATAACTCAAGACTTTTGGTGCAGTTGTACTTTTCTAGAGAAGAATAGCTCTTATCTCTTTAATCATAGATTTAAAGAGTATTGTCCATATTTTTCACAATATTAAAAAAAGAGTAATACTTTATTCAAAATAACTTAAAATTTATGACTTTGGTATAATAATGCCATTGAATATCTTAAAATTTTTGGTATAATTGTACTTTTCTAGTTTCTAGATAAAAGCTATTCTTATCTCTTTAATGATAGATTCAAAGAGTATTATTGTCCATATCTTTTACAATATTAAAAGAAAAGTATTACTTTATTCAAAATACTTGATAGTTCAAAATCTAACCCCTCCTCTCGTTATATATATACTTTTCTTTTCCTTCTTTCCACCAATGTGGGACTTGTTGTTTTTCAAAGAATATAAACATTTGTGGTGGTTAAAAACCCTTAAATATACAAAAAACAAAAAGTACCGTTCTTTTCTAGTTTTTAACAGTTTAAAAACCGCCACAACTGCACATCAACGGACGGATTACTAGGGGTGGTCAAACCGTGACAAATGTGCACTTCTGGGAGTTAAATTGCCACAATGCAACGCCTTCTTGTAGTGATCATATGGAACTTTAATAAAGCAAATAGTGAGATTCCTTTCTTTCACATTTGGTGCTTTGGAGATGCATTGAAATTTGGTGTGGTTGTTAGAATTCATGCTGCCATAAACAGGATGATCATAAGATTTCGTTAATTATAACCACAATAATTCCTCTTCAATATTTTCTTCTTGGGTTCTAAGATCAAAAGGATCTTAAGAATCGAGAGGAAATATTTTCATATTTTTAAGACTAATCTTGGCTTGTAGGTTGACTATTCGAACTTTGAGCAATGATGCATCCTTGAACTAGGGGCCTATATGGAATGGTGAGATTCTTGAATACTTCTATAGTTGGTTGGAATTTATTTATTTCTCACAAATGGCTTACCAAGGCTCATTTTACAATATCCCGATTAGGAGAACAATTGGAATAGAACGATGAGTTAAAAGAGAGCTCAATGAAATGCAACTCATTTTTTCTGTTTAATTTTTGATAAAAGTTTAGAGTTTAACGTGTTGTGTAGGGTTAATTTTTCTTAAAAACACAAAAAAAAAAAAAAAAAAAAACTATTTACTAAAATGTTATTAATTTTAAACTGTTTCTTAATATATCACAAAATTCATATTCCTCGAGAGTGCTAGATTAATTGGTATTTTGATAAAAGAAATAACTATGAAAGTGTTAGAGTATGTCATAAAAGCCAATCATTAAATGGTTGTATTAGAGCTCGCATGTACCCTACTTAATATTTGGTAACGTCATTATTATATCACATATTTCTTTTATTATTTGTATATTTTTATGAATTGTTATAATAATTGCCCAAAGAATAGTTTTAGTTAACATTCTTAGTCAAATATTATTGTGAAGGGATAGCAATAATACATTTGAGATTAGTATACATGTGACCAATGACGGTGTATCATGGATATGTAATATCAAGTTAATGCATAGATACATTGTTGGAGAACATATGTACTAGATCAACTGCCATGAGAATGCTACATGGATTATCTTATGTGATTAGCAATTCTCATATGACTTTGTATGTAACCATTCGACCTAAAGTCATCATAGCTCCTTACATATAAGAAATTACATGCCCTAACATTGTCCTGTGTCACCTTTAACCTAGATGACTTGTAGGGCAAGATTAGGTGTGTTGTGAATCATGTAGGGATGTAAGTAACGTAGATGGAATTTTGTCATTTCCTAGTTGAAAGAGTGATATTCATACACCCCTTAACGAGCGAAACTATGAAATGTATGGTCAGGATGGATCAATGATTTAATATAATATTTTGTGCAATCTACTTGATATCAAGAAATATGAATTAGACATGAATGAGGATGGCAATTCCATTCCTAAGAATCTAGATAGATAGATGAACACGGCCTTTGGTGCATGAAAGAGTAGTTAGGACCACAATAATGGAGCTCCCAATTACTTGATATAATGGCTAATCAATTTTATCGTTTGTTATGGACAAAACTAGCACCCAAGTAGACCCACAAAACGCATACCTCAAGCTCATACTTCAACTATCTATAAAAGATAATATAAGACTCGAAAGACTATCTATCTCTCATTCTCATCCCCCTTACAACAGTTAACCCTCACGACATCGTTCGCTTCAACCAACTTACTCCTTCCATCCATCTTTCCTCAACACTGATGGAACTACTGTTAACTCGTGCTGTTAAAGCTGTCAGGCAACACAAACCGGCCGGTGGATGCAGGAAAAATGCCATCTATGCTGAAGCGCTTCATGTTGGACCTGAAGATGTGTCAACTCAATATTGGGTTTCAGCCAGCGCTTAGGGGTCCGCGTTGGTAATTTTGGTACGGTTTTGCCACACGGAACCGACTTGGCTTAAAAAGTTCCAAACTAAATTTTTTTTTCTCCGTTTGATTTAAAGGTAATTTATGAAATTGTAAATTTATGTTGGTTTGTTAAAATTTAAATTTCTTTCCTTTTGTGTAGTTTTAAGTCAATTTAAGTTGATTTAGGCAATTAAAAATAGTTGAGTCAATTTAAAACAGTATAAAATTGTTTGAAAATAAAAATGTAATACGATTAGTTTAGTTCAATTTAAGAGGGTTTGATTTTTCAAACTTACAAAGTACGTTAAATTAAACAAAAAAAAAATGCAATTCTATAAATTAATTACCATTATAATGCTACTTCAAAACAATTTGACAAAATACTGCTATATTGAAAAATAGTGTAAAGAAAGTTAGTTTGATTGATATTCTTCTAACTTAGAAAATGCCTCTTGAAGTGGTGATTTTCATTTGTGAATAACGGCAGTCAAACTGGCATCCTTCAGCCTACAATTAAAATATACAGGGCGTGCAATTCCTCGTGAAGCCCCATGTACTAAGAGCATGTATAGTGATAAAACTCACAAGCATTGCATTGTTTCTCTTTTTATTATTTTTTAATAGAGTTTATTAGTGACGTTACAATAGTTCTCTTTTCACCTGCTATTCACTGTTATTCGTATACAAGAGAGACTCAGATTTGAACTTGCAATCGTTCTATATTTGAAGAACGAATGTCTTCTCTCTCCTCTAGATCATCACGCATAATTCTGTGCAATGATAAAAAATTACCACTAAAAATGACCTAATCTAGATTTTTTTTACATTTGCATTAGTGTTTGACGATCTTTTATCTCTTATTATATTTGGTAGAGACTCATTCATTTATGGCATCTTCATCTGGGCCTTTGTTGATGGGATCAACAGTAATATTACGGTTTTGGGCCTCAGGTGAATCGGGTACTTGGTGGTCGGCGGGTCAGGTTGCGAGTCCTCTTGCAGGTGAGGCATAGAAGGCTAGTTAAGCTCCAATACTCAGATTAGTATTTTAAAATAAATTTGTAAATACAAACAAATTTTAAAATTTTTTTTTCTTCATGTCTTATGCCCTTCATGTTTATTGTAATTATTTAAAAAACGTATATTAATGATTAATTTATAAAATTACATTTTCTAGATATTTTAGCCTACAAATTAACCCAAACTGACAATTTAAATATATTTAGGATGGATTCAAATTATCCTTAGTTGGTTTTCTGTTACAGTCTGTGAACACCGAGCTTATATATAAATTGCAGTCTTACGCTACTTGAACTGAAAACCAGCAGCACCCTTTATGCAACTTAATGTTGGTACGGTGGAATTCTCAGAGGACAACTTGCACATGTTTCCTTAATTTATCTCATTCAGTTTGCAGCTTCGCAATTAGAGTTTTAGTTGCTTAGTGCAGGGTTGATTACTGCTGCTTTCAATTAACAAACTTTGACTTTTATTTAGTAGTACAATTAGCTTATTCGTAGAACGTTTGCACATCCTATGTATTTGGATTAAATTTCTTAAAACTAGTTTTTACTCCTCACACTATCAAATTTAAAAAAAAAATAAAATAAAATAAAACAAAACAAACGTTAACATTTTAAGTTAAAAATAAAAATAAATTTTATTAAAATATTTTTTTATTTATAAAATTTACTTTTATTATAAGTTTGAAATTTAAAATTTTATTTTATTTAATTTAAAATATAAATTCATTTTAAAATTGACAGTAGTATAAGAAAACAAAAGTAGAGTTTTCTCTCTCTATATATATATACACACACATTTATATTCATTCTTCTGTTTTTCCAAAAACTGATTGTACTGGAAAATTGCAAACAATGAACTTTCAGAACATAACTAGCAGTTATCAACAAAACTTGTTCTCAAACTTGAAAAGAAGCTACTATCAGTAGCTAAATTTGGGCTAAAATAAACTGAATGGCAAATTTACCTTGACATACTTGTTGATATATCTGTTATAACCAGTTTGAACTTCTAAGACGATTGATCACCCAACAGCATTAACAAGGTGTAAACCACAATAACCATAGCAGGCTAGCTACACTTGTGAGCTGCCAAGAAGGTTATGGCATCACTTTGGATAGAGGATATCATAGTGACCAGGGCGATATAGCAATCTGATGAAAGGAGTATTGGTTTCAGAGCAAACAGTGGCAACTGGGAGATCACCAGCAACAGGTATGAAATCATGATGATTTACGCTGACACCACCGGTATCACATGAGCTGCGGTCGAGGTACACGACACGGATCTGAGCGCCCAATGCATCTGAAAGGGCGGTAATGTGCACATGGTCGCTTTCTTCACCCATTGGTTCAACAGATGACTTGCAAAACTAGGGCAGCAGAAATAACAGTATGAGAAAGACCCTAAAGTTTTTGCAAAGATAATTCACAAAATGGAAACCAATAACACTATTTCAGTTTGTCACATAAATTTTACAAGCAATTATGGAAGAGTGGGTGAAAAAAAGGTTTAACATGAAACCAACCTGCTCCACGGTTGTATTGTTTAAACCCATTATAAAAGGTTCAAAAAATTCTGAGCGCTTTTGTATTTCACCAGAAGTAACAAATCTGAAGAACATAACAACTGACCAAACAAATTTGTCAATAGACATGGAAGTAAAGTGATACATCAAGGCATTTGGCGTGAGTTTTATGTCACTCACCATAATCAGATACTGACTGATCTCGGCTTCTTAAAAGAAGCTCATCATGGCTGTCACATAATCACATGAAATTCATTCAAATAAATTTCAGTATAAAGAAAAAGAGAAAAATATAAGAGCTAGATAAATTGTAAACGATAATAAATAAATTCCAACTCATTTTTAAATGCCGGTTAATGGTGAATGAAAAAGTTATCAACACCTTATAGAAGTCTCGTTTCCTTGAATAACACATTCCAGCTGCTCAAGGAATAACTGAAAATTTGCAGAAATCAAGGGGAAAAGAATGTGTCAATCAAAAGTAAGTTCATATCCTAAATGAGGGAAACAATATGTTTGTATACTAGAGGAGGCATATGGAAAGCTAATTGGTGATTTGGGTTGAGTCATTTCTTAACCCCTAATCCATTTTACTCAAATATTTTTAAGGGACATAATGTTGACCAGTAGCCTATTTATTCGCATATAATCCTTAATATCCCTTATTTTCTGTACAAAGAGCATGTTGCAAGGGGGTGGGATACTCGGGCAAAAATTATGTATTTACAGTACCGCCCTCAAGTATATTGTGAAGTATGGATGCTAACACAAGGCATGTTAATAATGGTCTGATGTTTAGAGCTAAGGGGATAAAAGGATAAACATGGTTTGACCATCTTAGAGATCTCTTAATTGGATCATCATCAGACCCAAAACATTTATTCATGATGTTGAATGAGTAAGAATTTATTCAGGCCTAGATTTTATGGTCAATATACTACATGGTTCATTGGCATTACGCATTTTTTACAACCTTTGTCTTGTTCAATTTATCTAACAGACATCATGAACAGTCACTCGAATATCATCTCAAAAGTTCAAAGAAAAACAAATTATGATTATGATTTAATATGCAATCATTGACTAATGAATTTTTATTTTCAATGGTTAGTTTACACATAACAGCAGGTCGAATCAGGGAAAACAGGTTACTAACTTTCTCCCATAACAGTCGACGTAGTCTTAAACAAGAAATATCTTGGTTGTTGATTGAAATAAGGACTGAACCCCAACCTCCCCATTTTTGGGTTCTTGCGTCTGGAAAAACTTAGAAGTTGATGTACTTCCAGCCACGTCAACTACTTCCCAAATGAGACATTAGGTTATCATCTGAATGATAAAAATGTCTATCATCATCAATTTACCCAAGAAACTTCACAACCCTAGAATGCTACTTTGTGCTTCATTGGGATTCCATTAATTCAAAACAAGTTGATCCTACCAAGAACAATGAATGTCTAATTACTTATCTGATTTTTACAATAATATCCAATGATTCAAACACTGGTGCATTGATTCCTTCATCAATCCCCCCCCCCCCCACAAATCTTCAAACAAAAATTAAATAAATAAAATAAAAAGAAAAGAAACATGCCTTGCAAACAATGGCCTGGAAAATTCAGAAGGGATAGATAAAGCGAAAGGAGAAAAATATAACGATGGCTATGAAAGGAATGAAAAATACAGATGAGAAGTTACCGCAAAAAAATCTTCAAAAGTCAACTCCGGATAACCCAATTTCTGAAGTGTTTTTCTGCATTTTTCAACATTAGCTTTGATGCGATCAACTTCTGCTTGGTCTTGACATTCCAAAATATGCTCCTGTAAGAGTTTTTCAGAAAATTATCCATTAAAACAACTCACAGGAATTACGTATCATAGTGGCAGTTTACTTATTCTAAGTGCATGACTTGAGCAGTTACAACCTTAAAGAAGTTCAATGAGAGTCCATGATGCAAGGGGTCAAGGCTTATTCAGCAAGCAGAGATGGGCTACAAGAGAGCTGACAAATTGTTAGGGGAATGAGGGAGTACTCACTGTGACTCTAGTCATAGGTATGAGGGAACCTGCGACTTTCTGATTAAGAAATAGAGGCGTCATCAGGACCAGGTCAGGAGGGGTACTGGACCAGTCCTACATGTGGGATAGGGTTACTCGAGCCCAGTGAGCCAAGTGTTTTTAACTGCTGGATTGGGTTTGGGTAAACCCCTGGGAGCTATTTCCTCTTCTGCTTCAACATGTACGCAAAACATAACCTCTTCTATGGCTACATCAGCAATAGAAGGAGGACAAGCCTTATTGTCAAAGAGCAAAAATGCTCATTGTTTGGGTGAAGCTCTAAGGCTCATGAAGGATGTTAAGGACTGAGCTGAGGAACACTGCGTTTCAACTTTGCTGTACATCTGTAGAAGGAATTCTCTGTCCAATTCCGGCTACAATCATTTCTACTCATCCCCATACATCCTTTCCCTTTAAAAACTACTAGTCATGTGAATATTCCCTCATTCCCCCTAACAACCAACGATAGATCCCACAATGCAATGGGATCAAAGCAAGCAGAGAAGGGCTAGGAGAAAGCTTATCAAGCAGTACGGTGAACTGGCAGGTTGTTAGGGGGAATGAGGAAATACTCTCGTGAAATGCAGTTTTTAAGGGGGAAGGATGTATGGGAATGAATATGAGTGATTGTAACTAGAATTAGATGGAGAATTCCTTCCCTGAGGAGCCTTAGGCTTTGTGCCATTATAGATACCCCATTGAATTGAATAATACCATCGAGTGTTCCATTCTATTCTTAAGATTTCTATCTTTGGATTTGCTATCAGATTTCTGGTGTCCTAACATTCTTCTAGAAGATGAATCCTATCAATCCAACTGTTGAGTCATGCAATGTCAGTGTTGAACAGACAAGTCAAATTTTACATAAATCCAAAATTCTAATCAAATTGATGACATTTATTTACATTTTAAAATTTTGCCATCCATTAAATTACCAATCAATCCTCAAATTTTATGAATATAATCAACATTTTGACAACTTTTAATCCAATAGTTGAATCAATGAAATTCACCTTCAACAAGAAATTATTGAAAGGTGTAAGTGGATCCCTACTCTTATTTTTTATGAACTCTTCAAAATATTTGTTTCATGCATTATTCATGTTTAATCTCTTTTATACACAAAAATACTCACAAAAAACATAAGAGATGAGAAAGAGATTCAAATTAAGAGAGCGTGATAGTATAAAAGAAAGAAAATGGGGTAGATTGAGATAGTAACAAATGTTTCTCAAATACAGAAAGATTTTGTATGGGGTAAAGTTTCGGAAAGGGATTTTAAAAAGAGAAAATGGAATTTTTGGTAATAGAAATGATTTTGCCACATTCTCCTTTTATATAAAATAAAGTATACCAAGTATGAAAACATAAAGCTCCTAAAGAAGCAGTTTCCATCTCCACGAGTGCGTCGAATGGCAGCATATTGTTCACCAAGAACCTGTGAAGAGAAAAATCCAACAAACATGAAAAGGAAGCAATAACAATTCAGAGCATAGAATATATTAAAGCCAAAAAAGGTGGCCCAACCTGAATTTTTTCCAACAAGATAGGACTCCCATACTGATACTCAGCTGCTAAGCTACTGAGTGGTTCCTGTAATTTTGTTACAGTGAATCATTTTGTTTTACTCGTTATTAAGAAATCAATTTCACCCTTTCCCATCCAGAAAGGAAGCAGCAGCATACAATGAATAAAATCATCCAGATGAAACTAAAACAATTACAGTTAAAGAACTTGTAGAATTTCCCTCAAATAAGTCAAATTCAGTTTAATGACAAAGAATACTATAATAATTATAAATACTAATGGCTTAATATAAACCTATTAAACCTAAGACAATGATTAAAAAAAAAAAGGTGAGAGAAAGAAAAATTCACTATATGACAAAAGGAAAAATTTTAAGTTACACAGTTGGCCTTGCCTTGTCACCAACGAAAGGAATTTTCTTGGCTTCCTCAGCCTGAATTGCAGACTGCTGCTGCATAATGTCATCGTCTGCAAAATTGGTCCATTGATCAAATTCGGGCATTGAAACTGTCACCGACTTGATTTCCCCATCTTCAAGGGGTGCTTCTTTATTCTGCATTATCTCCTAAAGCAAATTGGAGTTTTTCTTAAGAAAAATATCTTCTAGTTTTTACAACAAACAATTCTCTTCACAGAAGCACCTGCCAAAAATTTTATCAGTTACAATTAGCTCATATAGGTATGCTTGCCCAAGATTCTAGTGTCGAAGTCCACACTCAGATAATTTAAAGTATCCATGCTGCTATGTCAGCAACTTGTTTTTCTGTTCATCATTTTCTTATGTTTGGTTAAGTTTTAGTATGATTTTCTCATTGTTTACACTAATACTTACAACTATTCTACTGCGTTTTGTTTAATGTGTTAGAGATATCCTAAAGCATTAAAGGTTAATATATTTTGGCGATACTTAAACAATAAGTACCTGTGATCAAAGTCCCATATCTCAGAAAATTTCCCTTGGTCCACGTAAGTTCTCACATATAATTATTTTACCCAAACTAAAGATAATTTAGAAAAATATATATATATATATATATATATATATATATATATATATATATATCCCTATGTAATTATTTATCCACATTTAGAATAAAAAGAAAAATTATCAACAACACTTGAAACATATCCACGCATATGCAGACAACTCAGACTCAAAATTTGCTGGTTGTCACCGAAATACAGAATAAACAAGAAAAAAAAAAGCAAAATAAAGATATAACCATATAGGTATCAATTGCAACACTTGTTGTCGAGATAAGTGATTGCATTTCCTCTTTATTTTATCTTTTTGCTTGGTTGCATGACAGAAAGAACGTTTAGACCCCTAACATCTTCTGAACAACCCAAACCCTCTCCAACAAACCAGACCTAATGACTAAAGAGATTGCATTTCCTAATCCAAGAGGCTTTTCATAATAACCCAAAGCTCTATCTAAATTCCAAAGCCTAGTTAAAAAGAACAAACAAAGCATCTAAAAAATGAAGGGTTTGAGGGATAAGATCCCATTGCAATCTCCCTATGTAACGTTGGGTTCCCCTACAAATTGAGCAAAAGTTTAACGAAAGCTATTTGCAAGAGTCAATTAAACACTAGAATATGCATCTTCTTAAGACTTACCAGCTTCTTTCACTTAATACGTATACACAAGCTTTTGAATTCACATTCCAGCCAAATTTCAAATGGAAACTATGGTACACTAATCTCCTAGCTGTCTCAACTAAAACTTCCTACAAAATGCCTAAATTTGATTTTCAAAAAGAAAAAAATTCTTTTTCAAATAATGTAGAAAATTAGAAATATGTGAGACAAAATTGCATCACCAACTTGTGCTTTTTTGTGAGTTTTATTGCATTATTCCTCTCATTTATCAATTTGACTTACCCATTGTTGAAATGCACACCATGCCATCTAAAATACACATCAATCATTCTTTTTGGGTAAATTAGGAAGCTGGTAGGTTTTCAGACTGAAATCCCAAAAAATAAATAAATAATAAATAAAAATATAATCAATGAAATTGGTTCCTAAATATAATTCAAACAGACATAAAAATACAGTAAAAAAAAAAAAATAGACCCTTTCGAAGTCGATCTGGTTCATTTTAGTTCATCAGTTTTCAGCTTGTCCTAGAAAAGAATGCTTAATTTTTTTTTTTGCCTTTCTGGCATGTAAAGTAAACACGAATCGTCCATCAAATACCAGGATTTAAATGCCCACAAAACCCAACTTTTAATATTACAAACCAGAAGCACTACACCAACGTATCATCACTAACAAAGTCCTTGAGAACAAAATTAAAAATTGAAGTTTATAACATGGACAGTGGCAATCATACAGCGAATGTGCAGATCAGAAAGAACACGGGAAACAACAGAGATAGATTCGATCTAGTGTACCTCACATAAGCACGAGAATGCAAAAACTATGCTTTGACGAACTGAAAAATCGCAAGCAAAACCAAATTCGACGTTGTTTTGAGAAATCGGAGTCCTTCGAGTTGCGAGAAAGGAAGAAAAATACCACACGGAAACAGCTAGAGATTTTGTTTTCTTCCTTGTTTGCTTAGAAGACAGTAAGAGTCGCGAGTGACTGAGTGAGAAGACCGTAGGGATTAGGGATTTTTTGACTTGGGAAATTTGTTAACAGCAAAAACGCACCGTTTTCAATTTCACAGTGAGACCTACCACATCCAAGTGTGCTGGCCCGTCTAAAATCTTGACATTAGATAGGCTAGTGTAGCTTGCGGCTTTGAAAGTTTAATATTAATACCAACAAAACAAAGCACCAGTTGACCGATACCAGGAATTATTTAAGCATGTTAATAAGAATTTGATTTCTAATTGTGTATATAAAAAAAATTATTAAGAAAAAAATACTTTTTATGGTTTTCATGTTTAAAAAAATTAATTTTTAATTATCAGTTTAAGATATCTTAATACAACAAAAAAAAGTTTAATGTTTATATATTTTTATATTTTATTCCAAAAATAATATAGTCTTTTAACTATATTTTATTCAATTGTTTCTCTTACCGTATCAAATAAGTTGAATGGATTTTCATACTCATTTGTTTATATATATAAATAACTGGTGTCCAACATTACATTGACACTAATTAATCTAGTAAACTAAATAGTACCATTTTCATACTCATTTTAATTTTCACTGTCTTTCCTCTTTTTATTTTTACCGAGGTTTATTTTACCAATAAAATGCTACCTTATCAAAATTGTGCTAGCCCATTTGAAAACTAGATTAAGCCCAATTAAAATTTAGTTCTTTTCGCACATCTCAATTTTTCTAATGTCACATCCATAATTTTATGAAAACTAAATCTTATTTTTTTTAAAGTGCTTTCAAATATTGTCTATTTGACCACTTTAATGAATTGCATTATTTTCGATAATTGTCACACATCCGTTGTCTTAAGTTGGTTGTTGTTTAACCATTATTTCAATTATATAAAGTACCGGTATCTATAATTATATTTTTTTTCTAAATTAAGAATTTATTATATTTTACATTCATTTGCATTATTAGCCAAAACTATACCGAATCGACAAAAAGTTTATCAATTTTTCTTAATATTTTCTTTACATACATAGAATAGATATATCATAATAAAATAAATAGATGAAGAAATTTCATTTTCCTTTGTTCTAGAAGACCCAAAAGTGCTACAGTGTCAAATTGTTGTGAATTTGAAAGTACTAGAGGTGTACATAGCTTTGTCTACCCTCTCCATGAAATTAAAAAAAAGGGTTTCAAAGTTTTCGGCATTTTCAACCAGTGCTCTGATTTTCACAAAGTCAACAACTAGATGACCAGGATTATATATGGCATTGACTTTGATGACCATAATAATCTTATAAAGTCGTTCTTCTGAGTAATCCATTAGAGCTCTAGTTTTTGCAAAATTTCTTTTCACATGGTAATTTTCTAACTTCGTTGATATATTTTACATCTTCCCTAGCTCTTTTGATTCTCAAAACACATCATCATTTCAGTAGAAATAGCACCCAACAAATACACGCAGAAGGAGATCATTTCCCTTGTATTGACCACATCCCAAGACATAATACTTTGCCAACAAATACAGACATAATAAATTGAAAACGAATATATATATATATATATATAGAATTGAAGAGAAGAGATGGAGTTTTATTTTTAAGTAACTCTTAGCGAAGTTAACTAGACTTTTTGAAACTGATACTGATTTTATAGAGATGAAGTTTTAAAAGTTACAAGATAGAATTTCAAAAGTTACAATGTGATGGCAGATGAAAATTTTCTATGCTAACAGACAATGTTTCTTCTACAAAGCTATAGTTCACATAAAACAAAGATTAAGTGAAACACTACACTCTAAAACCCTTCATGCTTTTTATAGACAATTAAAATTAAAGTGCTAACTAAAATTCTCTATGCTTTTTATAGACAAGGTTTTTAGGTTAATTTTCGTTTAAAATCCTCTATTTTTTTTTTTTATTAGATAGCACTTTCTTTCTTTACACTATAAGAAACATATTAAAAATTAAAGTGCTAACTAAAATTCTCTATGCCAATAGACATGTGATGGCATACAACAATTAAAATTAAAGTGCTAACTAAAATTTTCTATGCTTTTTATAGACAAGGCTTTTAGGTTAATCATTATTTAAAATCTCCTATTTTTATTTTTATTTTTTTTATATTAGATAGCGCTTTCCTTCTTTCCGCTATAAGAAACATATTAAAAAATTTTGATAGCACAGGGAGTACATTCTTGTCTTGTTGATATGATATGTAGTTATATAATTTTTTATTCATTATGTTATTTTAAGAAAAGTCGATAAGTCGGAGTGAGAAGCGGCGCATGCATGCATGGAGCATCATCTAGTTGATTTAGAAGATGGGTGAAAAACAAGTTTTAGTAGGATCATCTCTACTCAGATGAAGCCGTCCATGTGGATGTGAATTATCATGCATCTAACGGTTGTGGAACTAGTACGCACTTTATTCTTTGAGAAAAACCCTATTTTGGTTTTTGACACATTTGACAAATTAGTTTCTTGTAATTTAATTTTGTTAATTTAATTTATAATATTTTAAAATCATGATAGTTTGTAACTGATTATTAACAAAAAAAAATGCTAATGTGAAATATTTTCTATTTATGAGTATTGATAAATATTTATTAGTGTTAATTTTGTTTCTTATACTTTAAAAGCATGTTAATTTTGTCCCTAATAATTTAAAAATATAATGATTTAGTCTCTAACACTTCAATATCAAATTAATTCTTCTTATTTTATGCCAATAAGTAATATAACATTTAACACGTTTTGGTGTATACCATGAATATAATATTAAAAAGTTTAAAATGAGTGGATGCTACTCATTTTAAGGAGCAACTACTAGATGTGAGTGAACACGAATTGTTTCAATGAGTTCTTTGAGGAAGAAAAAAGGAAGACAAAAAAATAAAGCATGGGGAGAAAAGAAAAGGAGAGAAAGATTTGTAAAATAAGAACATACTAAACTTTGTATATTGTATATATAATACACACCAACACATGTGAAGTTATATTACTTATTGACATGAAATGTGAAGAACTAATTTGACATTAAAGTGCGAGAAATTAAATTGATATGTTTTTAAAATGCCAAGATTAAATTAACATTATTAATAAACATTTAACAATAGACATAGATAGAAAATGTCCAATGCTACTATTTTCCGTTAACAGTCTGTTACAGAGATAAATGGAAGAATTAATTTGTTACGATTTTAAAATGTTAAGAACTAAATTAACAAAATTAAAGTGTATGAAACTAATTTGTTAGCGTGGGTAAGTATTAGGGAGAAAAATGAAGTTTTTCTCTTATTCTTTCATTGACATTAAGCCTTTCTTTTTTCTTTTTTCCTCAAATTAAACACATGGTCAAAACATCTTATCCTATTTAACACACATAACTTAATATTGCTGAATTGATTTTAAACTTTGCATGCAGGATTTGATGAAATAGTCTTAGACACTATGGGGTGGGAAGACGGTGGTCAGATCTTTATTTGCCTTCCTCTTCAAAAATGGAAGGATAGAAATTTCTGTCTCGTCTAATTAACGTGTCAAACTTAATTTTGGCTTTTGTTACTAAACTAAGAACAAAATTAATTAATCACTATTTCATATGACAAACACTAAAGATTTGAAGAAATGGGTTTGATTCAATTACGAGACATAACGTGTCTGCAGATTTGTTGTATAGTTTCCTGCTCTAATTTCTTGTTCCACAAGCCATCAATTACTACTACATGATAACTTTGAAGCATAAAACGATACAGCAAGATTTATAGTTCAGCAAGCTGCCTTATATTCACAGGATAAACAACACTCAAATCCCCATCAAAAGCCTTCCTTCCCATCAGAATGTTCACTGCTTCTGTTGGATGAAAAGCATCCCAGAACACATAACGATCTCTATTTGGGCATGGTGTTTGGAATGGCAGACATGTAATTTGGCCTCTGTTTCTTCCAATGCCACAGCACCCTCTATTTGCAACAGCAAACCCTAAACAAAATGGGAAAAAAAAAATTATCAGTTCCTTAAAGAATTAAGATTAAAAGATGCACCAAATCACATACTTTTGACACAGTAAAGTGTAACAAGTGTGCCCAAACAGTTTAAAATTATACAAAATTTTTTTTTTGCCAAAACAGCTTTTAACAAAAAAAGAAAAAAAAAAACTAATTCAAACATGCTCAAAAGCCTTAATGAAAACTTGGTTTGATTTATGTTAATTGTAACAGTTGATGGTAAATAATTGGTTGTTTCTTACCATAAGATCTTGCATTGACAAGGATATCTTGGAACATACGAGCAACGTCAACAAAAATGAATCTGGCACCAGGTAGATTAGCATTGAAATTTCCCAACATGGTCTTCACATTTTCATTAAAAGGTTGCACCAGCAAGTTCACTTCTTCAGAGCAGCTTCCACTCATACTTTGAGCCAAGATGCTTGGGATGCATCCCATTTCCCCTAGTCCAGCAACCACAAATTTCCGTGCTCCAAGATTGTAAAGCTTCTGTTACACATAACACCTCAAATATGAATCTCAGAAAGAAAATGTCAGTGGTCATTATCCTAATCAGATTCCAGCACGTCTAAAGCTGACCAAGCTTGGAGTATATTGCACTACAATAAAATAGGGTTTTTCTCACGGATTTCATTCATGAGAAATAGCTCAAAAATCTGAGAAATGGCTGCTTAAGTACACTACAACAAATTGTGGGATTAGGGATGACATTTTCTCCCAGTTGGGTGGGAAATTGGCAAAAATTTCCTGTGTGGGCTGGAATCAAGAAAAAAAAAATTTCACAGGAGCAAGGATGGAAGAGAATTTTTCTTTAAAAAAATTTCGGGGAACAAGGACGGAAAAAAATTCCTCAGTGCAGATCGGGAATGGATCCATACTCTCCATTCTCACCCCATCGTATTGCCATTCTTATGTCAGATAGAAAATGTAATGTATTAAT
This sequence comes from Bauhinia variegata, assembly GCA_022379115.2. Classification (NCBI taxonomy): domain Eukaryota; kingdom Viridiplantae; phylum Streptophyta; class Magnoliopsida; order Fabales; family Fabaceae; genus Bauhinia; species Bauhinia variegata. Next base: position 16,924,288 of record CM039434.1, on the reverse strand, counting down.
GTGATATTATATCACATTAGGTGGTATAGAATAGAATTAGAAACATCATTCGTATCCAATCATCCCCAAGAGGACCAAAAATTATAGCTTTCAAACTACTTTCTATTAATATGCCAAACGTACATATTGTGGTAGAAGTGTGGAAGATCATTAGCAACAATCATAATATGAGTAGTTACATTTTAGTGTGAGGTGGTAAAGTAACTGGCAGAACTTACAGTGAGCTGCTGAGAATATGTTTGAGTCAAGAGATCAGCATACTGTTGTGCATTATACTGATTACGAGTAGGGTAATTAGGCATAAGGTAGTTGTTTAAGTAGTCATTGCTTCCCATTCCTACAAAGAATATGCATTTTGCAAGTGCAGTGGCAACATCGGCTGCTCCAAGATTGTCAGTAACTTGATTCAAGGTGTTCTCAAAGTTCCTTATTTGCTCATCAAATGGTATGCGACCAACCTTCAAAAATATGAACTTTATTTAGTTAAAAAAAAATCAATTATTCCATATAATAGCCTAAAGAAGAAAAATATTATTTCATTATGTTAAGAAGCCAAAGTTCTATACTTGATAGTTTCTGTTGCTTCAGAAAACACAAGGGTTATTCAGTTGCTAGTCTATCATACAATGGAGTTAGAATGCTTGGTAGAAATTCCTTACCCTCTTAATTAATTTAAGGTGGTTGCTCCGGTGTCTGTGATAAATAGAGGAGTAATTACCTTTCGTGACATGATTGTGGATCTCACAACTTAAACATCAATCACATTTGAAGACGGTGTACAAGACAATTCCGAATTTAGAATGATCATAGTCCACATTATTTATGTTGGGATCGGCAGACACCAAAAAATTTACCTTAATTTAGTAAGTGTAATTGTTAAGAAAAAAATGGATGTTAGACGTACAAAGTTTCTGCCAGTAATGTCAAGAATTCCAGCAGCTGCTGAAGCATAGTTTACTCCATGAAGAACTTGGTCTCCTGAGGCTTGAGAGTATGGAGGAATCAAGGGAAGTCCAAGCAGCTCAGCTGCATATCAGTAATTCAACATCAACGACACATTAATATTATTTTTCATATATATGTTAATTTATCAGAAAGACAATATTGCCAATAAAATGAGTATAATAGATCTTTACCAATTACCTTTATTTGAGAATTACACTATTTCCCCTCCACAAAGTAATTAAATTAAATTTAACATTTCAGCACCATTAGAATAAAAAATAAGATAAAATATAAAAAAGAATATATATATATATATATATATATTGTGCATGACAGTTCACATTAAAACTTTGGTTCCGTTTGATTTGCTAAAAAATAAGGGACTGGACAGTACACAAATTTTGTCCCTTGTTTGATTTTGTAAAAGATCACAATACTGGACAAACACTTGTCCATAGTACTGGACAAATCCTTAAATTTTTGTCACTCACCAAACCATGGGACAAGGATTTGTCCAGAGTACTGGACAAAAATTTTAACATTATTATTTCTCAAACCATCTTGCAATTCTATATACCTTGGCTCATTAAATCAATGACGGTAAGTCCTAACAATGGTTATCAATTGGCAAGGTATTCACAATAGTCGGCGACCGGTAAGGTACCGACAATGATTAGCGACCGATAACCTTTTTTTAAATTTTATATTTTTATAAATTACTTTAATTGTTATAAATATTAAAATTATATTATATATATTTTTAAAAATAATAATACAAAGTATTATCGTAAATTAGATACAAATAATATAAAATTTTTTGTCCAGTACATTAAACAACAAACATTAAACAGTATAAAAAACTGTACTGTACCTCAACTCTTTGTACTGTACTGTTTTACCTGTATTGTCCAGTACTAGTATCAAACGCACCCTTTGTATTAAAAGCATCACAGGGTACCTGTTAGCTTCTATTTATTTATAGATAATTTTTAGTTGGACTCTGTTTATGCTAGTAAGGTTTGTCTAGCTAAAACGCAGGAACACCCAATGGTTTTTAATGCAGCATTTACTGCATCATAATCAAATTACAGTTCTACCCCTTTAATTTTATGAAACACATATGTGGATATAGCTTAACCATTGGAATAGAAAAGGAAAACACAGTAGGCAATTAATTCGGACAACATGGGTGCTGTAAAAGAATTGGGAAGTCAGGTACAGCAGGGTACAGGAAGAAGAAAGAAAAAGAATAGTGATCATAAAGACAATATGGCCTTGGAAAGGACACTCTTGAAAACGAAGAAAAAAAATACTATACCTTCATTTTAATAAGACAAAGAAAGTTTATGTGTGTAATTAATGAAGGGATCAAATAAGGACAATTTAGTCAAACTAAAGTAAATTTTAGATATATTAATGATCTCTTAATACATGTGCAAAAAACCTTAAACAACACATGTTATAAAATTGAGGTAGTAATAAAATGAAAATTTAACAATATATAGCTCTTCAAGTTTTGCATAAAGTTTATCAAAAACTGAGGTTCTTAAGTGCAGAACCAGAATTTTATTACCAGAGAGCTACGTTGCATGCTAAAAGAGTTGTTTCTTTTTGGATGTAAGATGTATGGTACAAAATTTTCTGTCCCAAATGTTATATCAAATCTTGTTTCATGGGACAATACCGACTGATCAAGTTATATTATTTGATTATATATTGATCAATTATTATCTCATGCAACAAGATTTGAGACATAAAATTTTGTTCCATAATACATATATGCACTTCAAATCTCCCTCTTCTCAATAGCTTGGTTTACACTAGTGGGAAAATGATAATGATGCTATATATCAATCACCCTAGCTATTTATCCATCTTATTAACACACCAAAAGTATTCTATTTTGTAGCTAGGCTTTATCTTGTCCAAATGATTCCAACGAGGGAAGAAAAAATAACAGAAAGAAAATGGAGGAAGGGAGAGAAAGATAAACCTATTTCATCAACCATGGTGTAGCCATTTGAGAAACGACCAGTAGGTCCTCCATTGAAGTCTATGCCATATGGGAAATAATTGGCCTTTGCAAATGAAGGGAGATTGTTGTTGTTGCCATTGTCAATGAGAGAATCACCAAATATGAACATGGCAGGAACCATTTCTTGGCCTGCAACTGCACTCGCCGCCAGAAGAGGAACCACAAAGAATAATGTCAATGGTGGTAACCTAAACTTAGCCATCAATAAGAAAGAAACTCTATGCCTTGGTGCCTGATAGTGAAAATGGGAAGAGGAAGCGGAAGAGAAATATAGGGAGTTGTTCTGTTTGTCTTATTTTTGTTTATCTCTGTATTGTATGAGCAAAAACAGAGAGGGTTTAGAAGAGAAAGTTAATGGGTTTTATTATAAGTCATGGTATGAGGTGGTTGGTTGAAATGCACTGAATGCATTCATCTGTTCTCTACGTTGAAGTAATTACACCTTTCAAGTATTTACTTCATCCGTCACCCTCTTTCTGACCTTCTCTATTTAGTGGGACAAGGGCCAAAGATAAAATATAGACTACTTGGGATGAGACCAAATCTGCTTTTGTATACAGTGTCTCATATATTATTTCATTACAATAAATTAGTGAGAAATGAAATGTTTATATTATAAATTTATTTTTTTATTTTATTTTAATTAATCATAAAGAGTAAAATAAAAAATGAGACAAAGGAATTAAGACAACAAATTTTAATGTCTCACTTTTAATCTCAAATTTTATTTTATAAATTTTGAATTAATAAAAAATATAATAAAATAATATTATAAGTATAGCAAAATTAAATTAATAAGTTTTTTTTTATCAATCTCAAACTTACGGAAGAGGAAGTAAGAGAGAAAATTCTCTACTTAAATTCTGTTGAGAAAAAACTTTATTGTTTAGATCCCATGCCTATTTCACGTGATATCATTTGATGACATGTCTCTATGTAATGCATTATACAACGAGTAATTTGCTATCCTTATTATTATTTTATCCATATACCAAAATTCATAGTGGACACGTTGACATGTAATAAAATAGTGGAATGGTTGGGCAGAGAATTATTTATGGGTAAGAAAATGTAGTCATATATATAAATAAATACTCTAAAACAAAAACTGTGACTAGAAAGTTATGTCACGTGTTATATTAAGAAATTATTTAAAACTTTATTTATTTTGTCTACCAGGAAAATTTATTTATTTATTTTTATATGAAAATTCTATTTATTTTAATTTTTACTTCTCTTATCATTAATCATTTCTTCTGCCAATATATATATATATATATATATATATATATATATATATATATATATATATATATATATATATATATATATATATATATATATATATATGTTTTCAAATCAATTTTAAGTAATAAATTATTTTTCAAAATATTAATGTGAAATAAAAAATGGGATAAAGTCAAAGAAAGCTGTTTGGTTATTCATTGTGGGGTCACAACTATAAGAATCCCTTATCTGCAAAAATATTAATGTGTTTCATCCGTTCTGCGCGATGCGTGTAATTCCCAAGGCAAACTGAGGCGCCTTGTGGTGTTTTTGTGCAGAGCCAGTTATCATTATGGCTTATCAGCAAACCGAAGAGAGTGGAATGGCCTGTCTAGCAGGCAGTGGAGACCAATAGCAGAAGCATTCATATGCGTTTGACTTTTGAAATAAAATCAATATAAATCTCTATTGTAATTCCAATTTGGATTTTTTTTAAATAATTTGGATATTCTTTTATAATCTCTTTTAAATGATGAAATTCTAACAATTAGAAAGCTATCAAAAAAATAAAATAAAATTATGTATCTATATGAATTTTGTTGTTGGATTTGAACATTATATACACGGTCAAAAAACTTAAATGATTTGATAAAGCTATCAAATGATCATTTCTCTTAATATTTTAGTTTCATGAAAAATATATAATTAAAAATTTTATATAAATAAATTATTGAAATTCATTAAAAATAAAAGGTAAAAATATTTGTTAAAAATAGAATAGGTATTGCTATGGGTATGTGTTGAAATTTGATATATGATTGTACATTATTATAAGAGATTTGAGTTTTGAGTATGTATTTTGTAATTGTTTGGGTTGAAATGATCAAATTGCTAAATATTGAGAAGTATGGGTCAAAAGTGGATGTCTGCCAACCATTTGTCTGATAACATGAGGATAAAGTGAAGGAGTTTATTAGGTTTGTAGTTGAGGATGCAAATGATCGAAAACAATCTTGTATATCCTTGTCTTGTATGTTGCTACACACGACCTAAAGATCATTTGATTTATAATGAAATTAATCAAATTTATACATGTTGGGCGAAGCATAGTGAGAAAGATAACGAGTCTGTGACTTTGGCAGATAGCATTAATTATGGGTCAAATGACTTCTCCTGTCTTGTACTCTTGATGACTTTCAAGATGTTGAAGATGATTTTTTCATCTAGACATCATGCGTACTTGATGGTGATTCAAATGAAAATGATGAACCTTATTTGAGAAATAACCATCGTGAAGGAATTTGAGTCAATCTATTAATCCATACCAAGAAGATAGGGATACCAAGTCAACAACTTACAAAGAAAAGATAAAAAAAAAAAACTTAAAAATGTCTATTATTTCTCCATTAATATATTAAGACTTATTTTTTGAACTAGACTTATTTGTCTTTTTGGTTTGTAGATATTCTATCACCCACATCATGGTTGTCCCATGACACTTATTTCTAATAGTAAAGCTATAGCTTGCATCTTAAAGGTATATGTATACCTAAAACCAAAAGCTATAATGTCTCTTATATATTTAATCATTTTTTAACACGTTTTGAGGTCTCTCAAATTTAGTTTTGAAAATAAAAATTTCATAATAAATAAAATTAAACCTTGTGAGAAAATTAATATAATATAATTAATTTTAATTATACCTCAATGATATAAATAATTACTAATTAAATAATTAAATGCAAGTTTAAGATGTTAGGGTTTAGTATAATTAAAATTTATGTCTATTTCTAATAATTAAAAAATTTACTTGTGTATTTTATAATTTCTTGCAAGTATACGTGGGATGTTATTTAATGCATATCTATGTTGAAGTTATGCATTCTTGTAACTCATCATGAATGTATGTACTTATGTCTATTAATTTCTTAATAACTCATAATTCCTCTACATGTTGGTGTATTTGTATAGTAATTCAGCTTGCATATGTTGGCAAGGCAATTTGTTGTTGAGAGTATGCATTCTTTGATGTGTGTACTAGAAATATTGTTGAGGCTGCATTCCAATATTTTGCTATTTTCTCAAGACCATTTTAACTACACTTTGAATTTGGTTGTGTATTTTATATTGAAATTCTAGGTAAATTGACTAAATTTACGGTGCAGGGAGATAGTAGGTGAATAACGGTCATATAAAAAATAAAACTTGAAGAATAAAGATAATGGTTCCAAAAGAAACCACAATATATATAACAATTTCGTGGAATTATAGACCATGTAACCCTCGTAAAAAATCCACCGTCTGTGATACCATCGTTAATACATTTACAATGTATAAAAGAGAGTGGTTAATCCAACAACCGTTGTCTGTGACTAATAGCATAACGTCATTGCTTATTAAACATATTTTGATTTGATGTCATCAATGTTAGTGTATATTATTAGTATTGGCATCATTTTGTAACAATTTTATATAATGTCACAATTTCGTAATAGAATAGTGACATTAATTAGTTGTCAGTTAAAATAACATAAGTTTGTGTTATCATAAGTGACAATATATTTATGTCACATATGTCTTAAATTATTTGTCTCAAAATGTATTGTCACTAACAATACTTTAATGGCCAATATTAATGTTTTTAATTAATAAATTTCAATAATTATTAAATTGATCACTTGTACATTTTTAAGTTACAAACTCAAGAGCTACAAACGACACATTAGAAAAGCTACAAAAGATCACTTTGATGAAAAAATTAACTAAAAGTTAAGGATTTTTCACATGTTTTGTTATTGTGATGTTATGTTATAAGAATAGGTGACCATAATTTCGTCACCTATTAGCTTGATGATTTTATTATCATCACAAATTATATTAATGAGCAGAATATTAGAAATGTAACAAAGTTGAAAGTCAAATAAAGATAATGATGGTTTAAAATATTCATAAGGATATAAATAAAGATAAAATGGTTGAAATATGGATGTGGATAGAAATATAGATAAAAATAAAGTGATAGAATTTGAGTTGTAGTGTAACTCTAACTCTATGTGGCTTGTGTATAAATACTTATACAAGACCACAAGGCAAATCATCAATCAGAAGCAAATTTCTTTCTTGACTCTTTATGGTATTAGAGCCTTCAAGCTCAAGGCAAGCTAAAGGAGCAGAATGGGAGATCAAGGAGGCGACATTAAAAAATCGATCCCTTCTCTATTTGAACTCAACTCCAAAGTAGTTGGCAGTAGACGAGGCTATGGATGGATTACACTAGCACCAGGTGGCATTGCTTGGGGACAGGCTCTTAGCATATACAATATTTAAAACAAAGTCATGGAGATGTGATGGAGGTTGCTTGGTACGTTGGCCGCGACCCAACTCTACACGTGGGTGGTCAATAGCTTCCGAAATTGTATTGGGATTGCATGGCTTTCTGTTGCAACCACCTCTTTGCCTCTTGGTTGTGGCATCCACCCATTACCTCACAATTTTTCATTGCTCATAGTTTGTTTGTGATTGTTGAGAAGGTCTACTAAGGCTTGTACATGCCCACTCGTCAATTTAGCAAGCCCATATGTGTTGCCTACTACACCAGCTGCATTTTGCCCACGCGTGTCCACTGCTACTACATTGGTGCGAATGACGCCCTGACTTAGTGTTGCAGTGTCACCTAGTGCTAGTGCACTCCATCCATAGCCTCGTCTACAACAAGCTACTTTGGAGTTGAGATCAAATAGAGAAGGGACTGGTTTTTTAACGTCGTTGATCTCCCATTTTTGCTCCTTTAGCCTGCTTTGAGCCCAAAGGCTCTATTACCATAAAGAGTTAAGAAAAAAAATCAGCTTCTGATTGATGATTTGCTTTGTGACCTTGTACAAATATTTAGACACAAGCCACACAAAGTTAAAGTTATACTACAACTCAAATTCTATCACTTTATCTTTATCTATTTTTCTATCTTCGTCCATATTTCAACAATTTTATCTTTATTTATATTTTTATCAATATTTTAAATCATTCTTATCTTTATCTAACTTTTAACTTTGTTACAGTACATTTACAATATTCTGCTTATTATATATATGACATTATTTTTAAACAAGTTGCGACAAATTTAATATCACCGATTATCATGAAATTTTCACTAACATCATGTAAATGGGATTTTTTTTTTGACAACCAATGTTATTTTGTGATATTTTTTAAAATAATTTATGATGTAAAAAAATGCTACAAAATAATACATATTAGGTGACATTTTGGTAAGTCGTTACGTAAAATTTTGCTTTTACAACGAATGGTCATTGCAAGCAACTACCTTCTCCAATCAAGAGATAAGATCCTGACAAGGGTTCTAGGTTGGGATAAAAAGAAACATGAGCCATTGCCATTGTAACGAAGCTGCCTTGGAATTATAAATATATATTAATATATTATTTTTATAATATAGCCCCCTCAAGAAATTTATCTATCTATATATATATATTAATTGTTGCAAGGAGATTACTTGATAGAGAGGCTATTCACATCATAATATTTTTTTAATTATTATTTTTATTTTAAAAATGGTTATCTCTTTCTCTATCTACATTTTTTAAATTGTTATTTTTAAAAAATTACTTTTATTTTAAATAGTATTTATCTTCTAAAATCAAGTTTTTATTTTAAAAGTAATTATTTGTTCTTTTTTCAAATTCACAATTTAAAATAAGTGTTCTTTCTAAATATAGCTTATAGTACACAAAACTAAAAAGAAAAACGCAAATGAAAACTATCTTATAAAAAAGTATATTTAATTTTTTTGAACTATCTATTTTTGTTTGCCCTTTTTTTTTCATAGTTTCAATTAAAAATTTAAATAAAATTGTGTTACATGAAAGTATAGCTCATTCATATTTAGCACGAGATTACTAGCTACTTCTAAAATCAAGTTTTTATTTTCAAAGCAATTATTTTTTGGAATTATATGTTCTTTTTTTTTGGTCACATTTTTAAGATTATTTTTTCCTTAATATAGCTTATAGTAAACAAAACTAAAAGAAATACAAATGAAACATATCTTATAATAATATATATTTAATTTTTAATATCAATCATATGATCGCAATATTTTCATGCAATTAAAATAAAATAAAATTTACTAGAAAACTCACTGTACTAATACTATTATTAAAAAGTACCATAAGAATGATACGTTTCAAAGTCACACGAAACTCAAAGGCAATAAATATTCTGACAAGAGTTGTCAAATTTTATTTCTTATACAACACACTGGTAGATTTTTTTTTTTCACAATCACTCAATTTAAACACTCATAATAATGTTAGAGAAAGTCAAATGCTAGACCTGGAATATTTCATCCTGTATGGTTAGTGGATATGAAGTAGCAGTTCCAAATGGTGCAAAGTTGGGAATTACAGTGTTCTCCACCATCTACAACAATTAATTAATGGCATAAATTAGATAAAATTTTACATAGCATGTTATGGTAAAAAAAAATTAACTGAGATCGAAGGTAAAATATATGAAATGAATATAATTGTCATTACCTTATCTCGGAGATATTCATTTGCAGCTGTGAGTACTCCTTCCTTCAATGACAAAAAATAATAATTATATTATTCATTCTACATGGAATGATATGAGGTCGAAAAAAAAAAAAAAGAGAGAATATTTTAGCTTAGAGCAGGTAAAAAATTTTTAAAAAAAAAAGAATAGAGAATTTAATCATCATGCATCCAAATTAAAAATTTGAACAATTAATTACACTCTTTTAAAAGTATTTTTCAAAAGTGTAAAAAAAATTGTTGACACTGAAAACTTTTTGTGGGCTATTGTCAAAGAGAAAAGAAAACAATTAATATATCACCAAATACCCTAGAGTTTAAAACTTGAGAAAATTAAAAATAAAAATGTTGAAATTTCATATTAAGACTTTCATCTCTGAAATATTTAATAATTATCCCATAAAAGGTATGTATTTTGTACTGATTACATAATTTTAGTCAATCAACAATTAATTCGATTCGAGCTAACTAAAGGATTTAAATAAGGATAGAGTTTTACCAAAAATATTTTTTATACTTATAATTCAAACCTTGGTCACATATTTAAATAGCGCTAACTCTTTACTACTAAAATCAATGTTTCTAGATCCTAATTACATAATTAATTATGAATGTGAATGATTTTGTAATACTATAATTATATGCATCATAAATTTTAATGACATATTCTCCTTTTCAAAATTTTAGTCTTTATTTTGTACAAACCATAAAAGTTATTATAGTACTAATAAATATCACAAGTTTAGTAATATAGTTTTAGATCAAGAAATTCATGAAATAAAACGTTGAAAATGTACCTTATCCTTCAATGTTTGGATTTCTTGTAACATCATGTTCATCTGTAGTTCATAAAACTCCTAGTCAGTGATTCCACATGATCTAAGTTAATAGACATGCATGCACCTGACTAACACGTCCATAAATATATACAAAGAGAGATTATTGTCTATACCTTCATTGAACGAATATGATAAATCCAGATTTCAAGATTCTTCTCCAGATCTTGTAATTCGTTCATTGACATCGTCCCAATTGCCCCTCCATATAAATACCTGAGGAAGATACCACAGTTTATTTTATTTTCTTAATATTTTTGACAACATCTTTTCTTAATATTTTTAAGTTAAACATTTATTTTATATATATATATATATATAAATTAGGTGAGTCCTAGAACACTTACATATGTACTTATGGATTATTAAATGCAAGTAGGATAAAATCATAAATTTTATTAAATTTTAATATAGCGACATTTTTAAGACTTAAATTCAAAACCTTTAATTAAACTAAAACTATCGTATACTGATAAATCTACGTTCTTAATAGTAGACTGCTTACATATGTATTTATACATCACCAACCAAAACGTCTTGACATTGGAAAAACATGTTCCCTCCTGCTTAATTTTTGCTTGACTAAATGGCTTGTAGGTAAGTGATATTGAGATTATTTTTAAGGTTGAAGGGATAGTAGGACATAAAGTCGAAAAGAATTTTTTTTTTTTTTTTTAATAATGATTAAGTCTCTTTGATGGTTGGGCCTATCCAATAGAAATTATAATATATAATCATTTGGCTATAGATATCTCATAAGGTAATAATTGTTAACAATGGTCCAGGGAATAAATATGATTTACTAATTTTTATGTGAGGCATGATTTAATTCAATTGCAACAAATTAAAAACTTACTCTTCAATAATATAAAAATAATAATAATAACATGGAGATAAAAAATAAAATAAATTTTAATTACCTGAGATCCGTTTGCAGCGATCCAATTTCTTGTTTGAGCACATCAGTATCCTCTTTATATTCCTGGAACAGGAGTATAAGCAAATTATATTGCTACTATTCTTTTCTTTTCCTTTTTTTTTTTTTTTATATATGAAGAACATCAATATTCTTAAACTAATTAATTAAGCATTTTGATGTAAGCTTTTTTTAATATATTTTAAAACATTTCTTTTTATGTAAATCATGAAAGACATAAATGAATGGTTTTATGATTGATGATAAATAATTCTTCTAGCTTGATTTTGTTTTTATCATTTTTAATGCAAATCAATTGTATGATATTTTAGCAACATAGGATTTTGTATTAACTTATAAATGACTCAGGCCATACAGCATTAGGACTCAGGTGGTAACACCTTTGCAATCTAAGAGCATGTAAAATTTAGAAAAGTAAAACACTATTGGACATTTTAAAATGTTGCTTTAGTAGTTCTTGATTTATTTTTAGTCTGTCATTTTAATACTCAAATAATTAATCTATCTACCAAATTAGCATTAAAGAGGGGCCAAAGAGACACAAAAAAATTTTAAGAACTAAAGACTAATTAAGTGGCACCATAAATTAATGGGTAAATATTTATTATTAGTTCTGTATACTTGAAATTTTAATTAATTTGTTCTCTCATACTTTAAATTTATCAAATTGATCATTCACATTTCAAACTTATTAAAATAAATATTTATTCCAAATTAATAAATTAGAGACTAAATAAAATTTTGAAAAATGTTCAAGTACTCAAATTATGATTTACTCTATTAAAAATCATAGGCTTAATTCATTTATAATAATTTATAGTAGTCAAAGGTCGATGAGACTAGGCTTTTTTTTGGCTTGCACTTTAGGTGCACTATTATTTCAGGCCTCTAATTAACAGATAATTAATAACAGTACTCTTCTCCATATCATTATCCTTTTCTAAAAAATAAAATAAAATCCAATATACACTGTTATTTTAAACCACTATGTACTCATATGGATGGATTCTATTCTTCAAATTGATGTGAGTGCGGATTGAAACGTTCTGGCCTTTTAAGATAATTTTGTCTAGATTTTCTTTTCAGAAGTTACAAGTTGAGGTATTGTAAACTTTGCCTTTCATTTTTTTTTTTTAATTTACAAATATATTCACTTCACAATAAAGTATAATCAATTTTGTTCAGAGAGTGAATCAATTATAGTTACTTTTTCTATTAACATATGTTTTAACAAAAGTTTAAATTTTTAATATTTAAAGAGTTTTTGGTTTCAACCCATAACCAATTTAGTTTAAACTAACTGAAGGACCTACACAGAGTAGAGCTCTTCTAAAGACGTTTTTTTGTATATATATAAACTCAAACTAATCAATATGCTTAAAACAACCTTAATAACATTTTGAGAGTTTGCAATTACTAAAGTGAGTTTTCTTACCAATTAAGTCACGCAATAATAATCCAACAACTTTAATTATTTCCCTTAGAATATATTTATTATATAAAAATAGTGGTGCAAAGTGATTCAAATGAGACGTGTAAACCCCCTAATCATGTTAACTTTACTTCTAAGCTGAAAGTCACACATGCTACCTTTATAACGAAGATATTTACGCAAAGAGAGAATCTAGGCTACGTGTAACCATGAAATCTGGACAAGAAAGCATTTGAGGATTGTATTTTACGCGTATATATATTCTTCAAACTATCATCATTAGCATTACGCTATTATATTTATTAAATGATAATATAGCATTAAGCAGCATCTGATGCTAGCTGCTGCTCACTCTTTCACATATTATAATAACAATAATCATTCTATTTTTCTTCGGTGCTCTCTTTTACCAACTTTGCATGCCAACCACTACTCATATTGTTCATTTTTCTTCTTGATATATATTTTTTATACTTATAATAATTTCACTTAATTAATAAAGGGACAGAAAAGTGAGAGTGAGGTTGCATACCAGAGGATGTGCTTCCATGTCAGCTTCAGGCATAGCCCTATGGGTGGATTGCTTGTACCTCTCTATGAGCCCTTGCATGGTTCTTTAATTTACATGACACAGACAGAAAAAGAAAAATAAAAGATTAAATAGAGTTGAAACTGGTTGCATAGATAGCATTATTTAACAAGCAAAAACTTCACCAAATTATTGCTAGAATTCAAACGTGGTGGTAAATGGAAGATGTCTCATTAATCATCATTTCCCTTTAAAACCCTTTTTTGACGGTATCTAATTTCAAAAGCTTAAAGGTTTAATCTCCTGCTTGGTTAAAAAAACACTCTAATACTAAAAAATTGATTTAATCTAAAAATTTAATATATCTATCAATATAAAAATTGTTGGAGTTGGTGTAAGACTATTTTATAAACAAAATTACCTTTAAGAGGTTGAATTAAGTTTGCTTTTCTTGGTATAAACAGGTGGTATCTAGTATTACAATATGCACAGACTAAAGTACTTTAAGTTAGTACGTGATTATAAAGGTGACAAAAATACAATTATATTCTTATACCTTTAATTAAAGACTTTTTGTTATGTGTACTTTTTATAATAAAATAAACTTTATTCTAATTTTTTTTATACTTTATGTCAAAACTTCTCCGTTACTTGATTTTATACTTTAATAAAGTGATATTTTTGAAACAGGAAAGGAGGAAATGTGTGAAAAAAAAAGGAGAGAGAGGGACAAACCCTTTGGTGGCTAGTTCATAGAGCTTTCCATGAGCGGAGAAAATGACAACGCCAATTTCAGCATCGCAAAGCACGGAGAGCTCCTTAGCCTTTTTAAGAAGCCCTGCTCGGCGCTTGCAGAAGGTAACTTGTCTGTGCACTGTGTTTTCGATTCGCTTCATCTGAACCTTTCCGCGAGCCATCGATCCCACAACGATCAGATTAATTTCAGTTTTCAACTTCGAATTCGAGTTTGAGTTTGAAAGACAGACAGAGAGTGGTTTTTGTGCGCTTCTATGCACACAACCTCCCACTAGTTTGAACTAGCTTCGAGGTTGCTGCAGGTACCTGTTGTACCGACTGGTAGAGTTTCTCCAAAAATGGTTTCTCATCTCTGGGAGAAGAAGCCTTATATACCCATTAGGACTTGGCTTGTGTTGAAAGGGAATCATAGTAAAAATAATCATAATAACAACAATTAAGAATAATTAATAGAAAAGAAAAAGAGTTACCAGTGCTTTACACATCACTAACTTTTTTTAGTCTCTTAATTATGTTCAACAGCTCCCACACTCTTCCTCTCTCCTTCCCCACTTCATTATATTTATTAGGGTTACAGTTAAGATTGAGTGTAAACCAAATAAGATCTGTTTCTGTATTAAAAGTGTTTCTTAACTTTGAGAGTGGAAATAAACCCATTAGGGTTTGCCATGTGTTAAAAGGAATCATCACAGCAGTAATAATAAAAAAATAACAAAAATTAAGAATAATGATAAAAAAGAAGAAGTTATCAGCTACTTTATACATAAATAACTTTTGTTTAGTCTCCAAGGTAGTTATGTTTATCAGTTTTAACTTTTAATCTTCTTGGATCTTTTTTTTTGCTAAATAATTTCAATTGTTTTTAAGTTTTATGACTGGACTGCATGTATGAACGTTAAAATTTTACATAATTTTTTGAAGGAGAAAAATTCTCTTTGGTCTAGGACATTTACTATGATAAATTAGTTTTTTATATTTTAATTTTATTAATTTAATTTTTAATATTTTAAAGTCGTGAAAAAATAATTTTTTACACTTTAATTTTATCAATTTAATTTTTAAAATTTTAATTTTATTAATTTAATCTCTAACTCTTTAAAATTGTGACAAATCAATTATTCTGTCTATTTACATAACAAATTATTAGCGAAAAAAATTCTAACATGAAACCTTTTTTACCTACTTGTATTGTTAAATGTTTATTAGTATCAAAATTAGCTTGTTTTTAAATGTTAGTGACTAAGTTGATACTAATAAATACTTAATAGTACCGTGGAGAAAAATTCTAACGTCAACATTCTTTGTTAGCAGTAAGAGTGTAAGGCAAATAAGATCTGTTTCTGAAACATAATTGTTTCTCATCTGTGAGATTGGAAATAAACCCATTAGGGTTTTGCCATGTGTTAAAGGGAATCAATAGTAAAAATAATCATAGTAACAAACAACAAAAAATTAAGAATAATTAATGTTTAATAAAAAAAGTTACCAGCTACTTTATGCATCACTAACTTTTGTTTAGTCTCCTGACTAGTTATGTTTTTGTTCAATTTTATCTTTATAAATAAATACAAAATAATATATATATATATATATATATATATATATATATATATATATACATGAATAAATATATACATATCCTTTTTCTTTGTGTTTATCAGCGTTGAGACTATCTCCCCTTCTCCACTTCGTAGTATTTATTTAGATATATAGGATCAGAGGGTACATCACATCAAAGCATGTGATACTAAAGGTGATAGGTATGTATTGTCATTTCAATCATAGAACATTCTCACTAAAATGTGTGTTGCTTAAGATTTATTCTGGTTCTTACATAGGAAGGCTCAGTTCATAAAACTTGTGTAGGTTGAGCGGATCAAATTCTTTGTTCATTGACACAATTGCACCTCTATGCAAGAATTTAAGTTCAACCCACATCCCTAAACAAGAAATGTGATTCATTTTGTCCAAACTACTAAGTAGATTAAACCCGCCTACGAAATTCTTAGCTTTATTCCTTGTAGGCTATGGAGCAATTAGTAAACATATTTAATCATCATACTTCGAGTGAACCAAGTGTATAATAGATGCTATGCTACTTTACTCCCAAAGGAAAATGAGAATGGAACAAGGATTGTCTATGGCTGCTGCAGAAAAATATTAAACTAAAGCTTCTATGAACTACTTTTGAAAGTGTAGTACTCACATGAAGAAAGCTAGAGAGATAGAAAGTGATTTCTATTAGTCATAAAAGACATCATAGATTCATAGTGTTCTCAATTGCATGCTTTCCGTTTTAGTTGTTTTATTAGGTAATGTTTGGTAAATAAAATGATTTACATGGAGTTATAATGAGAACATAAAACCAGCATTGTATGACTCGATTGAAGTATGTTAAGTTTCAAAGTATTTTATGTCAAAGGTTTTTAGTTTGAACCTTAATTGCACACTTTTTTTTGAAAAGATTTATATATCACTATTTTGTATTGAACAAAAATTATCCTTAATTAACCCAAAAAATATGAAAATCCATTAATTAATAGAATATTCTCATATTTTAGGAGACTCTATTGTATGTTAATTTACGTAGTTGCAAATTTTTTGATGCAAACTAGCACTAATGAGTCAGCTTTCATATTCAGGCCTAACCCAATAAACAATTTAGGAAAAATTACAAGAAGATCATACTCCCTAAATTCATATAAAAAACCATACCAAAGCTAAAAGAGGTAAGAGATTCTGACATAAATTTCTAAATATTTACCCAATTTAGATCAAACGCTGATTTGAGAGTTGGAAACTTGATATTCGACCCCGACCTTTTTCTGTTTGCAGGACCTCCAGAACTCTAACCCTGCTTAAGTTATACTCGACCTTCAAAACTGATCAATACATACTTGAATTTGCCCTTAAAAGTATGCAACTAATTAAGGCTTCTCGTTTAGAAAAAAAAAGATAAGGGAAATCATGAACCACGATTTTGTCACATAAACAAAGAGCAGTGCTTGAAGGTTAAGGAATATGGAGCAGAAAAGGAAAAGTTAAAGGATTGGGAAAAGCCAAACAATAAAATAGAGAAGCTCATTGGCTCAGCAAGAGATATAGGAATAGGATCGCACATGGAAAAGCATGCAAGTTGTTCCCAGGCTGCAGAAAAGACCTTTGAATGCCTTTTTCTTGTGAATGGTACTAGGTTGACACATGCATTATCTGTTTAAAGATCGAAGGGTCAAAAACATTCTGTGTATAATATTTAATTGGAGGAATGGTGATTCTGTTTCTATCTCTATTGTTTATAAATGAGAACTTTCGTATTTATTAGGAAAAAGAAAATTAATTTAAAACGATGGTTCCATTCCACAAAGCTCTAAAAAATGCATGAAAATAGTGCTTGTTGGTTGCTAAGTCCATGAGCCAAATTAATTTAAATATGAACTATCTTCTAATTCTAGATAATGGAAATGAATGGCGACTCTACTCTAAACCATTAATCCAATTCTTAGAAATATAATTTTGTGAGCCAAACCAAATATACAGTTCTAAATAGTGGCATGGGAATGAGATCTTATGCTTAAACATTCAACTTTTATTATTTTTCATTTACACTCAATGTATTTCCATACTTTTTGAATTTAATTGAGAATAATTCTTGTTCAATACAAGAACAGTAATATATAAATCTTTCCAAAAAGACTCCAACGTTAAGGTTTAAATTAAAAACTTTTAATATAAAATACTTTAAAACTTAATATACTTCAATTAAGTCATACCTTGGTCATATTCTGTTCTTGTTATAGCTACATGTAAATCATTTTACGTACTAAACATTACCCAGAAAGACAACTAGAATGCAAAGCATGCAAATAACAGAAAACTGATCCGACTTCTGTTTGTTTTTGGTTTCTTACTGGTATTTGCTTGAATTATTGGTCAAACACTAAATATGAATGTTTCTTTCAACAAGATTTAAATCTTAGTTTATCACTTTGTAAGAGTTTAGTCCTTTTATTAGACTTAACCGGATTGCTAATCAAATTATTAAATATATAAATAAGGTTAGTAAATTTACATTCTATGAGATTCAAAGAGTAAAGACATTAGTCTTATGATTAGGTGGACGCTCTATTTAATATACTAGTGGTTGAAAAAGAAATATGACGCTTTATTCACATTTTCCAACTTTAATTACAAAAAAATCAACTTAAAAGTTTTTTTTTTTGGGTGCGATTAAGATATAAAAAATTTAAACTATATATTCAGATAAAAAAATTAAAACAATTTACATATCTTAAGCAGGACATATATTTTATATTTCAAAATGTATCTTTCTTATAAAAATCATAAAATCATAAAATAAACAATTACATTGACTCTAGACAATAATTTCAATTTGATAACTTGTATTATGTTTTGTCAAAATTAATCTTATAAAAATTATTTAATAGAAATTAACTATGATATGTTTTATAATTGACATACAAAATTAAAATTCAAGTCAAAAATCATTTTATAAATAACTTGTGCAACAAAATAAATTATCCTCTGTAGGCACAAGCATCCTTCACTCTCCTTTTCCCCTCTTCTTTGGATTTCATCTTAACTTTGAAGACAAGAATCTTGTCAAATCACCAACATTGAAGAAATATATATATATATATATATATATATAGAGAGAGAGAGAGAGAGAGAGAGAGTGAGAGAGATTTTATTATTGCCATCTTGTGCTTATTGGCTACAAGCTAGGCTTGAAACAACCGCTATGTTCTCTTTTAATTATATGCTTCAAAGAATATAAGTGGATCCACTCTATTCTCTAAGATATATAAAAGGTTGATAGGATTCCAAATACTTATATTTAATTAAGTTATAGCAAACTTTTGAGAAGCCACAGAGATTTGGATGGATTCTCTGCTCGTACGAACCTTTTTATTCCTTGGCATTAAATTAATTAAAGATTCTCTTGGCGAACAAATGCTGCACTAGCTTTCTATTGGTGCGCTCCCTTAAGAGATTAAGTTTGGAATTTTTGTATAGCCTACGAGTTCTACTAGTTAGTTATATTAGCAGATAAAAATTATAGGCATTTTCTAATTTACTCTACTTGTTGATCAGATTGATACTTGGATTCAGCTGAAATTATTATAACATAGAATCAGCACCTTAATTTGACAGTTCGGATTAATTTACCTTTATTCCTATAGCCGTACACTTCAGAATGTGTGCAATTATAAAATGGTAATTAGCTAGCTCGATAAAACTATTGTGCTCAACATGTTATCCATTTGGTCCATAATTTTTTTGAATAATATTAAGTTGGGCAAAAAACAAGCATAATTGTACTTACATAGTTTGACGGGTAAGAACCAAATTACTTTACTAACAAGATGTATAGATTTAGGGTAAGAAAGTTTTGCTTTAATAAGTAAATTATAAATAGCATGTGTAAAGAGAAACAGTGGTGCAGCAAGCTACACTAGCCCAAGAACGACAACCTTAGTGAAGAAAAACAAACCAAGGAAGAATAATGGAACTCCAAGAAAAGATTAGAGAACAAGACTTGTATTATATTTCCGATGATTCTCAATGGAGAGTTACATAGGTATTTTATAGAACTCTAATGATAAAAGGTTCAGTCTCCTAATTAATTGCTAGTACATGAATCATACTAAACTATGATTATTGTGAACTTAAACTTCTAGGAAAACTAAGTACATGAATCACATCAAACTAGAATTATTGAGAATACAAACTTTTAGAGAAACTAAGAGATATTATTCTAGAAAATTACTTTACTATTTCCAACACTCCCCCTTAAAGTGATTTTTTGGAAATAATTCCAAGTTTCAAACAAAGCATCTCAAAAGATTTCTTGAAAAGTGACTTGGTGAATATATCAGCAATGTTGTCTTGACTCCTCACCTCCGTTGCACTAATGGTTCCATCCAACACTTTTTCTCTAATAAAATGATGTTCCACCTCAATGTGTTTTGTCCTTGCATGACAAATTGGATTGGTGGCAAGTTTAATAGCACTTTGATTGTCTCCATAAAGGCTAATTGAACCATGAATAGGTACATTAAGATCTTCAATGAGTTTTCGAAGCCAAACACATTCTTGTGCTGCAAGTGCAGAAGCCTTGTATTCTGCTTCTGTAGTTGACAAGGAAACTGAATCTTGCTTTTTACTGCACCATGAGATTCCTGTACTACCACATAAGAAAACATAACCAGATGTTGATTTTCGATCATCCAAATCTCCAGCAAAGTCAGCATCTGTGAAGCCCAATAGAGAAAAAACTATTTCCTTCTTGTAGAACAATCCCATGTCAAGAGTAGTGTTGACATATTTCAGAATTTTCTTTGTTGCCTCAAGGTGTGGCTTTCTTGGTGCTTGCATAAACCTATTAACAAGACCAACAGAGAAAGCAATATCAGGCATTGTTATAGTTAAATAAATTAAACTTCCAACAATAGCACGATAGGGTTGAGGATTGGGTAATAAGGAGCCTTCATCACTCCTCAACTTGATATTAATTTCTAAAGGAGTGTAGCGCTTTTTGCTATTCTTCAAGCCAAACTTAGCAATCAACTTTTCAGCATAGCTTCTTTGAGTTACAAAAATTCCACCTTTCTTTCTTTCAACTTCTAAGCCAAGAAAATGATTCAACTCTCCCAATTTTTTCATATCAAAGCGGATGGAGAGTTCATCTTGAAGCTTTGCAATTTCCCCCTCATCATTGCCAGTAATGATCATATCATCTACATATAAGAGAACCAAGACATGCAAACCAGATTGCTTTTTCACAAACAAACTATAGTCAGAGTTAGATGCAAGATAACCACAAAATTGCAAGTATTGAGCAATTTTTCCATACCATGCCCTTGGAGCTTGTTTTAGCCCGTAAAGAGCTTTCTTGAGTTTGCAAACAAAATTAGGATGAGAACTTGAAACATAACCTAGTGGTTGCTCCATATAGATGTCTTTATCAAGCTCTCCATATAGAAAAGCATTTTTCACGTCAAGTTGCCATAATTTCCAACCAAGAGAAGCTGCAAGTGCTATCATAGTCCTAACAGAAGTCATCTTTGCAACAGGACTGAAGGTTTCTTCATAATCTTCTCCATATTTTTGAGAAAATCCACGAGCAACCAGCCTTGCTTTATATCTGTCTATGCTCCCATCAACTTTGTGCTGTATTTTGTATACCCATTTACAAGATACAAGCTGCACATCCTTGGGTTTTGGAGCAAGATCCCAAGTTTCATTTTTTAATAAAGCATTCATTTCTTCATCCATGGCAGCATCCCATACTTTGACACCTTTAGCTTCTTCAAAGCAAAAAGGTTCTTCATCATCTACTTGCCCTGCAAAGAAACAAGAGTAGGTGCTTGTAAAGTTTTCATCTCTATAACGAGCTGGCTTGACAATATTTCTCGTTGGTCTTTGATTAGTAGCACCATCTTCTCTTTGACATTCTTCACATGAACTAGAGCTCCCCCGTTCACTATGATTTTCTTGTGAAATAGAAGAATGAGTGTTGAAAGGAAAAGTTGTAATCTCAGGCTCCATGATCTGATTAGTATCATAGTAAGATGAAATTTCATCAAAAACTACGTCCCTTGACACCACGTTCTTGTGAGTGAGAGGATCCATGCATTTTCAGCCCTTCTTTTGATTATCATAGCCAATAAAAATGCATTTCCTTGCTTTGGCATCAAATTTGTTCCTTTGAGCATCTGGCACATGAACATAGCAGATGGAGCCAAAAATTCTGAAGTGCTTAACAGTGGGCTTCTCATTGAACATCAACTCATAAGGAGACTTCAAGTTGATTGGACTGAGTAGTACCCGATTGATCACATAAGCAGCAGAATTCATACATTCAGCCCATTATTCTTTTGGCAGATTCTTTGCATGTATCCAGCTCCTGCAAGTCTCCATAAGATGTCTAAGTTTTCTCTCAGCCACTCCATTTTGTTGCGGAGTGTAAGCACAAGAAAACTCCCTTCTAATTCCTTCTTTGTGACAAAAAGAATTAGAAGTAAATTCTCCTCCATTATCAGTTCGAAGCCGCTTGATTTTTCTTCCAAGGAATTTTTCAACAAATTCCTTAAATTCTTTAAATTTTAGAAAAATTTCTGATTTTGCCTTCACAAAATAAACCTAGGTGAATCTAGTAAAGTCATCAACAAAAATCAGCATATAACAAAGACCAGAATAAGAAGCAATTGGAGTTGACCCGAACAAATCACTATGAATACAATCTAATGGAGCTTTGCACCTGGACAAAGACTTATCAAATGGAAGTCTATGAGCCTTGCCATGCTGACAGCCTTCACAGCTTTCACCATCAGTAAATCTGGTTATTTTTGGCAGCCCTTTAACTAGTTTTTTTTGCACCATAACTTTAAATTTAGCCATGTTAAGGTGCCCAAGCCGAGCATGCCATATTGAAGCAGTATGATGACCACTCAATTTTTCAACAAAAGAAGTTGAAGTTGATAAAACATTCACATCATTAACTCTTTTACCAATATGAACAACATCAGCTTTTAAATCATCAATATTTTGAAGAAATTTTACATCTTTAGGGCCAAATAGGATATAATTTCCAGCATCCACAGCATTTGAAACTAAGAAGAGATTTTTTGTCATACCTGGGACATGATACACATTATTGAGTGTAATAGAATTGTCTTTGCTCCCATTGATAACAACTATCCCCTCCTTTTCCACATAATGAACTGTGTTGTCTGCAGTAACAATGACATCTTTCCCTTGATAAGGATGAAGGCTTGAGAATTTAGAGGCATCACCAGTCACATGATGACGGCAGCCATAATCCACGATCCAATTATTTTCAAAGTCAATTGAGGCAGGATTAGATGTAACTTTGGCCATAAAACACTTGCCCCAGTCTTCTTCATTCCTCTGAGAAGAATCTCCTTTATCTGTCTTTTCAGCTTCAGCCCAATTTCCTCACTTCAACTTGACACGACAATTTTTCTTTATGTGTCCAAGTTTACCGCACCGATAACACTTTAACTTTCCCTTCTTAAAGTTGAAAGAATGAGAGGCATTGTTGCTAGATTCTGAATCAGATTTCTTTCCCTTTGGGTTGAAATTCTTCTTCCTCTCAATTAAAAGAACATTTTTATTATCGGTGTCTCCACCTTTCTCAAATACAGACAGTCCAACCATTTGCATGGCCAAGGATTCTTGGGAAGACAAGAGACTTTCAAATTCTTCCAAGGAAGGTTGTTGAGCCAACCCTTGAATTGAAGTGACATAAGGAATATATTCTGGCTTCAACCCACGAATAATATGCCGTCTCATACGAGCTTCAGAAATAGGCTCCTCTTGATCTAGAGCAGAAATTTCTGAACATAGATTTTTAATTTTCAAAAAAAATTAAGCCATAGAAAGATCTTCTTGAGAAGCATTTGCAAGTTGATTCTCCAGGAGTTGCAAGCGTGCCACATCTTTCTTGTTGAATAGCCTATCAAAGGTTTGCCAAATCTGATTGGTAGATTTGCAGCGGATGATGTGCTTAAACATTCCATTGGAAATAGACCTCTTCAAGGCAAATTCAGCCTTAGCATTTTTCTTGCTCCATTGCTTGAAAGCCT
The DNA here is from genome assembly GCA_022379115.2 of Bauhinia variegata. Classification (NCBI taxonomy): domain Eukaryota; kingdom Viridiplantae; phylum Streptophyta; class Magnoliopsida; order Fabales; family Fabaceae; genus Bauhinia; species Bauhinia variegata. Next base: position 16,900,392 of record CM039434.1, on the reverse strand, counting down.
CAACATTATTTTCTGGAGCAATAGTGTCATCTCCACCAACAACTTCCCAAAGGTCTTCTCCAATGAGATAAGACTCCATACAAGTCTTCCAAACTTTATAATTGGATTGGTTTAATAGCTCCATACCAAATCCAATAACACGGCCACTAGAATCCATTTGGAACACTGGTTGATTTTCTTCACAAGAGATCTTGACACAGAGCTATCTCTCAAGCTCTGATACCATAAAGAGAAATAGTAGTGCAGCAAGCTACACTAACCCAAGATCAACAACCTTAGTGAAGAAAAACAAACCAAGGAAGAATAATGGAACTCCAAGAAAAGATAAGAGAACAAGACTTGTATTATATTTCTGATGATTCTCAATGGAGAGTTATATAGGTATCTATAGAACTCTAATTATAAAAGGTTCAGCCCCCTAATTAATTGTTAGTACATGAATCACACTAAACTATAATTATTGTGAACATAAACTTCTAGGAAAACTAAGTACATGAATCACATCAAACTAGAATTATTGAGAATATAAACTTTTAGAGAAACTAAGAGATATTATCCTAGAAAATTATTTTACTATTTCCAACAATGTGAGCTATTCTAACTTTGGAATAAGGTAGGCTCTCATATTTGTACACTATTAAATATCAAAAAAAAAAAATGAAAGGTAGTTATTGAATGAGAAAAAAAAATGGGACAACAATAGCAATAAACCTTATTTCACTAAATGATTTTAGTTATATAGATTGTATAATAATATTAGACTCTAACAAAAACTAAATTTTTAAAAATATTGTTTACTATAAAGTCTTTTCTTGTAAGTTCCCTGGGTGTTCTTTTTATTCTCCCTTTTCATTTTCTTATAAGACTAAAGACCATGTGATTGAATTTCTTCACTAGTGACTTTAATGACCTTCTTTACACATATCCAACCACCATAATTGATCATTTGTCACTTCATGCTCGATGAATGTCATCACAATTTTTCCCATATACAATCATTCTAAGTATTAAGTTTAACATTCTCATTTAAGTTACCTTTTTTTTTTTTGTCTTGTTTTTAAATGCCTAACATTTATTACCATAGAGCATAATTAGTTATATAGCAATTTGATGAAACTTCTTTATAAACTTAGTAAGTACTTTGCAGTGACAAATAGTTTATGATGCCTTTCTCCTTTAACTATCTAGCCTTCTCTTGTGTGGCATCTCCATCAATTTCCTATCACTTTGTAATATTGATCCTAGATATCTAAACTTTCATACTTCTATAGCATGACATGGTCTCCAATTTCTATCTCTAAATCATCTCTTTCTTGTCTCTTCTAAATTTGCAATACATATCCTCTTACTCTTACTAGAGTAAAAACTATTTGATTCTAATATTTGTCTCCAAAACTCAAGTTTAGAGTTATCTCTGTCCTTGATTGCTTAATTAGAACTATAATATCCACAAATATCTTGTAATTAGGGATTTTATCTTGTATGCACCTCACAATTTCGTAAAAAGTTGACCATATAGTCTTTCACAAGGCTAAAAACCATATGATTAACTTTCTTACTAATGCCTCTAGCAGCTTTCTTATGTCCAAATTACCTTAATTAATTTTTTATTATATTCTCCTTAGTAGGTGTAATTCCAATATCTAATTTTATGAGACCATTTGTATTATATCACATTTTGTGCGGCCACACATCCCTTTTAGAATTCTCACTTTTACTATCTCTAATTTATATTCTTATTATCTTTTCAAAATTTAACATTCACTCCTATAAAACATAACATGTCGAATAATAGTATAGTAACATTTCATAATAAGTTTGGTAATTACTTTATAATTATAAATAACTCTAGAAACTTTTTTTTATTTTAACCATCTAACTTGTATTTTATGCATGACATCCCCATCAATTTTTCTTTCACCTTGTAATATTGAATCCAAATACTTAAACTTAAAAATATGTGGTATAACATATTCCTCAAAAACTTGTGGTATAACATGCTGTTCAAGTTTTAACTTTAGATCATTCTCATATTATCTCTTTATGAACTCCTTTATAAGAAAAGAAAAAAAAATCAAAACCTTGAAGTTCCACTCTCATACATAATTAGTTGCTCTTCTCGCTTCCTGCAACAAGTGTTTGCAAGCTTGAAATCTTATTTTATTGAAAAATCAAGAATAGGTTAATGTCCGTCCTTATTTACACATTCATTATTCAAGATTTAAGTTATAAGTTATTAAGGCGTGTATAAATTTAGGTTTAAAAATAATTATCTAAAATTTTAAATTCTAAATTCTAAATTTTTATTAGACTCTTCTTAAATTTTTTTTGATAACGACTCTCCTTAAATTTTAAATCTTAATTAGACTTAGTTAAATTAGAATAGTCATTGTAAACCATATGTATTATTTTTTAAGGTTATAGAATATATATTAGATAGTGTCACAGAAGTATGTCACTATTCTTTTATTTATAGTTTATACTTTAAAATTTAAAGAGAGTTTAATTAAGGATTAAAGTTTACGGTCTAAAATCTTAGATAATTTTTTAAAAAATTTAAATTCACTCGCTAAACTTTAGTAACTTAAATAATAAACTCTAACCTATAAACTATTATGTAAGATTTAGAATTTAGATTTATAGTTTAAACAAACAATAACATAAGTTTTATGACAAAAGCTAGTATATATCTTTTTAACAGTGCATATTTATTTATTTTTATTTTTAGTTTTTAATTATTAATTATTAATTAATACCATTATTTTTAATTATTTCTATAGTATATATTTATTTATTTGTATTTATTTATTTATTTTAGATTTAATCATTAGTATTTGAATTATTAAAAAAAGAAACGAAAAGAAAGGAGATTAAGGTTAGGTGGGTCTAGTTGTCCCGGGTCCGTAGGGCTCTATTTACATTTTTTTTATCTGAATTAAAAAAAAAAAAGGTGGCTGAACTTGTCGGATTGGATTAAAGAATTTTTTTTTATGTACAAATTATTAATATATATTATTTTTATAAAAATTTATTAACATATATTATATAAATTAGATATTATATTTTTAATAAAAAATTATTAATTAGATTTTTCTCTTCTTTGTAAATAAAAAATAAATAAAACATAACCATGGTTTGTTACATTACTTACTACCTATTTTTTAGATTTTTATTTTCTTTATAAATAAAAATAAAATAAAACATAAAAAATAATTTTTTGTAGAGGAGATAGAATGAGATATTATCTCATCTTATTAGACTACATTTTTTAGATTTTTATTTTTACAAAAAAAATTAAAAAAATCTATGTATTAATATATATATATATATATATATATATATATATCACATATATCACTTATCATAATTTTTTTTTTTTATAAATAAACAACAAAACATAAAAGAGTTGTAAAAATGATCATACGCTAATTACAAATAAATGTCTAGATCAATGCTTAAATCAACTAGGTCATTGAGTAGAACGTGAGAGGAACTAAGGAGAGTGAGAAATGAGAGAAACCTAAGAGTTGGATTACAGAGAGAAATTCTATACCTTAAACGAGGTTCTTTTTGCTACAGTAAGTACAGCAAATTCACTAGGCATTATCATTCTCAAACCTTATTATGTTCAAGCAAATTGTTAGTAAGTGATAATCAACTAAGTATGACTCTTTTGATAAATAAATTGAGCTTATTGGTTGAGTAATTCTTATAATGTTGAAGGTTGGAATTTATATGAAATATATATTAAAAAAATAATTTTAATTATTTTTTATTTATAAAACCAAATTAATTTTATTTTTAATGTAAAATAAAAATATTTTAAATAAAACTAAAAAAAATTGTTAGTGAGTGATGTACCGTGTTCTTGCTTCTTAGTCATACTCCTTTTAAAAATATTAAGGAGGAGAGAAAATCTATTGTATAATTTTGATATCCCATTTTTAATCTCATTTAATCTATTGTTTTGAAATGATTATAATGAGGTACACAAAAAATAAAATATCTTATAGAAGAGTAAATTTGCTCCCATTTGAATGGAGAGTGCATATCACATAAAATTTAAAAGGCATTTTATACTTTTCCCATTTTAGTAATTGCAAAACGGTGCAATTTAACAAGTGCAAAGCAAGCGTCGAGGTTTTAGTTGCGACGTCAAGCAGTCAACCTTGCTTCAAAGCAAACGCTTTTTATCCCTTATCTCCTTCCTTGTCAGCCATGGATGGATTTCTCGAAATCTCGCATATCTATTTACAATATCTCCTATCAGTTGGGCATGATTGCTTCGCCCGCATTCCTCATTCCAGAACATGGATTCTCTCTCTTCTGCTTGGCTTCTTGCTCTTTCTTCAATTTTTCTGATCAATTTTGCTGATAGTGCGAGCCGTGCCTCAGAAAAATTCATATCGGCAATTGGAGACCCAGGAATGAGGAACCCAAATGTGAGAGTTGCATTCGAAGCCTGGAATTTCTGCAATGAGGTCGGAATTGAAGCCCCAAACATGGGAAGCCCCAGAATGGCTGATTGCGCTGATTTATACTGTCCACCGTTTACTGGTATTCAATTTTCTAAGCATAAATTTCCCCTTTCGGAAATTTTTAGACTGATATGTGGAATATTTCAGTTCATAATATCTATACATAAATGATTCTTTCTCACTTTCTGCCATTGATTGGGTGACTTTATGATAGTGTTATTTAATGATTCCAAGATTATATCGGTAAAATTAATTCTTTTGGCAAGTGTGCCTATATTGACAGTAATTATAAAAATTATACCTCAGAGAGATTTGAAGGACAGACTAAAGTATGATAAGTGACCTATCTTTTACTAATGAGTAGGATAGATAACTTCAAACAAACGAGAGTTTTGGAATTTGAGTATCAGGTTTCCTTTCTCTTTTTTACTCTTACTAATGTTATCAATGGTTGGTCAATTAAATTGAAAGGAAAAATACAATGAGGAGCTAATTAAAAAATATGAAAAGGAGTGCTTATTACTAAAAGTGAATTGATGTACGGATCTATAAATCTGGTAAATATAATAGTTATTAGAGTGATTATGATATTTTAAGATTTTTCCTGGATTTATACTGTAGAAATGTAAATTTATAGATTTTTTTTCTTCTGAACAGTGATTAAAATAAATGATCTATTGGAAGGATAAACAAAATAAACAAAAAACAATAAAGGTATGGGACACTATGGTACTTGATCTGACTAGCAAAGCTTATAAAATCAAGTAGGGTGGCAAAAAAAGAAGAGTAAGAATAATAATAATATATACTAAGAAACCATTCACACTAACCTTAAGTTAGAAGGCGCTTGAATTTGTGTTTGTGGAATCGTAGATAGCAATTAATAAATTTTCCTTCTAGTTAGCATTTGACAGAAAGATGCAAATTGTTACTCTGCTCTAATTATTTGTATTGAATTAGAGATTTTATGAACATACTATACTTTGGTTACTCTTTTCTACATGCCATTGAAAATAAAATATCACAGAGATTTCCTTTCTAACTCAAGCTGGAAAGAAAAACATGTGACTTCTTTCTGTTACATTTTAGAACCGAAATGTTTTCATGTTCAGAAATGACAGGGCAAGGGCTTGTCAATTATGGGAAGAAGTGCAAAGTACATCAGAAAGTAAACGAGTCTGATAATAGGTTAAGGGCTGGTGATGAGTTTCCAGTTGGAGACTTCAAATCATATACAGACCCTGACTTATTTGCAGTTGAAAAAGAACTATACCTTGGTTCTTTATGTGAGGTGCATGATTCTGCAGAACCATGGTATTTTTGGATGATTATGCTTAAAAATGGGAATTTTGACAAGAACTCTACCTTTTGCCCTGAAAATGGCAAGAAACTTGATAAAATAGTTACTACAAGGAATTTCCCTTGCTATGGAAATGGGTGTATGAACCAACCGCGTGTCTATCACAATGACTCAAAACTGGTTTCTCTTGGGGATGAAAGGGTGTCCTTAACTGGAGGATTTTATGGGACCTATGACCTTGATGCTGATCTGAACAAAAAAGTAGGGAATAACTCATACTTTTCAGTCTCATGGAAGAAGAACCAAAGCACAGGAAGTTGGGTCTTCTCTCATAAATTGACAACATCTTCAAAGTATCCTTGGTTAATGTTGTATCTTCGAGCAGATGCAACAGCTGGGCTTAATGGTGGTTATCATTATAATGGTCGGGGGATCATGAAAGAGGTTTGTTCTCAGCCATGTCTTCCTTATTGCTTGAAACACATTACCAAAATGATTTGATTTCTAACACTAACATTATCTGCACTTCTCTATTTATTTAGACCATGGATAATGCTGTCTTAGATGTTTTCTACCAAATAGATCAATTAATGTCCTTATTGCTTTTGCCTTAGAATGTGTTTATAGATTTATTCATCAGAACATAACAACATTGTCTGAAATTGTTTTAGCTGCCAGCAAGTCCAAACTTTAAGGTGAGATTGACACTTGATGTCAAGAAAGGAGGGGGCCCAAGCAGCCAATTTTATCTTCTTGACATAGGAAGCTGTTGGAAGAACAATGGGGATCCATGTGATGGTGATGTTCTGACAGATGTAACCAGATACAGTGAGATGATAATAAACCCAGAAACGACAAGTTGGTGCCGTCCAGATAACCTAGTTTCTTGCCCACCTTATCATGTTAGTCTTAGTGGTGAGATAATATATAGAAATGAGACGTCTCGGTTTCCTTATTCTGCATATCATCTTCACTGCAGTCCAGGGAATGCTCTTTATCTAGAGGAGCCATATGATATCTGTGACCCATATAGTAATCCACAGGCACAGGAACTTGTCCAAATTCTTCCCCATCCAGAGTGGGCTGCACATGGTTACCCTGAAAAGAAAGGAGATGGATGGATTGGAGACTCCAGGACTTGGGAGCTTGATGTGGGAATTCTCTCCAATCGGTTGTACTTCTATCAGGTGATTTTGTTGTTTTTAATTTAAAATGACATTGCAGAATTACCTGATACATATGAATATTTTGCAACATTTAAACATTGTGCACAAGCTTGCATAGGCACTCAGGACTGTGTAAGCACCTTGGTTGTGAATTACAGTAGACCTCTTCGCAAATATGATTCTATATGAATGCTGTCAAGTTAAACAGTTGTTGTTAGAGGTATTTCTTATTTAACTAGGTCACTTTTCTGGATATCTGGTATGCATAAGTGAAAAGCTACAAGGTCTTGTGGGATCAGTCTTCAAAATCTTATAATACTGCTGGATTTTAAAAATTGAAGTGCATGTAAAATACCCAATTTCTTTTATATGCTTGAGGTTAGCAGCATAATTGTAATTAGGAAGTCTGTGATGAAGAAAAATTAGATTTTTGAAGACTTGGTTACCCCACGCTCATTCTATATTTTCTCCCTGTTTAATGATATTAGGCGCAATTCAAATAATATATGCAGCTTCAACATCTCTGGGTCAACGTAATTTAAAAAGCAGAATAGCTTATTCTTCCGTATCTCATATGGGTTTCATAATGATAGGAATAGGTTCTATAAGCAATACGGGACTTAACGGAGCTAGTTGTTCCCATGTGCTACATTGTTTACTTTCTGCTATAATCCTGTTTTGTTTTTGGGTACATCGACAAGGTTTAGGACCTGGAAAAGGGGAAGGGGAAAGGTTCTCCCATAAATATTGGGATAACCTCTTGCATGCGTAGCTTATTCAGTTTAGGCCTACGGTGTAGTGACACAACAGATTCCCACTTGATCGAATGCCCACAATCTCCTGCTAGATTTGAGAAACTTGAGTGACCAAGAAGCATGCTAACCATCAATTTCATTTGTATTTTTTCCTTCTAAGTTTGTCTGCTTACTCAAGTTTTTTCATTCTCTTTCAAGTTGAAATTTTTGGATGTAACCTGGAGCTGTATCACTTGACTTCTGCGCAGGATCCAGGAACAAAACCAGCAAAGCGGATATGGTCTTCAATCAATGTTGGTACAGAAATATATGTCAGTCAAACTGGGGAAACCGCTGAATGGACTGTAAGTGATTTTGATGTTTTGGTTTCTGCGGCAGATGTCACTGATTACAAGAGCTGGTCCTACCAGTGAACATTATGTATATATTAGTTTTAAATATCTTGATAGACAAGTATATCCCTCTGTAGTGTCTTGATTGTGTAGCAAGGTTGAAATGCTCATATACATAAAGAATTAAGAAAAAAATATACAGGTGCCCATTTTTTTTTTTTGGTTGACAATTTTGTTCACATATTTTCTTGCATGCTAATTATGATGTATAAATTATATTAGCTAGATTTTGTTCACAATTTTGCTTGCTGGTTCACACATTTGCCAGGCAGTGTTCAAACTTTTAGTCCTTTAATTTCCTTCTATGTTAGGTCAGTGGATCAGCTGACGCAAAGGCAAAAGGTCAATGATCAATCAAGAGCAAAAGAAAATGTTGTTTTCAAAATCTCAATTTTTTCATTCATTGTTAGAATTAGAAATGACCTTTATTGATGTTAAATACAAATCTGATTCTTTGCGCATTACCCATATTGTTTCAGACTGTATCAAATCAGGCATTGAGCAAGTCCTTCAAGCAATTTCGTTTATTCATTTCTTGTACAAGAAGTAATCATTAACCAACACACTCAGGCCATGAGCACAGTTCAAGCAAACCATGTAAAAGTAACAAAGAAAACGACGACGTTCTTGATGATTCTTATTGGCATCCTTTTACTAGACCTTCAAATAGGAATTGTAAGATGAAAACATCATAAGAATGACAGTTTAAAATACCATTTTCCCATAAGATGCTTAACTACTAGTTTCAAGAAATGGGTAATCAGTATAACCAACAACAGGATCAGGGTTAGAATGGTAAAATGTTGCCCTGTCGTACTTGTTTAAAGGAGCATTAAGCTTAAATCTCTTTGGTAAATCTGGATTAGCCAAGAATAGTCGACCATAAACAAGAAGATCTGCTCGATTCTCTACGATAGCCTTATTCCCATTTTCTCGATCATAGCCTCCACCAAGAAGAAAAGTGCCATTGAAGGCCTTTCTCATTGGCACAAGACTCTCAGAGCATTCAAATTTTTCTCCAACGGTCTTCATGATTGGTTCCACCATATGACAGTATGCAAGACCATATTTATTCAGGGCATTAGCCAAGTAAACTCCTAATTCTTCTGGATTGGAATCTCCTGCTTCAAGATAGTCTTGGAATGGCGATAATTTAATTCCCACTCTTTCTGCCCCAATTTCATCAACAACAGCTTCAACAATTTCAAAAGCAAATCGACAACGATTCTCAAGTGACCCACCATATTTATCTGTTCTATCATTCACTTGATCTTTCAAAAATTGCTCAATTAAGTAACCATGAGCTCCATGAATCTCTACTCCGTCAAAACCTACAATTATACAAGTATCATCATTTTAAAAATGCTGCATCCAGTATGAATTATACAATATGTGCACAATATTATTAAAAAGTTACCAGCTTCTATAGCATTTCTTGCAGCAAGTCATTAACTATACTAGGAATTTCATCTGTCCTTAGCCGCCTTGGTGGGGAGGAATATTCTGGGAAACTAAGTAGTGGCTTGTCTGTAGAAGAGATTGGGGCCTGCCCGTTTGGCTGTAAACCTGTCCAAAACAAAATGGAAGATCTACATTGCATTATCTTTTTCTAATAAAAAAATCATTCATTCTGCAGGAAATTAATAACATATGAGAACAAATATAGCCACAAAATCTTATCAATTGATCATATAATTAGTCAAAAAACTTTAATTAATATAATTAGCAATATTATTTTATTATATAATGACTAATAACATGACCATGAGACATGATTTAAGACAAAGTATAAAACAAAAAATTTGTTCTATAAGTATATATGTCTTACAGAGCAGAAAGTCAACTGTGTCTAAAGTTACCTGGATTAGAAACTCTTCCAACATGCCAAAGTTGGACAAAAAAGACACCACCTTTGGCATGAACAGCATCCACAATGGGTTTCCATGCCTCCACTTGCTCTTTTGTCCAGAGACCAGGTGTGTCTGGATAACTTTAGATAGAAAATAGATCTCATTTAATAAATCATTCTGGAAAAAAGAAGTAAACTTGAAGATCAATAATAAGATGCAGCATTACCCTTGAGCAGTGTCAGAAATGCCAGTAGCTTCAGCTATCAATAGACCCCCTTTGGAAGTTCTCTGGGAGTAATACAAAATAGCAAGGGGCTGAGGAACATTATTATAAGATCTTTGTCTTGTCAATGGTGCCAAAACAACTCTGAAAATGCAAAATTACACTATCAGAAGTTAAAAATCACAAATCTTTGACCGAAAGCACTGAAAAACATTGAGTTTTCGTTACAGTTAATCAATCCCCAGCTAGGATTTTCGTCAAACAACTAGGGGTGGACACAAGACACAACATCTCAGTGTTTCGTCCTAACTCGAGAGATTCGGGATAATTTCAAAACGGGATAATTTAGGATTCAAGACGAGACCAGCACAAGCAAAATTTTGTCCAGTCCCATCCCAAATTTTATATACATACATCCCGTTATGTTTCATCTCAAAATTATTCTAATAAGTATATATATTTGTCTCGATTATTACTTTTTACGCCTTTATTTTTGTTATTTATACATTCTTTCTTCTTCTCTGTATACTTTCAACACCCATCTTATTACTTTATACACTCATTTATCATTATCCCTTCCAACAACCTTTTCTTTTTTTAAAAAAAAATTTATCAAGATGAGAAAAGACAAAAGAGTCAAGATGAAAATCAAGACGAGCTCAGGACAGAATCAAAATAAGTTATATAAAATCGAGTCAGGATAGGACGGAACAAAAAAAAATTCAAAACGAAACCGGAATGAAACTTTTGTTTTAAAAAATTTTAAAATAGGACTGAAACAATTACATTCTCAGCCCATCCCGAACTATACCCACCCCTACAAACAACTGTCTTGCAACATAGGAATTGAAAAGAGACAGTAAATGCGTGAGTACCTATGGGACAGATTGAATTTACCCATCTTGTAAGGAGTGAGAAGAGGAGCAGCTGATTCTCCAGTTTGAGGAGACATTTTATTACAAGCGTTTTCTGGTTCGTTTTTCAGCAACTTCTGTGTTCGGTTATGTGCGAATGAAGAAATGGAGAATTTGACCGAGTATCTATAGTGTTGCAGAATATTTTGGAAAGTGTTTAGCCTAAACCTTGGTCAATTTGGTACTGCGGTGCCAAGATTTTCTCGTGAGAAAATTCCTTCGCATACATGATTTTCTCTGACAACGACTCCTTTGTGGGTAGTTAAGTTGAATGTAGACAGAATACAGTCTCCATTGCAAGTTCCGAAATTTCCCAACGTGGACTTCTTTGGTACAACAGCCAAGCCTTCCAGCATGTGGATGCAAATTAATTTCAGTGAATCCCTTGATTTATCCCCAACCCACAGGAATCTTCATTGTGTATGACCCATTACCTGATTTAAGCTGATATCACTTTCTTTTTTCAATCTACAAAGTATTTTTTTAATAAAATTCCCCATTCTACTTTGTATAACAAATTCCAGTGTTTTGAAAACCAAATCAAAAATTGAACCGATAGAAGAAATGATTCACGGTTTAGTGATTCAATTAGAATCGAACCGTGGATTCAATTAGAATCGAACCGTGGTTGAATTAATATTTTTAAATATATAAATATTTTATTAAAAATATCAAAATAATATATATATATATATATATATATATATATATATATATATATATATATATATATATATATATATATGTATAAAATAAATTTTATTAAAAAGGTTATTTTTTTAAAAATTGCTCTAATTTTTAATTTATATAAAAGAAGAGAGTAAAAAAAATATATAAAGAAAAGAATGAAGTAATGACATAAATTTATATGAATGACATGATTATTTCATACAAAGCAATGGCTCAAGTTGGATTAAATGAAATCCTTAAAAAGATATTTTTATTTTTATTTATAAATACAAGTCTCACATAATGTTATAGATTTTTTTTTTTGTAATCAAAAGATTTGAGTCTATAAAAATTCTTTTCTTATAGTTAGAAGTTAGGTTCAAATAAGAAAATTTTTCAGAATTTTAAAAAGTTCTTTTTTAAAAGAAATATTGAAAAAAAAAATTCAAACCTAAACTAATTCGATTTTTATCAATTTCTGGCTAGTATTTACCGAGTTTTCACTAGTTCACTGATTCATTGACCGATTTTTTGCTCATTGACTTTTGCCATCCAAACGAACTAGTTTAAGTTAATTATGGTTCAAACAATCAAATCGGTCGATCCAGTCTAATTCTTAGAACACTAACAAATTTTATCAAAATGAATTATCAAAATAGTCTTAACACTTAAAAATCATTACCAAATACATTACTATTACTAACCATTGACGAAAATTACTTATCTATATTATTTATTACTTTTGTAGTTATTATATGATGATTTGATCATTTATACCTTACTAAGTCACTTTAAAAAAAATAAAAGATAATAATTTTAAAAACAAGATAAGATTATTATTTTTAATATTTTTAAAATGACTTAATAAGATATAAGTAATTTAGTCAACAAATAACTATATAAACATTAGCCAATACAAATTAGCATTTTCTATTAATAGTTAGTGATAAAGAGATATCTCTAATAATGATTTTTTAAATATTATATATTATTTTAATAAATTTAAAATATTTAAATTATATTTAATAATTATAATAAATATTGAGACCAAAATAATATTTTTTAAAAATTTATTTGATCTAGATTTGCATTTTAATACTTGATATGGTGAGTATTTGCTATAGACATAGATCGATACTTTCCCTGTTGTGATTGCGTTTTCATGGGTACCTAACCGACCTGGTGACGTGATGGAGTGCGTAGGAACTAGGAGGTCATTGGTTACGTAGCATTGGCAACTTCCTTGGGTTAATTTCTTCGAAAGACACAAAAATGAAATTCAATTACTAAAATACCACATTTCAACAATTATTTCTCTATTTATATTTTTTTATACTTCTCTTAATTTTATTTATTTTTCTTTTTAGAATTTCACTTTTACAAAATAACTAAAATAAAAAATTGTAATAATGTGTGTGCAAAATTGAGTGTAAAAATAGATATGTTTTTGAATATTAATTTTTTGCATATTTTTTACTTTTTTAGTTTAATTGTGTTTTTTTAAATAATTTCACTCCCACAAAAAGGTGTACAAGCATGCATATGGCATTTTCTATAAGTCCATTTCATTTTTTTTTTCCTTTTTTCTCATCCATATAACCTCTAAATAAGAAAAAAGTTTTAGAACGAAAGGACCACATTAAACATTCAGGAAGAGATTATGTGCATATTTAAATTATTTATTTTTTAATAATTGATATTATTTTACTTTTAAGCTTAAATCATGAATTTTTCTCCTGAGATAATGTACCAAGATGGGCCGTCTTATTTTGAAAATTTTTTGGTAAATACAATTTGAATTTATTTATTTATTATTTAAACGGTGGTCTCATCTCCGGCCCCAAGTCATGCCAGGTTTTTATCAAGATTTTCATTTTCATCTTTTTTAAGTATCCATTGCCTTGATATATGTGTTATTTACCCAAAAATTATTATAAATTTTAAAAAATTAAAAAAAATCCCAAAATTTTAAACTATCAAGATTCAAGTTTTAAAGAATATAACATAAATAACTTCAACATAAATATTACAGTCATAATTATTAAAATTGAGATAAATCTCATAAAAAAATTTGAGATAAATAATTCTTGAATATCATCATGATTATAAAGCAATTGCAATCATAAAATTTAAGAAATGATCAAATAATTAGCTTTTGGTGTTTACTTGGTTACGGTTTGATTAATTTAGCTTTTCCTTTTTATATAATAATCAATTCAGTTTTAAATTTTTAATATATATTAGTGTTTGATGGAACATGTAGTGTGTATTAGTGTCGTGAAATATTAATTAGCATTTGCTTATTTAGGGTTTAAACAATTTAAATTTTTATTTTATGTAATAATTAATTTAATTTTAAACTTTTAATGCATATTAGTACTTGGTAGAACACCATATGTATTAATATGATCAAATACTTCAACGTTATTATAATATTATTTTATGTATTTATTATATCTATAAAATTAATTGCAATAATTGAAATGCGATTATAATAATTTATATTAATACGTCAGCTACTTTTAAGAGTAATTTTAAAAAGGAATTTCATAATTTATAAGGTGGATTACGGTCATGGGACCTTGTCTTACCAACTCCGAATGGAGAGTCGTTTGGATCCCGAAACGTTTCGTTTTGGTGGGGTCAAAACCATAATAAATTAGAGGATGGTAACGCGGAGATATTATGTGATCTACACGTCAAATCCAGTTTCTTTAATATCTTTTTCCTTCTTTATCTGTTTTTGTTTTTTTATATATTTTTTATGGTGACAAGTGAACATGGACATGGGACCATTTCATAATTTCATTTTGCTTTTTCTTGAGCATTTTGTACTTTTCATCCTCCATTACATGTTTTTCCTGTTGATTTTATCTTTTTCCCTTTTTCCTTCTCTTTATTTATGGCTGAAATTGAATAAACAAATTGCTGGTTCACCAAAAAAAAAAAAAGCAAATTAGTATAATATTCTGTGTTTGTTTCCAGGGATATTATCTTATATGATTGAAATGTTCCATTAGAATGAATTCTTTATTATGCTCAGAATATTCTCATATGGGGGCTTAAGTCACAGTCCAACGAGATTTCAATTAGTTTCAAAATATATTTTTCTATTTTTATTCATTTCCATTAACATTGTGATTGCGTTTTCATCGTACCTTCCCAACCTGGTCACGTAATGGAGTGCGTAGGAAATAGGAGCTCATTGGTTACGTAGCATTAGCAACTTTCTCGGGTCAATTTCTTCAAAACACACAAAAATGAAATTCAATTACTAAAGTATCACTTCTCAACGATTATTTCTCTATATATTATAAAAACGGTTGAAGTTTAAGAATGCCAAGTCAAACGGCACCACGTAAATAGCATTTTGATGAAAGAATAAAAATAGAAGTGATAACTAATATAACATAAATAATTATTAAGATTGAAATAAATCTCATAAAAAAATGTTCGAGACAAATAATTCTTAAATATCATCATGTTTATAAATCAATTGCAATCATAACATTTAAGAAGCGATCAAATAATCAGCTTTTGGTGTTTGCTTGTTAAGGGTTTAATCAGTTTAGCTTTTCATATAATAATCAATTCAATTTTAAACTTTTTAACATATATTAGTATTTAGTGGAGCACTTAGTGTATACTGATGTGGTGAAATATTAATTGGTATTTGCTTATTTAGGCTTTAATCAATTTAACTTTTATTTTTATATAATAATTAATTTAATTTTATACTTTTAATGCATATTAGTATTTAAAATGGTCAAATACTAGTGTTATTATAACGTTATTTTATGTATTTATTATATACATATATATATATATATATATATATATATACATATATATATATATATATATATATATATATATATATATATATATATATACTAAAAATTTGTGATGTAATATATCTAATTATAAATAATTATAAATATGTACATATTATTATATGGACACATTATATTTTATTAACACACATAAGATGCGGGTTGGGGCGGGTGGCATTACACTACCATCCCTGGCTCCATACCCATAAAAACACCTATTAAAATCTCCATCTCTATTCTCATCCCCACATGTAATTTTTATGAGTCCCTAGCCATCCCTATACCCAGCTGGATAAAAATGACGAGACTCCAACGGGTATGGGTCAAATTACTATCCCTAAACACTATTGATAATTACGCTGAACTAGTCATGTAAAAATAATATTCAATCCAACGAAAATATTACATCCACTAATAATTCAAAAATAAAGTGTGAAATGTATATATTTTAAATGAATTAGCTTACAGGATGAATATAGGCAATCACCTCTTAGATCAAATAGTAGGCATGAAAAATTAAAAGGAAGCAGCTAGTAAGATCATTTTTAATGGGGATATTATAAAGAGGTGCATACCTTATACAATTGAAAAAAATAATTACAATTATTGAAATGCAATTATAATAATTCATGTCAACACATGAGTTAGCTCGAAAGCAATTTCAAAAAGAAGTTTTATAATTTATTAAGTGAGTTATAATCTTTAATTACAATTAATTTATTAAATTATAATTAATTATCATAATGACATATGAGATGTACTTAAAAATTTTACAAAATATCATTACAGTAAAAAAAATGAATTATATGAAGTAATAAAAAATTATATGACATAATAAAATTTATTAAAAAAAAAATTAAAATAAACATAAACAACTTAACACCTTTTTAAAAGATTCAACCCATCATTATTTTGTGATTTATTGAACTTTTTTTTGATAATGTAATTTATTGAATTTTTTATTTTGACTTTTATCATCAACTTTAAAGATTCAACCGATGCAATGAACAAAATTTAGCCCGCAAACAAAGCAACCAAATAAAATATAAATGTTGCATATATATATATATATATATATATATATATATATATATATATATATATATATATCGCTTTTATTTATAGTTTCTCTTCTACAATAACTTATAAACCAAAGGTATATATTGTGGTGCATAACATCCCTTAAAATATGATCACCATGTGGAGTCAAGTATCACAATTGTCAGCAAAAAAACTAGTTTATATATATACGTGAGACCACCAAAATATGTTGCCTAAATCAATAATCACAAGCAAATTCACCCACTTTGTTCTTGATAAGATATATATTCATTAATAAAATAAAGGGCAACCTTGTTCAATTTCTTTCTTCCTCTTCTGTGCTGGTTTCTCTATTATGATTTGGATGTATATATAGAACTTCATCACTTGATCACAACTTCGTAATCCAATATATATGATTATTATTGCTAAGAAAAATGGAGCCAGCAGCAAGAATTAAATACATCCATGTAGTAACAAAGTAAATAAAGAAAAAGTCAAAATCCTAGGGGAAAAAAAAAAATAGAAGAACCAAAACCCGTATAAAAATTGGTATTCTCTTCTATATTTCTTTTCTTTGCATGATGCCGTATTGCAATCGCAGTCTGTCTTTTCTAGTAGTTTGATATAGTTTTTCTCGTCCTTCGGTCTGTTTTTTCTTTGTGGTGGGTGTGTATGGGAGCTGTGACTACTCTTATACAGGATACAAGTCTACGTCCAAAAAAGAATCAACCCTACTCAAATGGTTGCAACAAATTCTTCATAGTCACGTACAACATGGGAAGCAACTGCTTCATTTCCCCAAAAGATGCCATTAAAAATAGAGTCATTATGAGCTTTCCAGATTCTCCAAAGAATAAACAAGGCCAGAGACACCAGTTTTATAGATTCAGGTTCAGATTTGAGTAGCTCACCTAAAGCAAACCGCCAGTTTTTAAAATTCTGTGAAGGAAGGTTCTCAGCTTTGATGGCTCGTTTTGAGCAGAACCTTTCTGCTTTGGGACATGTAGCGAGCACATACATGGACTGCTAAATCTGGTTCTCTTTCACAAAATGAGCAATTTGCTGATCTCACGTCGAGTCTTTTAAAGATAGTGAGCTTGTTAGGATTACCTCATGTAACACTCTCCATAAAAATATCTTGATTTTACTTGGAACGTTTAGTCTCCAAATGACAGATCAGGGGCTACTGGGTTGAGCCTGGACATAATGGCTAGGAGGATAGAAAATTTGGAAGGCTTCCTTGTATTCAAGGGATACCAAATAGACAGGGGAGTTCATTTCATGCCAGCCTAATCAGTCATTCCCATCAAGGATTTTCAGGCCTTTAATCAAGTTGGCATCTTCTTCAATAACCCTTGCTTTGATAGCTTCTACATCCCAACATTTAGATCTCTGATCCATAGCTGCAACAACCAGAAGATTTCCAAACTGCTTGACTCTAAAGGTTTAGGACTGAATGGCAACCCATAAAGGCATTGGGGTCTTTGTTAGCTCAAGGGCCTCTCCTAATTATTTTTTTTTACTGATTTTAATAATGAAAACAATTTTTGATATTGGTTTTTCTCTTAGAAATTATATATATTTTGAAAGATTCATTTTAGTAAAAAATTAATTTTCTGCTTTACAAAAATAATTTTTTCACCTCACTTTTTTGTAAAACTAATTTTAAGTTTTATTATCCTCTCTACTAATCTAGCAGTATAAAAACAATCAAGCATATCCATATCTACTGTAGAATCTGAGTATGTCGCAACTGGACAATGTTGTGCGCAAGTTCTATAGATGAAACAACAATTGAAAAACTATGGAATCATCTAAGAATGCACTCCAATTCTATGTGATAATACAAGTTCTATCAACATTGCCAAAAATCTAGTACAACAGTCAGAACTAAGCATATCAACATCAAACATTATTTTCTAAGAGATCATGTGCTCAAGAAAAGACATAGAACTTCACTTCATTAGTATCGATGAACAAATTATTGATATCTTTACCAAACCTTTGGCTGAAGAAAAATTTTATGTTTTAAAAAATGAGTTGGGTATAATTTCTTCACCCTCTAGTACTTAAATATTTTTATGCTTGATTACTGTTGTGTTGTAACTACGTTGCATGCTAATGCTTAGATATATTGTATGATGTGCTTGTATATTTTCTTTATGTGTATTTCTATTAATGATCAAGCCAAATTCTCAGAAAGAATCTAGCTTATGCCTTTCTGCTACATCTGGAATAAATTGATCAGAAGGAATTGTCTCTAAGTCCTTAATTGATCCACGAGGAGTCAGAAAATGGGCCAGAATTCTTTTTCTTAAATTAGCCCAAGGTTGGTCTCTCTTCAAGAAGCCCACCGAGACACTTCATGGGCTCTTATTATTTCAAGTTGGGGCAGGTCAACGACTTCCTAAACCAGCCCAGATAGGCCAGCAAAGTATTTTTCTTGGGGCCTAAAATCAATCTTTCACAAACTAGCCCTTCAGAAGTTCTCTATACATTCATTTGCTCAGGTTAGGCAAATAACTAATGCATCAGTTTAATGCCACGACACCTTATTGGACAAAATTTAAACCACTTCCCATTAATTCTGACATTCCATGCGTGCCTTGAGCAGTGCAAATTTCCTCTCTCAATTGTTGTTCAGTATTTGCTTTCTTCTACAAGCAAACCCCTAGACTTGCTTTCTCTGGTTATCTGCAAAGCCTTTCACACAAGAAGTATCTATCTCAACACCCAGATGAAGCTTCAACAGCTATCTACCTTAAGTGACTTAGAAGCGATGTCGAAAAAGAAAGCAAAAATCGGTGAGGTTGAGAGTAACGAAAATGGCTGACATGACCGCGGTTGAACTGCTAGAATTCCTAAGCCAAAGTGTCATTCAGAAAAAGATGTCATCATCCGAGACGAAACCGGTTGAAGAAAAGGAACCTCATCCAACCTAGGTTTCTGAAAAATTTCAAGCTGAAGAAAAACCTGTTGAAGCAGGAATTGTGGATATTCCACTGCCTGAAATTGGCCCTGATTCACCAAAAGAGGCATCCGAAGAGCACAGCAAATGGAGAAGTTCTATTGTAGTGAAGAAAGGCAAAAGAAAGAAAACTGCCTCGTTTCATGTTGAAATAAATGGAGAAGAAGAAGGGTCTCCTGTTCACCAAATGTTTTGTCGACAAACCAGATGTGTGGTCAATTAAAAGCCGCTACTCACCCTGATAACTCTACAAAACTGGAAGTGATGGCCAAACATAAGATTGCTTATGGCATGGTGGTAGACTTCAGCAACGGCGACGACATGAAAAAGATAAAAACAAGGTTCACCTGAATGGGCTAGAAGAATTTCTTTCAAGTGACTGAAATTGTTATCTTCGACCCTAGTTCTTAAATTTTACTATAACCTTACTCACTCCACTCATGACAATTCTGTTGTTATTACATATGTGGTAGATGGGCCTGAATTTACTTTAAGTGAGGAAATACTAGGAGAAATTTTGGGTGTCCCTATAGAAGGCAAACGGATATATTGCTCCAAATGATGGGACAAGAAAAATACCGGGGTCCCTTTCGCTCAAGCCATGGAGATCATTGCTGATTCTCTGATTGACCTTATGTGGTCATTGAAGCCAAGCCTGCAGTTTGCTAATCAAATGACAAAGAGAATGGGCAGGATTGTTAAGATGGCTATCATACTGAAGTTGGGGAATTTGCCTGGCCCCACCTATAATGAAATGAATGTACTTTTCTACCTGAACATGAAACTGCCTCTGAATCTGCCATTCCTTATACTCAATCATATGATTGTGTCAGCAAAGAACATAATAAGCCAGTCTATTTTGCCTTACGAGATGATTTTAACCCGAATCTTACGAGCATCAAAATGCCATTGATACCATTGTATATTCTTACATTCCCATGCTGAGAAACAACATCATAAAGAAGCTAAAGAAGCTGCTAGTTTTGAAGAAGTCTAGTTTGAAGAGGAAGGCTGAAGGTCCTCTTCAAATCATTGATTCTAAGAAAGGGTTCAATTCAGCAGTTGATCTTGGGGAGGACTCAAAGATATCTTCATCTTCTGAAAGCTGGCTGGAATTTATGCTCAAGTGTGCTGTGTCCAAAATTGATTGTCTAGCCTAAGAAGTAGAAAATATGAAGAAAGAAATGGCAGAACTTAAAGCAAAGCAATATATGGAAAGAACTGATTCAGAAACAAGTGAAGACGATGCTAATTTTGATGATGATGAGGAAGTGAAAGCTGATGATTCTGAAGAGGATCAATGGCTTGCTCATGTGTTTTTTTGTTTAATGTTTTATTCCTAACTTTGTGGGTTAATTATTTTGGCATTCTGCATGGCCTACTCTGCTGATTGTTTTTGTCTTGTGGATATTTTTATTTGGAATATGACTATGCATTGCTCTAGTTTATATCTATCTGTTTTTCTGGTTTATGATTATTTATATCTATCTAGTTTTCTAGTTTGCTGTTGTGCATTGTTCTGTTCATATCTAGTTCCTCTATCTTTTTCCTCTGCTGATATACTCCTATGAGATTGTTCCTTTACTGGGAATCATATTCTACTGCTCTGTTTGCTGTTCCTTTATTGGTTTGTTAGTTTATTCCTCTACTGCTTGTATCCTCGCAATGCTAGTTCATTTGGCTTTTGAATGTTTTTGATGATTCTAAAGAAGGAGAAGATTGCCAGGTTTTGTGTACACTGTTTTCACATACGTTCTCGTAAGTATTGTTTAGGATTTAAAATTTTATCTTGGTATATTTTTAGGGGGAAAAAATTATTTTTGAGCAATCTGTTTTAAAAATCAAAAATTATTTTGTCATTATTAAAAAAGAAAAGATCGTTACCTCAAGGGCCTCTCCTAGTTATTTTTTTTTTTTATTGATTTTGATAATGGAAACAATTTTTTATTTTGGTTTTTTCCTTAGAAATTATATATATTTTGAAAGATTCATTTTAGTAGAAAATTAATTTTCTGCTTTCCAAAAATATTTTTTCACCTTACTTTCTTGTAAAACTAATTTTAAGTTTTATTACCCTCTCTTTCAACAAATTATATTACTGGAAACTTTTTGAAAATTATTTTAATAAGGCAAAGTCACTTTCTTGCCTTCCTCGTATAAAAATAATTTTTCCTCTCCGTGCCGTTGGTGCAATATTCTATATGCATTGTTTCCAAGGTTTAGCAGCATTAGGATGGTTAGAAAGTCAACGTGGTATGTTAGATGGCAACCGAAATTTACAGAAGAGATAGGAGGCTTTTGGCCTCATGTGAATGACAGCAAAAGGCATGCATCTCTAGCCTTGAGCCTCATGCATAAGTCAACAGAGGCATGGACTTCCATTCTGTAATCTTGGATTTCAAGTGCTTTGAAAGAGGAAAGTCTTCTTGGGCATTTTTTTTTCATCAGCCCAAGACTTATCATTTTCATGCAAATAACAGTAATTTATTGCATGAAGCTCAAGCTTTAAAACTACATTCTGTCAACCTGCTCATTCAGGCAACCCCAACCTACTATTCAAAGGGAATGCTGACTTTGGCCAAGAAGACCAACGTGCAACTAGAAAAATTGTAGCAACATCCTCTTTTAGCCTTTGGGTAAAAGCCATTCACATGAAAAATAAGTGCATCTTGAGAAGTGAAGCATGAAGCAGAATTAAATCAGCTCCAATAGTCAAAATTTTCAAGTCTATATAAGAGAAGAGAAGAGCCTCAAAGGAAGACAAGAAGAGAGATTACAAAAGGTTTATTTACATACACTCTCAAAGCTCTCAAGTTTTCATCTTCCTCTCTTCATTTTCGTGCACTATACTTTTATTTAGTATACATTTTTGGTGTATTAAAACCTACTGGGAAATCTGTTGAAAAAAGTAACAAATTATGTACTACATTTCTTCATCTCCTTTAAACTTTATATAAGGTTGTAGTGCCTTATTCTTTATATTGTAACCTAAGAGAGAGATAGACATAGTCTAAGCTCTAGAAGGTTTTTGGTGCTCTTGGAAAACCAAGAACAAGTAGTTTTACTGTATTACTGTGAAGCTGTAAAAGGTAGATGGAATCTTGTAAACTAGTTCAGATAGTGGAGATAACTCTCTCAAAAGAGTTTGAGAAGAGTAGATGTAGGTCTTATTGAGACCGAACCACTATACATAGTTGAGAATTTTCTCTTCCTTACTCTCTTTATTTTTATCATATTTTTAATTTCAACATCATATTCAAGTATATAGTTTTATTCTACTTTGTCACTCCTAATACTGTGAAGTTTTTTAAAACCAAGCTTATTATATTGTGCTTGATTCTGGAACAAACAGTTTATTCTGTAAAATTTTTATTTATCCCATTCACCTCCTTTAGGACATATCCACTTGCACTTTCAGTCTTCGAATATATTCATATGTCTTCCCATTCGCCATCTCCTATGTTTGACAACGATTTGCCTTCCATTAAGGATACTTCTCCACCCCCAAGACACATTCCTTGTCACTTTCACTTGCATAAAAGGTGTATTAGGGAAATATTTCCCTTTGTAAATCTAATAGAATAGACTATCTTCCCCTTTCACTGGTCTCCAACAGTGTTTAGCTAGAAGAGATAAATTGAAGGCTCTAAGATCCTTGAAACCCAAACCACCTTCCTTTTTCTATTTGCACATCATCTCCCAATTATTCCATTGCACATCATCCTAAGATAGCAAAGAATTGTTCTAACTACTGAGCGTTCAAGCTAGTATGTCCTTAATGGTTGCAAATGTCTCCTTCTTCAATTTATTCACGATAGCAAGGAGGCCAAGGTATTTGTTCTAGGCACCTATATGCTGGATCTTCAACAGCTTAACTAGCCTTAATACCTCAAGTTGAGGGGTGTTCGCATTGAAGAAAAGCCCTGATTTGGCTAGGTTTACCTTTTGCCCACTAACTTCCTCATAGTTAGCCAAAAGTTCTTTGATTATTAATATGACCATATGTTAATTGGTTATAAGGGATTTGATTATCAAATTTAAACCTAATGGCTTCTCTAATTCTTTCTGCAAATAGTTTTGGTAATCCAGATATATATTTTTCTTTCCAAAAGTTTGCTGCTCCATCAGTTCTACTACATACTTTAGGAAGAAAATTATCTTTATACCATCTAAAATCTGATAATTTTGGACATCTAAGGTTTGTTAATTCTGTTAATTGTCTATCTTGGTATTATAAAGGGTCTCTTATGAAATGTTTAATAATAGTATATAATAGAGTAGTATTGCAATCAGAGTTTTGAACTTGTTGATTATCTATGATTTCTACTTTAATTGTATTTTTAATAATTGCTTTTTCTTCTACAGTAATAATGTTATCCCACCAACCTCTAAGGGTTCTTGTAAATCCTGTGGTTAATATTTCAAATATCTATCTTCGCTATTTCCTTTGATCCTAAATGCTGTAATGGCCATAGTCATTTCTTGAATAATATTAAAAATTTATGCTTCACTTAATCCGTCTATATTCCGTTCATAAATGGAAGATCCATCATATTCTGATGCTCTAAATTGTTCTCTTTCTTCAAATTGTAAATCTGGAAGGGTAGGTCTAGGATAACAATTTCTAGTTTTAGAGGTTTGAAATCTTATCTGTCTAGGTATTTTTACTTTGCTTTTATAATTCTGTTCTTGGTTTATTGTTTTGATATTTTTTTCTTTAAGGGTTATTTGGGCTAATTTTTCTGAAAGTTCTTTTAATAAATCTTCATGGTTATTAAATTTTATTTCTCTGGCTTTGGCTATAGGTATAGCTTCATGTTTAAATATTGGTCTTAAAGGGTCTACTTGATTATTTTGTTTAGAACTAGAAGTACTAGGGGTTTCATTGGTTTCCTTATGAATTTTTTCTTCTATTCTATCTAATTGTTCACATATTGTTGTTCTATATGATAAGCTTCTTTTCTTGTGGCTGGTATATCTAAAGGAATAGAAGTATCTATTGTTTTAAAAGGTGATGCTAATAATTCATAAGATCCTATTTTTAATTGGATTTCTTCTAAAAGAGGATGTATAGAAATAATAGGTTGTCCTTTGGTGGGTATCCAAGTTTGGGAGGCTTTATTTGTAGTTTTTATTTTATAAAAATAAGGATAATTTATTTTATTATTGTACACAGTTATGAGTGACATTCTTGAATTAAAGGGTGATAACTATAATTCTTCTCCATTTGGGATAGATGGATATTGATTATGCTATAAGGAAAAACGAACCACCAGCCATCACACTATAACCAACACTCTAGATGCTATTGATCTTTATGTAAAATAGGAGCGATCTATGCGCCTCTCTCTGATGTTCATAAAGACCAAGGTATTAAATGGTATCCGTAGTTTTGTTGAACAGTCATCGATGAACAATTCACAACATCTAACAAGGCTCTTGCTAGCACTTTAATAATGCAATTTTCATCTATGATGCTCACTAGGATTAGAGGCGTGTGTGATCATATCATGCACATGAAGGACATGGTGGCTCAGTGTGAAGTTTTGGAAGTTAAGATGTTAAAATCTTTCCTAGTTTATTTCATCCTAAACTCTCTGCCCTAACAATATAGTCCTTTCAAGATATCTTACAACATACATAAGGATAAGTAGTCAATTAATGAACTTATGACCAAGTGTGTTCAAGAAGAAGGGAGGTTGGCAATGGAAGAGAGTGAAAGGGTGAATTTGACTACTTAGTGAAAGAAAAGAAAGGATCAAGCCAAATATAAGTGAAATGGCAAGATTCAACCTCAGCTAGACATAAAGAAAGAGTCAAAGTGTTTCTTCTGAAGAAGATGGGGCACATGAAGAAGACTGCTTAAAATTTAAGAGCTGACTAGAGAAAAAAGGTACTCAACTTTCATTTATTTATTATGAATCTAACATGGTTACTGTTAATCATGACACATGGTGGATTGATTATGGTTCTACAATCATGTTTCTAATACCTTGTAAGGTATGCAAAACCTAAGAAAACTAGTGGGAAGTAAACAATACATCTATTCAGGCGACAAGATGAGTTCACGGTGGAAGCCATTGGAACATGTTGTTTGGTTTTAAGCAGCGGTTTCATTTAGCATTTGGGAAAGACCTTTTATGTTCCAAATTTCTCTAAAAATTTGATTTCTATTTCAAGACTTGTATCTTTGGGTTTTTCCTTTAACTTTTCGGTGGTTTTAAGTTTATCAAATAAATCTGAAGTTACTAGTTATGGTACTTTGTCTAATGGTCTTTTTTCTATTGAATTACCAAACAATGTCTCTTATAATTCTATGCATATTACTGCTGGGGTAAAACGATGTGTTGTGAAGGAGAAATCCTCTATGTTGTGGCACCGGAGATTAGCACACATCTCCATTGAAAGAATTAGAAGATTAGAAAATGAAGGTTACGTTGTACTCTGGATTTTGCTGATTTTAAGGTGTTGATTGCATTAAGGGTAAGCAAACGAATAAGTCTAAAAGATGTGCAAAGAGGAGCATAAACCTATTAAAGATCATACATACAAATATTTGTTGTCTAAACATAGACGCAAGTAGTCTAAAATACTTTATCATCTTTATAGATGATTATTCACGATACATGTATCTCTACTTACTTCGTTTTAAGGATGAAGTTTTGGATGCCTTTAAAGTTTTGAAGGCCGAGGTGAAGAATCAATGTGGAAAGCAAATTAAGATCATGAGATCAAATAGAGGTGAAGAATACTATGGTATGTACACCAAGCATGGACAAGCACTTGGTCCATTTGCTAAGTTTCTTCAAGAATAAGGTATTGTTGCCCAATACACCATGCCTATTTCTCCGGATCAGAATGGTATAGTAGAAAGAAGAAATTGAACCTTAATGGACATAGTAAGAAACATGTAGAGTAACACAAAACTCCCAAAATTCTTATGGACTGAAACTTTAAAGATGGTTGTGTATATATTAAACCGAGTTCCAACCAAGGCTATCCCAAAGACGCCTTTTGAGTTATTCAAAGGTTGGAAACCAAGTTTGTGACATATATGCATTTAGGGATGCCCATCTAAAGTGAGAACTTATAAGCCATAAGAAAAGAAGCTAGACCCAAAGACCATAAGTGGTTACTTTATTGGATATGCTAAGAAGTCCAAAGAGTATAGATTTTATTGTCCATCTTATAGCACTACAATTTTAGAGTTAAGAAATGCAAAATTTATTGAGAATGACTTAATCAGTGGGAGTGATCAGTTATGAGATCATTATGAAGCTCAACCCTCTAGTTCAAGTGATAGATTGATTGTCAGTCACACCCCTCAAGTTTAAATGGGTGTTAGATAATCAGTTGTTGAGGTTCTATAAGCTATTGATTTGATCCTGTAGATCAAATTGTTGTTGAGGAATAAGATAACATTGAACAACTAGTTGAGCAACCGTTTGAACAAGTTCTTCAAGAAAATGTTGAAACAACATTAAGGAGGTCTACTAGGTTTAGGAAATTGGCTATTCCTAGTAATTATGTAGTGTATCTGCAAGAATCAAACTACAACATTAGAGCCAAAAATGATCCTGAAATGTTTTCACAGGCCATGAGTTTTAAGGAATCAGACTTATGGTACAATGCCATGAAAGATGAGATAGATTCTATGGCTTCTAATAATGTCTGGAATCTCGTCGAGTTACTAAATAGTGTAAAAGCCGTTGGATGTAAGTGGGTCTTCAAAACAAAAAAAGACTCACGAGGTAACATTTAGAGACATAAGGCAAGATTGGTTGCCAAAAGATTCACTTAACAATAAGGAATTGACTACACGGAGACATTTTTCTCCTGTATCTAAGAAAGATTCTCTTTGAGTAATTATGGCCTTGGTAGCCCATTTTGACTTGAAGTTACATCAAATGGATGTGAAAACAGCGTTCCTCAATGATGATCTAGAAGAAGATATTACATGAAACAACCAAAAGGATTCTTCTCTAGTGATTGTGAGCATTTAGTTTGCAAGCTTAATAAATACATATATGAATTGAAATAGGCCTCCCATCAATAATACTTGAAATTCCATGAAGTCATCACTTCATTTAGTCTTGAAGAGAACATCATAGATCAATGTATATACCAAAAGGTCAGTGAGAGCAAGATTTATTTCCTTGTGCTATATGTGGATGATATTTTACTTGTAACCAATGATAAGGGTTTACTATACGAGATGAAACAATTCCTCTTAAAAAACTTTGATATAAAGGATACGGGTGAGATATCTTATGTCATTGACATTAAGATCTATAGAGAAAGATCTCAGGGCATTTTAAGTTTATCTCAAAAGACCTATATCAACAAAGTTTTAGAGAGATTTTGAATGAAAGATCACTTACCAAGTGTAGCATCCATTGTGAAGGGTGACAAGTTCAATTTGAACTAATACCCAAAGAATGATCTTGAGTGAGAACAAATGAATAGCATTCCCTATACTTCAGCTATTGGAAGCATAATGTATGCTCAGGTATGTACAAGCCTGACAATACATTTGCTATTGGGATGTTGGGAAGATATCAGAATAATCCAGGTATAGACCACGGGAGAGCTATAAAGAAAGTGGAGATATCTCCAAGGGGTAAAAGACTACATGCTCATATACAAATAGACTGATAATCTAGAAGTGATTGGCTACTTTGATTCAGACTTTGTTGGCTGCATTGATTCATAAAAATCAACATTTGGTTACATTTTCATGCTACTTGGTGGAGTTGTATCTTAGAGAAGTGCAAAGCAGACCTTGACTACCACTTTCGCTATGGAGGCTGAGTTCGTATCTTGTTTTAAGGCTACCTCGCATGGTGTATGGTTAAAGTTTCATATATAGGCTTAGAGTTGTGGACTCTATTTCTAGCCCATTGAATTGTACTGTGACAACTCAGTTATGGTATTTATGGCTAAAAACAACAAAAGCGAAAGTCAAAGTAAGCATATTGAAATCAAATATTTAGCCATAAGAGAACGTGTTAAGGAAAAGAAAGTAGTCATTAAGCACATTAGCACTGAGTTGATGATTGTTGATCCTTTGAATAAAGGCATGCCACCCAAAAATTTTAAGGATCATGTAGTACGAATGGGACTTGGGTCCATGATGTAATTTTTGTTGTAAAAACGATGTTGTTTTTAATGAAACTCTATTTGTGATGTTTTCTCATTTTGGTTTTGTGCACATATTGACTTATTTATTTTAAGAAATATCATTTGGTTTGAACCAAGAATAAACATATGGTTTATTCATTAAGTATGAGGGCTAGTGTTAGAGACTTTATATAATATAATACATGGAAGATAATATTCACTATAAGAGGACTTATTGTAACATCCTGAAATTTTTAAAGAAGAATATAAATCTACATTGGAGTAATTTAATTAGTGGTATATTTGCTAAATGCAAATGAGAAGTGTAGGAATATTGAAAATATGTATGAGAATGACATTTATGTGTACATGCACATATAGATAGAAAATGTATGCTATGTATTTATATGATTTGTAACATCCTTCTATTTCATTCATGATAACCACATATAAAGTGTAATGTGATTTCATAACATGACCAAAGACCATGGGATTTAAATTCTATTTTAATTGATGAAACATGATTGAAAATTAATAGTGTGAACTCTTGGTTGCTTTCTATTGTATGTGCTTAGGTAATTGTGACTCTCATTATCATAAAAATGAAGTGAACTAAGAGGAATGAACCTTGAACAATTAATCAATGAATTAAAGAGTTAAAAATATGGTATAATTAGTGCAATTAAATTAAATAACTATCTAAGTGAACTACTAGTTAGAGAGATGGTTAGAATGTGACTAAATGGATCCCAATTGGACCAACTAGAGGTAGCAGCTAGCCTCCACAAGGACCCACACCTCTTGTATACTTGGGACACCTAGAAACCTTGCAATTAATAAGGGGGACACTCCCACCAATCATGGCTTGACAAAATGCCATAGATGATAATTACACTTGTGGTGATATTTTGTAAGACTTGTGCATGAAAGAGAGACTTGTAACATCCCCTAATTGAGTAGTATGTAAGGTTACATGTGCATCATCCATACTTATATGTATGTCTAAGGTATTCCCCAATTAAACATTTTGAATTGAATGGCTTATATGCATGTGATTATATTAGTTATGTTTACAACTTCATGTGAACAAGCATGTGTGCATGTTTATGGCAAGTCAGAATTGAATACCTTGCATGAACATATGTAATTAGAATTATGTTATTTCATTCATAAAGATTAAATTGAACAAGATATTTTTAAGTGGTGGCACATCCATACATAACCAAAAGTAGGAAAGAACTAGTTGGAATGGAATGAAGGAACTAGACTAAGCTAGTTGGATTGAAAGGATCTAGTCTCAATGGAGCCAAGAAGGCAACAACCTTCTTCCTTCTCATCCATGCCACTTGCCATGCATCAAACCCCCAAAGCTTTGTCTTGAACTTGGTCAAAGTATCAACTAATGGAATAGTGGCATTAGGCATGACTTGTGTGCATATTCCATGATATTTATGCATGTAATAAATGAAGGAAAACGGGAGAGAATTCCAGACAAAGTGAGAGGCAGAAAGCAGGGCTGCAAGGGGGAAAGAAAAGGAAATAAAAAGGGAGAGAAGAGAGCTAGGCGTGCAAGAGAAAAGAAGGAGAAGAAAGAAGAAAAACAATAGAGGAAAGCAAGCTTGTGTGAACCCTAGTGTTCTTGCCTTTTTAACCACTTGAAGCAACCATGTAACTAGCCTCAAAAGAGAAAGGAAAGCTGCCATAGAGACTTTAGAAGGAAAACCCTAGAGCTGTTCAAGAAAGAATTGAAGATATAAGGTAATTAGTTAATTTAAGCATGGGTAGTTGGTTTAATTCAAGCATAGGTTATGGTGTTCTTGTATGCTGAAAATTCTGCACTCTTGCTATTATTATTTATTGTCACTTGTGCATTAGAATTTAATGATATCTTGTGAAATTGAATGGATGCTTGTTGGCTGTTTTTATGGTGGTTTAATGCCACATATATCTGCCTTGGATGGAAGTATGTTAATACACAAGATGTTATGGGAAAGAGTGTGGAGAAAGTTATGTAACCTTGTGATAGGGGTCAAAATGGTACCAAAGTGGCATGTATGGACAGCAAGGAATGACTGCCTCATAGGGGTAAGTAGTGCCAAAAAGGGAGCACTAAACATGTATCACCCTATGACAAGTAGAGGTGCTAATAGAGGGCACCATATGTATACTATCCATAAGAATCCTTAAGCTTGGTTATGCCTCTTTCTCTACAATTTCTTCAAATTATTGATCAGTAATGCCATCTTTTAACCTTATTTGAATGGACTAACTACTGAGAAATCATTGGTTTCTCACATTATTAGTGGTGGTGATTTTATAGAGGTGATAATTCCAAAGAAGTAAATCAAGACTAGCTTGTGTTGCTGGCCGTTTTCTATGTTAATTAATGATGACCTTATGTAATAAATGTCTAAGGTTTATGTAATGTAATTTGAATTATATCTAGAGCACTTTATAATGGATATTTAGTCCATGTATATTATGTACTCATGCAACTCCTAAGGATGACAAATATAGATTAGTGCACCTTGTGCTAAAATGTTATTTTCTGGCCAGATGGAAATAAAGAATTATTAGTACCTTCAAACCATGAGATAATTATATGAAATTATTTTTCCAAGCTCATGAAACACTATACTTCATGCATAAAAATTTTTAGAATTTTTGGCTTAGCCAATTAATACAGAAAATTCTTTAAATTTACACCTCAGGATTTTTACTAGTAAACAGGACAGTTTAAAAGCTTTGTTTAAGTGACCTATCCAACCAATGAGATTTTGTATGAAATTTTTACCACATATTTAGACACATTGAATCTGTATTTTGGAGCTTTTCACAATTTTTAGACATTTAAATACTATGTTTTCATATTTTTTTAAAACATGACAGCAAGCTGTCTAAAAGAGTAATCTGTCTAATTGAGGTCTAAACTTTTAATTGGTAATTTCCTTATGAAATAGAGTTAAATGAAAAGTATTTTTCATAAATATAAGAGTTCAAATAAGATGTTACACTTATCACCATGATTCGTATATTTTGTTTTTTATATGGTGAATGTTGAATTATATGGACCAAGTGAGATAATATTGGAGTCTTACGTTGAAATAATGTGTTAAAAAAGATTTCAATTTTATGTCTCCTGTATTAAATAGAGATCAATGCTCTGTCTTCAAGTTTCAATTTCCGTTTGGAAATTAATTCAGTATATGGTCCATATCATGCTCACATTCAACCCATTAACCCAGCAGCGTTCAAAGGCATTCAATGCCCTTTCCGATTTCTAGCACACGTTGCCAACTCCTCCATCATGGGCAGAGGAGTATATAAAGGTGTGCTGCTCTCTATTGCTCCCCAAGCTTGGTCCTTCTCTCAGAAAACAACACCATCGGGTTAAGGGAGTGAAGGTTTGGAAGAGCTGAAACAGAGACATGAAGGGTATATTTGCAATGGTGGGAGGTAAGTCTTTGATCCATACACTTCCACATTTTGTTTGAATATATTTATTATAGTTAAAGCATGTTTGAACAATACAGATATATGTTTTACATTTTATTCATTTCTTGTACAAGAAGAAATCATTAACAAACACACTCAAGCCATGAGCACAGTACAAGCGAACCATGTAAAAGAACAAAGAAAACAACGATGTTCCTAATGATTCTTATTGGCATCCGTTAACTAGACCTACAAATAGGAATTGTAAGATGAAAACATCATACGAATGACAGTTTAAAATGTCATTTTCCCATAAGATACTTAACCACTGGTTTCAAGAAATGGGTAATCAGTATAACCAACAACAGGATCAGGGTTAGAACGGTAAAATGTTGCCCCGTTGTATTTGTTTAGAGGAGCATTAAGTTTGAATCTCTCCGGTAAATCTGGATTAGCTAAGAATATATGACCATAAACAACAAGATCTGCTCGATTTTCCACAATAGCCTTATTCCCATCTTCTCGTTCATAGCCTCCAGCAACAAGAAAAGTGTCGTTGAAGGCCTTTCTCATTGGCACAAGACTCTCAGAGCATTCAAATTTTTCTCCAAGGGTCTTCATTCTTGGTTCCACCACATGACAGTATGCAAGACCATATTTATTCAGGGCATTAACCAAGTAAACTCCCAATTCTTCTGGATTGGAATCTCCAGCTTCACAATAGTCTTGGAACGGCGATAATCTAATTCCCACTCTTTCTGCTCCGATTTCATCAACAACAACTTCAACAATTTCAAAAACAAATCGACAACGATTCTCAAGTGACCCGCCATATTTATCCGTTCTATCATTCACTTGATCTTTCAAAAATTGCTCAATTAATTGACCATGAGCTCCATGCTCCGTCAAAACCTACAATTGCACAAGTATCATCATTTTAAAGATGCTGCATCCAGTTTGAATTATACAATATCTGCATAATATTATTAAAAAGTTACCAGCTTCTGTAGCATTTTTTGCAGCGAGTCTGAAGTCATTAACGATACTAGGAATTTCATCTGTCCTTAGCCGCCTTGGTGGAGAGGAATATTCTGGGAAACTAAGTAGTGGCTTGTCTGTAGAAGAGATTGGGGCCTGCCCATTTGGCTGTAAAACTGTTCAATACAAAATGAAAGATCTACATTACATTATCTTTTTCTAATACAAAATCATTCATTCTGCAGAAAATTAATAACATATAAGAACAAGTATAGCCACATAATCTTATCACCTGGTCATGTAATTAATCAGAAAATTCAATTAATGCAATTAGTAGTATTATTTTATTATATATTGACTAATAACATAACTAGAGACATGATTTAAGAGAAAGTATAGAACAAAGAATTTGTTCTATAACGACATATATTTTATAGAGCAAAAATCAACTGTGTCTAAAGTTACCTGGATTGGAAACTCTTCCAGCGTGCCAAAGCTGGACAAAAAAGACACCACCTTTGGCATGAACAGCATCCACAATTGGTTTCCATGC
Organism: Bauhinia variegata; assembly: GCA_022379115.2. Classification (NCBI taxonomy): domain Eukaryota; kingdom Viridiplantae; phylum Streptophyta; class Magnoliopsida; order Fabales; family Fabaceae; genus Bauhinia; species Bauhinia variegata. Next base: position 16,866,714 of record CM039434.1, on the reverse strand, counting down.
CTCCACTTGCTCTTTTGTCCAGAGACCAGGTGAGTCTGGATAACTTCAGATAGAAAATAGATCTCATTTAATAAATCATTCTGGAAAAAAGAAGTAAACTTGAAGATCAATAATAAGATGCAGCATTACCCATGAGCAGTGTCGGAGATGCCAGTAGCTTTTGCTATCAATAGAGCCCCTTTGGAAGTTCTCTGGGAGTAATACAAAATAGCAAGGGGCTGAGGAACATTATTATAAGATCTTTCTCTTGTCAATGGTGCCAAAACAACTCTGAGCATGCAAAATTACACTATCAGAAGTTAAAATCACAAATCTTTGACGGAAAGCACTGAAAAACATTGAGATTTCGTTACAGTTAATCAATCCCCAGCTGGGTTTTTGATCAAACAACTGTCTTGGGACATAGGAATTGAAAGAGACAGTAAATGCGTGAGTACCTATGGGACAGATTGAATTTACCCATCTTGTAAGGACTGAGAAGAGGAGCAGTTGATTCTTCAGCTTGAGGAGACATCTTATTACAAGCGTTTTCTGGTTGGTTTTTCAGCAACTTCTGTGTTTGGTTATGTGAGAATGAAGAAATGGAGAATTTGATTAAGTATTTATGGTGTTGCAGAAGATTCTGGAAAGTGTTTAGCCTACCCTTGGTCAATTTGGTACTGTGGTGCCAAGATTTTCTCGTTAGAAAATCCCTCTGTATATATGATTTTTCTCTGACAACGACTCTTTTGTCGGTTGTGTATGATCAGCTAAGTTGAATAGATAGAATTCGGTCTCCATTACAAGTTCCGAAATATCCCAACATGAATTTCTTTGGTGCAACAGTCAAGCCTTCCATTGTGAATTAATTTTAGTGAATCCCTTGCTTTAGATACCACCCACCCCAAACTTCATTGTGTATGAACCATTACCTGATTTTGTTGTTTATATTACTTTCTTTTTTCAATCTCCAAATTGTTTTTTTAATAAAATTCTCCATTCCACTTCATGCAACAAAAAAAAAAATGATTTGCGGTTCAATAATTCTATTAGAGTTGAGCTATGGTTGGATCAATACTTTTAAATATATAAATATTTTATTAAAATATTTGAATATCAAAATAATATATATATAAAATTAAAATTTTAATTTTTTAAAAAATGTTCTATTTTTTTAATTTATATAAAAAAGAGAGTAAAACAAAATATAAAGAAAAGAATGGAATAATGATATAAATTTATGTAAATGGCATGTATTAACTAATGGCCCGAGTCGTGTTAAATAAAATTTTAAATTAAATATATTTAAAGAGATATTTTTATCATTACTTATAAATAGGTTTGAGCCTATAAAAATTATTTTCTTATCGTTAAAAATTCAATTAAATTAAGAAAATATTTGAGAATTTTCAAAAGTATTTTAAAAGAAAAATTGAAAACCATTTCAAACCTAAACTAATTTGATTTTGATCAGTTTTTGGCCAGTTTTTATCAAATTTTGACCAATTCCCTATTCACTGACCCATTTTTTTTTCTCGCTTTTTTTTTTTTTTTTTCTATCTATATGAACTAGTTTGAGTTGGTTCACGGATCAGGTATGGTCCAATTCCCATAACACTAATAAATTCTATCAAAACGAGTTATCAAAATAGTTTTAATACTTAAAAATTATTACTAAATACATTTTTATTATTAACTATTAACAAAAATTATTTATTACTTGTCAATTTAAAAAAACATAAAAAATAATAATTTTAGAAACAAGATAAAATCTATATTTTTAAGATAACTTAATAAGATATAAGTAATCGAGTCAACTAATAACTATATAAACATTAACCAATACAAATTAATATTTTCTGTTAATAATTAGCCACTGGTAGATGTATTTAATAATAATTTTTAAATATTGTGTATTATTTTAACAAATTTTATAATTATAATAAATATTAAGATTAAAATAATATTTTTTTAAAATTTATTTGATCTAGATGTGCATTTTAAAAATTGTTATGGTTAGTATTTGCTAAAGAGATAGATCGACACTTTTCCTGTTGTGATTACGTTTTCATGGTTACCTTACCAACCTGGGGACGTAGTGGAGTGCGTAGGGTTGGATGCACCGATGAGACAAGGAAGCCATATGGTGATGCAATGGAGTGCGTAGGAACTAGGAGCTCATTGGTTAAGTAGCATTAGCAACTTTCTTGGGTTAATTTCTTCAAAAGACACAAAAATTAAATTTAATTACTAAAATATCACTTTTCAACAATTATTTCTCTATATATTACAAAAAAGGTTGAAGTTTAAGAACGCCAAGTCAAATGGCACCCTCATGTAAAATATCATCAGAAAAGCGCACCCTTAAAAAATATTAGGAATTAGTTTTGGATTGGCGCTATTTTAATAATTAATTTTTATTTTTTTGTTTTTTGAAAAAAATTAACCATTTTCTTGCTGAGTCTTTGACTCTTGGCCCTCGTTAAATGTATTATTTTATCAAATATGATATTTGTATATTTCTTCTTTTTTTTTTGGGTTATAAGAGAAAATTAAACTCTAAATTTCTTAAATACTATTTAAGTCACTCTTTGTCATTAACTCACTTCTAATAGTTTATATTTATAACTTATTTATATTTATAACTTTTCTTATTTCTCTTAATTTTATTTATTTTTTTACAATTTTACTTTTACAAAATAACTAATGTGAAATTGAGTGTAAAAATAGACATGTTTTTTAATATTCATTTTTTACAGATTATTTTACTCTTTTTTTTAGTTTAATTGTAGTTTTTTAATAATTTTACTCTTACAGTGTAAATGCTATGCATATAGCATTTCCATTTCAGTTTTTTTTTTTTTTTTTCCTTTTTCCTCATCAATATAACCTCTAAATAAGAAAAAAAAATAAAACAAAAGGACCACATTAAACATTCAGTAAGAGATTATGTGTACATTAAATTAGTTTATTTTTAATAATTGAAATTATTTTACTTTTTAAGTTTTATGTATTTATTATATATATATATATATATATATATATATATATATATATATAATTCTTCATAGTCACGTACAGCATGGGAAGCAACTGCTTCATTTCCCCAAAAGATGCCATTAAAAATAGAGTCATTACGAGCTTTCCAGATTCTCCAAAGAATAAACAAGGCCAGAGACACCAGTTTTATAGATTCAGGTTCAGATTTGAGTAGCTCACCTAAAGCAAACCACCAGTTTTTGAAATTCTATGAAGGAAGGTTCTCAGATTTGATGGCTAGTTTTGAGCAGAACCTTTCTGCTTTGGGACATGTAGGGAGCACATACATGGACTACTGAATCTGGTTCTCCTTCACAAAAAGAGCAATTTGCTGATCTCACGTCGAGTTTTTAAAGATGGTGAGTTTGTTGGGATTACCTCATGTAACACTCTCCATAAAATATCCTGGTTTTACTTGGAGCTTTTAGTCTCCAAACGTCAGACCAGTGGCTATTGGGTTGAGCCTGGACATAATGGCTAAGAGGATAGAAAATTTGGAAGGCTTCCTTATATTCCAGGGATACCAGATAGACAGGGGAGCTCATTTCATGCCAACCTAATCTGTCATTCCCATCAAGGATTTTCAGGCCTTTAATCAATTTGGCATCTTCTTCAATAACCCTTGCTTTGATAGCTTCTACATCCCAGCATTTAGATCTCTGATCAATTAGCTGCGACAACTAGAAGATTTCCAAATTGCTTGACTCTAAAGGTCTAGGACTGAATGGAAACCCATAAAGGCATTGGGGTTCTTCAAATATATTCGGGGTTGAGTGTCTTCCCACTTGCCATCTCCTATGTTTGACAACGATTTGCCTTCATCAAGGATACTTCTCCACCCCCAGGACACATTCCTTGTCGCTTTCACCTGCATAAAAAGGATATTAGGGAAATATTTCCCTTTGTAAATCTAATAGAATAGAGTATCTTCCCCTTTCACTAGTCTCCAATAGTGTTTAGCTAGAAGAGATAGATTGAAGGCTCTGAGATCCTTGAAACCCAAACCACATTCTTTTTTCTATTTGCACATCGTCTCCCAACTATTCCATTGCACATCATCCTAAGATAGCAAAGAATTTTTCCAACTGCTGAGCCTTAAGGCTAGTATGTCCTTAATGGCTGCAAATGTCTCCTTCTTCGATTTATTCACAACAGCAAGGAGGCCAAGGTATTTGTCCTGGGCACCTATATTCTGGATCCTCAACAGCTCAACTAGCCTTAATATCTCAGGTTGAAGGGTGTTCGCATTGAAGAAAAGCCCTGATTTGGCTAGGTTTACCTTTTTTCCTGTTGACTTCCTCATAGTTGGCCAAAAGTTCTTTGAGAGTTAACATTTCTCCTTCAGCTGCCTTAACAAAAACCATGAGTCATCGGCGAAGAGTAGATGATTAATAGATGGGCTTCTTCTACTGATCTTGAGCCCTTGAAGTTGCCCATGTCCCTCAGCTTGCTAAGCAAAAAGAAAAATCCGAGTTGCTGTAGTGACATTAGTTTAACCAATTCCTAACTTTCTTCTCCTCATTCTTCCTTTCAGCCGTAAAGAGCATATATGGGGAATGAGACTTGCTTATCCTTTTCAATGTGTGAACTGTCAAGGGATTCCCCATATCCTGATAGTTCCAAAAGATACGCTTCATTTGGGTGCTTAATCCCATTTTAGGCTAGGATCACCCAACTCTCCAAAGTTACTATCAATCTCCATCAGGCATTGTTTCTTACAGTTGCTATCTTTAATTATGATTTCCTTCCTCTTGTTCAGCGTGAAATTCACTTTTGAATTCACCTTATCATTACTATTGCCTCTTGTTTAGTTGTTATGGGATGTATTTCTTCCTGAAACGTCAGTCTACTTTTCCCTCATTTCCTTTGATAACCTTCCAACCCTTTTCCCCCCTTTTGTTTCAAATTGCCTTTGGCTTCTATCTTCACTCCTCTACTTGTTTGTTGTTGGTTGTTGTTGTTATCCTTAAATGCAAGCTCCCCTGAGAAATACCCTCTATAAGAACTTGTTTTTCTTTCATCACAATCTCTAATAGATTAGACGGATTCACCAGACCTTGACTAACATGGCATTTACTGCTAGTTTCTCCCCCTACTCTCTCTTCAGTTATTTTTGATAATGCACTTGTAATTTCTGTCCCATCAGCCTGGTTAGGATGTATCTTACTTTTGTCCCCTCCATTCCCTTCATCAGATCCACTACAAGAGTCATTATAGTTCATCAAGACCTTCCCTTTAAGGTCCTCTTCTCTTTGCCTTTTCTCCCTCCTATCATTGACTGACAGAAAGTCCACTTGTTCTAGGATTTTATTAACGTTAATTTCTCTTATCTTTCCAACTAAGTGAATATTGCTAAGAGTTTTATCTTTCCTTTCTACTAATCTATGGTGTCTTGATTGTGTAGCAAGGTTGAAATGCTCATATACATAAAGAATTAAGAAAAAAAGCATACAGATGCCATTTTTTTTGGTTGACAATTTTGTTCGCATATTTTCTTGCTTGCTAGTTATGATGTGTAAATTATATCAGCTAAATTTTGTTCACAATTTTGCTTGCTAGTTCACACATTTGCCTGGCAATGTTCAAACTTGTAGTCCTTTAATTTCCTTCTATATTATGTCAATGGATCAGCTAAACCAAAGGCGAAAAGTCAAAGATTACTCTAGAACAAAAGAAAATGATGTTTTTCCATACTTCCAATTTTTTCATTCATTGTTAAACACAAATCTGATTCTTTGTGCATTAGCCATATTGTTTATCAGACTGTCTCAAATCAGGCATATTGTAAGTCCTTCAAGCAATTTCTTTTATTCATTTCTTGTACAAGAAGTAATCATTAACCAACACACTCAAGCCATGAGCACAGTACAAGCAAACCATGTAAAAGAACAAAGAAAACGACGACATTCCTGATGATTCTTATTGGCATCCGTTAACTAGACCTTCAAATAGGAATTGTAAGATGAAAACATCATAAGAATGACAGTTTAAAATACCATTTTCCCATAAGATGCTTAACTACTAGTTTCAAGAAATGGGTAATCAGTATAACCAACAACAGGATTAGGGTTAGTACGGTAAAATGTTGCTCTGTCATACTTGTTTAGAGGAACATTAAGCTTGAATCTCTCTGGTAAATCTGGATTAGCCAAGAATATACGACCATAAACAACAAGATCTGCTCGGTTCTCTGCAATAGCCTTATTCCCCTCTTCTCGTTCATAGCCTCCAGCAACAAGAAAAGTGCCATTGAAGGCCTTTCTCATTGGCACAAGACTCTCAAAGCATTCAAATTTTTCTCCAAGGGTCTTCATTCTTGGTTCCACCATATGACAGTATGCAAGACCATATTTATTCAGGGCATTAGCCAAGTAAACTCCCAATTCTTCTGGATTGGCATCTCCTGCTTCGTGATAGTCTTGGAATGGCGATAATCTAATTCCCACTCTTTCTGCACCAATTTCATCGACAACAGCTTCAACAATTTCAAAAGCAAATCGACAACGATTCTCAAGTGACCCGCCATATTTATCTGTTCTATCATTCACTTGATCTTTCAAAAATTGCTCAATTAAGTAACCATGAGCTCCATGAATCTCGACTCCGTCAAAACCTACAATTACACAAGTATCATCATTTTAAAGATGCTGCATCCAGTTTGAATTATACAATATGTGCACAATATTATTAAAAAGTTACCAGCTTCTATAGCATTTCTTGCAGCAAGTCTGAAGTCATTAACGATACTAGGAATTTCATCTGTCCTTAGCCGCCTTGGTGGAGAGGAATATTCTGGGAAACCAAGTAGTGGCTTGTCCGTAGAAGAGATTGGGGCCTGCCCGTTTGGCTGTAGACCTGTCCAAAACAAAATGGAAGATCTACATTACATTATCTTTTTCTAATACAAAATCATTCATTCAACAAGAAATTAATAACAGATAAGAACAAGTATAGCCACAAAATCTTGTCACCTGATCATGTAATTAGTAGAATTATTTTATTGTATATCGAATAATAACATGACCATGAGACATGATTTAAGACAAAGTATCAAACAAAGAATTTGTTCTATAAGTATATATGTTTTATAGAGCAGAAAGTCAACTGTGTCTAAAGTTACCTGGATTGGAAACTCTTCCAACGTGCCAAAGCTGGACAAAAAAGACACCACCTTTGGCATGAACAGCATCCACAATGGGTTTCCATGCCTCCACTTGCTCCTTTTTCCAGAGACCAGGTGTGTCTGGATAACTTCAGATAGAAAATAGATCTCATTTAATAAATCATTCTGGAAAAAAGAAGTAAACTTGAAGATCAATAATAAGATGCAGCATTACCCTTGAGCAGTGTCAGAAATGCCAGTAGCTTCTGCTATCAATAGACCCCCTTTGGAAGTTCTCTGGGAGTAATACAAAATAGCAAGGGGCTGAGGAACATTATTATAAGATCTTTGTCTTGTCAATGGTGCCAAAACAACTCTGAGAACGCAAAATTACACTATTAGAAGTTAAAAATCACAAATCTTTGACCGAAAGCACTGAAAAACATTGAGATTTCGTTACAGTTAATCAATCCCCAGCTGGGTTTTTTATCAAACAACTGTCTTGCAACATAGGAATTGAAAAGAGACAGTAAATGCGTGAGTACCTATGGGACAGATTGAATTTACCCATCTTGTAAGGAGTGAGAAGAGGAGCAGTTGATTCTTCAGCTTGAGGAGACATTTTATTACAAGCGTTTTCTGGTTCGTTTTTCAGCAACTTCTGCGTTTGGTTATGTGCGAATGAAGAAATGGAGAATTTGATTGAATATTTATGGTGTTGCAGAAGATTCTGGAATGTGTAGACAAAATACGGTGGACTTCTTTGGTAGAACAGCTAAGATTTGTATGTATGATATTCTCTGACAACGACTCCTTTGTCGGTAGTATCTGATCAGTAAAGTTGAATGTAGACAAAATACGGTGGACTTCTTTGGTAGAACAGCTAAGCCTTCCAGCATGTTACTATGGATGCAAATTAATTTCAGTGAATCCCTTGATTTATCCCCAACCCACAGGAATCTTCATTGTGTCTGAACCATTACTTGATTTAAGCCAAACTTTGTTTTTTATATCACTTTCTTTTTTTAATCTACAAAGTATTTTTTAAATAAAATTCTCCATTTCACTTTGTGTGACAAAAAAAATAATTTACGGTTCAATTAGAGAATACTTTTAAATATATAAATATTTTATTAAAAATATTAAAATATCAAAATAATATATATATATATATATATATATATATAGATAATAAAATTTATTAAAAAATTTATATTTTAAAAAAATTATTCTAGTTTTTAATTTATATAAAAAAAGAGAGTAAAAAAATATAAAGAAAAGAATGGAGTAATGACATAAAATTTATGAATGATATGTTATAACTATTTCATACAAAGCAAATGGAATCTCAAATTGAATATACTTAAAAAAATATTTTTATTTTTACTTATAAATATAAATCTCATATAATATTATAAATTATTCTTTTGTAATTAGAAAGTTTGAGCCTATTAAAAGTTCTTCTCTTATAATTAGAAGACATGTTCAATTAAAAAATATTTTAGAATTTTAAAAAGGTTTTTTTAAAAGAAAAATTGAAAACCATTTCAAACCTAAACTAATATGATTTTGATCGGTTTTCACCAAGTTTTGACTGGTTGCTATTTATTGGCCAATTTTTTACTCATTATTTTTGCCATCTAAATGAACTAGTTTGAGTTGGTTCACGGTTCACCTGGTCCAATTCTCATAACACTAACAAATTCTATCAAAATAAGTTATCAAAATAGTCTTAACATTTAAAAATCATTACCAAATACATTACTATTATTAACCATTGACAAAAATTACTTATCTACATTGTTTATTACTTATGTAGTTGTTATATGATGATTTAATTATTTATATCTTACTAAATCACTTTAAAAAAACAAAAAAGACAATAATTTTAAAAACAAGATAAAATTATTATTTTTTAATATTTTTAAAATGACTTAATAAGATATCAATAATTGAGTCAACAAATAATTATATAAACATTAACCAATACAAATTAACATTTTTTGTTAATAGTTAATGATAAAGAGATGTCTCTAATAATAATTTTTTAAATATTATGAATTATTTTAATAAATTTAAAATATCAAAATTATATTTAATAAATATTGAGATCAAAATAATATTTTTTTAAAAAAATTATTTGATCTAGATGTACATTTTAAAAATTGATACGGTGGGTATTTGCTGTAGATATAGATCGACACTTTTCCTGTTGTGATTGCGTTTTCATGGGTACCATACCAACCTGGTGACGTAATGGAGTGCGTAGGATAGGAAGCCCCGATCGGACAAAGAAGCCATATGGTGATGTGATGGAGTGCGTAGGAACTAGGAGCTCATTGGTTACGTAGCATTAGCAACTTTCTCGGGTCAATTTCTTTAAAAGACACAAAAATGAAATTCAATTACTAAAATATCACTTCTCAACAATTATTTCTCTATATATTATAAAAACGGTTGAAGTTTAAGAATGCCAATTAAATCGGCACCACATAAATAGGGTTTTGATGGAAGAATAAAAATAGAAGTGATTGAAATCTAAAAAAAAAAAAAAAAAAAATTAAGAAACAATAAAAAGGCAGTAACTTGTTCCATAAGACAAGTATTTTTTTTTTGAATAGCTTTTGTAACAAAAAATAAATAAATAAAGAGTTAAGAGATAACTAGTGTTTATTCACCGTAAGAGCTTATGTGTGAGTGGTATGGTGTTGAAATATCAATTAATCATCAAAAAAATATATGTATAACCTTTGTGGGCTAGTATGTATTTGATATGAGTGAATAATATACGTGATATTTAATAATTATAATAAATAGAAAAAATTTAATTTTTATTTTTATTTTTATAAGGAATCATCTTATTTAGCGCCTTCAAACTACTTTTTATTATAAGTAAACCAATCAATTTAATCGTCTTTAAAAAATATTAGGAATTAGTTTTGGATTAGCGTTATTTCAATAATTAATTTTTATTTTTGTGTTTTTAGGTGAAATTAACCATTTTCTTGTTGAGTCTTTGACTTTGGACCCTTATTTAATGTATTATTTTATCAGTTATGATATTTATATATTTCTTTTTTGGGTGTTTGCTTGTTTAGGGTTTAATCAGTTTAGCATTTCCTTTTTATATAATAATCAGTTCAATTTAAAATTTTAACATGTATTAGTATTTAGTGGAGCACTTAGTGTGTATTAGTGTGGTGAAATATTAATTGGTATTTGCTTATTTAGGCTTTAATCAATTTAGCTTTCTATTTTTATATAATAATTAATTTAGTTTTATACTTTTAATGCATATTAGTACTTAATATGGTAAAATACTACTGTTGTTATAGCGTTATTTTATGTATTTATTATATATATAAAATTAAAAATTCTATGATGTAATATATCTAATTATGAATAATTATATGTACATATTATTATATGGACACATTATATTTTTTTTATTATTATTATATATATACACACACATATAAGATGCGGGTTGGGGCGGGTGGTATTACACTACCCATCCCTGGCTCCATACCCAATTGGATAAAAATGACGAGACTTCTACGAGCATGGGTCAAATTACTATCCCTAGACACTATCGATAATTACGCTGAATTAGTTATGTAAAAATAATATTCAGTCCAACGAAAATATTACATCCACTAATAATTCAAAAATAAGTGTGAAATGTATATATTTAAAATGAATTAGTGTACAAGATGAATATAGGCAATCGCCACTTAGATCAAATAGTATGCATGAAAAATTAAAAGGAAGCGGCTAATAAGATTATTTTTAATGAGAATATTATAAAGAGTTACATACCTTATACAATTAAAAAAAATAATTACAATTATTGGAATACAACTATAATCATTCATGTCAATACATGAATTAGTCTCAAGAGTAATTTCAAAAAGAAGTTTTATAATTCATTAAGTGGGTTATAATCTTTAATTATAATTAATTTATTAAATTATAATTAATTCTTATCATGACGTGAGATAAGATGTGAGATCCACTTAAAAATTTTACAAAATATCATTGGAGTAAAAAATTGTGAGTTATATAAAATAATTAAAAAATTATATGACACTATAAAATTTATTAAAAATAATTAAAATAAATATAAACAACTTAACACCTTCTTAAAAGATTCAACCCATCATTATTTTGTGATTTATTGCATTTTTATTTTGACTTTTATCATCAACTTTAAAGATTCAACCGATGCAATGAACAAAATTTAGCCCGCAACAAAGCAGACCAAATAAAATATAAGTGATGCACATATATATATATATATATATATATATATATATATATATATATATATATATATATATATATATATATATATATTTTACTTTTTTATCTCTTTTATTTATAGTTTCTCTTCTACAATAACTTATAAACCAAAGGTATATATTGAGGTGCATAACATTTTCCTTAAAATATGATCACCATGTGGAGTCAAGGATCACAATTGTCGGCAAAAACACTAGTTTTGTATATATATCAATGCATGTGAGAGCACCAAAATATGTTGCCCAAATCAATAATCACAAGCAAATTCACCCACGTGGTTCTTCATAAGATATATATTCATTAATATAATAAAGGGCAACCTTGTTCAATTTCTTTCTTCCTCTTCTGTGTTGGTTTCTCTATTATGATTTGGATGTATATACAAGGGTCTATTTGATTTGCCAAAAAACAAGGGACTGGACACCACAAAAATTTTTGTTCATTGTTTGATTTCTTAAAAGACCACAATATTGGACAAAAGTTTGTCTATGGTACTGGACAAATTCTTAAATTCTTGTTACTCACCAAGCCATGGGACAAGGATTTGTCCATAGTACTGAACAAAAAATTTAACCTTGTTATCTCTCAAATAATCTTACAATCCTCTATACCTTGATTTATTAAATCAATGGCGGTAAGTCCTAACAACGGTTATCAACCGGCGAGGTATTGACAATGGTCGGTGACTGGCAAGATACCGACAATAGTCAACAATTGACAACGCTTTTTTAAATTTTATATTTTTATAAATTACTTTAATTGTTTTAAAATATGAAAATCTTATTATATATTTTTTTAAAAATAATAATACAAAGTATTACTATAAATTAAACACAAATAGTATAAAATTTGTTATCCAGTGCATTCAAAAACAAACAGTGAACATTACGTAAAGTTGTACTGTACCTTAACTTTTTGTGATGTACTGTTTTACTTGTATTGTCTAGTATTAATATCAAATGCACCCTAGAACTTCATCACTTGATCACAACTTCATAATCCAATATATATGGTTATTATGGCTAAGGAAAATGGAGCCAACAGCAAGAATTAAATACATCTATGTAGTAACAAAGTAAATAAATAAAAAGTCAAAACCCGTATAAAAATTGGTATTCTCTTCTATATTTCTTTTCTTTGCATGTTGTCGTATTACAATTGCAGTCTCTCTTTTCTATTAGTTTGATACAGTTTTTCTCGTCTTTCGGTCTCTGTTTTTTCTTTGTGGTGGGTATGTATGAGAGCTGTGACTACTCTTATACAGGATACAAGTCTACGTACAAAAAACCTTACTCAAATGGTTGCAACAAATTCTTCATAGTCACTTACAGCATGGGAAGCAACTGCTTCACTTCCCCAAAAGATGCCATTAAAAATATAGTCATTACGAGCTTTCCAGATTCTCCAAAGAATAAACAAGGCCACAGACACCAGTTTTATAGATTCAGGTTTAGATTTGAGTAGCTCCCCAAAAGAAGGTTCTCAACTTTGATGGGCAAAACCTTTCTGCTTTGGGACATATAGCGAGCACATACATGGACTGCTGAATTTGCTTCTCTTTCACAAAAAGAGCAATTTGCTAATCTCATGTTGAGTCTTTTAAAGATGGTGAGTTTGTTGGGATTACCTCATGCAATGCTCTCCATAAAAATATCTTGATTTTACTTGGAGCTTTTAGTCTCCAAACGTTAGACCAGGGGCTACTGGGTTGAGCCTGGACATAATGGCTAGGAGGATAGAAAATTTGGAAGGTTTCCTTATATTCAAGGGATACCAGATAGACAGGGGAGCTCATTTCATGCCAGCCTAATATGTCATTCCCATCAAGGATTTTCAGGCCTTTAATCAAGTTGGCATCTTCTTCAATAACCCTTGCTTTGATAGCTTCTACATCCCAGCATTTAGATCTCTAATCCATTAGCTGCGACAACCCAAAGATTTCCAAATTGCTTGACTTTGAAGGTCTAGGACTGAATGGAAACCCATAAAGGCATTGGGGGTCTTCAAATATATTCAGGGTTAAGTGTCTTCCCACCTGCCATCTCCTATGTTTGACAACGATTTGCCTTCCATCAAGGATGCTTCTCCACCCCAGGACACATTCCTTGTCCCTTTAACCTGCATAAAAGGGATATTAGGGAAATATTTCCCTTTGTAAATCTAATAGAATAGAGTATCTTCTCCTTTCACTGGTCTCCAATAGTGTTTAGCTAGAAAAGATAGATTGAAGGCTTTGAGATCCTTGAAACCCAAACCACCTTCCTTTTTCTATTTGCACATCGTCTCCCAACTATTACATTGCACATCGTCCTAAGATAGCAATGAATTTTTCCAACTACTGAGCCTTAAGGCTAGTATGTCCTTAATGGCTGCAAATGTCTCCTTCGATTTATTCACAACAGCAAGAAGGCTAAGGTATTTGTCCTGGGCACCAATATTCTGGATCCTCAATAGCTCAACTAGCCTTAATATCTCAAGTTGAGGGGTGTTCGCATTGAAGAAAAGCCCTGATTTGGGTAGGTTTACCTTTTGCCTGCTAACTTCCTCATAGTTGGCCAAAAGTTCTTTGAGAGTTAACATTTCTCCTTCAACTGCCTTAACAAAAACCATGAGTCATCAACGAAGAGTAGATGATTAATAGATGGGCTTCTTCTACTGATCTTGAGCCCTTGAAGTTACCCATATCCCTCAGCTTGCTAAGCAAAAAGGAAAATCCGAGTTGCTGTAGTGACATTTGTTTAACTAGTTCCTAACTTTCTTCTCCTCATTCTTCGTTTCAGCCATAAAGAGCATATATGGGGAATGAGATTTGCGTATCCTTTTCAATGTGTGAAATGTCAGGGGATTCCCCATATCCTGACAGTTCCAAAAGATACGCTTCATTTGGGTGCTTAAGCTTATTTTAGGCTATGATCACCAAGCTCTCCAAAGTTACTATCGATCTCCATCGAGCCCTATTTCTTGCAATTGCTCTCTTCAATTATGATTTCCTTCCTCTTGTTCAGCGCAAAATTTACTTTTGAATTCACCTTGTCATAACATATCCTTTGGGAGTAAAAACACTACGACAAATAATGAAATGATTTTATTTTAAGAAAAAATTAGTTTTAGAGTCACCACCAATTGTTTAAGAATTAGGGTATAATTGGAAACCCTATTTATTTTAAAATTTATGTACTTATTTTTATTATTATTTATTTATTTACTTTTTTAGAAAAGGCACTAAAATGCAAACCAGAGATGAGTTTGGGAGTCAGTTATGTGTGAGGAAGGTGTTAGACACCTCACAACATTTGTCAAAAATAATTACCCAAATTGATTGTGTAAGATGAGATATGACCCAAAATTGTACTCCATTCTTTGCTGACATAAATATTATAATCTTTAAAATAAGGGCAAAAATATAAAATATGAATGCATGAATTTTTCAAATGAACCTAGAGTCTTTCCATCATTCAAGATAGATAAATCGTCCCTCCAGATGACGCTTATCCTCACCTAGGTTAGATATGGTAAGCTCAATCTTATAAAAAGACCGAACTACCTATCATTCCATGATAAGTGAGGGGCCTTGAGATCTTAAAAATTAAAATGCACCCTGAAGTGTATGAATGTTAATTACAATTTAAAATTTGAGAATAGGGATATACATGTATGCATGAATTTTTTAAGTAAACTTAGGGTCCTTCCATCTTTCAAGATAGATAAACCGTCTCTCTAGATGGCGCTTATCCTCACTTAGGTTAGATATAGTAAGCTCAGTCTTATAAAAAAATCAGACACCTATCTTTTCATAATAAGTGAAGGGCTTTGAAATCTCTAAAATTCAAATATATCTTAAAGTGTATGCATATTAATTATAATTTAATATTTGCGAACGAGATACATCTAACATCATAAGGGAAATATAGCATGAAAGAATAATTACTGTGCATTTTCCTTCTCACACTCTTTTTTTCACACTCCCATAATTTCTATTCACACCCTCTTCTGCAATCAGGTTTCTATCAACACCCCACAATTCCTACCTGCACCCCCATCCTCTACATCACCTCTTTCCTTTACGCACACACAATTACTGTTTACATTTTCTTCCGGCACCCTAGAACTTCTATTTACACGTCCCACTACATTCCTTCCCCAGCCCATTCACACCCAATTCTTAATATTAATTAATTATTTTCTCTTATCACACCCTTACTTTCTATTCGCACCCAATTCTCTTACTGGGCCAACTTCTTTCTGTTCTCACCTCTAAAATTACTATTCGCATGCCTCACCAGATTTTCTTTCCACACACCTATTATTTCTTCTCACACCCTTTCTACACTTATCAGTTACCCAGGATTACTCCACAAAAGGAAATTTCCAATTATTACCAAACAAAGACCTTCACGAACAACCAATCCAGCATGCACAAACCAAATGCGGGTATTGCCTTTCGCCACCCTCGCCTTTAATGTCTACCACCCGTTCTTAAAATATTTTTTGAAAGCTTCAATAATATCTTTGATCACATTTTAGTCTGTCTCTCCATTCATCACCCTCTTATAATGGCTCTAAAGAGGAGTTGAGAACCCTCAACGCCTCTAAAGAGGCATTGGAAATAATATATATACAACGCTTGAGGCGTGGATGTAATATATATATATATATATATATTATTAAATTTAAATATGTTACTTATACATAAAGAAATATATATATATATATATATATATATATATATATATATATATATATATTTAAAATTAAATAGGTTAAGTGTGTTTTAAGTTAAAAATATATTAAGAAAAATAAAATATTAATTAGAAAAAATTAAATATATTAAAAATAAAATATTAAAAAAATCTAAAAATATAATAATATTTTTAATAAATTAATATTGTTATGAATATTTTGATTGGATGCCCATTTAATAGAATATTCCCTAGGATTGATTCAATATTTATCTATTTGTAATTTATTAAATAAACATTATCTTTTTAGGGCTAGGGTTTCACTTTCATTGTGTATATATACCGCCTTAGTGGATGAATAAAGTTAGCCCTTTTGGAGGCTCTATTTTTCTCTCCTCTTAATTCTCTCTACTTTATTCTCTGTGTCTATTTTTCACAACACGTTATTAGCACGACATTCTACTCCTATTGTTATCTAATTTTCATCTTTTATTTATCAAGAAAGGGTATCGCCTCAAGAGATTGGAGATTAGTTTTCTCTTCTAGCCACCAAACATATGCATGGTTCTGCACTCATGACTGATCAAAGAATAGAAGGAAGCTACCGCGCCAAATCTGCCACCAAATGGGCATATAATAATTGGTCTCCTCTTTACAAAAGCAGGTAACATTTATATTATGGAAGGAAAATCTTTTAGAATTATATATATAACCCGTAGGTACACAAGAAGAAATGAAGTAAGTACTCTTCAAGTTTATTAGCTTGCAAATATGCTTTAAATTCATGATTCTTTTTTTTTATTCCCTCATTGGGTTATTGTTTTATAAAATATTCTCCATTAACTATTCCCAGCAAAAGTGGCCAAGCTATAATCACATGGCTTTGAACATGAGTGTCACGAATTATACTAAGGAATTTTATATTCCTAATAATGAATAAAATTTATACCTCATCCAGAAGTATGAGGCAATTTAATTTCTTTCATATTTCTCATCCAGAAAAATGAGAAAAATTTGAACTTTTTAATTTGTCTCATCTAGAAGTATGAGATTATTCACTTAATTTGTCTCATCTAGAAGTATGAGATAATTTTCTTAATTTATCTCTTCCAGAAGTATGAGATAATTTTATTTAATACACCCTTATCCAGAAGTATGAGAAAATTTAATTTCTTGAATCTGTCTCATCCAGAAGTATGAGAAAATTTAATTTCTTTAATTTATCTCATCCAGAAGCATGAAGAAATTTAATTTCTTTAATTTGTCTCATCCGGAAGCATGAGAAAAATTTTATTTCTTTTAATTTATCTCATCCAGAAGTATGAGATTAACTTTTTAATTTGTCTCGTCTAGAAGTATTAGAAATTATTTTAATTTGTTTCATCCAAAAGTATGAGATAATTTTTTTAATTTGTCTCCTCTAGAAGTATGAGACAATTTTATTCATTTGATACATCCTCATCTAGAAGTATGAGGAATTTTATGATCAACAATTAATTTTCTATAAAATGGATCATGAAGTTATCCATTCAAATAGTATAAAGTGGATCTTGAAGTTATCCACCCTTTGATATAAAACAATAGATCCTGAAGTTATGTACACTCAAAATAGATCTTGAAGTCATCTATACTCAAATATATGCGGAATAAAATTACGCATATTTTAATTTTCCTTTCGCTTATTTTCTAAATCTTTGTACACATTTGTTTTGTTTTATATTAATGATAACTTGATCTCTTTGATATGTCTCATCTAGAAGTATGAAAGTAACTTATTTTCTAAGTTGTTTGCAAAGTCTCATCTTGAAGTATGAGATAATTAATTTTCTTTTATATGTCTCAACCTGAAGTATGAGACAATATGATTCCTTTGATGTCTCAACCTGAAGTATGAGATAATATGATTCCTTTGATGTCTCATCTAGATGTATGGGATATTTTAATTTCTTTCATACATCTTGTCTAAAAGTATGAGATAATTTAATTTCTTTGATATATCTCATATGAAAATATGAGACAATTTAATTTCTTTAATAATGCAACCATGACAAGTTATCTTATTTTACAATTTATTTTTATTGTTATTGTTTGAATTGAATGAGTGGATCTTTGAGTCATGACTAATAGCACAAAGTGGATCAAGATATTCACATAGAAGTATGTTGCTATATCATGGGAGCCAACTTGTGAGAGAACATCCTACATGGGTTGACACTACTCTAAACTAAAGCTTTGAGGTTAGTTCTTTGTACATCTCTTGGATATATAATATTTGGTGATGCATATTATATTTTTTATTATTATTATTTGGTGATGTTACTCTATGGGGACAAGAAAAGGCCATGAATATCTTATAACTTAACTTAACATGCTTTGAGAGCCTCGCAATTAGTATCCTCTATTTGCTAAAAATAACTTCTTGTTATTATACAAAGTGATTGGTGTCAAAGCTTCTACATTAGTATTCTTCCAAATAATGACTTCTCATTTATCTCACTCCTTAATTTCTTTTAATAATGCTTATTATTGTAAAGATCCCTAATCTTGTTTGGCTTGCCACTAGTGGTTGCCTCCGGATTCTCCCTTTATGGCTAAACTCTATGTTTTATTTGAAACAGTGTAAGATCATTAAGAGGTATGTGGTGCACCTCATATTGTGCTATAGTAATCATATCTATATAGTAAATTTTCTATGCTCACAGTCGATTTTTTTAGCTATTTTAAGTCAACCCTACTATATGAGTTGTATTGGTGAATGCATATTACTTAGGTGGTTAAAATTAACTTATTCTTTTACTAAGCCTTTTAGTATAATGTTATGGTACTTTAACTAGCTATTTGAGCCTACTTCACATTACATGTGGTTTATGAAATAACCCATACCTTGGGCATGTGTTAAATCATGTTGAATGATTTGTTGATACTTAGTTTATTGTTATGCTTTCGATTCAAGAACGTTAGTTAAAATTGCAAATTTATCTACTTCACTTTTAGTGCTTCTTCATCTTACTTTCAACATGTTATTATGAAAAATGTTAGAGATACTTTTGAGTATTATTTGAGGTTATTTATTCTCATATTATATATGTGTTTCACTATTTTAAATTATAGAAGAATTATGCACTCAATTTGAAAATATTCAAAAGTATAGGGTGTCTTGCAAAGTTTATGTTTAGACCCCGTGTAACATTTTGGTAATGCATTTCAAGTCCTAGCCTTCAAGGAAAGGGATTTTATAGATATTATTCATTATTATTTTGTTGTATATATCTCTTATTTTGTAATATTTAAAATATCATATTGTAGTAAAGAAAAATAAATCTTTACTAGAAAGTATAAGCAATTATCTTGTAATGATTTTTTCTATTCCCTGAAGTGAATGGAGAAACTATCAAGACATATAAACACAAATATGGCTATGATTCGAAAAATATAGTATTAGTTATAATACTATAAATACCTCCCACCAGAAGTGAGAGAGTAGTGAAGAAAAGTGGTAAAAGGATATTTGAAAAACCACTATTATTTTGAGGCCATTGAGTTTGTACTTGTTGTACATCTAAACATCTTTTCAAGTATCAATGAAAGAAAAAGATTAATTGTTGAGACAATTTTGCTCCAATCAAATGATATTTTCGACTTTGGCCTTGATAATGTGACAATTAAATGTGTCAAATTTCTTTTCCTTGAATGTAATGAGAGTATACATAAGAAATTATTGTTGCAGTTTATTTAGTTAATTTACTTTTAATAATTCTAAGTTATTTCTCTCTTTTTTAAGCTTTATCAATTTCACATATTATATGATTTTACATTTCTATTGTACAAAATAATGTTACTACTATATTCAGTAGTACAAAGATGATTGAGAGCTCCTGAAGAGCTGGAGGAATAAAAATGACGATAAAATGCTCCTGAAGAGCTAGTTAATGTTTTCATTAAGAAATTATTTGTGTCTTCCTCTAATTTGTACTACATACATGCAATTGAAACATATGTTGTTGTAAACCAGAAGTTTACAAGTCAAAATAAGTTTATTTTATTTGGCATGACTGGTTGAGCCATCCCGAGTCAATAATGATGCAAAAGTAATTGAAAATGATCATGTGAATTTTCATTGAAGAGTCAAAAGATTCTTCAATCGAAACGTTTAGTTTCTAATATGCTATTTGTTCCCAAAGAAAATTTATTTGCTCTTACCAAAAGTAAGAGTGAATCCCTCTTCTTTTAAAATGTATACAAGGTGAAAATATTTATAGGCCTATAGACCCACCAAGTGGATCATTTAGATACTCTTTAATTTTAATTGATGCATCGACTAAATGATCACATATTTGGGTTAACTCATAACCTGAAGTTTATGAGATTACTTGTTCAACAGATTGAATTAAGAGCGTAATGCCTTAATTATATCTAGTTGAGTAACATACCTAGTTAATGCTAGTGAATTCACTCTTCAAAGTGATTATTGGAATACATAAAATGGACTTGTAGGCGCCTAAAATTAATTGCAAGACCATTACTTATGAAATCTAAACTTCCAATATTAATTTGGGAACATGTGAATATTCATGTTGTAACATTGATTCGCATCATGCCAACAAGTTTGAGCCCCCTTTTATAATTGGTTTATAGTCAAAAGCCAAATATATCCCATCTATGAATAGTTAAATGCTCCACCACAATGTATTAAGATGGGACCTCAATAGAGGTTAAAAACATATGTTGGATAAAAATCTCTATATATTGAGTCACTAAAATGATATTTATTTGTGGCTTGGTAAGCCACTTATATTTTTAATAAATTATTTATTCCGACATTAGGGGGGGAGAGAATAAGCAGTTGGAAAAGGAAAGCATTTAGAATGAATTATCACCTTGATCCTCATGTAAAGCAAATATGAACTAGAAGTTCATATGATAATTCATTTATATAAACTGCCAAATGCATTGCCTGACTAGTAAAAGTGAGTAAAATTATGTGTACCAACTGCTACTGCTCCAATCAAAGTACAATGTAAACACACTGGTTTCAAAAATAAAGTCCTCGAAAAGAAAAGGAGCTAAGAATCAAAGATGGTCAAATCGAGGATAGAGTAGCTCCAAAAGAGTTACTTGAGGTAATTCTAGAAGAGTCCTCAGACATAACTAATATTTTAGTTTCAAAGGAAACTCAGGTACCTGAAAGTCATGAAAATAAAGAGATCTCTATAGAATATGATGGAACCAGAATGAAATCAATATTGTTGACAATGTTCACATACAATATAGCGCTATGTGATAAAAGATATTGAGGATCATTAGTAAAGATCTGCAGAGAAAGAAATGATTAGCCAAAAATTGAAAAGACGCAATTGAGGTTCACTCAAAAAGTGAAAAGATTTTAGACTTGTAGTCCAAACACCAGAAGTGAAAAGCCAGTTATGGATAAATGGGTTTTTGTGTAAGTACAAAAGAAAAATGATACTCAAGGATTTTTTTGCAAATAACTGGCATTGATTTTGAAGAGATATACTTAATTATGGTGGATGTAAGTATCTAATGGTACTTATTTAGTCTAGCAATACATGAATGATACTATTTGCGTCTAATGAATATTATTGTAGTCGACTTATTCAATAATAACATCCCTGAAGGATTTGATTTGCCTGAAACAATTTATACGATCATTTGAGTTAAATTGTGTTGAAGGAAATATATATAGAAATAACCCATTTATCCACATATCAGTGAATTTGTGTCTATGATTTATTATTAGAACTCTTGAAGAGCTTCCAAAGCTAGAAATTACTTATAGAGATAATTTGCATTGAAATGCTTATATAGTAGAAGTGCTAAAGTGATTTTTTTTTTATATATATAAATTATATCTATTATGATCGCTAAATGCGAATATACATTCTCTTTAGAACTTGTGAGAATGATAAAGAAATATTTGGTCTTGAAGTACCAAATCTTGGTACAATTTAATTAGTTGTCAATATGACAATCTAGCAAATTTGTTACCATGATATTAACTTCTACAGTATTTGAAGGATCTTGTATAATATTAGAGTTTGTGGACACAAATAACTTAATTGATACGCACTGCACTCTTTTTCCCTTCACCATGATTTTTTTTCCCATTGGGTTTTCCTGGTAAGGTTTTTAATGAGGCAGCATTCGATTGCGTATACAAAGAATTGTGTACTCTTTTCCTTACTAGGTTTTTTTGTCCCACAGGGTTTTTCTTAGTCAGGTTTTTAATGAGGCACATTCTTTGGTAATGGGCATCCAAGGGAGGAGTGTTATGAATATTTTGATTGGATGCCCATTTAATGGAATATTCCCTAGGGTTGATTCAATATTTATCTATTTGTAATTTATTAAATAAACATTATCTTTTTAGAGCTAGGGTTTCACTTTCATTGTGTATATATACCCCCTTAGTGGATGAATAAAGTTAGCCCTTTTGGAGGCTCTATTTTTCTCTCATCTCAATTCTCTTTACTTTATTCTCTGTGTCTATTTTTCACAACAAATTTTTTATCATATAATAATTATAAATTATTAATATAAATTATAAATATATATTTTTTTTGCCAAGAATGTGATATATATATATATACACGCATATAAAATAAATTAATTTAACAAAATATATTATAATTTATATTATTAATATAAATTACAATTTTTTATCATATACGAGTATATTTTATTAAAAATATTATTAATTATATTATATTTTTAAATTTACCCATCTTGTAAGGAGTGAGAAGAGGAGCAGTTGATTCTTCAGCTTGAGGAGACATCTTATTACAAGCGTTTTCTGGTTGGTTTTTCAGCAACTTCTGTGTTTGGTTATGTGAGAATGAAGAAATGGAGAATTTGATTAAGTATTTATGGTGTTGCAGAAGATTCTGGAAAGTGTTTAGCCTACCCTTGGTCAATTTGGTACTGTGGTGCCAAGATTTTCTCGTTAGAAAATCCCTCTGTATATATGATTTTTCTCTGACAACGACTCTTTTGTCGGTTGTGTATGATCAGCTAAGTTGAATAGATAGAATTCGGTCTCCATTACAAGTTCCGAAATATCCCAACATGAATTTCTTTGGTGCAACAGTCAAGCCTTCCATTGTGAATTAATTTTAGTGAATCCCTTGCTTTAGATACCACCCACCCCAAACTTCATTGTGTATGAACCATTACCTGATTTTGTTGTTTATATTACTTTCTTTTTTCAATCTCCAAATTGTTTTTTTAATAAAATTCTCCATTCCACTTCATGCAACAAAAAAAAAAATGATTTGCGGTTCAATAATTCTATTAGAGTTGAGCTATGGTTGGATCAATACTTTTAAATATATAAATATTTTATTAAAATATTTGAATATCAAAATAATATATATATAAAATTAAAATTTTAATTTTTTAAAAAATGTTCTATTTTTTTAATTTATATAAAAAAGAGAGTAAAACAAAATATAAAGAAAAGAATGGAATAATGATATAAATTTATGTAAATGGCATGTATTAACTAATGGCCCGAGTCGTGTTAAATAAAATTTTAAATTAAATATATTTAAAGAGATATTTTTATCATTACTTATAAATAGGTTTGAGCCTATAAAAATTATTTTCTTATCGTTAAAAATTCAATTAAATTAAGAAAATATTTGAGAATTTTCAAAAGTATTTTAAAAGAAAAATTGAAAACCATTTCAAACCTAAACTAATTTGATTTTGATCAGTTTTTGGCCAGTTTTTATCAAATTTTGACCAGTTCCCTATTCACTGACCCATTTTTTTTTCTCGCTTTTTTTTTTTTTTTTTCTATCTATATGAACTAGTTTGAGTTGGTTCACGGATCAGGTATGGTCCAATTCCCATAACACTAATAAATTCTATCAAAACGAGTTATCAAAATAGTTTTAATACTTAAAAATTATTACTAAATACATTTTTATTATTAACTATTAACAAAAATTATTTATTACTTGTCAATTTAAAAAAACATAAAAAATAATAATTTTAGAAACAAGATAAAATCTATATTTTTAAGATAACTTAATAAGATATAAGTAATCGAGTCAACTAATAACTATATAAACATTAACCAATACAAATTAATATTTTCTGTTAATAATTAGCCACTGGTAGATGTATTTAATAATAATTTTTAAATATTGTGTATTATTTTAACAAATTTTATAATTATAATAAATATTAAGATTAAAATAATATTTTTTTAAAATTTATTTGATCTAGATGTGCATTTTAAAAATTGTTATGGTTAGTATTTGCTAAAGAGATAGATCGACACTTTTCCTGTTGTGATTACGTTTTCATGGTTACCTTACCAACCTGGGGACGTAGTGGAGTGCGTAGGGTTGGATGCACCGATGAGACAAGGAAGCCATATGGTGATGCAATGGAGTGCGTAGGAACTAGGAGCTCATTGGTTAAGTAGCATTAGCAACTTTCTTGGGTTAATTTCTTCAAAAGACACAAAAATTAAATTTAATTACTAAAATATCACTTTTCAACAATTATTTCTCTATATATTACAAAAAAGGTTGAAGTTTAAGAACGCCAAGTCAAATGGCACCCTCATGTAAAATATCATCAGAAAAGCGCACCCTTAAAAAATATTAGGAATTAGTTTTGGATTGGCGCTATTTTAATAATTAATTTTTATTTTTTTGTTTTTTGAAAAAAATTAACCATTTTCTTGCTGAGTCTTTGACTCTTGGCCCTCGTTAAATGTATTATTTTATCAAATATGATATTTGTATATTTCTTCTTTTTTTTTTTGGGTTATAAGAGAAAATTAAACTCTAAATTTCTTAAATACTATTTAAGTCACTCTTTGTCATTAACTCACTTCTAATAGTTTATATTTATAACTTTTCTTATTTCTCTTAATTTTATTTATTTTTTTACAATTTTACTTTTACAAAATAACTAATGTGAAATTGAGTGTAAAAATAGACATGTTTTTGAATATTCATTTTTTACAGATTATTTTACTCTTTTTTTTAGTTTAATTGTAGTTTTTTAATAATTTTACTCTTACAGTGTAAATGCTATGCATATAGCATTTCCATTTCAGTTTTTTTTTTTTTTTTTTTCCTTTTTCCTCATCAATATAACCTCTAAATAAGAAAAAAAAATAAAACAAAAGGACCACATTAAACATTCAGTAAGAGATTATGTGTACATTAAATTAGTTTATTTTTAATAATTGAAATTATTTTACTTTTTAAGTTTTATGTATTTATTATATATATATATATATATATATGCTGTACGTGACTATGAAGAATTATATATATATATATATATATATATATATATAATTCTTCATAGTCACGTACAGCATGGGAAGCAACTGCTTCATTTCCCCAAAAGATGCCATTAAAAATAGAGTCATTACGAGCTTTCCAGATTCTCCAAAGAATAAACAAGGCCAGAGACACCAGTTTTATAGATTCAGGTTCAGATTTGAGTAGCTCACCTAAAGCAAACCACCAGTTTTTGAAATTCTATGAAGGAAGGTTCTCAGATTTGATGGCTAGTTTTGAGCAGAACCTTTCTACTTTGGGACATGTAGGGAGCACATACATGGACTACTGAATCTGGTTCTCCTTCACAAAAAGAGCAATTTGCTGATCTCACGTCGAGTTTTTAAAGATGGTGAGTTTGTTGGGATTACATCATGTAACACTCTCCATAAAATATCCTGGTTTTACTTGGAGCTTTTAGTCTCCAAACGTCAGACCAGTGGCTACTGGGTTGAGCCTGGACATAATGGCTAAGAGGATAGAAAATTTGGAAGGCTTCCTTATATTCCAGGGATACCAGATAGACAGGGGAGCTCATTTCATGCCAACCTAATCTGTCATTCCCATCAAGGATTTTCAGGCCTTTAATCAATTTGGCATCTTCTTCAATAACCCTTGCTTTGATAGCTTCTACATCCCAGCATTTAGATCTCTGATCAATTAGCTGTGACAACTAGAAGATTTCCAAATTGCTTGACTCTAAAGGTCTAGGACTGAATGGAAACCCATAAAGGCATTGGGGTTCTTCAAATATATTCGGGGTTGAGTGTCTTCCCACTTGCCATCTCCTATGTTTGACAACGATTTGCCTTCATCAAGGATACTTCTCCACCCCCAGGACACATTCCTTGTCGCTTTCACCTGCATAAAAAGGATATTAGGGAAATATTTCCCTTTGTAAATCTAATAGAATAGAGTATCTTCCCCTTTCACTAGTCTCCAATAGTGTTTAGCTAGAAGAGATAGATTGAAGGCTCTGAGATCCTTGAAACCCAAACCACATTCTTTTTTCTATTTGCACATCGTCTCCCAACTATTCCATTGCACATCATCCTAAGATAGCAAAGAATTTTTCCAACTGCTGAGCCTTAAGGCTAGTATGTCCTTAATGGCTGCAAATGTCTCCTTCTTCGATTTATTCACAACAGCAAGGAGACCAAGGTATTTGTCCTGGGCACCTATATTCTGGATCCTCAACAGCTCAACTAGCCTTAATATCTCAGGTTGAAGGGTGTTCGCATTGAAGAAAAGCCCTGATTTGGCTAGGTTTACCTTTTTTCCTGTTGACTTCCTCATAGTTGGCCAAAAGTTCTTTGAGAGTTAACATTTCTCCTTCAGCTGCCTTAACAAAAACCATGAGTCATCGGCGAAGAGTAGATGATTAATAGATGGGCTTCTTCTACTGATCTTGAGCCCTTGAAGTTGCCCATGTCCCTCAGCTTGCTAAGCAAAAAGAAAAATCCGAGTTGCTGTAGTGACATTAGTTTAACCAATTCCTAACTTTCTTCTCCTCATTCTTCGTTTCAGCCGTAAAGAGCATATATGGGGAATGAGACTTGCTTATCCTTTTCAATGTGTGAACTGTCAAGGGATTCCCCATATCCTGATAGTTCCAAAAGATACGCTTCATTTGGGTGCTTAATCCCATTTTAGGCTAGGATCACCCAACTCTCCAAAGTTACTATCAATCTCCATCAGGCATTGTTTCTTACAGTTGCTATCTTTAATTATGATTTCCTTCCTCTTGTTCAGCGTGAAATTCACTTTTGAATTCACCTTATCATTACTATTGCCTCTTGTTTAGTTGTTATGGGATGTATTTCTTCCTGAAACGTCAGTCTACTTTTCCCTCATTTCCTTTGATAACCTTCCAACCCTTTTCCCCCCTTTTGTTTCAAATTGCCTTTGGCTTCTATCTTCACTCCTCTACTTGTTTGTTGTTGGTTGTTGTTGTTATCCTTAAATGCAAGCTCCCCTGAGAAATACCCTCTATAAGAACTTGTTTTTCTTTCATCACAATCTCTAATAGATTAGACGGATTCACCAGACCTTGACTAACATGGCATTTACTGCTAGTTTCTCCCCCTACTCTCTCTTCAGTTATTTTTGATAATGCACTTGTAATTTCTGTCCCATCAGCCTGGTTAGGATGTATCTTACTTTTGTCCCCTCGATTCCCTTCATCAGATCCACTACAAGAGTCATTATAGTTCATCAAGACCTTCCCTTTAAGGTCCTCTTCTCTTTGCCTTTTCTCCCTCCTATCATTGACTGACAGAAAGTCCACTTGTTCTAGGATTTTATTAACGTTAATTTCTCTTATCTTTCCAACTAAGTGAATATTGCTAAGAGTTTTATCTTTCCTTTCTACTAATCTATGGTGTCTTGATTGTGTAGCAAGGTTGAAATGCTCATATACATAAAGAATTAAGAAAAAAAGCATACAGATGCCATTTTTTTTGGTTGACAATTTTGTTCGCATATTTTCTTGCTTGCTAGTTATGATGTGTAAATTATATCAGCTAAATTTTGTTCACAATTTTGCTTGCTAGTTCACACATTTGCCTGGCAATGTTCAAACTTGTAGTCCTTTAATTTCCTTCTATATTATGTCAATGGATCAGCTAAACCAAAGGCGAAAAGTCAAAGATTACTCTAGAACAAAAGAAAATGATGTTTTTCCATACTTCCAATTTTTTCATTCATTGTTAAACACAAATCTGATTCTTTGTGCATTAGCCATATTGTTTATCAGACTGTCTCAAATCAGGCATATTGTAAGTCCTTCAAGCAATTTCTTTTATTCATTTCTTGTACAAGAAGTAATCATTAACCAACACACTCAAGCCATGAGCACAGTACAAGCAAACCATGTAAAAGAACAAAGAAAACGACGACATTCCTGATGATTCTTATTGGCATCCGTTAACTAGACCTTCAAATAGGAATTGTAAGATGAAAACATCATAAGAATGACAGTTTAAAATACCATTTTCCCATAGTTAACTACTAGTTTCAAGAAATGGGTAATCAGTATAACCAACAACAGGATTAGGGTTAGTACGGTAAAATGTTGCTCTGTCATACTTGTTTAGAGGAACATTAAGCTTGAATCTCTCTGGTAAATCTGGATTAGCCAAGAATATACGACCATAAACAACAAGATCTGCTCGGTTCTCTGCAATAGCCTTATTCCCCTCTTCTCGTTCATAGCCTCCAGCAACAAGAAAAGTGCCATTGAAGGCCTTTCTCATTGGCACAAGACTCTCAAAGCATTCAAATTTTTCTCCAAGGGTCTTCATTCTTGGTTCCACCATATGACAGTATGCAAGACCATATTTATTCAGGGCATTAGCCAAGTAAACTCCCAATTCTTCTGGATTGGCATCTCCTGCTTCGTGATAGTCTTGGAATGGCGATAATCTAATTCCCACTCTTTCTGCACCAATTTCATCGACAACAGCTTCAACAATTTCAAAAGCAAATCGACAACGATTCTCAAGTGACCCGCCATATTTATCTGTTCTATCATTCACTTGATCTTTCAAAAATTGCTCAATTAAGTAACCATGAGCTCCATGAATCTCGACTCCGTCAAAACCTACAATTACACAAGTATCATCATTTTAAAGATGCTGCATCCAGTTTGAATTATACAATATGTGCACAATATTATTAAAAAGTTACCAGCTTCTATAGCATTTCTTGCAGCAAGTCTGAAGTCATTAACGATACTAGGAATTTCATCTGTCCTTAGCCGCCTTGGTGGAGAGGAATATTCTGGGAAACCAAGTAGTGGCTTGTCCGTAGAAGAGATTGGGGCCTGCCCGTTTGGCTGTAGACCTGTCCAAAACAAAATGGAAGATCTACATTACATTATCTTTTTCTAATACAAAATCATTCATTCAACAAGAAATTAATAACAGATAAGAACAAGTATAGCCACAAAATCTTGTCACCTGATCATATAATTAGTAGAATTATTTTATTGTATATCGAATAATAACATGACCATGAGACATGATTTAAGACAAAGTATCAAACAAAGAATTTGTTCTATAAGTATATATGTTTTATAGAGCAGAAAGTCAACTGTGTCTAAAGTTACCTGGATTGGAAACTCTTCCAACGTGCCAAAGCTGGACAAAAAAGACACCACCTTTGGCATGAACAGCATCCACAATGGGTTTCCATGCCTCCACTTGCTCCTTTGTCCAGAGACCAGGTGTGTCTGGATAACTTCAGATAGAAAATAGATCTCATTTAATAAATCATTCTGGAAAAAAGAAGTAAACTTGAAGATCAATAATAAGATGCAGCATTACCCTTGAGCAGTGTCAGAAATGCCAGTAGCTTCTGTTATCAATAGACCCCCTTTGGAAGTTCTCTGGGAGTAATACAAAATAGCAAGGGGCTGAGGAACATTATTATAAGATCTTTGTCTTGTCAATGGTGCCAAAACAACTCTGAGAACGCAAAATTACACTATTAGAAGTTAAAAATCACAAATCTTTGACCGAAAGCACTGAAAAACATTGAGATTTCGTTACAGTTAATCAATCCCCAGCTGGGTTTTTTATCAAACAACTGTCTTGCAACATAGGAATTGAAAAGAGACAGTAAATGCGTGAGTACCTATGGGACAGATTGAATTTACCCATCTTGTAAGGAGTGAGAAGAGGAGCAGTTGATTCTTCAGCTTGAGGAGACATTTTATTACAAGCGTTTTCTGGTTCGTTTTTCAGCAACTTCTGCGTTTGGTTATGTGCGAATGAAGAAATGGAGAATTTGATTGAATATTTATGGTGTTGCAGAAGATTCTGGAATGTGTTTAGCCTACCCTTGGTCAATTTGGTACTGCGGTGCCAAGATTTGTATGTATGATATTCTCTGACAACGACTCCTTTGTCGGTAGTATCTGATCAGTAAAGTTGAATGTAGACAGAATACGGTGGACTTCTTTGGTAGAACAGCTAAGCCTTCCAGCATGTTACCATGGATGCAAATTAATTTCAGTGAATCCCTTGATTTATCCCCAACCCACAGGAATCTTCATTGTGTCTGAACCATTACTTGATTTAAGCCAAACTTTGTTTTTTATATCACTTTCTTTTTTTAATCTACAAAGTATTTTTTAAATAAAATTCTCCATTTCACTTTGTGTGACAAAAAAAATAATTTACGGTTCAATTAGAGAATACTTTTAAATATATAAATATTTTATTAAAAATATTAAAATATCAAAATAATATATATATATATATATATATATAGATAATAAAATTTATTAAAAAATTTATATTTTAAAAAAATTATTCTAGTTTTTAATTTATATAAAAAAAGAGAGTAAAAAAATATAAAGAAAAGAATGGAGTAATGACATAAAATTTATGAATGATATGTTATAACTATTTCATACAAAGCAAATGGAATCTCAAATTGAATATACTTAAAAAAATATTTTTATTTTTACTTATAAATATAAATCTCATATAATATTATAAATTATTCTTTTGTAATTAGAAAGTTTGAGCCTATTAAAAGTTCTTCTCTTATAATTAGAAGACATGTTCAATTAAAAAATATTTTAGAATTTTAAAAAGGTTTTTTTAAAAGAAAAATTGAAAACCATTTCAAACCTAAACTAATATGATTTTGATCGGTTTTCACCAAGTTTTGACTGGTTGCTATTTATTGGCCAATTTTTTACTCATTATTTTTGCCATCTAAATGAACTAGTTTGAGTTGGTTCACGGTTCACCTGGTCCAATTCTCATAACACTAACAAATTCTATCAAAATAAGTTATCAAAATAGTCTTAACATTTAAAAATCATTACCAAATACATTACTATTATTAACCATTGACAAAAATTACTTATCTACATTGTTTATTACTTATGTAGTTGTTATATGATGATTTAATTATTTATATCTTACTAAATCACTTTAAAAAAACAAAAAAGACAATAATTTTAAAAACAAGATAAAATTATTATTTTTTAATATTTTTAAAATGACTTAATAAGATATCAATAATTGAGTCAACAAATAATTATATAAACATTAACCAATACAAATTAACATTTTTTGTTAATAGTTAATGATAAAGAGATGTCTCTAATAATAATTTTTTAAATATTATGAATTATTTTAATAAATTTAAAATATCAAAATTATATTTAATAAATATTGAGATCAAAATAATATTTTTTTTAAAAAATTATTTGATCTAGATGTACATTTTAAAAATTGATACGGTGGGTATTTGCTGTAGATATAGATCGACACTTTTCCTGTTGTGATTGCGTTTTCATGGGTACCATACCAACCTGGTGACGTAATGGAGTGCGTAGGATAGGAACCCCGATCGGACAAAGAAGCCATATGGTGATGTGATGGAGTGCGTAGGAACTAGGAGCTCATTGGTTACGTAGCATTAGCAACTTTCTCGGGTCAATTTCTTTAAAAGACACAAAAATGAAATTCAATTACTAAAATATCACTTCTCAACAATTATTTCTCTATATATTATAAAAACGGTTGAAGTTTAAGAATGCCAATTAAATCGGCACCACATAAATAGGGTTTTGATGGAAGAATAAAAATAGAAGTGATTGAAATCTAAAAAAAAAAAAAAAAAAAAAAATTAAGAAACAATAAAAAGGCAGTAACTTGTTCCATAAGACAAGTATTTTTTTTTTGAATAGCTTTTGTAACAAAAAATAAATAAATAAAGAGTTAAGAGATAACTAGTGTTTATTCACCGTAAGAGCTTATGTGTGAGTGGTATGGTGTTGAAATATCAATTAATCATCAAAAAAATATATGTATAACCTTTGTGGGCTAGTATGTATTTGATATGAGTGAATAATATACGTGATATTTAATAATTATAATAAATAGAAAAAATTTAATTTTTATTTTTATTTTTATAAGGAATCATCTTATTTAGCGCCTTCAAACTACTTTTTATTATAAGTAAACCAATCAATTTAATCGTCTTTAAAAAATATTAGGAATTAGTTTTGGATTAGCGTTATTTCAATAATTAATTTTTATTTTTGTGTTTTTAGGTGAAATTAACCATTTTCTTGTTGAGTCTTTGACTTTGGACCCTTATTTAATGTATTATTTTATCAGTTATGATATTTATATATTTCTTTTTTGGGTGTTTGCTTGTTTAGGGTTTAATCAGTTTAGCATTTCCTTTTTATATAATAATCAGTTCAATTTAAAATTTTAACATGTATTAGTATTTAGTGGAGCACTTAGTGTGTATTAGTGTGGTGAAATATTAATTGGTATTTGCTTATTTAGGCTTTAATCAATTTAGCTTTCTATTTTTATATAATAATTAATTTAGTTTTATACTTTTAATGCATATTAGTACTTAATATGGTAAAATACTACTGTTGTTATAGCGTTATTTTATGTATTTATTATATATATAAAATTAAAAATTCTATGATGTAATATATCTAATTATGAATAATTATATGTACATATTATTATATGGACACATTATTTTTTTTTATTATTATTATATATATACACACACATATAAGATGCGGGTTGGGGCGGGTGGTATTACACTACCCATCCCTGGCTCCATATCCAATTGGATAAAAATGACGAGACTTCTACGAGCATGGGTCAAATTACTATCCCTAGACACTATTGATAATTACGCTGAATTAGTTATGTAAAAATAATATTCAGTCCAACGAAAATATTACATCCACTAATAATTCAAAAATAAGTGTGAAATGTATATATTTAAAATGAATTAGTGTACAAGATGAATATAGGCAATCGCCACTTAGATCAAATAGTATGCATGAAAAATTAAAAGGAAGCGGCTAATAAGATTATTTTTAATGAGAATATTATAAAGAGTTACATACCTTATACAATTAAAAAAAAATAATTACAATTATTGGAATACAACTATAATCATTCATGTCAATACATGAATTAGTCTCAAGAGTAATTTCAAAAAGAAGTTTTATAATTCATTAAGTGGGTTATAATCTTTAATTATAATTAATTTATTAAATTATAATTAATTCTTATCATGACGTGAGATAAGATGTGAGATCCACTTAAAAATTTTACAAAATATCATTGGAGTAAAAAATTGTGAGTTATATAAAATAATTAAAAAATTATATGACACTATAAAATTTATTAAAAATAATTAAAATAAATATAAACAACTTAACACCTTCTTAAAAGATTCAACCCATCATTATTTTGTGATTTATTGCATTTTTATTTTGACTTTTATCATCAACTTTAAAGATTCAACCGATGCAATGAACAAAATTTAGCCCGCAACAAAGCAGACCAAATAAAATATAAGTGATGCACATTTATATATATATATATATATATATTTTACTTTTTTATCTCTTTTATTTATAGTTTCTCTTCTACAATAACTTATAAACCAAAGGTATATATTGAGGTGCATAACATTTTCCTTAAAATATGATCACCATGTGGAGTCAAGGATCACAATTGTCGGCAAAAACACTAGTTTTGTATATATATCAATGCATGTGAGAGCACCAAAATATGTTGCCCAAATCAATAATCACAAGCAAATTCACCCACGTGGTTCTTCATAAGATATATATTCATTAATATAATAAAGGGCAACCTTGTTCAATTTCTTTCTTCCTCTTCTGTGTTGGTTTCTCTATTATGATTTGGATGTATATACAAGGGTCTATTTGATTTGCCAAAAAACAAGGGACTGGACACCACAAAATTTTTTGTCTATTGTTTGATTTCTTAAAAGACCACAATATTGGACAAAAGTTTGTCTATGGTACTAGACAAATTCTTAAATTCTTGTTACTCACCAAGCCATGGGACAAGGATTTGTCCATAGTACTGAACAAAAAATTTAACCTTGTTATCTCTCAAATAATCTTACAATCCTCTATACCTTGATTTATTAAATCAATGGCAGTAAGTCCTAACAACGGTTATCAACCGGCGAGGTATTGACAATGGTCGGTGACTGGCAAGATACCGACAATAGTCAACAATTGACAACGCTTTTTTAAATTTTATATTTTTATAAATTACTTTAATTGTTTTAAAATATGAAAATCTTATTATATATTTTTTTAAAAATAATAATACAAAGTATTACTATAAATTAAACACAAATAGTATAAAATTTGTTATCCAGTGCATTCAAAAACAAACAGTGAACATTACGAAAAGTTGTACTGTACCTTAACTTCTTGTGATGTACTGTTTTACTTGTATTGTCTAGTATTAATATCAAATGCACCCTAGAACTTCATCACTTGATCACAACTTCATAATCCAATATATATGGTTATTATGGCTAAGGAAAATGGAGCCAACAGCAAGAATTAAATACATCTATGTAGTAACAAAGTAAATAAATAAAAAGTCAAAACCCGTATAAAAATTGGTATTCTCTTCTATATTTCTTTTCTTTGCATGTTGTCGTATTACAATTGCAGTCTCTCTTTTCTATTAGTTTGATACAGTTTTTCTCGTCTTTCGGTCTCTGTTTTTTCTTTGTGGTGGGTATGTATGAGAGCTGTGACTACTCTTATACAGGATACAAGTCTACGTACAAAAAACCTTACTCAAATGGTTGCAACAAATTCTTCATAGTCACTTACAGCATGGGAAGCAACTGCTTCACTTCCCCAAAAGATGCCATTAAAAATATAGTCATTACGAGCTTTCCAGATTCTCCAAAGAATAAACAAGGCCACAGACACCAGTTTTATAGATTCAGGTTTAGATTTGAGTAGCTCCCCAAAAGAAGGTTCTCAACTTTGATGCGCAAAACCTTTCTGCTTTGGGACATATAGCGAGCACATACATGGACTGCTGAATTTGCTTCTCTTTCACAAAAAGAGCAATTTGCTAATCTCATGTTGAGTCTTTTAAAGATGGTGAGTTTGTTGGGATTACCTCATGCAATGCTCTCCATAAAAATATCTTGATTTTACTTGGAGCTTTTAGTCTCCAAACGTTAGACCAGGGGCTACTGGGTTGAGCCTGGACATAATGGCTAGGAGGATAGAAAATTTGGAAGGTTTCCTTATATTCAAGGGATACCAGATAGACAGGGGAGCTCATTTCATGCCAGCCTAATATGTCATTCCCATCAAGGATTTTCAGGCCTTTAATCAAGTTGGCATCTTCTTCAATAACCCTTGCTTTGATAGCTTCTACATCCCAGCATTTAGATCTCTAATCCATTAGCTGCGACAACCCAAAGATTTCCAAATTGCTTGACTTTGAAGGTCTAGGACTGAATGGAAACCCATAAAGGCATTGGGGGTCTTCAAATATATTCAAGGTTAAGTGTCTTCCCACCTGCCATCTCCTATGTTTGACAACGATTTGCCTTCCATCAAGGATGCTTCTCCACCCCAGGACACATTCCTTGTCCCTTTAACCTGCATAAAAGGGATATTAGGGAAATATTTCCCTTTGTAAATCTAATAGAATAGAGTATCTTCTCCTTTCACTGGTCTCCATTAGTGTTTAGCTAGAAAAGATAGATTGAAGGCTTTGAGATCCTTGAAACCCAAACCACCTTCCTTTTTCTATTTGCACATCGTCTCCCAACTATTACATTGCACATCGTCCTAAGATAGCAATGAATTTTTCCAACTACTGAGCCTTAAGGCTAGTATGTCCTTAATGGCTGCAAATGTCTCCTTCGATTTATTCACAACAGCAAGAAGGCTAAGGTATTTGTCCTGGGCACCAATATTCTGGATCCTCAATAGCTCAACTAGCCTTAATATCTCAAGTTGAGGGGTGTTCGCATTGAAGAAAAGCCCTGATTTGGGTAGGTTTACCTTTTGCCTGCTAACTTCCTCATAGTTGGCCAAAAGTTCTTTGAGAGTTAACATTTCTCCTTCAACTGCCTTAACAAAAACCATGAGTCATCAACGAAGAGTAGATGATTAATAGATGGGCTTCTTCTACTGATCTTGAGCCCTTGAAGTTACCCATATCCCTCAGCTTGCTAAGCAAAAAGGAAAATCCGAGTTGCTGTAGTGACATTTGTTTAACTAGTTCCTAACTTTCTTCTCCTCATTCTTCGTTTCAGCCATAAAGAGCATATATGGGGAATGAGATTTGCGTATCCTTTTCAATGTGTGAAATGTCAGGGGATTCCCCATATCCTGACAGTTCCAAAAGATACGCTTCATTTGGGTGCTTAAGCTTATTTTAGGCTATGATCACCAAGCTCTCCAAAGTTACTATCGATCTCCATCGAGCCCTATTTCTTGCAATTGCTCTCTTCAATTATGATTTCCTTCCTCTTGTTCAGCGCAAAATTTACTTTTGAATTCACCTTGTCATAACATATCCTTTGGGAGTAAAAACACTACGACAAATAATGAAATGATTTTATTTTAAGAAAAAATTAGTTTTAGAGTCACCACCAATTGTTTAAGAATTAGGGTATAATTGGAAATCCTATTTATTTTAAAATTTATGTACTTATTTTTATTATTATTTATTTATTTCCTTTTTTAGAAAAGGCACTAAAATGCAAACCAGAGATGAGTTTGAGAGTCAGTTATGTGTGAGGAAGGTGTTAGACACCTCACAACATTTGTCAAAAATAATTACCCAAATTGATTGTGTAAGATGAGATATAACCCAAAATTGTACTCAATTCTTTGCTGACATAAATATTATAATCTTTAAAATAAGGGCAAAAATATAAAATATGAATGCATGAATTTTTCAAATGAACCTAGAGTCTTTCCATCATTCAAGATAGATAAATCGTCCCTCCAGATGACGCTTATCCTCACCTAGGTTAGATATGGTAAGCTCAATCTTATAAAAAGACCGAACTACCTATCATTCCATGATAAGTGAGGGGCCTTGAGATCCTAAAAATTAAAATGCACCCTGAAGTGTATGAATGTTAATTACAATTTAAAATTTGAGAATGGGGATATACATGTATGCATGAATTTTTTAAGTAAACTTAGGGTCCTTCCATCTTTCAAGATAGATAAACCGTCCCTCTAGATGGCGCTTATCCTCACTTAGGTTAGATATAGTAAGCTCAGTCTTATAAAAAAATCAGACTACCTATCTTTTCATAATAAGTGAAGGGCTTTGAAATCTCTAAAATTCAAATATATCTTAAAGTGTATGCATATTAATTATAATTTAATATTTGCGAACGAGATACATCTAACATAATAAGGGAATATATAGCATGAAAGAATAATTACTGTGCATTTTCCTTCTCATACTCTTTTTTTCACACTCCCATAATTTCTATTCACACCCTCTTCTGCAATCAGGTTTCTATCAACACCCCACAATTCCTACCTGCACCCCTATCCTCTACATCCCCTCTTTCCTTTACGCACACACAATTACTGTTTACATTTTCTTCCGGCACCCTAGAAACTTCTATTTACACGTCCCACTACATTCCTTCCCCAGCCCATTCACACCCAATTCTTAATATTAATTAATTATTTTCTCTTATCACACCCTTACTTTCTATTCGCACCCAATTCTCTTACTGGGCCAACTTCTTTCTGTTCTCACCTCTAAAATTACTATTCGCATGCCTCACCAGATTTTCTTTCCACACACCTATTATTTCTTCTCACACCCTTTCTACACGTTACCCAGCATTACTCCACAAAAGGAAATTTCCAATTATTACCAAACAAAGACCTTCACGAACAACCAATCCAGCATGCACAAACCAAATGCGGGGATTGCCTTTCGCCACCCTCGCCTTTAACGTCTACCACCCGTTCATAAAATATTTTTTGAAAGCTTCAATAATATCTTTGATCACATTTTAGTCTGTCTCTCCATTCATCACCCTCTTATAATGGCTCTAAAGAGGAGTTGAGAACCCTCAACGCCTCTAAAGAGGCACTGGAAATAATATATATACAACGCCTGAGGCATGGATGTAATATATATATATATATTATTAAATTTAAATATGTTACTTATACATAAAGAAATATATATATATATATATATATATTTAAAATTAAATAGGTTAAGTGTGTTTTAAGTTAAAAATATATTAAGAAAAATAAAATATTAATTAGAAAAAATTAAATATATTAAAAATAAAATATTAAAAAAATCTAAAAATATAATAATATTTTTAATAAATTAATATTGTTATGAATATTTTGATTGGATGCCCATTTAATAGAATATTCCCTAGGGTTGATTCAATATTTATCTATTTGTAATTTATTAAATAAACATTATCTTTTTAGGGCTAGGGTTTCACTTTCATTGTGTATATATACCCCCTTAGTGGATGAATAAAGGTAGCCCTTTTGGAGGCTCTATTTTTCTCTCCTCTTAATTCTCTCTACTTTATTCTCTGTGTCTATTTTTCACAACACGTTATTAGCACGACATTCTACTCCTATTGTTATCTAATTTTCATCTTTTATTTATCAAGAAAGGGTATCGCCTCAAGAGATTGGAGATTAGTTTTCTCTTCTAGCCACCAAACATATGCATGGTTCTGCACTCATGACTGATCAAAGAATAGAAGGAAGCTACCGCGCCAAATCTGCCACCAAATGGGCATATAATAATTGGTCTCCTCTTTACAAAAGCAGGTAACATTTATATTATGGAAGGAAAATCTTTTAGAATTATATATATAACCCGTAGGTACACAAGAAGAAATGAAGTAAGTACTCTTCAAGTTTATTAGCTTGCAAATATGCTTTAAATTCATGATTCTTTTTTTTTATTCCCTCATTGGGTTATTGTTTTATAAAATATTCTCCATTAACTATTCCCAGCAAAAGTGGCCAAGCTATAATCACATGGCTTTGAACATGAGTGTCACGAATTATACTAAGGAATTTTATATTCCTAATAATGAATAAAATTTATACCTCATCCAGAAGTATGAGGCAATTTAATTTCTTTCATATTTCTCATCCAGAAAAATGAGAAAAATTTGAACTTTTTAATTTGTCTCATCTAGAAGTATGAGATTATTCACTTAATTTGTCTCATCTAGAAGTATGAGATAATTTTCTTAATTTATCTCTTCCAGAAGTATGAGATAATTTTATTTAATACACCCTTATCCAGAAGTATGAGAAAATTTAATTTCTTGAATCTGTCTCATCCAGAAGTATGAGAAAATTTAATTTCTTTAATTTATCTCATCCAGAAGCATGAAGAAATTTAATTTCTTTAATTTGTCTCATCCGGAAGCATGAGAAAAATTTTATTTCTTTTAATTTATCTCATCCAGAAGTATGAGATTAACTTTTTAATTTGTCTCGTCTAGAAGTATTAGAAATTATTTTAATTTGTTTCATCCAAAAGTATGAGATAATTTTTTTAATTTGTCTCCTCTAGAAGTATGAGACAATTTTATTCATTTGATACATCCTCATCTAGAAGTATGAGGAATTTTATGATCAACAATTAATTTTCTATAAAATGGATCATGAAGTTATCCATTCAAATAGTATAAAGTGGATCTTGAAGTTATCCACCCTTTGATATAAAACAATAGATCCTGAAGTTATGTACACTCAAAATAGATCTTGAAGTCATCTATACTCAAATATATGCGGAATAAAATTACGCATATTTTAATTTTCCTTTCGCTTATTTTCTAAATCTTTGTACACATTTGTTTTGTTTTATATTAATGATAACTTGATCTCTTTGATATGTCTCATCTAGAAGTATGAAAGTAACTTATTTTCTAAGTTGTTTGCAAAGTCTCATCTTGAAGTATGAGATAATTAATTTTCTTTTATATGTCTCAACCTGAAGTATGAGACAATATGATTCCTTTGATGTCTCAACCTGAAGTATGAGATAATATGATTCCTTTGATGTCTCATCTAGATGTATGGGATATTTTAATTTCTTTCATACATCTTGTCTAAAAGTATGAGATAATTTAATTTCTTTGATATATCTCATATGAAAATATGAGACAATTTAATTTCTTTAATAATGCAACCATGACAAGTTATCTTATTTTACAATTTATTTTTATTGTTATTGTTTGAATTGAATGAGTGGATCTTTGAGTCATGACTAATAGCACAAAGTGGATCAAGATATTCACATAGAAGTATGTTGCTATATCATGGGAGCCAACTTGTGAGAGAACATCCTACATGGGTTGACACTACTCTAAACTAAAGCTTTGAGGTTAGTTCTTTGTACATCTCTTGGATATATAATATTTGGTGATGCATATTATATTTTTTATTATTATTATTTGGTGATGTTACTCTATGGGGACAAGAAAAGGCCATGAATATCTTATAACTTAACTTAACATGCTTTGAGAGCCTCGCAATTAGTATCCTCTATTTGCTAAAAATAACTTCTTGTTATTATACAAAGTGATTGGTGTCAAAGCTTCTACATTAGTATTCTTCCAAATAATGACTTCTCATTTATCTCACTCCTTAATTTCTTTTAATAATGCTTATTATTGTAAAGATCCCTAATCTTGTTTGGCTTGCCACTAGTGGTTGCCTCCAGATTCTCCCTTTATGGCTAAACTCTATGTTTTATTTGAAACAGTGTAAGATCATTAAGAGGTATGTGGTGCACCTCATATTGTGTTATAGTAATCATATCTATATAGTAAATTTTCTATGCTCACAGTCGATTTTTTTAGCTATTTTAAGTCAACCCTACTATATGAGTTGTATTGGTGAATGCATATTACTTAGGTGGTTAAAATTAACTTATTCTTTTACTAAACCTTTTAGTATAATGTTATGGTACTTTAACTAGCTATTTGAGCCTACTTCACATTACATGTGGTTTATGAAATAACCCATACCTTGGGCATGTGTTAAATCATGTTGAATGATTTGTTGATACTTAGTTTATTGTTATGCTTTCGATTCAAGAACGTTAGTTAAAATTGCAAATTTATCTACTTCACTTTTAGTGCTTCTTCATCTTACTTTCAACATGTTATTATGAAAAATGTTAGAGATACTTTTGAGTATTATTTGAGGTTATTTATTCTCATATTATATATGTGTTTCACTATTTTAAATTATAGAAGAATTATGCACTCAATTTGAAAATATTCAAAAGTATAGGGTGTCTTGCAAAGTTTATGTTTAGACCCCGTGTAACATTTTGGTAATGCATTTCAAGTCCTAGCCTTCAAGGAAAGGGATTTTATAGATATTATTCATTATTATTTTGTTGTATATATCTCTTATTTTGTAATATTTAAAATATCATATTGTAGTAAAGAAAAATAAATCTTTACTAGAAAGTATAAGCAATTATCTTGTAATGATTTTTTCTATTCCCTGAAGTGAATGGAGAAACTATCAAGATATATAAACACAAATATGGCTATGATTCGAAAAATATAGTATTAGTTATAATACTATAAATACCTCCCACCATAAGTGAGAGAGTAGTGAAGAAAAGTGGTAAAAGGATATTTGAAAAACCACTATTATTTTGAGGCCATTGAGTTTGTACTTGTTGTACATCTAAACATCTTTTCAAGTATCAATGAAAGAAAAAGATTAATTGTTGAGACAATTTTGCTCCAATCAAATGATATTTTCGACTTTGGCCTTGATAATGTGACAATTAAATGTGTCAAATTTCTTTTCCTTGAATGTAATGAGAGTATACATAAGAAATTATTGTTGTAGTTTATTTAGTTAATTTACTTTTAATAATTCTAAGTTATTTCTCTCTTTTTTAAGCTTTATCAATTTCACATATTATATGATTTTACATTTCTATTGTACAAAATAATGTTACTACTATATTCAGTAGTACAAAATGATTGAGAGCTCCTGAAGAGCTGGAGGAATAAAAATGACGATAAAATGCTCCTGAAGAGCTAGTTAATGTTTTTATTAAGAAATTATTTGTGTCTTCCTCTAATTTGTACTACATACATGCAATTGAAACATATGTTGTTGTAAACCAGAAGTTTACAAGTCAAGATAAGTTTATTTTATTTGGCATGACTGGTTGAGCCATCCCGAGTCAATAATGATGCAAAAGTAATTGAAAATGATCATGTGAATTTTCATTGAAGAGTCAAAAGATTCTTCAATCGAAACGTTTACTTTCTAATATGCTATTTGTTCCCAAAGAAAATTTATTTGCTCTTACCAAAAGTAAGAGTGAATCCCTCTTCTTTTAAAATGTATACAAGGTGAAAATATTTATAGGCCTATAGACCCACCAAGTGGATCATTTAGATACTCTTTAATTTTAATTGATGCATCAACTAAATGATCACATATTTGGGTTAACTCATAACCTGAAGTTTATGAGATTACTTGTTCAACAGATTGAATTAAGAGCGTAATGCCTTAATTATATATAGTTGAGTAACATACCTAGTTAATGCTAGTGAATTCACTCTTCAAAGTGATTATTGGAATACATAAAATGGACTTGTAGGCGCCTAAAATTAATTGCAAGACCATTACTTATGAAATCTAAACTTCCAATATTAATTTGGGAACATGTGAATATTCATGTTGTAACATTGATTCGCATCATGCCAACAAGTTTGAGCCCCCTTTTATAATTGGTTTATAGTCAAAAGCCCAAATATATCCCATCTATGAATAGTTAAATGCTCCACCACAATGTATTAAGATGGGACCTCAATAGAGGTTAAAAACATATGTTGGATAAAAATCTCTATATATTGAGTCACTAAAATGATATTTATTTGTGGCTTGGTAAGCCACTTATATTTTTAATAAATTATTTATTCCGACATTAGGGGGGGAGAGAATAAGCAGTTGGAAAAGGAAAGCATTTAGAATGAATTATCACCTTGATCCTCATGTAAAGCAAATATGAACTAGAAGTTCATATGATAATTCATTTATATAAACTGCCAAATGCATTGCCTGACTAGTAAAAGTGAGTAAAATTATGTGTACCAACTGCTACTGCTCCAATCAAAGTACAATGTAAACACACTGGTTTCAAAAATAAAGTCCTCGAAAAGAAAAGGAGCTAAGAATCAAAGATGGTCAAATCGAGGATAGAGTAGCTCCAAAAGAGTTACTTGAGGTAATTCTAGAAGAGTCCTCAGACATAACTAATATTTTAGTTTCAAAGGAAACTCAGGTACCTGAAAGTCATGAAAATAAAGAGATCTCTATAGAATATGATGGAACCAGAATGAAATCAATATTGTTGACAATGTTCACATACAATATAGCGCTATGTGATAAAAGATATTGAGGATCATTAGTAAAGATCTGCAGAGAAAGAAATAATTAGCCAAAAATTGAAAAGACGCAATTGAGGTTCACTCAAAAAGTGAAAAGATTTTAGACTTGTAGTCCAAACACCAGAAGTGAAAAGCCAGTTATGGATAAATGGGTTTTTGTGTAAGTACAAAAGAAAAATGATACTCAAGGATTTTTTTGCAAATAACTGGCATTGATTTTGAAGAGATATACTTAATTATGGTGGATGTAAGTATCTAATGGTACTTATTTAGTCTAGCAATACATGAATGATACTATTTGCGTCTAATGAATATTATTGTAGTCGACTTATTCAATAATAACATCCCTGAAGGATTTGATTTGCCTGAAACAATTTATACGATCATTTGAGTTAAATTGTGTTGAAGGAAATATATATAGAAATAACCCATTTATCCACATATCAGTGAATTTGTGTCGATGATTTATTAT
Organism: Bauhinia variegata; assembly: GCA_022379115.2. Classification (NCBI taxonomy): domain Eukaryota; kingdom Viridiplantae; phylum Streptophyta; class Magnoliopsida; order Fabales; family Fabaceae; genus Bauhinia; species Bauhinia variegata. Next base: position 16,822,542 of record CM039434.1, on the reverse strand, counting down.
TAGAACTCTTGAAGAGCTTCCAAAGCTAGAAATTACTTATAGAGATAATTTGCATTGAAATGCTTATATAGTAGAAGTGCTAAAGTGATTTTTTTTTTTATATATATAAATTATATCTATTATGATCGCTAAATGCGAATATACATTCTCTTTAGAACTTGTGAGAATGATAAAGAAATATTTGGTCTTGAAGTACCAAATCTTGGTACAATTTAATTAGTTGTCAATATGACAATCTAGCAAATTTGTTACCATGATATTAACTTCTACAGTATTTGAAGGATCTTGTATAATATTAGAGTTTGTGGACACAAATAACTTAATTGATACGCACTGCACTCTTTTTCCCTTCACCATGATTTTTTTTCCCATTGGGTTTTCCTGGTAAGGTTTTTAATGAGGCAGCATTCGATTGCGTATACAAAGAATTGTGTACTCTTTTCCTTACTAGGTTTTTTTGTCCCACAGGGTTTTTCTTAGTCAGGTTTTTAATGAGGCACATTCTTTGGTAATGGGCATCCAAGGGAGGAGTGTTATGAATATTTTGATTGGATGCCCATTTAATGGAATATTCCCTAGGGTTGATTCAATATTTATCTATTTGTAATTTATTAAATAAACATTATCTTTTTAGAGCTAGGGTTTCACTTTCATTGTGTATATATACCCCCTTAGTGGATGAATAAAGTTAGCCCTTTTGGAGGCTCTATTTTTCTCTCATCTCAATTCTCTTTACTTTATTCTCTGTGTCTATTTTTCACAACAAATTTTTTATCATATAATAATTATAAATTATTAATATAAATTATAAATATATATTTTTTTTGCCAAGAATGTGATATATATATATATACACGCATATAAAATAAATTAATTTAACAAAATATATTATAATTTATATTATTAATATAAATTACAATTTTTTATCATATACGAGTATATTTTATTAAAAATATTATTAATTATATTATATTTTTAAATTTACCCATCTTGTAAGGAGTGAGAAGAGGAGCAGTTGATTCTTCAGCTTGAGGAGACATCTTATTACAAGCGTTTTCTGGTTGGTTTTTCAGCAACTTCTGTGTTTGGTTATGTGAGAATGAAGAAATGGAGAATTTGATTAAGTATTTATGGTGTTGCAGAAGATTCTGGAAAGTGTTTAGCCTACCCTTGGTCAATTTGGTACTGTGGTGCCAAGATTTTCTCGTTAGAAAATCCCTCTGTATATATGATTTTTCTCTGACAACGACTCTTTTGTCGGTTGTGTATGATCAGCTAAGTTGAATAGATAGAATTCGGTCTCCATTACAAGTTCCGAAATATCCCAACATGAATTTCTTTGGTGCAACAGTCAAGCCTTCCATTGTGAATTAATTTTAGTGAATCCCTTGCTTTAGATACCACCCACCCCAAACTTCATTGTGTATGAACCATTACCTGATTTTGTTGTTTATATTACTTTCTTTTTTCAATCTCCAAATTGTTTTTTTAATAAAATTCTCCATTCCACTTCATGCAACAAAAAAAAAAATGATTTGCGGTTCAATAATTCTATTAGAGTTGAGCTATGGTTGGATCAATACTTTTAAATATATAAATATTTTATTAAAATATTTGAATATCAAAATAATATATATATATATATATATATATATATATATATATATATATATATATATATATATATATATATATATATATAAAATTAAAATTTTAATTTTTTAAAAAATGTTCTATTTTTTTAATTTATATAAAAAAGAGAGTAAAACAAAATATAAAGAAAAGAATGGAATAATGATATAAATTTATGTAAATGGCATGTATTAACTAATGGCCCGAGTCGTGTTAAATAAAATTTTAAATTAAATATATTTAAAGAGATATTTTTATCATTACTTATAAATAGGTTTGAGCCTATAAAAATTATTTTCTTATCGTTAAAAATTCAATTAAATTAAGAAAATATTTGAGAATTTTCAAAAGTATTTTAAAAGAAAAATTGAAAACCATTTCAAACCTAAACTAATTTGATTTTGATCAGTTTTTGGCCAGTTTTTATCAAATTTTGACCAGTTCCCTATTCACTGACCCATTTTTTTTTCTCGCTTTTTTTTTTTTTTTCTATCTATATGAACTAGTTTGAGTTGGTTCACGGATCAGGTATGGTCCAATTCCCATAACACTAATAAATTCTATCAAAACGAGTTATCAAAATAGTTTTAATACTTAAAAATTATTACTAAATACATTTTTATTATTAACTATTAACAAAAATTATTTATTACTTGTCAATTTAAAAAAACATAAAAAATAATAATTTTAGAAACAAGATAAAATCTATATTTTTAAGATAACTTAATAAGATATAAGTAATCGAGTCAACTAATAACTATATAAACATTAACCAATACAAATTAATATTTTCTGTTAATAATTAGCCACTGGTAGATGTATTTAATAATAATTTTTAAATATTGTGTATTATTTTAACAAATTTTATAATTATAATAAATATTAAGATTAAAATAATATTTTTTTAAAATTTATTTGATCTAGATGTGCATTTTAAAAATTGTTATGGTTAGTATTTGCTAAAGAGATAGATCGACACTTTTCCTGTTGTGATTACGTTTTCATGGTTACCTTACCAACCTGGGGACGTAGTGGAGTGCGTAGGGTTGGATGCACCGATGAGACAAGGAAGCCATATGGTGATGCAATGGAGTGCGTAGGAACTAGGAGCTCATTGGTTAAGTAGCATTAGCAACTTTCTTGGGTTAATTTCTTCAAAAGACACAAAAATTAAATTTAATTACTAAAATATCACTTTTCAACAATTATTTCTCTATATATTACAAAAAAGGTTGAAGTTTAAGAACGCCAAGTCAAATGGCACCCTCATGTAAAATATCATCAGAAAAGCGCACCCTTAAAAAATATTAGGAATTAGTTTTGGATTGGCGCTATTTTAATAATTAATTTTTATTTTTTTGTTTTTTGAAAAAAATTAACCATTTTCTTGCTGAGTCTTTGACTCTTGGCCCTCGTTAAATGTATTATTTTATCAAATATGATATTTGTATATTTCTTCTTTTTTTTTTGGGTTATAAGAGAAAATTAAACTCTAAATTTCTTAAATACTATTTAAGTCACTCTTTGTCATTAACTCACTTCTAATAGTTTATATTTATAACTTTTCTTATTTCTCTTAATTTTATTTATTTTTTTACAATTTTACTTTTACAAAATAACTAATGTGAAATTGAGTGTAAAAATAGACATGTTTTTGAATATTCATTTTTTACAGATTATTTTACTCTTTTTTTTAGTTTAATTGTAGTTTTTTAATAATTTTACTCTTACAGTGTAAATGCTATGCATATAGCATTTCCATTTCAGTTTTTTTTTTTTTTTTTTTCCTTTTTCCTCATCAATATAACCTCTAAATAAGAAAAAAAAATAAAACAAAAGGACCACATTAAACATTCAGTAAGAGATTATGTGTACATTAAATTAGTTTATTTTTAATAATTGAAATTATTTTACTTTTTAAGTTTTATGTATTTATTATATATATATATATATATATATGCTGTACGTGACTATGAAGAATTATATATATATATATATATATATATATATATATATAATTCTTCATAGTCACGTACAGCATGGGAAGCAACTGCTTCATTTCCCCAAAAGATGCCATTAAAAATAGAGTCATTACGAGCTTTCCAGATTCTCCAAAGAATAAACAAGGCCAGAGACACCAGTTTTATAGATTCAGGTTCAGATTTGAGTAGCTCACCTAAAGCAAACCACCAGTTTTTGAAATTCTATGAAGGAAGGTTCTCAGATTTGATGGCTAGTTTTGAGCAGAACCTTTCTACTTTGGGACATGTAGGGAGCACATACATGGACTACTGAATCTGGTTCTCCTTCACAAAAAGAGCAATTTGCTGATCTCACGTCGAGTTTTTAAAGATGGTGAGTTTGTTGGGATTACATCATGTAACACTCTCCATAAAATATCCTGGTTTTACTTGGAGCTTTTAGTCTCCAAACGTCAGACCAGTGGCTACTGGGTTGAGCCTGGACATAATGGCTAAGAGGATAGAAAATTTGGAAGGCTTCCTTATATTCCAGGGATACCAGATAGACAGGGGAGCTCATTTCATGCCAACCTAATCTGTCATTCCCATCAAGGATTTTCAGGCCTTTAATCAATTTGGCATCTTCTTCAATAACCCTTGCTTTGATAGCTTCTACATCCCAGCATTTAGATCTCTGATCAATTAGCTGCGACAACTAGAAGATTTCCAAATTGCTTGACTCTAAAGGTCTAGGACTGAATGGAAACCCATAAAGGCATTGGGGTTCTTCAAATATATTCGGGGTTGAGTGTCTTCCCACTTGCCATCTCCTATGTTTGACAACGATTTGCCTTCATCAAGGATACTTCTCCACCCCCAGGACACATTCCTTGTCGCTTTCACCTGCATAAAAGGGATACTAGGGAAATATTTCCCTTTGTAAATCTAATAGAATAGAGTATCTTCCCCTTTCACTAGTCTCCAATAGTGTTTAGCTAGAAGAGATAGATTGAAGGCTTTGAGATCCTTGAAACCCAAACCACATTCTTTTTTCTATTTGCACATCGTCTCCCAACTATTCCATTGCACATCATCCTAAGATAGCAAAGAATTTTTCCAACTGCTGAGCCTTAAGGCTAGTATGTCCTTAATGGCTGCAAATGTCTCCTTCTTCGATTTATTCACAACAGCAAGGAGGCCAAGGTATTTGTCCTGGGCACCTATATTCTGGATCCTCAACAGCTCAACTAGCCTTAATATCTCAGGTTGAAGGGTGTTCGCATTGAAGAAAAGCCCTGATTTGGCTAAGTTTACCTTTTTTTTCTGTTGACTTCCTCATAGTTGGCCAAAAGTTCTTTGAGAGTTAACATTTCTCCTTCAGCTGCCTTAACAAAAACCATGAGTCATCGGCGAAGAGTAGATGATTAATAGATGGGCTTCTTCTACTGATCTTGAGCCCTTGAAGTTGCCCATGTCCCTCAGCTTGCTAAGCAAAAAGAAAAATCCGAGTTGCTGTAGTGACATTAGTTTAACCAATTCCTAACTTTCTTCTCCTCATTCTTCGTTTCAGCCGTAAAGAGCATATATGGGGAATGAGACTTGCTTATCCTTTTCAATGTGTGAACTGTCAAGGGATTCCCCATATCCTGATAGTTCCAAAAGATACGCTTCATTTGGGTGCTTAATCCCATTTTAGGCTAGGATCACCCAACTCTCCAAAGTTACTATCAATCTCCATCAGGCATTGTTTCTTACAGTTGCTATCTTTAATTATGATTTCCTTCCTCTTGTTCAGCATGAAATTCACTTTTGAATTCACCTTATCATTACTATTGCCTCTTGTTTAGTTGTTATGGGATGTATTTCTTCCTGAAACGTCAGTCTACTTTTCCCTCATTTCCTTTGATAACCTTCCAACCCTTTTCCCCCCTTTTGTTTCAAATTGCCTTTGGCTTCTATCTTCACTCCTCTACTTGTTTGTTGTTGGTTGTTGTTGTTATCCTTAAATGCAAGCTCCCCTGAGAAATACCCTCTATAAGAACTTGTTTTTCTTTCATCACAATCTCTAATAGATTAGACGGATTCACCAGACCTTGACTAACATGGCATTTACTGCTAGTTTCTCCCCCTACTCTCTCTTCAGTTATTTTTGATAATGCACTTGTAATTTCTGTCCCATCAGCCTGGTTAGGATGTATCTTACTTTTGTCCCCTCGATTCCCTTCATCAGATCCACTACAAGAGTCATTATAGTTCATCAAGACCTTCCCTTTAAGGTCCTCTTCTCTTTGCCTTTTCTCCCTCCTATCATTGACTGACAGAAAGTCCACTTGTTCTAGGATTTTATTAACGTTAATTTCTCTTATCTTTCCAACTAAGTGAATATTGCTAAGAGTTTTATCTTTCCTTTCTACTAATCTATGGTGTCTTGATTGTGTAGCAAGGTTGAAATGCTCATATACATAAAGAATTAAGAAAAAAAGCATACAGATGCCATTTTTTTTGGTTGACAATTTTGTTCGCATATTTTCTTGCTTGCTAGTTATGATGTGTAAATTATATCAGCTAAATTTTGTTCACAATTTTGCTTGCTAGTTCACACATTTGCCTGGCAATGTTCAAACTTGTAGTCCTTTAATTTCCTTCTATATTATGTCAATGGATCAGCTAAACCAAAGGCGAAAAGTCAAAGATTACTCTAGAACAAAAGAAAATGATGTTTTTCCATACTTCCAATTTTTTCATTCATTGTTAAACACAAATCTGATTCTTTGTGCATTAGCCATATTGTTTATCAGACTGTCTCAAATCAGGCATATTGTAAGTCCTTCAAGCAATTTCTTTTATTCATTTCTTGTACAAGAAGTAATCATTAACCAACACACTCAAGCCATGAGCACAGTACAAGCAAACCATGTAAAAGAACAAAGAAAACGACGACATTCCTGATGATTCTTATTGGCATCCGTTAACTAGACCTTCAAATAGGAATTGTAAGATGAAAACATCATAAGAATGACAGTTTAAAATACCATTTTCCCATAGTTAACTACTAGTTTCAAGAAATGGGTAATCAGTATAACCAACAACAGGATTAGGGTTAGTACGGTAAAATGTTGCTCTGTCATACTTGTTTAGAGGAACATTAAGCTTGAATCTCTCTGGTAAATCTGGATTAGCCAAGAATATACGACCATAAACAACAAGATCTGCTCGGTTCTCTGCAATAGCCTTATTCCCCTCTTCTCGTTCATAGCCTCCAGCAACAAGAAAAGTGCCATTGAAGGCCTTTCTCATTGGCACAAGACTCTCAAAGCATTCAAATTTTTCTCCAAGGGTCTTCATTCTTGGTTCCACCATATGACAGTATGCAAGACCATATTTATTCAGGGCATTAGCCAAGTAAACTCCCAATTCTTCTGGATTGGCATCTCCTGCTTCGTGATAGTCTTGGAATGGCGATAATCTAATTCCCACTCTTTCTGCACCAATTTCATCGACAAAAGCTTCAACAATTTCAAAAGCAAATCGACAACGATTCTCAAGTGACCCGTCATATTTATCTGTTCTATCATTCACTTGATCTTTCAAAAATTGCTCAATTAAGTAACCATGAGCTCCATGAATCTCGACTCCGTCAAAACCTACAATTGAGTGTAAAAATAGACATGTTTTTGAATATTCATTTTTTACAGATTATTTTACTCTTTTTTTTAGTTTAATTGTAGTTTTTTAAAAATTTTACTCTTACAGTGTAAATGCTATGCATATAGCATTTCCATTTCAGTTTTTTTTTTTTTTTTTTTTTTTCCTTTTTCCTCATCAATATAACCTCTAAATAAGAAAAAAAAATAAAACAAAAGGACCACATTAAACATTCAGTAAGAGATTATGTGTACATTAAATTAGTTTATTTTTAATAATTGAAATTATTTTACTTTTTAAGTTTTATGTATTTATTATATATATATATATATATATATATATTCTTCATAGTCACGTACAGCATGGGAAGCAACTGCTTCATTTCCCCAAAAGATGCCATTAAAAATAGAGTCATTACGAGCTTTCCAGATTCTCCAAAGAATAAACAAGGCCAGAGACACGAGTTTTATAGATTCAGGTTCAGATTTGAGTAGCTCACCTAAAGCAAACCACCAGTTTTTGAAATTCTATGAAGGAAGGTTCTCAGATTTGATGGCTAGTTTTGAGCAGAACCTTTCTACTTTGGGACATGTAGGGAGCACATACATGGACTACTGAATCTGGTTCTCCTTCACAAAAAGAGCAATTTGCTGATCTCACGTCGAGTTTTTAAAGATGGTGAGTTTGTTGGGATTACATCATGTAACACTCTCCATAAAATATCCTGGTTTTACTTGGAGCTTTTAGTCTCCAAACGTCAGACCAGTGGCTACTGGGTTGAGCCTGGACATAATGGCTAAGAGGATAGAAAATTTGGAAGGCTTCCTTATATTCCAGGGATACCAGATAGACAGGGGAGCTCATTTCATGCCAACCTAATCTGTCATTCCCATCAAGGATTTTCAGGCCTTTAATCAATTTGGCATCTTCTTCAATAACCCTTGCTTTGATAGCTTCTACATCCCAGCATTTAGATCTCTGATCAATTAGCTGCGACAACTAGAAGATTTCCAAATTGCTTGACTCTAAAGGTCTAGGACTGAATGGAAACCCATAAAGGCATTGGGGTTCTTCAAATATATTCGGGGTTGAGTGTCTTCCCACTTGCCATCTCCTATGTTTGACAACGATTTGCCTTCATCAAGGATACTTCTCCACCCCCAGGACACATTCCTTGTCGCTTTCACCTGCATAAAAAGGATATTAGGGAAATATTTCCCTTTGTAAATCTAATAGAATAGAGTATCTTCCCCTTTCACTAGTCTCCAATAGTGTTTAGCTAGAAGAGATAGATTGAAGGCTTTGAGATCCTTGAAACCCAAACCACATTCTTTTTTCTATTTGCACATCGTCTCCCAACTATTCCATTGCACATCATCCTAAGATAGCAAAGAATTTTTCCAACTGCTGAGCCTTAAGGCTAGTATGTCCTTAATGGCTGCAAATGTCTCCTTCTTCGATTTATTCACAACAGCAAGGAGGCCAAGGTATTTGTCCTGGGCACCTATATTCTGGATCCTCAACAGCTCAACTAGCCTTAATATCTCAGGTTGAAGGGTGTTCGCATTGAAGAAAAGCCCTGATTTGGCTAGGTTTACCTTTTTTCCTGTTGACTTCCTCATAGTTGGCCAAAAGTTCTTTGAGAGTTAACATTTCTCCTTCAGCTGCCTTAACAAAAACCATGAGTCATCGGCGAAGAGTAGATGATTAATAGATGGGCTTCTTCTACTGATCTTGAGCCCTTGAAGTTGCCCATGTCCCTCAGCTTGCTAAGCAAAAAGAAAAATCCGAGTTGCTGTAGTGACATTAGTTTAACCAATTCCTAACTTTCTTCTCCTCATTCTTCGTTTCAGCCGTAAAGAGCATATATGGGGAATGAGACTTGCTTATCCTTTTCAATGTGTGAACTGTCAAGGGATTCCCCATATCCTGATAGTTCCAAAAGATACGCTTCATTTGGGTGCTTAATCCCATTTTAGGCTAGGATTACCCAACTCTCCAAAGTTACTATCAATCTCCATCAGGCATTGTTTCTTACAGTTGCTATCTTTAATTATGATTTCCTTCCTCTTGTTCAGCGTGAAATTCACTGTTCAGCGTGAAATTCACTTTTGAATTCACCTTATCATTACTATTGCCTCTTGTTTAGTTGTTATGGGATGTATTTCTTCCTGAAACGTCAGTCTACTTTTCCCTCATTTCCTTTGATAACCTTCCAACCCTTTTCCCCCCTTTTGTTTCAAATTGCCTTTGGCTTCTATCTTCACTCCTCTACTTGTTTGTTGTTGGTTGTTGTTGTTATCCTTAAATGCAAGCTCCCCTGAGAAATACCCTCTATAAGAACTTGTTTTTCTTTCATCACAATCTCTAATAGATTAGACGGATTCACCAGACCTTGACTAACATGGCATTTACTGCTAGTTTCTCCCCCTACTCTCTCTTCAGTTATTTTTGATAATGCACTTGTAATTTCTGTCCCATCAGCCTGGTTAGGATGTATCTTACTTTTGTCCCCTCGATTCCCTTCATCAGATCCACTACAAGAGTCATTATAGTTCATCAAGACCTTCCCTTTAAGGTCCTCTTCTCTTTGCCTTTTCTCCCTCCTATCATTGACTGACAGAAAGTCCACTTGTTCTAGGATTTTATTAACGTTAATTTCTCTTATCTTTCCAACTAAGTGAATATTGCTAAGAGTTTTATCTTTCCTTTCTACTAATCTATGGTGTCTTGATTGTGTAGCAAGGTTGAAATGCTCATATACATAAAGAATTAAGAAAAAAAGCATACAGATGCCATTTTTTTTGGTTGACAATTTTGTTCGCATATTTTCTTGCTTGCTAGTTATGATGTGTAAATTATATCAGCTAAATTTTGTTCACAATTTTGCTTGCTAGTTCACACATTTGCCTGGCAATGTTCAAACTTGTAGTCCTTTAATTTCCTTCTATATTATGTCAATGGATCAGCTAAACCAAAGGCGAAAAGTCAAAGATTACTCTAGAACAAAAGAAAATGATGTTTTTCCATACTTCCAATTTTTTCATTCATTGTTAAACACAAATCTGATTCTTTGTGCATTAGCCATATTGTTTATCAGACTGTCTCAAATCAGGCATATTGTAAGTCCTTCAAGCAATTTCTTTTATTCATTTCTTGTACAAGAAGTAATCATTAACCAACACACTCAAGCCATGAGCACAGTACAAGCAAACCATGTAAAAGAACAAAGAAAACGACGACATTCCTGATGATTCTTATTGGCATCCGTTAACTAGACCTTCAAATAGGAATTGTAAGATGAAAACATCATAAGAATGACAGTTTAAAATACCATTTTCCCATAGTTAACTACTAGTTTCAAGAAATGGGTAATCAGTATAACCAACAACAGGATTAGGGTTAGTACGGTAAAATGTTGCTCTGTCATACTTGTTTAGAGGAACATTAAGCTTGAATCTCTCTGGTAAATCTGGATTAGCCAAGAATATACGACCATAAACAACAAGATCTGCTCGGTTCTCTGCAATAGCCTTATTCCCCTCTTCTCGTTCATAGCCTCCAGCAACAAGAAAAGTGCCATTGAAGGCCTTTCTCATTGGCACAAGACTCTCAAAGCATTCAAATTTTTCTCCAAGGGTCTTCATTCTTGGTTCCACCATATGACAGTATGCAAGACCATATTTATTCAGGGCATTAGCCAAGTAAACTCCCAATTCTTCTGGATTGGCATCTCCTGCTTCGTGATAGTCTTGGAATGGCGATAATCTAATTCCCACTCTTTCTGCACCAATTTCATCGACAACAGCTTCAACAATTTCAAAAGCAAATCGACAACGATTCTCAAGTGACCCGCCATATTTATCTGTTCTATCATTCACTTGATCTTTCAAAAATTGCTCAATTAAGTAACCATGAGCTCCATGAATCTCGACTCCGTCAAAACCTACAATTACACAAGTATCATCATTTTAAAGATGCTGCATCCAGTTTGAATTATACAATATGTGCACAATATTATTAAAAAGTTACCAGCTTCTATAGCATTTCTTGCAGCAAGTCTGAAGTCATTAACGATACTAGGAATTTCATCTGTCCTTAGCCGCCTTGGTGGAGAGGAATATTCTGGGAAACCAAGTAGTGGCTTGTCCGTAGAAGAGATTGGGGCCTGCCCGTTTGGCTGTAGACCTGTCCAAAACAAAATGGAAGATCTACATTACATTATCTTTTTCTAATACAAAATCATTCATTCAACAAGAAATTAATAACAGATAAGAACAAGTATAGCCACAAAATCTTGTCACCTGATCATGTAATTAGTAGAATTATTTTATTGTATATCGAATAATAACATGACCATGAGACATGATTTAAGACAAAGTATCAAACAAAGAATTTGTTCTATAAGTATATATGTTTTATAGAGCAGAAAGTCAACTGTGTCTAAAGTTACCTGGATTGGAAACTCTTCCAACGTGCCAAAGCTGGACAAAAAAGACACCACCTTTGGCATGAACAGCATCCACAATGGGTTTCCATGCCTCCACTTGCTCCTTTGTCCAGAGACCAGGTGTGTCTGGATAACTTCAGATAGAAAATAGATCTCATTTAATAAATCATTCCGGAAAAAAGAAGTAAACTTGAAGATCAATAATAAGATGCAGCATTACCCTTGAGCAGTGTCAGAAATGCCAGTAGCTTCTGCTATCAATAGACCCCCTTTGGAAGTTCTCTGGGAGTAATACAAAATAGCAAGGGGCTGAGGAACATTATTATAAGATCTTTGTCTTGTCAATGGTGCCAAAACAACTCTGAGAACGCAAAATTACACTATTAGAAGTTAAAAATCACAAATCTTTGACCGAAAGCACTGAAAAACATTGAGATTTCGTTACAGTTAATCAATCCCCAGCTGGGTTTTTTATCAAACAACTGTCTTGCAACATAGGAATTGAAAAGAGACAGTAAATGCGTGAGTACCTATGGGACAGATTGAATTTACCCATCTTGTAAGGAGTGAGAAGAGGAGCAGTTGATTCTTCAGCTTGAGGAGACATTTTATTACAAGCGTTTTCTGGTTCGTTTTTCAGCAACTTCTGCGTTTGGTTATGTGCGAATGAAGAAATGGAGAATTTGATTGAATATTTATGGTGTTGCAGAAGATTCTGGAATGTGTTTAGCCTACCCTTGGTCAATTTGGTACTGCGGTGCCAAGATTTGTATGTATGATATTCTCTGACAACGACTCCTTTGTCGGTAGTATCTGATCAGTAAAGTTGAATGTAGACAGAATACGGTGGACTTCTTTGGTAGAACAGCTAAGCCTTCCAGCATGTTACCATGGATGCAAATTAATTTCAGTGAATCCCTTGATTTATCCCCAACCCACAGGAATCTTCATTGTGTCTGAACCATTACTTGATTTAAGCCAAACTTTGTTTTTTATATCACTTTCTTTTTTTAATCTACAAAGTATTTTTTAAATAAAATTCTCCATTTCACTTTGTGTGACAAAAAAAATAATTTACGGTTCAATTAGAGAATACTTTTAAATATATAAATATTTTATTAAAAATATTAAAATATCAAAATAATATATATATATATATATATATATATATAGATAATAAAATTTATTAAAAAATTTATATTTTAAAAAAATTATTCTAGTTTTTAATTTATATAAAAAAAGAGAGTAAAAAAATATAAAGAAAAGAATGGAGTAATGACATAAAATTTATGAATGATATGTTATAACTATTTCATACAAAGCAAATGGAATCTCAAATTGAATATACTTAAAAAAATATTTTTATTTTTACTTATAAATATAAATCTCATATAATATTATAAATTATTCTTTTGTAATTAGAAAGTTTGAGCCTATTAAAAGTTCTTCTCTTATAATTAGAAGACATGTTCAATTAAAAAATATTTTAGAATTTTAAAAAGGTTTTTTTAAAAGAAAAATTGAAAACCATTTCAAACCTAAACTAATATGATTTTGATCGGTTTTCACCAAGTTTTGACTGGTTGCTATTTATTGGCCAATTTTTTACTCATTATTTTTGCCATCTAAATGAACTAGTTTGAGTTGGTTCACGGTTCACCTGGTCCAATTCTCATAACACTAACAAATTCTATCAAAATAAGTTATCAAAATAGTCTTAACATTTAAAAATCATTACCAAATACATTACTATTATTAACCATTGACAAAAATTACTTATCTACATTGTTTATTACTTATGTAGTTGTTATATGATGATTTAATTATTTATATCTTACTAAATCACTTTAAAAAAACAAAAAAGACAATAATTTTAAAAACAAGATAAAATTATTATTTTTTAATATTTTTAAAATGACTTAATAAGATATCAATAATTGAGTCAACAAATAATTATATAAACATTAACCAATACAAATTAACATTTTTTGTTAATAGTTAATGATAAAGAGATGTCTCTAATAATAATTTTTTAAATATTATGAATTATTTTAATAAATTTAAAATATCAAAATTATATTTAATAAATATTGAGATCAAAATAATATTTTTTTTAAAAAATTATTTGATCTAGATGTACATTTTAAAAATTGATACGGTGGGTATTTGCTGTAGATATAGATCGACACTTTTCCTGTTGTGATTGCGTTTTCATGGGTACCATACCAACCTGGTGACGTAATGGAGTGCGTAGGATAGGAACCCCGATCGGACAAAGAAGCCATATGGTGATGTGATGGAGTGCGTAGGAACTAGGAGCTCATTGGTTACGTAGCATTAGCAACTTTCTCGGGTCAATTTCTTTAAAAGACACAAAAATGAAATTCAATTACTAAAATATCACTTCTCAACAATTATTTCTCTATATATTATAAAAACGGTTGAAGTTTAAGAATGCCAATTAAATCGGCACCACATAAATAGGGTTTTGATGGAAGAATAAAAATAGAAGTGATTGAAATCTAAAAAAAAAAAAAAAAAAAAAAATTAAGAAACAATAAAAAGGCAGTAACTTGTTCCATAAGACAAGTATTTTTTTTTTGAATAGCTTTTGTAACAAAAAATAAATAAATAAAGAGTTAAGAGATAACTAGTGTTTATTCACCGTAAGAGCTTATGTGTGAGTGGTATGGTGTTGAAATATCAATTAATCATCAAAAAAATATATGTATAACCTTTGTGGGCTAGTATGTATTTGATATGAGTGAATAATATACGTGATATTTAATAATTATAATAAATAGAAAAAATTTAATTTTTATTTTTATTTTTATAAGGAATCATCTTATTTAGCGCCTTCAAACTACTTTTTATTATAAGTAAACCAATCAATTTAATCGTCTTTAAAAAATATTAGGAATTAGTTTTGGATTAGCGTTATTTCAATAATTAATTTTTATTTTTGTGTTTTTAGGTGAAATTAACCATTTTCTTGTTGAGTCTTTGACTTTGGACCCTTATTTAATGTATTATTTTATCAGTTATGATATTTATATATTTCTTTTTTGGGTGTTTGCTTGTTTAGGGTTTAATCAGTTTAGCATTTCCTTTTTATATAATAATCAGTTCAATTTAAAATTTTAACATGTATTAGTATTTAGTGGAGCACTTAGTGTGTATTAGTGTGGTGAAATATTAATTGGTATTTGCTTATTTAGGCTTTAATCAATTTAGCTTTCTATTTTTATATAATAATTAATTTAGTTTTATACTTTTAATGCATATTAGTACTTAATATGGTAAAATACTACTGTTGTTATAGCGTTATTTTATGTATTTATTATATATATAAAATTAAAAATTCTATGATGTAATATATCTAATTATGAATAATTATATGTACATATTATTATATGGACACATTATATTTTTTTTTATTATTATTATATATATACACACACATATAAGATGCGGGTTGGGGCGGGTGGTATTACACTACCCATCCCTGGCTCCATACCCAATTGGATAAAAATGACGAGACTTCTACGAGCATGGGTCAAATTACTATCCCTAGACACTATCGATAATTACGCTGAATTAGTTATGTAAAAATAATATTCAGTCCAACGAAAATATTACATCCACTAATAATTCAAAAATAAGTGTGAAATGTATATATTTAAAATGAATTAGTGTACAAGATGAATATAGGCAATCGCCACTTAGATCAAATAGTATGCATGAAAAATTAAAAGGAAGCGGCTAATAAGATTATTTTTAATGAGAATATTATAAAGAGTTACATACCTTATACAATTAAAAAAAATAATTACAATTATTGGAATACAACTATAATCATTCATGTCAATACATGAATTAGTCTCAAGAGTAATTTCAAAAAGAAGTTTTATAATTCATTAAGTGGGTTATAATCTTTAATTATAATTAATTTATTAAATTATAATTAATTCTTATCATGACGTGAGATAAGATGTGAGATCCACTTAAAAATTTTACAAAATATCATTGGAGTAAAAAATTGTGAGTTATATAAAATAATTAAAAAATTATATGACACTATAAAATTTATTAAAAATAATTAAAATAAATATAAACAACTTAACACCTTCTTAAAAGATTCAACCCATCATTATTTTGTGATTTATTGCATTTTTATTTTGACTTTTATCATCAACTTTAAAGATTCAACCGATGCAATGAACAAAATTTAGCCCACAACAAAGCAGACCAAATAAAATATAAGTGATGCACATTTATATATATATATATATATATATATATTTTACTTTTTTATCTCTTTTATTTATAGTTTCTCTTCTACAATAACTTATAAACCAAAGGTATATATTGAGGTGCATAACATTTTCCTTAAAATATGATCACCATGTGGAGTCAAGGATCACAATTGTCGGCAAAAACACTAGTTTTGTATATATATCAATGCATGTGAGAGCACCAAAATATGTTGCCCAAATCAATAATCACAAGCAAATTCACCCACGTGGTTCTTCATAAGATATATATTCATTAATATAATAAAGGGCAACCTTGTTCAATTTCTTTCTTCCTCTTCTGTGTTGGTTTCTCTATTATGATTTGGATGTATATACAAGGGTCTATTTGATTTGCCAAAAAATAAGGGACTGGACACCACAAAAATTTTTGTCCATTGTTTGATTTCTTAAAAGACCACAATATTGGACAAAAGTTTGTCTATGGTACTGGACAAATTCTTAAATTCTTGTTACTCACCAAGCCATGGGACAAGGATTTGTCCATAGTACTGAACAAAAAATTTAACCTTGTTATCTCTCAAATAATCTTACAATCCTCTATACCTTGATTTATTAAATCAATGGCGGTAAGTCCTAACAACGGTTATCAACCGGCGAGGTATTGACAATGGTCGGTGACTGGCAAGATACCGACAATAGTCAACAATTGACAACGCTTTTTTAAATTTTATATTTTTATAAATTACTTTAATTGTTTTAAAATATGAAAATCTTATTATATATTTTTTTAAAAATAATAATACAAAGTATTACTATAAATTAAACACAAATAGTATAAAATTTGTTATCCAGTGCATTCAAAAACAAACAGTGAACATTACGTAAAGTTGTATTGTACCTTAACTTCTTGTGATGTACTGTTTTACTTGTATTGTCTAGTATTAATATCAAATGCACCCTAGAACTTCATCACTTGATCACAACTTCATAATCCAATATATATGGTTATTATGGCTAAGGAAAATGGAGCCAACAGCAAGAATTAAATACATCTATGTAGTAACAAAGTAAATAAATAAAAAGTCAAAACCCGTACAAAAATTGGTATTCTCTTCTATATTTCTTTTCTTTGCATGTTGTCGTATTACAATTGCAGTCTCTCTTTTCTATTAGTTTGATACAGTTTTTCTCGTCTTTCGGTCTCTGTTTTTTCTTTGTGGTGGGTATGTATGAGAGCTGTGACTACTCTTATACAGGATACAAGTCTACGTACAAAAAACCTTACTCAAATGGTTGCAACCAATTCGTCATAGTCACTTACAGCATGGGAAGCAACTGCTTCACTTCCCCAAAAGATGCCATTAAAAATATAGTCATTACGAGCTTTCTAGATTCTCCAAAGAATAAACAAGGCCACAGACACCAGTTTTATAGATTCAGGTTTAGATTTGAGTAGCTCCCCAAAAGAAGGTTCTCAACTTTGATGGGCAAAACCTTTCTGCTTTGGGACATATAGCGAGCACATACATGGACTGCTGAATTTGCTTCTCTTTCACAAAAAGAGCAATTTGCTAATCTCATGTTGAGTCTTTTAAAGATGGTGAGTTTGTTGGGATTACCTCATGCAATGCTCTCCATAAAAATATCTTGATTTTACTTGGAGCTTTTAGTCTCCAAACGTTAGACCAGGGGCTACTGGGTTGAGCCTGAACATAATGGCTAGGAGGATAGAAAATTTGGAAGGTTTCCTTATATTCAAGGGATACCAGATAGACAGGGGAGCTCATTTCATGCCAGCCTAATATGTCATTCCCATCAAGGATTTTCAGGCCTTTAATCAAGTTGGCATCTTCTTCAATAACCCTTGCTTTGATAGCTTCTACATCCCAGCATTTAGATCTCTAATCCATTAGCTGCGACAACCCAAAGATTTCCAAATTGCTTGACTTTGAAGGTCTAGGACTGAATGGAAACCCATAAAGGCATTGGGGGTCTTCAAATATATTCAAGGTTAAGTGTCTTCCCACCTGCCATCTCCTACGTTTGACAACGATTTGCCTTCCATCAAGGATGCTTCTCCACCCCAGGACACATTCCTTGTCCCTTTAACCTGCATAAAAGGGATATTAGGGAAATATTTCCCTTTGTAAATCTAATAGAATAGAGTATCTTCTCCTTTCACTGGTCTCCATTAGTGTTTAGCTAGAAAAGATAGATTGAAGGCTTTGAGATCCTTGAAACCCAAACCACCTTCCTTTTTCTATTTGCACATTGTCTCCCAACTATTACATTGCACATCGTCCTAAGATAGCAATGAATTTTTCCAACTACTGAGCCTTAAGGCTAGTATGTCCTTAATGGCTGCAAATGTCTCCTTCGATTTATTCACAACAGCAAGAAGGCTAAGGTATTTGTCCTGGGCACCAATATTCTGGATCCTCAATAGCTCAACTAGCCTTAATATCTCAAGTTGAGGGGTGTTCGCATTGAAGAAAAGCCCTGATTTGGGTAGGTTTACCTTTTGCCTGCTAACTTCCTCATAGTTGGCCAAAAGTTCTTTGAGAGTTAACATTTCTCCTTCAACTGCCTTAACAAAAACCATGAGTCATCAACGAAGAGTAGATGATTAATAGATGGGCTTCTTCTACTGATCTTGAGCCCTTGAAGTTACCCATATCCCTCAGCTTGCTAAGCAAAAAGGAAAATTCGAGTTGCTGTAGTGACATTTGTTTAACTAGTTCCTAACTTTCTTCTCCTCATTCTTCGTTTCAGCCATAAAGAGCATATATGGGGAATGAGATTTGCGTATCCTTTTCAATGTGTGAAATGTCAGGGGATTCCCCATATCCTGACAGTTCCAAAAGATACGCTTCATTTGGGTGCTTAAGCTTATTTTAGGCTATGATCACCAAGCTCTCCAAAGTTACTATCGATCTCCATCGAGCCCTATTTCTTGCAATTGCTCTCTTCAATTATGATTTCCTTCCTCTTGTTCAGCGCAAAATTTACTTTTGAATTCACCTTGTCATAACATATCCTTTGGGAGTAAAAACACTACGACAAATAATGAAATGATTTTATTTTAAGAAAAAATTAGTTTTAGAGTCACCACCAATTGTTTAAGAATTAGGGTATAATTGGAAACCCTATTTATTTTAAAATTTATGTACTTATTTTTATTATTATTTATTTATTTACTTTTTTAGAAAAGGCACTAAAATGCAAACCAGAGATGAGTTTGAGAGTCAGTTATGTGTGAGGAAGGTGTTAGACACCTCACAACATTTGTCAAAAATAATTACCCAAATTGATTGTGTAAGATGAGATATGACCCAAAATTGTACTCCATTCTTTGCTGACATAAATATTATAATCTTTAAAATAAGGGCAAAAATATAAAATATGAATGCATGAATTTTTCAAATGAACCTAGAGTCTTTCCATCATTCAAGATAAATAAATCATCCCTCCAGATGACGCTTATCCTCACCTAGGTTAGATATGGTAAGCTCAATCTTATAAAAAGACCGAACTACCTATCATTCCATGATAAGTGAGGGGCCTTGAGATCCTAAAAATTAAAATGCACCCTGAAGTGTATGAATGTTAATTACAATTTAAAATTTGAGAATGGGGATATACATGTATGCATGAATTTTTTAAGTAAACTTAGGGTCCTTCCATCTTTCAAGATAGATAAACCGTCCCTCTAGATGGCGCTTATCCTCACTTAGGTTAGATATAGTAAGCTCAGTCTTATAAAAAAATCAGACTACCTATCTTTTCATAATAAGTGAAGGGCTTTGAAATCTCTAAAATTCAAATATATCTTAAAGTGTATGCATATTAATTATAATTTAATATTTGCGAACGAGATACATATAACATAATAAGGGAAATATAGCATGAAAGAATAATTACTGTGCATTTTCCTTCTCATACTCTTTTTTTCACACTCCCATAATTTCTATTCACACCCTCTTCTGCAATCAGGTTTCTATCAACACCCCACAATTCCTACCTGCACCCCTATCCTCTACATCACCTCTTTCCTTTACGCACACACAATTACTGTTTACATTTTCTTCCGGCACCCTAGAAACTTCTATTTACACGTCCCACTGCATTCCTTCCCCAGCCCATTCACACCCAATTCTTAATCTGAATTAATTATTTTCTCTTATCACACCCTTACTTTCTATTCGCACCCAATTCTCTTACTGGGCCAACTTCTTTCTGTTCTCACCTCTAAAATTACTATTCGCATGCCTCACCAGATTTTCTTTCCACACACCTATTATTTCTTCTCACACCCTTTCTACACTTATCAGTTACCCAGCATTACTCCACAAAAGGAAATTTCCAATTATTACCAAACAAAGACCTTCACGAACAACCAATCCAGCATGCACAAACCAAATGCGGGGATTGCCTTTCGCCACCCTCGCCTTTAACGTCTACCACCCGTTCTTAAAATATTTTTTGAAAGCTTCAATAATATCTTTGATCACATTTTAGTCTGTCTCTCCATTCATCACCCTCTTATAATGGCTCTAAAGAGGAGTTGAGAACCCTCAACGCCTCTAAAGAGGCACGGGAAATAATATATATACAACGCTTGAGGCGTGGATGTAATATATATATATATTATTAAATTTAAATATGTTACTTATACATAAAGAAATATATATATATATATTTAAAATTAAATAGGTTAAGTGTGTTTTAAGTTAAAAATATATTAAGAAAAATAAAATATTAATTAGAAAAAATTAAATATATTAAAAATAAAATATTAAAAAAATCTAAAAATATAATAATATTTTTAATAAATTAATACTGTTATGAATATTTTGATTGGATGCCCATTTAATAGAATATTCCCTAGGGTTGATTCAATATTTATCTATTTGTAATTTATTAAATAAACATTATCTTTTTAGGGCTAGGGTTTCACTTTCATTGTGTATATATACCCCCTTAGTGGATGAATAAAGTTAGCCCTTTTGGAGGCTCTATTTTTCTCTCCTCTTAATTCTCTCTACTTTATTCTCTGTGTCTATTTTTCACAACACGTTATTAGCACGACATTCTACTCCTATTGTTATCTAATTTTCATCTTTTATTTATCAAGAAAGGGTATCGCCTCAAGAGATTGGAGATTAATTTTCTCTTCTAGCCACCAAACATATGCATGGTTCTGCACTCATGACTGATCAAAGAATAGAAGGAAGCTACCGCGCCAAATCTGCCACCAAATGGGCATATAATAATTGGTCTCCTCTTTACAAAAGCAGGTAACATTTATATTATGGAAGGAAAATCTTTTAGAATTATATATATAACCCGTAGGTACACAAGAAGAAATGAAGTAAGTACTCTTCAAGTTTATTAGCTTGCAAATATGCTTTAAATTCATGATTCTTTTTTTTTATTCCCTCATTGGGTTATTGTTTTATAAAATATTCTCCATTAACTATTCCCAGCAAAAGTGGCCAAGCTATAATCACATGGCTTTGAACATGAGTGTCACGAATTATACTAAGGAATTTTATATTCCTAATAATGAATAAAATTTATACCTCATCCAGAAGTATGAGGCAATTTAATTTCTTTCATATTTCTCATCCAGAAAAATGAGAAAAATTTGAACTTTTTAATTTGTCTCATCTAGAAGTATGAGATTATTCACTTAATTTGTCTCATCTAGAAGTATGAGATAATTTTCTTAATTTATCTCTTCCAGAAGTATGAGATAATTTTATTTAATACACCCTTATCCAGAAGTATGAGAAAATTTAATTTCTTGAATCTGTCTCATCCAGAAGTATGAGAAAATTTAATTTCTTTAATTTATCTCATCCAGAAGCATGAAGAAATTTAATTTCTTTAATTTGTCTCATCCGGAAGCATGAGAAAAATTTTATTTCTTTTAATTTATCTCATCCAGAAGTATGAGATTAACTTTTTAATTTGTCTCGTCTAGAAGTATTAGAAATTATTTTAATTTGTTTCATCCAAAAGTATGAGATAATTTTTTTAATTTGTCTCCTCTAGAAGTATGAGACAATTTTATTCATTTGATGCATCCTCATCTAGAAGTATGAGGAATTTTATGATCAACAATTAATTTTCTATAAAATGGATCATGAAGTTATCCATTCAAATAGTATAAAGTGGATCTTGAAGTTATCCACCCTTTGATATAAAACAGTAGATCCTGAAGTTATGTACACTCAAAATAGATCTTGAAGTCATCTATACTCAAATATATGCGGAATAAAATTACGCATATTTTAATTTTCCTTTCGCTTATTTTCTAAATCTTTGTACACATTTGTTTTGTTTTATATTAATGATAACTTGATATCTTTGATATGTCTCATCTGAAAGTATGAAAGTAACTTATTTTCTAAGTTGTTTGCAAAGTCTCATCTTGAAGTATGAGATAATTAATTTTCTTTTATATGTCTCAACCTGAAGTATGAGACAATATGATTCCTTTGATGTCTCAACCTGAAGTATGAGATAATATGATTCCTTTGATGTCTCATCTAGATGTATGGGATATTTTAATTTCTTTCATACATCTTGTCTAAAAGTATGAGATAATTTAATTTCTTTGATATATCTCATATAAAAATATGAGACAATTTAATTTCTTTAATAATGCAACCATGACAAGTTATCTTATTTTACAATTTATTTTTATTGTTATTGTTTGAATTGAATGAGTGGATCTTTGAGTCATGACTAATAGCACAAAGTGGATCAAGATATTCACATAGAAGTATGTTGCTATATCATGGGAGCCAACTTGTGAGAGAACATCCTACATGGGTTGACACTACTCTAAACTAAAGCTTTGAGGTTAGTTCTTTGTACATCTCTTGGATATATAATATTTGGTGATGCATATTATATTTTTTATTATTATTATTTGGTGATGTTACTCTATGGGGACAAGAAAAGGCCATGAATATCTTATAACTTAACTTAACATGCTTTGAGAGCCTCGCAATTAGTATCCTCTATTTGCTAAAAATAACTTCTTGTTATTATACAAAGTGATTGGTGTCAAAGCTTCTACATTAGTATTCTTCCAAATAATGACTTCTCATTTATCTCACTCCTTAATTTCTTTTAATAATGCTTATTATTGTAAAGATCCCTAATCTTGTTTGGCTTGCCACTAGTGGTTGCCTCCAGATTCTCCCTTTATGGCTAAACTCTATGTTTTATTTGAAACAGTGTAAGATCATTAAGAGGTATGTGGTGCACCTCATATTGTGTTATAGTAATCATATCTATATAGTAAATTTTCTATGCTCACAGTCGATTTTTTTAGCTATTTTAAGTCAACCCTACTATATGAGTTGTATTGGTGAATGCATATTACTTAGGTGGTTAAAATTAACTTATTCTTTTACTAAACCTTTTAGTATAATGTTATGGTACTTTAACTAGCTATTTGAGCCTACTTCACATTACATGTGGTTTATGAAATAACCCATACCTTGGGCATGTGTTAAATCATGTTGAATGATTTGTTGATACTTAGTTTATTGTTATGCTTTCGATTCAAGAACGTTAGTTAAAATTGCAAATTTATCTACTTCACTTTTAGTGCTTCTTCATCTTACTTTCAACATGTTATTATGAAAAATGTTAGAGATACTTTTGAGTATTATTTGAGGTTATTTATTCTCATATTATATATGTGTTTCACTATTTTAAATTATAGAAGAATTATGCACTCAATTTGAAAATATTCAAAAGTATAGGGTGTCTTGCAAAGTTTATGTTTAGACCCCGTGTAACATTTTGGTAATGCATTTCAAGTCCTAGCCTTCAAGGAAAGGGATTTTATAGATATTATTCATTATTATTTTGTTGTATATATCTCTTATTTTGTAATATTTAAAATATCATATTGTAGTAAAGAAAAATAAATCTTTACTAGAAAGTATAAGCAATTATCTTGTAATGATTTTTTCTATTCCCTGAAGTGAATGGAGAAACTATCAAGATATATAAACACAAATATGGCTATGATTCGAAAAATATAGTATTAGTTATAATACTATAAATACCTCCCACCATAAGTGAGAGAGTAGTGAAGAAAAGTGGTAAAAGGATATTTGAAAAACCACTATTATTTTGAGGCCATTGAGTTTGTACTTGTTGTACATCTAAACATCTTTTCAAGTATCAATGAAAGAAAAAGATTAATTGTTGAGACAATTTTGCTCCAATCAAATGATATTTTCGACTTTGGCCTTGATAATGTGACAATTAAATGTGTCAAATTTCTTTTCCTTGAATGTAATGAGAGTATACATAAGAAATTATTGTTGTAGTTTATTTAGTTAATTTACTTTTAATAATTCTAAGTTATTTCTCTCTTTTTTAAGCTTTATCAATTTCACATATTATATGATTTTACATTTCTATTGTACAAAATAATGTTACTACTATATTCAGTAGTACAAAATGATTGAGAGCTCCTGAAGAGCTGGAGGAATAAAAATGACGATAAAATGCTCCTGAAGAGCTAGTTAATGTTTTTATTAAGAAATTATTTGTGTCTTCCTCTAATTTGTACTACATACATGCAATTGAAACATATGTTGTTGTAAACCAGAAGTTTACAAGTCAAGATAAGTTTATTTTATTTGGCATGACTGGTTGAGCCATCCCGAGTCAATAATGATGCAAAAGTAATTGAAAATGATCATGTGAATTTTCATTGAAGAGTCAAAAAATTCTTCAATCGAAACGTTTACTTTCTAATATGCTATTTGTTCCCAAAGAAAATTTATTTGCTCTTACCAAAAGTAAGAGTGAATCCCTCTTCTTTTAAAATGTATACAAGGTGAAAATATTTATAGGCCTATAGACCCACCAAGTGGATCATTTAGATACTCTTTAATTTTAATTGATGCATCAACTAAATGATCACATATTTGGGTTAACTCATAACCTGAAGTTTATGAGATTACTTGTTCAACAGATTGAATTAAGAGCGTAATGCCTTAATTATATCTAGTTGAGTAACATACCTAGTTAATGCTAGTGAATTCACTCTTCAAAGTGATTATTGGAATACATAAAATGGACTTGTAGGTGCCTAAAATTAATTGCAAGACCATTACTTATGAAATCTAAACTTCCAATATTAATTTGGGAACATGTGAATATTCATGTTGTAACATTGATTCGCATCATGCCAACAAGTTTGAGCCCCCTTTTATAATTGGTTTATAGTCAAAAGCCAAATATATCCCATCTATGAATAGTTAAATGCTCCACCACAATGTATTAAGATGGGACCTCAATAGAGGTTAAAAACATATGTTGGATAAAAATCTCTATATATTGAGTCACTAAAATGATATTTATTTGTGGCTTGGTAAGCCACTTATATTTTTAATAAATTATTTATTCCGACATTAGGGGGGGAGAGAATAAGCAGTTGGAAAAGGAAAGCATTTAGAATGAATTATCACCTTGATCCTCATGTAAAGCAAATATGAACTAGAAGTTCATATGATAATTCATTTATATAAACTGCCAAATGCATTGCCTGACTAGTAAAAGTGAGTAAAATTATGTGTACCAACTGCTACTGCTCCAATCAAAGTACAATGTAAACACACTGGTTTCAAAAATAAAGTCCTCGAAAAGAAAAGGAGCTAAGAATCAAAGATGGTCAAATCGAGGATAGAGTAGCTCCAAAAGAGTTACTTGAGGTAATTCTAGAAGAGTCCTCAGACATAACTAATATTTTAGTTTCAAAGGAAACTCAGGTACCTGAAAGTCATGAAAATAAAGAGATCTCTATAGAATATGATGGAACCAGAATGAAATCAATATTGTTGACAATGTTCACATACAATATAGCGCTATGTGATAAAAGATATTGAGGATCATTAGTAAAGATCTGCAGAGAAAGAAATGATTAGCCAAAAATTGAAAAGACGCAATTGAGGTTCACTCAAAAAGTGAAAAGATTTTAGACTTGTAGTCCAAACACCAGAAGTGAAAAGCCAGTTATGGATAAATGGGTTTTTGTGTAAGTACAAAAGAAAAATGATACTCAAGGATTTTTTTGCAAATAACTGGCATTGATTTTGAAGAGATATACTTAATTATGGTGGATGTAAGTATCTAATGGTACTTATTTAGTCTAGCAATACATGAATGATACTATTTGCGTCTAATGAATATCATTGTAGTCGACTTATTCAATAATAACATCCCTGAAGGATTTGATTTGCCTGAAACAATTTATACGATCATTTGAGTTAAATTGTGTTGAAGGAAATATATATAGAAATAACCCATTTATCCACATATCAGTGAATTTGTGTCGATGATTTATTATTAGAACTCTTGAAGAGCTTCCAAAGCTAGAAATTACTTATAGAGATAATTTGCATTGAAATGCTTATATAGTAGAAGTGTTAAAGTGATTTTTTTTTTATATATATAAATTATATCTATTATGATCGCTAAATGCGAATATACATTCTCTTTAGAACTTGTGAGAATGATAAAGAAATATTTGGTCTTGAAGTACCAAATCTTGGTACAATTTAATTAGTTGTCAATATGACAATCTAGCAAATTTGTTACCATGATATTAACTTCTACAGTATTTGAAGGATCTTGTATAATATTAGAGTTTGTCGACACAAATAACTTAATTGATACGCACTGCACTCTTTTTCCCTTCACCATGATTTTTTTTCCCATTGGGTTTTCCTGGTAAGGTTTTTAATGAGGCAGCATTCGATTGCGTATACAAAGAATTGTGTACTCTTTTCCTTACTAGGTTTTTTTGTCCCACAGGGTTTTTCTTAGTCAGGTTTTTAATGAGGCACATTCTTTGGTAATGGGCATCCAAGGGAGGAGTGTTATGAATATTTTGATTGGATGCCCATTTAATGGAATATTCCCTAGGGTTGATTCAATATTTATCTATTTGTAATTTATTAAATAAACATTATCTTTTTAGAGCTAGGGTTTCACTTTCATTGTGTATATATATCCCCTTAGTGGATGAATAAAGTTAGCCCTTTTGGAGGCTCTATTTTTCTCTCCTCTCAATTCTCTTTACTTTATTCTCTGTGTCTATTTTTCACAACAAATTTTTTATCATATAATAATTATAAATTATTAATATAAATTATAAATATATATTTTTTTCGCTAAGAACATGATATATATATATATACACGCATATAAAATAAATTAATTTAACAAAATATATTATAATTTATATTACTAATATAAATTACAATTTTTTATCATATACGAGTATATTTTATCAAAAATATTATTAATTATATTATATTTTTAAATTTAAATAAATAAAAAAATGAAAATAATATATATATATATATATATATATATATATATATATATATTTCTTCAAGCAAAAATAATATATTTAAATTTAATAATATATAATTAATTTTAAAAATATACATAATGAATTTTAAAAATATTATAAATTATTAAATGTTTAATTTAAAATATATATATATATATATATATATTTCTTCAAGCAAAAGTAATGTATATAAATTTAATAATATATATATATATATTTCACCCAACGCCTCTTAAGAGGCATTGATGGTCCTTAACGCTTCTGTAGAGGCGTTGATGTGATAACGCTTGTGCATGAGCGTTTTTCAGCTGTTAACGTCTATGTAGGAGCATTTATGGCACCAGATACCTCTCATCAATTCGAAACAAAAAATACAACATGCAAATCTCGTTTTATATGCGATTAAACTCCGCACGAACAATACAGACCCAAAAATCAATTTTTTCTACTCTTGTAAATCACAAAAACAACAAAGAAAATGAGAAGAAATTGTTAGGTTTCCTTCAGTCTTATAACCATCGCGCGGGGGTGGGGGAAGGACACGAGCAGTATTCTTTCAGCCTACAAAGGCATTATGGTCATTTCACGCGGAGGAGGTGGTGTTTGTTAAAGTAAGGGGTTGTATAAGGTAAAACCCACCAAATGCACCCAGTACCAATCACCAATGCTACCTACAACCTATACATCTATTCCAAAGTTTTCTAGCACACGATTAATCAGATCAGCCATCAATACCAGAACATGCCACAAATTGCATAATCATGATTTACACATTAACTGCATAGATATTCAAATCATCTCAAAAATGAAGCGGATAAACAAAAAATTATATGCATCTCCTCCAGAACATAATCCTTAGCTGCCCCTCTCCAAACACCTCAGACATGAATCCAACAACTCTATGAGCAAAATATATGTAAACTCAAGGAGTGTATAACTAAAATTTAAGATAACTAATGAAACATAATGAAAGATGAAGATCATAGCACATGGAACAATCATGCAAATGAATGAAACAGAGACAGTGAGATAGGAACCGGAGCACACCTTAGTCGAGCCAAGACGAAGAGCAAGGCAAGTAGTGTATAGGTAGCGGCTACCTTTTCTTCTCCCACTCACTCCTGTTTTCCTTCAATTATTCTCTACTCCCGCTCTCTGATATTCTTTGATCGCTCTCTGGCATCTCTCTTCCTCTCACTCTTAATTTCTCTTTCTCTCTATCCTCTCAAGCTCTCCTTTTTCATTCCTCCCCTCAACTTCACTCATGCTTTCTGTTTTCTAGCTTGCCCTTCGCTCCCCTCTTCACGAATTCTGCTTTCCTTCCACTTGCTTTCAACCAACTCCACCACCTTCCATTTGCTTCCTCTCCTTCTTCACGATTCTTCCTTTTCTTTTTATTTTTTTTCATTTCCCTTTCCACCTTATTTCTTTTCTTTTCTCTCTTCTCTTTTTTTTTTCTCCTTTCTTCTTCCTCTTTTTTTTTTTCCCTTCATTTCTAAAAGAAAATATGTATATATAAGAAAATAATAATAATAATAATAACATTAATAATAAAAACAGTAAGATGGGAGTGAAAATAAAAAATGAAACAAAAAATAAAATATTTTGTTAAATAGATAAATTGAAAAATACTAAAATGATCATTTGGACAAAATACAGTGTCTACACCTTATCATCATTATTACCTCTTGTCTAGTTGTTATGGGATGTATTCCTTCCTGAAACCGTCAGTCTACCTTTCCCTCATTTCCTTTGATAACCTTCCAAACCTTTTCCCCCCTTTTGTTCCAAATTGCTTTTGGCTTCTATCTTCACTCCTCTACTTGTTTGTTATTGGTTGCTGTTGTTATCCGTATTTGCAAGCTCCCCTGAGAAATACCCTCTATAAGAACTTGTTTTTCTTTCATTACAGTCTCTAATAGATTAGACGAATTCACCAAACCTTGATGGACATGGCATTTACTGCTAGTTTCTCCCCTTACTCTCTCTTTAGTTATTTTTGATAATGCATTTGTAATTTCTGTCCCATCAGTTTGGTTGGGATGTATCTTATTTTTGTCCCCTCCATTCCCTTCATCAGATCTACTAGAAGAGTCATTACAGTTCATCAAGACCTTCCCTTTAAGCTCCTCTTCTCTTTGCCTTTTCTCCCTACTATCATTGACTGACAGAAAGTCCACTTGTTCTAGGACTTTATTAACATTAATTTCTCCTATCTTTCCAACTGATTGAATATTGCTAAGAGTTTTATCTTTCCTTTCAACTAATCTATGGTGTCTTGATTGTGTAGCAAGGTTGAAATGCTCATATACATAAAGAATTGAGAAAAAAAGCATACAGGTGCCATTTTTTTTGGTTGACAATTTTGTTCACGTATTTTCTTGCTTGCTCGTTATGAAGTATAAATTATATTAGGTAAATTTTGTTCACAATTTTGCTTGCTAGTTCACACATTTGCCTGGCAGTGTTCAAACTTTTAGTCCTTTAATTTCCTTCTATATTATGTCAATGGATAAGCTAAACCAAAGGCGAAATGTCAAAAATTACTCTAGAACAAAAGAAAATGTTGTTTTTCAAACTTCCAATTTTTTCATTCATTGTTAAACACAAATTCTTTGTACATTAGCCATATTGTTTATCAGACTATTTCAAATCAGGCATGGTGTAAATCCTTCAAGCAATTTCTTTTATTCATTGCTTGTACAAGAAGTAATCATTAAGCCATGAGCACAGTACAAGCAAACCATGTAAAGGAACAAAGAAAACAACAACGTTCCTGATGATTCTTATTGGCATCCTTTTACTAGACCTTCAAATAGGAATTTTAAGATGTAAACATCATAAGAATGACAGTTTAAAATACAAGATGCTTAACTTTTAGTTTCAAGAAATGGGTAATCAGTATAACCTACAGCAGGATCAGGGTTAGTATGGTAAAATGTTGCTCTGTCATACTTGTTTAAAGGAGCATTAAGCTTGAATCTCTCTGGTAAATCTGGATTAGCCAGGAATATACGACCATAAACAACAAGATCTGCTCGATTCTCTGCGATAGCGTTATTCCCATCTTCTCGTTCATAGCCTCCAGCAACAAGAAAAGTGCCATTGAAGGCCTTTCTCATTGGCACAAGACTCTCAGAGCATTCAAATTTTTCTCCAACGGTCTTCATTCTTGGTTCCACCATATGACAGTATGCAAGACCATATTTATTCAGGGCATTAGCCAAGTAAACTCCCAATTCTTCTGGATTGGAATCTCCTGCTTCATGATAGTCTTGGAATGGCGATAATCTAATTCCCACTCTTTCTGCACCAATTTCGTCAACAACAGCTTCAACAATTTCAAAAGCAAATCGACAACGATTCTCAAGTGACCCGCCATATTTATCTGTTCTATCATTCACTTGATCTTTCAAAAATTGCTCAATTAAGTAACCATGAGCTCCATGAATCTCTACTCCATCAAAACCTACAATTACACAAGTATCATCATTCTAAAGATGCTGCATCTAGTTTGAATTATACAATATGTGCACAATATTATTAATAAGTTACCAGCTTCTATAGCATTTCTTGCAGCAAGTCTGAAGTCATTAACGATACCAGGAATTTCATCTGTCCTTAGCCGCCTTTGTGGAGAGGAATATTCTGGGAAACTAAGTAGTGGCTTGTCTGTAGAAGAGATTGGGGCCTGCCCATTTGGCTGTAAACCTGTCCAATACAAAATGGAAGATCTACATTACATTATCTTTTTCTAATAAAATTATTTATTCTGCAAGAAATTAATAACATATACGAATAAGTATAGCCACAAAATCCTGTCACGTGATCGAATAATTAATCAGATAATTCAATTAATGCAATTAACAACATTATTTTATTATATATCGATCAATAACATGACCATAAAACATGATTTAAAACAAAGTATATAACAAAGAATTTGTATATATGTTTTATAGAGCTGTGTCTAAAGTTACCTGGATTGGAAACTCTTCCAACATGCCAAAGCTGGACAAAAAAGACACCACCTTTGGCATGAACAGCATCCACAATGGGTTTCCATGCCTCCACTTGCTCTTTTGTCCAGAGACCAGGTGTGTCTGGATAACTTCAGATAGAAAATAGATCTCATTTAATAAATCATTCTGTAAAAAAGAAGTAAACTTGAAGATCAATAATAAGATGCCGTATTACCCTTGAGCAGTGCCAGAAATGCCAGTAGCTTCAGCTACCAATAGACCCCCTTTGGAAGTTCTCTGGGAGTAATACAAAATAGCAAGGGGCTGAGGAACATTATTATAAGATCTTTGTCTTGTCAATGGTGCCAAAACAACTCTGAGAATGAAAAATTACACTATCAGAAGTTAAAAATCACAAATCTTTGACCGAAAGTACTGAAAAACATAGAGTTTTCGTTACAGTTAATCAATCCCCAGCTGGGTTTTTCATCAAACAACTGTCTTGCAACATAGGAATTGAAAGGAGACAGTAAATGCGTGAGTACCTATGGGACAGGTTGAATTTGCCCATCTTGTAAGGAGTGAGAAGAGGAGCAGTTGATTCTTCAGCTTGAGGAGACATTTTATTACAAGCGTTTTCTGGTTCGTTTTTCAGCAACTTCTGCGTTTGGTTATGTGTGAATGAAGAAATGGAGAATTTGATTGAGTGTTTATAGTGTTGCAGAAGATTCTGGAAAGTGTTTAGCCTACCCTTGGTCAATTTGGTACTGCGGTGCCAAGATTATCTCGTGAGAAAATCCCTTTGTACATGTGATTTTCTCTGACAACGACTCCTTTGTCGGTAGTATATGATCAATAAAGTTGAATGTAGACAGAATACAGTCTCCATTGCTACTTCCGAAATTTCCCAACACGGACTTCTTTGGTACAACAGTCAAGCCTTCCAGCATGTTACTATGGATGCAAATTAATTTCAGTGAATCCCTTGATTTATCCCCAACCCGCAGGAATCTTCATTGTGTATGAACCATTACCCGATTTAAGCCAAACTTTGTTATTTATATCACTTTCTTTTTTCAACCTACAAAGTATTTTTTTTAATAAAATTCTTCATTTCACTTTGTGTAACAAAAGGAATAATTTACGATTAAGTGGTTCAACTAGAGTTGAATGGTGGTTGGATCAATACTTTTAAATATATAAATATTTTATTAAAAATATTAAAGTATCAAAATAATATATATAAAAAATAAATTTTATTATTTTTTTTAAAAAATTTTTCTAGTTTTTAATTTATATATGAAAAAAAAGAGAGTAAAAAAATATAAAGAAAAGAATGGAGTAATGACATAAAATTTATGAATGATATGTATTGATTATTTCATACAAAACAATAGTCCGATGTTTGTTAAATGAAATCTCAAATTGAATATATTTAAAGAAATATTTTTATTTTTACTTATAAATACAAGTCTCATATAATGTTATAAATTATTCTTTTGTAATTAAAAAATTTAAGCCTATAAAAGTTCTTCTCTTATAATTAGAAGGCAGATTCAATTAAGAAAACATTTTAGAATTTTAAAAAGGTTTTTTTAAAAGAAAAATTGAAAACCATTTCAAACCTAAACTAATCTGATTTTGATCACTTTTTACTAAGTTTTGACTAGTTCACTATTTATTGATCTATTTTTTACTCATTGATTTTTGCCATCTAAATGAACTAGTTTGAGTTGGCTCACGGTTCAACCAGTTGATTGGCCAGTCTGGTCCAATTCTCATAACACTGACAAATTCTATTAAAATGAGTTATCAAAATAGTCTTAACACTTAAAAATCATTATCAAATACATTATTATTACTAACCATTAACAGAAATTACTTATCTATATTGTTTATTACTTATGTAATTATTATATGATGATTTGATTATTTATATCTTACTAAGTCAATTTAAAAAACATAAAAAAGAATGATTTTAAAAATAAGATAAAATTACTATTTTTAATATTTTTTAAAATAACTTAACAACAATAAGTAGTTGAGTCAACAAATAATTATATAAACATTAACCAATAGAAATCAACATTTTCGATTAATAGTTAGTGATAAAGAGATGTCTCGAATAATAATTTTAAATATTATGTATTATTTTAATAAATTTAAAATATCAAAATTATATTTAATAATTATAATAAATATTGAGATAAAAATGATATTTTTCTAAAATTTATTTGATCTTGATGTGCAATTTTAATAATGATATGGTTAGTATTTGCTATAGATATAGATCGACACTTTTCCTGTTGTGATTGCGTCTTCATGGGTACCTAACCAACCTGGTGACGTAATGGAGTGCATAGGATAGGGGAAGAACC
The DNA here is from genome assembly GCA_022379115.2 of Bauhinia variegata. NCBI lineage: Eukaryota > Viridiplantae > Streptophyta > Magnoliopsida > Fabales > Fabaceae > Bauhinia > Bauhinia variegata. Next base: position 16,788,860 of record CM039434.1, on the reverse strand, counting down.
GATCAGACAAGGAAGCCATATGGTGATGTAATGGAGTGCGTAGGAACTGGGAGCGCATTGGTTACGTAGCATTAGCAACTTTCTAGGGTCAATTTCTTCAACAGACACAAAAATGAAATTCAATTGCTAAAATATCCCTTCTCAACAATTATTTCTCCATATATTATAAAAACGGTTGAAGTTTAAGAATGCCAAGTCAAATGGCACCACATAAATAGCGTTTTGATGGAAGAATAAAAATAGAAGTGATTGAAATCTAAAAAAAAAAAAAAATTCTTAAATATCATCATGTTTATAAATCAATTGCAATCATAACATTTAAGAAGTGATCAAATAATCAGCTTCTGGTGTTTGCTTGTTTAGGGTTTAATCAGTTTAGCTTTTCCTTTTTATATAATAATCAATTCAATTTTAAATTTTTAACATGTATTAGTATTTAGTGGAGCACTTAGTGTGCATTAGTGTGGTGAAATATTAATTGGTATTTGCTTATTTAGGCTTTAATCAATTTAGCTTTTTATTTTTTATATAATAATTAATTTAGTTTTATACTTTTAATGCATATTAGTATTTAATATGGTAAAGTACTAGTGTTATTATAACGTTATTTTATGTATTTATTATATATATAATATTAAAAATTCTATGATGTAATATATCTAATTATGAATAATTATATGTACATATTATTATATGGACACATTATATTTTATTATTATTATTATTATTATTATTATTATTATTAGTAGTAGTAGTAGTAGTAGTAGTAGTAGTATATATATATATATATATATATACAAACACACACACAAATATATAACATGAATTAGCCTCAAGAGTAATTTCAAAAAGAAGTTTTATAATTCATTAAGTGGGTTATAATCTTTAATTATAATTAATTTATTAAATTATAATTAATTCTTATCATGACGTGAGATAAGATATGAGATCCACTTAAAAATTTTACAAAATATCATTGGAGTAAAAAATTGTGAGTTACATAAAATAATTAAAAAATTATATGACATCATAAAATTTATTAAAAATAATTAAAATAAATATAAACAACTTAACACCTTTTTAAAAGATTCAACCCATCATTATTTTGTGATTTATTGCATTGTTATTTTGACTTTTATCATCAACTTTAAAGATTCAACCGATGCAATGAACAAAATTTAGCCCGCAACAAAGCAGACCAAATAAAATATAAGTGATGCACATTTATATTTTTTCTTTTTACTTTTTTATCTCTTTTATTTATAGTTTCTCTTCTACAATAACTTATAAACCAAAGGTATATATTGAGGTGCATAACATTTTCCTTAAAATATGATCACCATGTGGAGTCAAGTATCACAATTGTCGGCAAAAACACCAGTTTTGTATATATATCAATGCGTGTGAGAGCACCAAAATATGTTGCCCAAATCAATAATCACAAGCAAATTCACCCACGTGGTTCTTCATAAGATATATATTCATTACTATAATAAAGGGCAACCTTGTTCAATTTCTTTCTTCCTCTTCTGTGTTGGTTTCTCTATTATGATTTGGATGTATATATAGGGTCTGTTTGATTTGCCAAAAAACAAGGGATTAGACAGCACAAAATTTTTTGTCTATTGTTTGATTTCTTAAAAGACCACAGTATTGGACAAAAGTTTGTCCATGGTACTGGACAAATCCTTAAATTCTTGTTACTTACCAAACCATGGGACAAGGATTTGTCTAGAGTATAGGACAAAAATTTTAACCTTGTTATCTCTAAAATAATCTTAAAATCCTCTATACCTTGGTTTATTAAATCAATGGCAGTAAGTCCTAACAATGGTTATCAACCGGCGAGGTATTGACAATGGTCAATGACTGGCAAGGTACCGACAATCGTCAGCAATTGACAACGATTTTTTAAATTTATATTTTTATAAATTACTTTAATTTTTATAAAATATTAAAATCTCATTATATATTTTTTAAAAAATAATAATATAAAGTATTACTGTAAATTAGACACAAATAGTATAAATTTTTTTGTCCAGTGCATTCAACAACAAACAAACAGTGAACAGTACGAAAAGTTGTATTGTACCTCAACTCTTTGTGCTGTAATGTCTTACTTGTGTTGTCCAATATTAATATCAAACACACCCTAGAACTTCATCACTTAATCACAACTTCGTAATCCAATATATATGGTTATTATGGCTAAGGAAAATGGAGCCAGCAGCAAGAATTAAATACATCCATGTAGTAACAAAATTAAATAAATAAAACGTCAAAACCTGTATAAAAATTGGTATTCTCTTCTATATTTCTTTTCTTTGCATGTTGCCGTATTGCAATTGCCGTCTCTCTTTTCTATTAGTTTGATACAGTTTTTCTCGTCTTTCGGTCTTTGTTTTTTCTTTGTGGTGGGTGTGTATGGGAGTTGTGACTACTCTTATACAGGATACAAGTCTACATACAAAAAACCCTACTCAAATGGTTGCAACAAATTCTTCATAGTCACTTACAGCATGGGAAGCAACTGCTTCACTTCCCCAAAAGATGCCATTAAAAATATAGTCATTACGAGCTTTCTAGATTCTCCAAAGAATAAACAAGGCCAGAGACACCAGTTTTATAGATTCAGGTTCAGATTTGAGTAGCTCACCTAAAGCAAACCACCAATTTTTGAAATTCTATGAAGGAAGGTTCTCGACTTTGATGGGCAGAACCTTTTGGCTTTGGGACATGTAGCGAGCACATACATGGACTATTGAATCTGGTTTTCCTTCACAAAAAGAGCAATTTGCTGATCTCACGTCGAGTCTTTTAAAGATGGTGAGTTTGTTGGGATTACCTCATGTAACACTCTCCATAAAAATATCTTGATTTTACTTGGAGCTTTGAGTCTTCAAATGTCAGACCAAGGCTATTGGGTTGAACCTGGACATAATGGCTAGGAGGATAGAAAATTTAGAAGGCTTCCTTATATTCAAGGGATGCCAAATATAGAGGGGTGCTCATTTCATGCCAGCCTAATCTGTCATTCCCATCAAGGATTTTCAGGCCTTTAATCAAGTTGGCATCTTCTTCAATAACCCTTGCTTTGATAGCTTCTACATCTCAGCATTTAGATCTCTGATCCATTAGTTACGACAACCAAAAGATTTCCAAATTGCTGAAGAGGTGGCTGCTTAGTTTTGCTTAGTCTAATTTTTTTTTTGGTACAATAAATCCTAGTCTTTAGGGAAGTTGTTGTTTGAACTATTCTTCTGGTTTGTTTATCACGTAGCTAAAATATGACTAGCAAGTCCTACTTTTTATGTTTTTTGTTACAATGTAATTGGCTATTTAAAAGCCAAGTTTAAGTTCAATAAAGAAATCATTCAATCCAGTTGATTCTAACAATCTAGTATTAGAGCCTCCACTGGGCTTGAGAGAGAGGAAAGCCGCAAATTTTTTAATTAACTTGTAAATACAGGAGAGTTTGAGAGATTTCAAGTGCAAGTGAAGGTGCTTTCGTCCAACCAGCTATCCCACGGTTTGATGGTCACTATGACCATTGGAGTATGCTCATGGAGAACTTCTTAAGGTCCAAGGAGTACTGGAGTTTGATCGAGACAGGATATGAAGAACCGAAAGTAGGTGCAACTGTGACAGAAGTGCAGCAGAAGAGACTTGAAGAGATGAAACTAAAAGATATCAAGAATTATCTGTTTCAAGCTATAGACAGAACAATTCTTGAGACCATCCTACAGAAGGACACATCAAAACAAATCTAAGATTCGATGAAAAAGAAGTATGAAGGGAATGCAAGAGTAAAGTGTTCAGTCCTACAAGCTCTGAGGAGAGAATTTGAGATTCTCGAAATGAAGCCAGGTGAATGTGTCACTGAATATTTTGGTAGAGTTATGTCAGTAAGTAACAAAATGAGATTTTCATGGGGAGCAAATGCATGAGGTCATCATTGTTGAAAAAATTCTTAGATCCTTGATAGACAAATTTAACTATATTGTTTATTCTATCGAGGAATCTAAGGACACTGACATGCTCACCATCGATGAGTTACAAAGTTCCTTGATTGTACAGGAATAAAAGCTTTACAAGAAAAATGAAGAAGAGCAAGCTCTAAAGGTAACCACAGATGAAAAACTGGAGGAGGACGTGGCATAAACAACAATAGAGGAAGGGGAAGAGGCAAAGGACGTTAAGCCTTTAATAAAGCCACAATGAAATGCTATCACTGTTATCGACTTGGCCATTTTCGGTATGAATGTCCTACATTAAACAAGGAGGCTAATTATGTCGAAAGGAATGAGCATGAGGAAATGTTATTAATGGCCTACGTAGGAGGGAATGAAGGAAAGCATGATGTTTTATGGTATTTAGACTCGGGTTGCTCAAATCATATGTGTGGAGATGCTGCAATATTTAGTGAATTAGATAAGAGTTTTAGATAGCAAGTAAAACTCGTTGATAACTCCATAATGAAAGTGAAAGGAAGAGGAAATGTCAGACTAAAGTTGCATGGTTTTGTCTATGTCATCACAAAAGTCTTCTACGTTCCGGAGTTAAAGAATAATCTTCTAAGTATCGGACAACTACAGGAAAAAGGACTAGATATTCTAATTCATGGCGGAGTGTGTAAAATCTACCATCCAAATAGAGGTTTAATTATCAAAACCACTATGTAAGCAAATAGAATGTTCATCCTGCTAGCCAACACTCAGAGAAGAAGGAGGCATGTTTTTACACAAGTGCACAAGATCTCTTACACTTATGGCACCGCAGATATGGTCACTTAAGCCATAAAGGTCTAAATATTCTGCAAACTAAGAATATGGTACGTGGATTGCCTCATCTTCCTCCCATTACTATGGTGTGTACTGATTGTTTAAATGGAAAGCAACACCGAGACCTCATTCCTAAGAAGAATACATGGAGGGCAACCCAAAAACTACAGCTCATACATGCAAACATCTGTGGACCGGTGACTCCCACATCAAATGGCAAGAAGAGGTATGCCTTATATTTTATTGATGACTTTAATAGGAAAACATGGGTTTATTTCTTAGTTGAAAAATCAGAAGAGTTAAATTCATTTAAATGCTTTAAGAAACTTGTTGAGAAGGAGACAAACATGTATATCAAGTGTTTACGCATTGACAGAGGAGGAGAGTTCAACTCAGAGGAGTTCAATGAGTTTTGTTGATAATGTGGTATCAAAAGGCAACTTACAAATGCATACACTCAATAACAGAACTGAGTGGCCGAGCGAAAGAATTGGACGATGATGAATATGGTTCGTTCAATGCTTTCAGAAAAGAATATCCTAAAAACTCTCTGGCCTGAGGTAGTGAATTGGACCATATGCATGTTAAACAGAAGTCCTACAATAGCAGTCAAGAATGTAACTCATGAAGAAGCATGGTCTGGAGTGAAACCCACGGTGGAGCATTTTAGAGTCTTCGGTTGAGTGGCACATGTTCACGTGCCAGATGCTAGGAGGACTAAGCTAGACAACCAAAGCTTTGAGCGTGTGCTTTTGGGATTTAGTGAGGAGTCGAAGGGTTATAGGCTATATGATCCAATAGCTAAAAGGGTGGTAACCAGTAGAGACGTAGTATTTGAGGAAGATAGATAGTGGGAATGGGACCCTATCTATGAGGAATAAGTGTTGGCAGATCTTAAGTGGAGTGACGACAAAAATGACGTAGATGATGAGCATGAGGCAAAAGGTGATCGTGAAGATGCTAGTGAAGAAGATGAAGAAGTTGTGGGAGATGAAAATCATGCAACAGATAATGTTGTACCAAATCTGGTAGACGCAGAAGGGTTTGATCCTAGAGATGAAGGGTCATATGGGCTCTGATCAGGATGGAAGATTACACTAATGATGAGGGACTATTTGAGGAAGAAATTGAGCTCAATATGGCTCTTGATTCTTCTACAGATCCTATCAAATATGAAGAGGCAGTACATAGTCCGAAATGGATATTGGCAAAGGATTTAGAGATTCATTCCATTGAAAAAAAAAAATTAGACCTGGAAACTTACCGATTTGCTAGCTGGTGCCAAAACAATTAGAGTAAAATGGATTTATAAAATTAAGTTGAATGAACATGGAAAGGTAGACAAGTAAAAAGTTTGACTGGTAGCAAAGGGGTATGCTCAACGACAAGGGGTAGATTTCACCGAAGTTTTTGCTCCAGTGACCTGCATGGATACAATAAGGATGATAGTGGCACTTACAGCAAAAAGAGGTTGGAAGATTTACCAATTGGATGTAAAATTAGCGTTTCTTCAAGGTGAACTGACTGAAGACATATATGTGGAACAACCAAAAGGTTATGAAAGAAAGGGGATAAGCATAAAGTGTATAAACTACACCAAGCTTTGTACGGTCTAAAACAAGCTCCACGAGCTTGGTTTAGCCATATTGAAGCTTATTTCATTGGAGAAGGCTTCTAAAAATATCCAAATGAGTAGACTTTATTTATCAAGAGGAGTAGTGAAGGTAAAATGTTGATAGTACGTATTTATGTGGATGATTTAATCTACACTGGAGATGATGAGGATATAATGTCCGATTTTAAAGATTCTATGATGAAAGTTTTTGACATGACTGATTTGGGAAGGATGAGATTTTTTCTTGGCATTGAGGTGTTATAGAGACCGGATGGAATTTTCATTTGTCAAAGGAGGTATGTCTTTGAAGTATTGAAACGTTTTGGGATGTTTGAGAGCAAGTCAATAAGCAGTCCGATTGTGCCAGGTTTCAAAATGAGTAAAGATGAGTGTGGAGTCACAGTGGATGGGACTTATTTCAAACAAATGGTAGGTAGTTTGATGTATCTCATGGCAAGCCGTCCAGACATAATGTTTAGTATCAGTTTAATCGGTAGGTACATTACTAAACCCACTGAGCTTCATTTATAGGTTGTCAAAAGGAAGAACAAGAACTGTTTGCTTTCACAGATATTGACTATGCATGTGATGAAGATGATCGTAAAAGCACATATGGGTATGTGTTTCTTTTAAGTTCAGGAGCAGTACCATGACTGTCCAAAAAATAACCTATAGTTACGATGTTAACCACTGAGGCTGAATTTGTAGCTGCCACTGCATATGCCTACTAGGCAATATGGATGAGGAGAGTGTTGAAGACATTAGGACATGAACAGAAAGATTGCACCACTATTATGTGTGACAACAGTTCAACAATCAAGCTTTCAAGAAATCTAGTTATGCATGGAAGGAGCAAGCACATTGATGTGTGGTTTCATTTCTTGAGAGATCTTACCAAAGATGGTGTTGTTGAACTAATTAATTGTGGAACTCATGAACAGGTAGTTGATTTGATGACAAAGCTGCTAAAGTCAGAAGCATTTCAGAAATTCAAGAAGATGATGGGAGTTTGTGAAGCCACTGGAGTAAACTAATTGCAGTCTGCAGTTAGTTTAAGGGAATGTATGAACAGGTGGCTGCTTAGTTTTGCTTAGTTTGTTTTTTCCTGGTACAATAAATCCTAGTCTGTAGGGAAGTTATTGTTTGAACTATTCTTCTAGTTTGTTTATCACGTAGCTAAAATATGGCTAGCAAATCCTACTTTTATGTTTTCTGTTACAATGTAATTGGCTATTTAAAAGCCAAGTTGAAGTTCAATAACGAAATCATTCAATCTAGTTGATTCTAACAATTGCTTGACATTAGGGGTCTTCAAATATATTCAGGGTTGAGTGTCTTCCCACCTACCATCTCCTATGTTAGACAACGATTTGCCTTCCATCAAGGATACTTCTCCACCACCAAGACACATTCCTTGTCGCTTTCACCTGCATAAAAGGGATATTAGGCAAATATTTCCCTTTGTAAATCTAATAGAATAGAGTTTCTTCCCCTTCCACTGGCCTCCAACAGCGTTTAGCTAGAAGAGACAGATTGAAGGCTCTGAGATCCTTGAAACCCAAACCACCTTCCTTTTTCCATTTGCACATCGTCTCCCAACTATTCCATTGCACATTGTCCTAAGATAGCAAAGAATTTTTTCAACAGCGGAGCCTTAAGGCTAGTATGTCCTTAATGGTTGCAAATGTCTCATTCTTCAATTTATTCACAACAGCAAGAAGGCCAAGGTATTTGTCCTGGGCACCTATATTCTGGACTCTCAACAGCTCAACTAGCCTTAATATCTCAGGTTGAAGGGTGTTTACATTGAAGCAAAGCCCTGATTTGGGTAGGTTTACCTTTTGCCTGCTGACTTCCTCATAGTTGGCCAAAAGTTCTTTTAGAGTTAACATTTCTCCTTCAGTTGCCTTAACAAAATCCATTAGTCATCAACAAAGAGTAGATGATTAATAGATGGGCTTCTTCTACTGATCTTGAGCCCTTGAAGTTGCCCATGTCCCTCAGCTTGCTAAGCAAAAAGGAAAGTCCGAGTTACTGTAGTGACATTTGTTTAACCAGTTCTTAACTTTCTTCTCCTCATTCTTCATTTCAGCTATAAAGAGCATATATGGGGAATGAGACTTGCTTATCCTTTTCAATGTGTGAACTGTCAGGGAATTCCCCATATCCTGATAATTCCAAAAGATACTCTTCATTTGGGTGCTTAATCCCGTTTTAGGCTAGGATCACCCAGCTCTCCAAAGTTACTATCAATCTCCATCAGACACTGTTTCTTGTAGTTGCTCTCTTCAATTATGATTTCCTTCCTCTTGTTCAGTGTGAAATTCACTTTTGAATTCACCTTATCATCACTATTGCCTCTTGTCTAGTTGTTATGGGATGTATTCCTTCCTGAAACTATCAGTCTAACTTTCCCTCATTTCCTTTGATAACCTTCCAAACCTTTTCCCCCCCTTTTGTTTCAAATTGCTTTTGGCTTCTATCTTCACTCCTCTACTTGTTTGTTGTTGGTTGCTGTTGTTATCCTTAAATGCAAGCTCCCCTGAGAAATACCCTCTATAAGAACTTGTTTTTGTTTCATTACAGTCTCTAATAGACTAGATGGATTCACCAAACCTTGATTGACATGGCATTTACTACTAGTTTCTCCCCTTACTCTCCAGTTATTTTTGATAATGCACTTGTAATTTCTGTCCCATCAGCCTGGTTGGGATGTATTTTATTTTTGTCCCCTCCATTCCCTTCATCAGATCCATTACAAGAGTCATTACAGTTCATCAAGACCTTCCCTTTAAGCTCCTCTTCTCTTTGCCTTTTCTCCCTACTGTCATTGACTGACAGAAAGTCCACTTGTTCTAGGACTTTATTAACATTAATTGCGTATACAAAAGAATTGTGTACTCTTTTCCTCACTAGGATAAATTTGTTGTAAAAAAATAAGTGCAGAGAATAAAATAGAGAGAATTAAGAGGAGAGAAAAATAAAACCTTCAAAAGGGCCAACTTTATTCATCCACCAAGGGGTATATATACACAATGAAAGTGAAACTCTAGCTCTAAAAGGATAATATTTATTTAATAAATTACAAATAAATAAATGCTAAGTTAACCATAGAGAATATTCCATTAAATAGGCATCCAATCAAAATATTCATAACACTTCCTCCTTGGATGCCCATTACCAAAGAATGTGCCTCGTTAAAAACCTTACTAGAAAAAATCCTATCGGATAAAAACCTAGTGAGGAAAAGAGTACACAATTCTTTTGTATACGCAATTAAATGTTGCCTCATTAAAAACCTTACTAGGAAAACCAATGACAAAAAATCATGGTGAAGGGAAAAAGAATGCAGTGTGTATCAATCAAGTTATTTGTGTCGACGAACTCTAATATTGGACAAGATCTTTCAAATATTGTAGAAGTTAATGCCATGGTAACAAATTTGCTAGATTGTCATATTGACAACTAGTTAAATTGTACCAATATTTGGTACTTCAGGACCAAATATTTCTTTATTATTTTCACAAGTTCTAAAGAGAATGTATGTTTGCATTTAGCGATCATAATAGATATAATGTATATATATAAAATTACTTTAGCACTTTTACTATATAAGCATTTTAATGCAAGTTGTCTCTATAAGTAATTTATAGATTTGAAAGTTCTTCAGGAGTTCTAATAATAAATTATCGACACAAATTCACTAATATGCGGATAAATAGGTTATTTCTATATATATTTCCTTCAACAAAATTTAACTCAAATGATCGTATAAATTATTTTAGGCAAATCAAATCCTTCAGGGATGTCATTATTGAATAAGTCGACTATAACAATATTCATTAGATGCAAATAATATCATTCATGTACTGTCAGATTAAATAAGTACCATTAAATACTTACATCCACCACAATTAAGTATATATCTTCAAAATCAATGCCAGTTATTTGTAAAAATCCTTGAGTATTATTTTTCTTTTGTACTTACACAAAAACCCATTTAAACATAATTGGCTTTTCACTTCTGGTGTTTGGACTACAGGTCCAAAATCTTTTCACTTTTTAAACGAATCTCAATTGTGTTTTTTCAATTTTTGGCCAATCATTTCTTTCTCTGTAGATCTTTATTAATGATCCTAAATATCTTTTATCACATAGTGCGTTACATTATATGTGAACATTGTCAACAATATTGATTTCATTCTAGTTCCATCATAATCTATAGAGATCTCTTTATTTTCATGGTTTTCGGGTACCTAAGTTTCCTTTAAAACTAAAACATTAGTTATATCCGATGATTCTTCTAGAGTTACCTCTAGTAACTCTTTTGGAGCTACTTTATCCTCGATTTGGCCATCTTTGATTTTTAGCTCCTTTTCTTTCTGAGGATTTTATCTTTAGAACCAGTATGTTTGTAATTATACTTTGATTGGAGCAATAGCAGTTGGTACACATAATTTTAGTCACTCTTACTAATTAGGCAATGCATCTAGCAGTTTATACAAGTGAATTATCAAATGAGCTTTTGGTTCATATTTGCTTCGCATGAGGATCAAGGTGATAATTCATTCTAAATACTCTCCATTACCAACTACTTATTCTCTCCCCCCTAATGTTGGAATAAATGATTTATTAGAAATACAAGTGGCGAGTCAAGCCATAAATAAATATCCTTTTAGTGACTCAATATATATATCACTTATATATAGAGATTTATTTCCAACATATGTTCTTAACCTCCATTAAGGTCCCATCTTAGTACATCGTGGTGGAGTAATTAACAAATCATTCAAAATTTCATAGATGGGATATACTTGGCTGCTGACTATAAACCAATCATAAGAAGGGATTCAAATAATTTGTTGGCATGATGCGAATCAATATTATAACATGAATAATCACATGTTCCCAAATCAATTTTGGAAGTCTAGATTTCATAAGTAATGGTCTTGCAATTAATTTTTAGGCGCCTACAAGTCCATCTTATGTATTCCAATAGTCACTTTGAAGAGTGAATTTACTAGCATTAACTATTAACTAGATATAATTAAGGCATTAATCTCTCAATTCAATCTGTTGAACAAGTAATCTCATAAACTTCAGGTTATGAGTTAATCAAAATATGTGATCATTTAGTAGATGCATCGATTAAAATTAAGGAGTATCTAAATGATCTACTTAGCAGGTCTACAGACCCATAAATATTTTCCATCTTATGTATTCCAATAGTCACTTTGAAGAGTGAATTCACTAGCATTAACTATCAACTAGATATAATTAAGGCATTACACTCTTAATTCAATCTGTTGAACAAGTAATCTCATAAACTTCAGGTTATGAGTTAAACAAATTATGTGATCATTTAGTAGATGCATCGATTAAAATTAAGGAGTATCTAAATGATCCACTTAGTAGGTCTACAGGCCCATAAATATTTTCCATCTTATGTATTCCAATAGTCACTTTGAAGAGTGAATTTACTAGCATTAACTATCAACTAGATATAATTAAGGCATTACGCTCTTAATTCAATATGTTGAACAAGTAATCCCATAAACTTCAGGTTATGAGTTAATCAAAATATGTGATCATTTAGTAGATGCATCAATTAAAATTAAGGAGTATCTAAATGATCCACTTAGTAGGTTTACAAGCCCATAAATATTTTCACCTTGTGTACATTCTAAATGACGAGAAATTCACTCTTACTTTTGCTAATGCAAATAAATTTTCTTTGGGAACAAATACCATATGAGAAATTAATCATTTCGATTGAAAAATCTTCTAGCTCTTCAATGAAAGTTCACATGATCCTTTTCAATTATTTTTGCATCATTATTGACTTAGGATGGCTTAACTGGTCATGCCAAATAAAATAAACTTATTTTGACTTGTAAACTTCTGGTTTACAACAACATATGTTTCAATTGCATATATGTAGTACAAATTAGAGGAAGACGCAAATAATTTCTCAATGAAAACATTAACTAGCTCTTCAGGAGCATTTTATCATTATTTTTATTCCTCCAACTCTTCAGGAGCTCTCAATCATCTTTGTACTACTGAATATAGTAGTAACATTGTTTTGTACAATAGAAAGGTAAAATCATATAATATGTGAAATTGATAAAGCTTAAACAAGAGAGCAAATAACTTAGAATTATTAAAAGTAAATTAACTAAATGAACTATAACAATAATTTCTTATGTATACTCTCATTACATTCAAGGAAAAGAAATTTGACACATTTAATTGTCACATTATCATGGCCAAAGTTGAAAACATCATTTGATTGGAGCAAAATTGTCTCAACAATTAATCTCTTTCTTTCATTGATACTTGAAAAGTATTGAAAAGATGTTTAGATGTATAACAGATACAAACTCAATGGCCTCAAAATAATAGTGATTTTTCAAATATCATTTTACCAATTTTCTTCACTACTCTCTCACTTCTGGTGGGAGGTATTTATAGTATTATAAATAATACTATATTTTCTAAATCATAGCCATAGTTGTGCTTATATATCTTGATAGTTTCTCCATTCATTTCAGGGAATAGAAAAAATCATTATGAGATAATGACTTTTGCTTTCTAGTAAAGATTTATTTTTCTTTACTATAATATGATATTTCAAATACTACAAAATAAGAGATATATCCAACAAAATAACAATGAATAATATTCATAAATTCCCCTTCCTTGAAGGTTGGGACTTGAAATGCATAACCAAAATGTTACATGGGGTTTAAACATAAACTTTGTAAGACACCCTACACTTTTGAATATTTCAAATTGAGTGCATAATCCTTCCATAATTTAAAATAGTGAAACATATAGATAATCTGAGAATAAATAACCTCAATTATCACTCAAAAGTATCCAAACATTTGTCATAATAACATATTGAAAGTATGACGAAGAAGCGCTACAAGTGAAGTTGATAAATTTACAATTTTAACTAAAGTTCTTGAATAAAAAGCATAACAATAAACCAAAATACCAACAAATGATTCAACATGATTTAACACATGCCCAAGGTATGGGTTATTCCATAAACCACATGCAATATGAAGTATGCTCAAATAGCTAGCTCAAAGTACCATGACATTGTACTAATGGGCTTAGTAAAAGAATAAGTTAATTTTTAACCACCCAAGTAATATGCATTTACCAATGCAACTCATATAGTAAGCTAAATTGACTCATATTAAATAAGATCACAAAATATAAAGAGCTCATACTTACAACTCAATTTCAAGTAACTTTTATTAGATCTTTGTATAGCACATCATCCCTTTCACTTAATTTGTGGAAAAATTAAATGTTACTAAAATGATAAATATTTTCTCCAAAATTCAAAATCACTAAAAATATATAATTTAAAACAAAGCTAAAATATTCACCCAAATACACTTTAACATTCATATGCCATATATAATTGACCGATTAATGGCATAATATCTTAATGTATGTTGGGTTAGAAAATGGACACAATAAGTGATATTATTATGACATAAATAGGATATAAAATTGATGAATGTCACTTGCTTCATTTCATTATAATGTGAAAACCTAGAAAAGTGTAAATTCGATTTTTTTAGACCATACATACAATTATTAAAGAAAATTTAACTATCATGCTTTATCTATATATGAGAACAATTACCATTACCATAAGAAGATCAATAAATATACTAAGAAAAATTACTATGTATAAGCATAATTTGGCTTATAGTACAAAAGGAAAATGCACTAATAATCCATTGGTTTAGAATAAGTAATAAACTAATGACTTATATAACATAAATGTGTTTGTGGCGTAGAGGCTGCACGTTTGATGTTGGATTTGGTTTGCGTGGGTTTGATTCCCACCAACGCCGTTTTTCTCTATTTTTCGGTTTTATGTGGTATTAGAATAGGAGAAGAAGAGGAGACGTTGAAAGGAAAAGAAGGAAAATAAAATAAAAAGGCGAAAGACAAAATAAAATAATAAAAAATGTGCATAATAATAAAGATATGCATAATAAAAGGAAAAATAAAATAAAAATATGCATAATTATATTTCACATATTATTTGGATATAGATAGCTTCAGGATCTGTATTTGAGGGTAGATAACTTTAGGATTTATTGTTTTAAATTAATTTGATAGATAACTCTTTATCAATTAGGTGGATAACTTCGAGATCCACTTTGATTACGATTTAAATGGATAATTTCAGGATCCACTTTATTTTATTTGAATGGATAACTTTAGGATCCGTTTTATAGAAAATTAATGGTTCATAATAAAATTCTCCATATTTTAATGAAATAATGGATAACTCTAGGATTCACTTTATAAGTGATCAACTTTATTTTATTTGAATGGATAATTTTAGGATCCATTTATAGAAAATTAATCGTTCATAATAAAATTCACCATATTTGAATGAAATAATTAATAGCTCTAAGATTCAATTTATAAGTGGATGACTTCGGGATCCACAAAAATCACTTGTTTATAATAAAAATTTTCATATTTAAATGGATAACTTATGAATCCACTTTATCAAATTAATTGTTTAATCGTTGATAATAAAATTCCTCATACTTCTAGAGGAGGCAAAATAAAAAATTATCTCATACTTCTAGATGAGACAAATTAAAAGAATAATCTCATACTTCTAGATGAGACAAACTAAAAGAATAATCTCATACCTCTGGATTAGACAAATTAAAAAAGAATTATCTCATACTTCTAGATGAGACAAATTAAAAAAATAATCTTACTCTTCGGGATGAAACAAATTAAAAGAATAATTTCATACTTCTGGATGAGACAAATTAAAAGAATTCAATTTTTTCTCATACTTCTGGATGAGAAATATAAAAGAAATTAAATTATTCTCGTAAGACAAATATTAATTGCCTTCATACTTCAAGATAAGGCATATCAAATAATGTAAATAGTCATGAGAAACGAATAGTTTCATCCAATTAATTATCAAAGTTACAACAAAATAAACAATCAAAATTGGAGAGCCAAATATATGTTTGGTTGTTGGAGTATCAACAAGAATTATTTGTGCAAATATAAATTAATAAAATAATCAAAGGGCACTAGTACCTGGTGCTTTTGAATTTGAAGAAAATGGGATTGAATTTGCCTTGTAGCTTCATCATGCATATACGCAATCTTCACTAGAGAAAAGAAGAACTATAGTGTTGATAATGTGTTGTGAAAAAGCAGACACAGAGAATAAAGTATAGAGAATTGAGATGAGAGAAAAATAGAGCCTCCAAAAGGGCCAACTTTATTCATCCACCAATAGGGTATATATACACAATGAAAGTGAAACCCTAGCTCTAAAAGGATAATATTTATTTAATAAATTACAAATAACTAAATGCTAAGTTAGCCATAGGAAATATTCCATTAAATGGGCATCCAATCAAAATATTCATAACAAAATTAACCATTTTCTGGTTGAGTCTTTGACTTTTGACCCTTGTTTAATGTATTATTTTATCAGTTATGCTATTTGTATTTTTTTTTTTTTTGGGTTATAAGAGAAAATTAAACTCTAAATTTCTTAAATACTATATAAGTCACTCTTCGTCATTAACTCCTAATAGTTTATATTTATTTATGCATATTTATATTTATAACTTTTCTTATTTCTCTTAATTTTATTTATTTTTTTTTTACAATTTCACTTTTACAAAATAACTAATGTGTGCGAAATTGAGTGTAAAAATATACATGTTTTTTAATATTCATTTTTTACAGATTATTTTATTTTTTTTAGTTTAATTGTAGTTTTTTTAATAATTTTACTCTTACAGTGTAAATGCTATGCATATAGCATTTCCATTTCATTTTTTTCCTTTTTCCTCATCAATAAAACCTCTAAATAAGAAAAAAAAATTTAAAACGAAAGGACCACATTAAACATTCAGGAAGAGATTATGTGTACATTTAAATTAGTTTATTTTTTAATAATTGAAATTATTTTACTTTTAAGTTTTAATCATGGATTTTTCTCTTGACATAATGTACCAGGATGGCTAAAATGTACAATAAGATGGGCCGTCTTATTTTTAAAATTTGTTGGGAAATACAATTTGAATTTATTTATTTATTTTAAAAAATTGGTTTATAAAATGAAGACACTATTAAGGATGACAATTTGGCAGGTTTGAGGCGGTATTCCCACTCTCAACCTCATCTCGATATTTAAAGGATGGTCTCATCTCCAACCCAAATTTTGTCGGGTCTTTATGAAGATTTCCATTTTCATCCTTTTTAAATATCCATTCCTTTGATATTTGTCTTATTTACCCAAAAATTATTATAAATTTTTACAAAATCATTAAAAATCTCCTAAAATTTTAAACTATCAAGATTCATGTTTAAAATAATATAACATAAATAACTCTAACATAAGTCATAATTATCAAGATTGAAATAAATCTCATAAAAAAAATGTTTGAGATAAATAATTCTTAAATATCATCATGTTTATAAATCAATTGCAACCATAACATTTAAGAAGTGATCAAATAATCAGCTTTTGGTGTTTGCTTGTTTAGCGTTTAATCAGTTTAGCTTTTTCTTTTTATATAATAATCAATTCAATTTTAAATTTTTAACATGTATTAGTATTTAGTGGAGCACTTAGTGTGTATTAGTGTGGTGAAATATTAATTGGTATTTACTTATTTAGGGTTTAATTAATTTAGTTTTTTATTGTTATATAATAATTAATTTAGTTTTATACTTTTAATGCATATTAGTATTTGGTGGAACACTCTATATGTATTAATATGGTAAAATACTATAATGTTATTATAACATTATTTTATGTATTTATTAAATATAAAAAATTAAAAATTTATGATGTAATATATCTAATTATAAATATGTACATATTAATATATGGACACATTATATTTTATTATAATATATGTATACACACATATATACACTACCCATCCCTGGCTCCATACCCATAGAAACACCTATTAAAATCTCTATCTCTATTATCATTCCCACATGTAATTTTTATGCTTCACTAGCTATCCCTATACCCAATTGGATAAAAATGAAGAGACTTCAACATTATGGGTCAAATTACTATCCCTAAACACTATCGATAATTACACTGAACTAGTTATATAAAAATAATATTCAGTCCAACGAAAATATTACATCCACTAATAATTCAAAAATAAGTGCGGAATGTATATATTTAAAATTAATTAGTGTACAGGATGAATATAGGCAATCACCTCTTAGATCAAATAGTATGCATGAAAAATTAAAAGGAAGTGGCTAGTAAGATTATTTTTAATAGAGATATTATAAAGAGTTACATACCTTATATAATTTTAAAAAACAATTTCAATTATTGGAAAGCAACTATAATAATTCATGTCAAGCCTCAAGAGCAATTTAAAAAAGAAGTTGTATAATTTATTAAGTGGGTTATAATTTTTAATTATAATTAATTCTTATAACGACGTGAAATAAGATATGAAATCCACTTAAAAATTTTAAAAAATATCATTAGAGTAAAAAATTGAGTTACATAAAGTAATAAAAAAATTATGACATCATAAAATTTATTAAAAAAATAATTAAAATAAATATAACCAACTTAACACCTTTTTCAAAAGATTCAACCCATCATTATTTTGTGATTTATTGAATTTTTATTTTGACTTTTATCATCAACTTTAAAGATTCAACCGATGCAATGAACAAAATTTAGCCCGCAACAAAGCAGACCAAATAAAATATAAGTGATGCACATTTATATTTTTTCTTTTTACTTTTTTATCTCTTTTATTTATAGTTTCTCTTCTACAATAACTTATAAACCAAAGGTATATATTGTGGTGCATAACATTTTCCTTAAAATATGATCACCATGTGGAGTCAAGTATCACATTTGTCAGCAAAAACACTAGTTTCTATATATATATATATATATATATATATATATATATATATATAATCAATGCGTGTGAGTGTGTATATATATATATATCTCAATGCATGTGAGAGCACCAAAATATGTTTCCCAAATCAATAATCACAAGCAAATTCACCCACGTGGTTCTTCATAAGATATATATTCATTAATAAAATAAAGGGCAACCTTGTTCAATTTCTTTCTTCCTCTTCTGTGCTGGTTTCTCTATTACGATTTGGATGTATATATGGAACTTCATCGCACAACTTCGTAATCCAATATATATGGTTATTATTGCTAAGGAAAATGGAGCCAGCAGCAAGAATTAAATGCATCCACGTAGCAACAAAGTAAATGAATAAAAAGTGAAAATCCTAGGAAAAAAAAATACACGAACCAAAACCCGTATAAAAATTGGTATTCTCTTCTATATTTCTTTTCTTTGCATGTTGCCGTGTTGCAATCGCAGTCTCTCTTTTCTATTAGTTTAATACAGTTTTTCTCGTCCTTCGGTCTCTGTTTTTCCTTTGTGGTGGGTGTGTATGGGAACTGTGACTACTCTTATACAAGACACAAGTCTACGTACAAAAAACAATCAACCCTACTCAAATGGTTGCAACAAATTCTTCATAGTCACTTACAGCATGGGAAGCAACTACTTCACTTCCCAAAAGAATCAACCCTACTCAAATGGTTGCAATAGTTTCATTTCCCCAAAATATGCCATTAAAAATAGAGTCATTATGAGCTTTCCAAATTCTCCAAAGAATAAACAAGGCCAGAGACACTAGTTTTATAGATTCAGGTTCATATTTGAGTAGCTCACCTAAAGCAAACCACCAGTTTTTGAAATTCTCTGAAGGAAGGTTCTCAGCTTTGATGGCTAGTTTTGAGCAGAATCTTTCTGCTTTGGGACATGTAGCGAGCACATACATGGACTGCTGAATATGGTTCTCCTTCACAAAAAGAGCAATTTGCTGATCTCACGTCGAGTCTTTTAAAGATGGTGAGTTTGTTGGGATTACCTCATGTAACGCTCTCCATAAAAATATCTTGATTTTACTTGGAGCTTTTAGTCTCCAAACGTCAGATCAGGGGCTACTGGGTTGAGCCTGGACATAATGGCTAGGAGGATAGAAAATTTGGAAGGCTTCCTTATATTCAAGGGATAACAGATAGACAAGGGAGCTCATTTCATGCCAGCCTAATTTGTCATTCCCATCAAGGATTTTCAGGCCTTTAATCAAGTTGGCATCTTCTTCAATAACCCTTGCTTTGATAGCTTCTGCATCCCAGCATTTAGATCTCTGATCCATTAGCTGCAACAACCAGAAGATTTCCAAATTGCTTGACTCTAAAGGTCTAGGACTGAATGGAAACCCATAAAGACATTGGGGGTCTTCAAATATATTCAGGGTTGAGTGTCTTCCCACTTGCCATCTTCTATGTTTGACAACGATTTGCCTTCCATCAAGGATACTTCTCCACCCCCAGGACACATTCCTTGTCACTTACAACTACATAAAAGGGATATTAGGGAAATATTTCCCTTTGTAAATCTAATAGAATAGAGTATCTTCCCCTTTCACTGGTCTCCAACAATGTTTAGCTAGAAGAGATAGATTGAAGGCTCTGAGATCCTTGAAACCCAAACCACCTTCCTTTTTCTATTTGCACATGGTCTCCCAACTATTCCATTGCACATCGTCCTAAGATAGCAAAGACTTTTTCCAACTGCTGAGCTTTAAGGCTAGTATGTCCTTAATGGCTGCAAATGTCTCCTTCTTCTATTTATTCACAACGGCAAGGAGGCCAAGGTAATTGTCCTGGGCACCTATATTCTGGATCCTCAATAGCTCAACTAGCCTTAATATCTCAGGTTGAGGGGTGTTCACATTGAAGACAAGCCCTGATTTGGCTAGGTTTACCTTTTGCCTGCTGACTTCCTCATAGTTGGCCAAAAGTTCTTTGAGAGTTAACATTTCTCCTTCAGTTGCCTTAACAAAAACCATGAGTCATCAACGAAGAGCAGATGATTAATAGATGGGCTTCTTCTACTGATCTTGAGCCCTTGAAGTTGCCCATGTCCCTCAGCTTGCTAAGCAAAAAGGAAAATCCTAGTTGCTGTAGTGACATTTGTTTAACCAGTTCCAAACTTTCTTTTCCTCATTCTTCCTTTCAGCCATAAAGAGCATATATAGGGAATCAGATTTGCTTATCCTTTTCAATGTGTGAACTGTCAGGGGATTCCCAATATCCTGACAGTTCCAAAAAATACGCTTCATGTGGGTGCTTAATCCCATTTTAGGCTAGGATCACCCAGCTCTCCAAAGTTACTATCAATCTCCATCAGGCACTATTTCTTGCAGTTGCTCTCTTCAATTATGATTTCCTTCCTCTTGTTCAGCGTGAAATTCACTTTTGAATTCACCTTATCATCACTATTGCGTCTTGTTTAGTTGTTATGGGATGTATTCCTTCCTGAAACCGTCAGTCTACCTTTCCCCCCCTTTTGTTTCAAATTGCTTTTGGCTTCTATCTTCACTCCTCTACTTGTTTGTTGTTGGTTGTTGTTGTTATCCTTAAATGCAAGCTCCACTGAGAAATACTCTCTATAAGAACTTGTTTTTCTTTCATTACAGTCTCTAATAGATTAGACTGATTCACCAGACCTTGATTGACATGGCATTTACTACTCGTTTCTCCCCCTACTCTCTCTTCAGTTATTTTTGATAATGCACTTGTAATTTCTGTCCCATCAGCCTGGTTGGGATGTATCTTACTTTTGTCCCCTCCATTCCCTTCATCAGATCTACTAGAAGTGTCATTATAGTTCATCAAGACCTTCCCTTTAAGCTCCTCTTCTCTTTGCCTTTTCTCCCTCCTATCATTGACTGACAGAAAGTCCACTTGTTCTAGGATTTTATTAACATAAATTTCTCTTATCTTTCCAACTGAGTGAATATTGCTAAGAATTTTATCTTTCCTTTCTACTAATCTATGGTGTCTTGATTGTGTAGCAAGGTTGAAATGCTCATATACATAAAGAATTAAGAAAAAAAGCATACAGATGCCATTTTTTTTGGTTGACAATTTTGTTCGCATATTTTCTTGCTTGCTAGTTATGATGTGTAAATTATATCAGCTAAATTTTGTTCACAATTTTGCTTGCTAGTTCACACATTTGCCTGGCAGTGTTCAAACTTTTAGTCCTTTAATTTCCTTCTATATTATGTCAATGGATCAGCTAAACCAAAGGCGAAAAGTCAAAGATTACTCTAGAACAAAAGAAAATGATGTTTTTCCATACTTCCAATTTTTTCATTCATTGTTAAACACAAATCTGATTCTTTGTGCATTAGCCATATTGTTTATCAGACTGTCTCAAATCAGGCATGGTGTAAGTCCTTCAAGCAATTTCTTTTATTCATTTCTTGTACAAGAAGTAATCATTAACCAACACACTCAAGCCATGAGCACAGTACAAGCAAACCATGTAAAAGAACAAAGAAAACGACGACATTCCTGATGATTCTTATTGGCATCCGTTAACTAGACCTTCAAATAGGAATTGTAAGATGAAAACATCATAAGAATGACAGTTTAAAATACCATTTTCCCATAAGATGCTTAACTACTAGTTTCAAGAAATGGGTAATCAGTGTAACCAACAACAGGATCAGGGTTAGTACGGTAAAATGTTGCTCTGTCATACTTGTTTAGAGGAGCATTAAGCTTGAATCTCTCTGGTAAATCTGGATTAGCCAAGAATATACGACCATAAACAACAAGATCTGCTCGGTTCTCTGCGATAGCCTTATTCCCATCTTCTCGTTCATAGCCTCCAGCAACAAGAAAAGTGCCATTGAAGGCCTTTCTCATTGGCACAAGACTCTCAAAGCATTCAAATTTTTCTCCAACGGTCTTCATTCTTGGTTCCACCATATGACAGTATGCAAGACCATATTTATTCAGGGCATTAGCCAAGTAAACTCCCAATTCTTCTGGATTGGAATCTCCTGCTTCGTGATAGTCTTGGAATGGCGATAATCTAATTCCCACTCTTTCTGCCCCAATTTCATGAACAACAGCTTCAACAATTTCAAAAGCAAATCGACAACGATTCTCAAGTGACCCGCCATATTTATCTGTTCTATCATTCACTTGATCTTTCAAAAATTGCTCAATTAAGTAACCATGAGCTCCATGAATCTCTACTCCATCAAAACCTACAATTACACAAGTATCATCATTTTAAAGATGCTGCATCCAGTTTGAATTATACAATATGTGCACAATATTATTAAAAAGTTACCAGCTTCTATAGCATTTCTTGCAGCAAGTCTGAAGTCATTAACGATACTAGGAATTTCATCTGTCCTTAGCCGCCTTGGTGGAGAGGAATATTCTGGGAAACCAAGTAGTGGCTTGTCCGTAGAAGAGATTGGGGCCTGCCCGTTTGGCTGTAAACCTGTCCAAAACAAAATGGAAGATCTACATTACATTATCTTTTTCTAATACAAAATCATTCATTCAGCAAGAAATTAATAACAGATAAGAACAAGTATAGCCACAAAATCTTGTCACCTGATCATGTAATTAGTAGAATTATTTTATTATATATCGAATAATAACATGACCATGAGACGTGATTTAAGACAAAGTATAAAACAAAGAATTTGTTCTATAAGTATATATGTTTTATAGAGCAGAAAGTCAACTGTGTCTAAAGTTACCTGGATTGGAAACTCTTCCAACATGCCAAAGCTGGACAAAAAAGACACCACCTTTGGCATGAACAGCATCCACAATGGGTTTCCATGCCTCCACTTGCTCCTTTGTCCAGAGACCAGGTGTGTCTGGATAACTTCAGATAGAAAATAGATCTCATTTAATAAATCATTCTGGAAAAAAGAAGTAAACTTGAAGATCAATAATAAGATGCAGCATTACCCTTGAGCAGTGTCAGAAATGCCAGTAGCTTCTGCTATCAATAGACCCCCTTTGGAAGTTCTCTGGGAGTAATACAAAATAGCAAGGGGCTGAGGAACATTATTATAAGATCTTTGTCTTGTCAATGGTGCCAAAACAACTCTGAGAACGCAAAATTACACTATCAGAAGTTAAAAATCACAAATCTTTGACCGAAAGCACTGAAAAACATTGAGATTTCGTTACAGTTAATCAATCCCCAGCTGGGTTTTTTATCAAACAACTGTCTTGCAACATAGGAATTGAAAAGAGACAGTAAATGCGTGAGTACCTATGGGACAGATTGAATTTACCCATCTTGTAAGGAGTGAGAAGAGGAGCAGTTGATTCTTCAGCTTGAGGAGACATTTTATTACAAGCGTTTTCTGGTTCGTTTTTCAGCAACTTCTGCGTTTGGTTATGTGCGAATGAAGAAATGGAGAATTTGATTGAATATTTATAGTGTTGCAGAAGATTCTGGAAAGTGTTTAGCCTACCCTTGGTCAATTTGGTACTGCGGTGCCAAGATTTGTATATATGATTTTCTCTGACAACGACTCCTTTGTCGGTAGTATCTGATCAGTAAAGTTCAATGTAGACAGAATACGGTCTCCATTGCTAGTTCCGAAATTTCCTCACGTGGACTTCTTTGGTAGAACAGCTAAGCCTTCCAGCATGTTACTATGGATGCAAATTAATTTCAGTGAATCCCTTGATTTATCCCCAACCCACAGGAATCTTCATTGTGTCTGAACCATTACTTGATTTAAGCCAAACTTTGTTTTTTATATCACTTTCTTTTTTTAATCTGCAAAGTATTTTTTAAATAAAATTCTCCATTTCACTTTGTGTGACAAAAAAAATAATTTACGGTTAAATTAGAGAACACTTTTAAATATATAAATATTTTATTAAAAATATTAAAATATCAAAATAATATATATATATAATAAAATTTATTAAAAAATTTATATTTTAAAAAAATTATTCTAGTTTTTAATTTATATAAAAAAAGAGAGTAAAAAAATATAAAGAAAAGAATAGAGAAATGACATAAAATTTATGAATGATATGTTATAACTATTTCATACAAAGCAAATGGAATATCAAATTGAATATACTTAAAAAAAATATTTTTATTTTTACTTATAAATATAAATCTCATATAATATTATAAATTATTCTTTTGTAATTAGAAAGTTTGAGCCTATTAAAAGTTCTTCTCTTATAATTAGAAGACATGTTCAATTAAAAAATATTTTAGAATTTTAAAAGGTTTTTTTAAAAGAAAAATTGAAAACCATTTCAAACCTAAACTAATATGATTTTGATCGGTTTTCACCAAGTTTTGACTGGTTGCTATTTATTGACCAATTTTTTACTCATTATTTTTGCCATCTAAATGAACTAGTTTGAGTTGGTTCACGGTTCACCTGGTCCAATTCTCATAACACTAACAAATTCTATCAAAATAAGTTATCAAAATAGTCTTAACATTTAAAAATCATTACCAAATACATTACTATTATTAACCATTGACAAAAATTACTTATCTACATTGCTTATTACTTATGTAGTTGTTATATGATGATTTAATTATTTATATCTTACTAAATCACTTTAAAAAAACATAAAAGACAATAATTTTAAAAACAAGATAAAATTATTATTTTTTAATATTTTTAAAATGACTTAATAAGATATCAATAATTGAGTCAACAAATAATTATATAAACATTAACCAATACAAATTAACATCTTTTGTTAATAGTTAATGATAAAGAGATGTCTCTAATAATAATTTTTTAAATATTATGAATTATTTTAATAAATTTAAAATATCAAAATTATATTTAATAAATATTGAGATCAAAATAATATTTTTTTAAAAAAATTATTTGATCTAGATGTACATTTTAAAAATTGATACGGTGGGTATTTGCTGTAGATATAGATCGACACTTTTCCTGTTGTGATTGCGTTTTCATGGGTACCATACTAACCTGGTGACGTAATGGAGTGCGTAGGATAGGAAGCCCCGATCGGACAAGGAAGCCATATGGTGATGTGATGGAGTGCGTAGGAACTAGGAGCTCATTGGTTACGTAGCATTAGCAACTTTCTCGAGTCAATTTCTTCAAAAGACACAAAAATGAAATTCAATTACTAAAATATCACTTCTCAACAATTATTTCTCTATATATTATAAAAACGGTTGAAGTTTAAGAATGCCAAGTCAAACGGCACCACATAAATAGCGTTTTGATGGAAGAATAAAAATAGAAGTGATTGAAATCTAAAAACAAAAAAAAAATAAAAAAATTAAGAAACAACAAAAAGGCAGTAACTTGTTCCATAAGACAAGTATTTTTTTTTTAAATAGCTTTTGTAACAAAAAATAAATAAATAAAGAGTTAAGAGATAACTAGTGTTTATTCACCGTAAGATCTTATGTGTGAGTGGTATGGTGTTGAAATATCAATTAATCATCAAAAAAATAAATTTATAACCTTTGTGGGCTAGTATGTATTTGATATAAGTGAATAATATACGTGATATTTAATAATTATAATAAATAGAAAAATTTTTATTTTTATTTTTATTTTTATAAGGAATCATCTTATTTAGCGCCTTCAAACTGCTTTTTATTATAAGTAAACCAATCAATTTAATCGTCTTTAAAAAATATTAGGAATTAGTTTTGGATTAGCGTTATTTCAATAATTAATTTTTATTTTTGTGTTTTTAGGTGAAATTAACCATTTTCTTGTTGAGTCTTTGACTTTGGACCCTTGTTTAATGTATTATTTTATCAGTTATGATATTTATATATTTCTTTTTTTGGTGTTTGCTTGTTTAGGGTTTAATCAGTTTAGCTTTTCCTTTTTATATAATAATCAGTTCAATTTTAAATTTTTAACATGTATTAGTATTTAGTGGAGCACTTAGTGTGTATTAGTGTGGTGAAATATTAATTGGTATTTGCTTATTTAGGCTTTAATCAATTTAGCTTTCTATTTTTATATAATAATTAATTTAGTTTTATACTTTTAATGCATATTAGTACTTAATATGGTAAAATACTAGTGTTATTATAATGTTATTTTATGTATTTATTATATATATAAAATTAAAAATTCTATGATGTAATATATCTAATTATGAATAATTATATGTACATATTATTATATGGACACATTATATTTATTTTATTATTATAATATATATACACACACATATAAGATGCGGGTTGGGGCGGGTGGTATTACACTACCCATCCCTGGCTCCATACCCAATTGGATAAAAATGACGAGACTTCTACGAGCATGGGTCAAATTACTATCCCTAGACACTATCGATAATTACACTGAATTAGTTATGTAAAAATAATATTCAGTCCAACGAAAATATTACATCCACTAATAATTCAAAAATAAGTGTGAAATGTATATATTTAAAATGAATTAGTGTACAGGATGAATATAGGCAATCACCACTTAGATCAAATAGTATGCATGAAAAATTAAAAGGAAGCGGCTAATAAGATTATTTTTAATGAGAATATTATAAAGAGTTACATACCTTATACAATTAAAAAAAATAATTACAATTATTGGAATGCAACTATAATAATTCATGTCAATACATGAATTAGTCTCAAGAGTAATTTCAAAAAGAAGTTTTATAATTCATTAAGTGGGTTATAATCTTTAATTATAATTAATTTATTAAATTATAATTAATTCTTATCATGACGTGAGATAAGATGTGAGATCCACTTAAAAATTTTACAAAATATCATTGGAGTAAAAAATTGTGAGTTATATAAAATAATTAAAAAATTATATGACACTATAAAATTTATTAAAAATAATTAAAATAAATATAAACAACTTAACACCTTCTTCAAAGATTCAACCCATCATTATTTTGTGATTTATTGCATTTTTATTTTGACTTTTATCATCAACTTTAAAGATTCAACCGATGCAATGAACAAAATTTAGCCCGCAACAAAGCAGACCAAATAAAATATAAGTGATGCACATTTATATACACACACACACACACACACACACACACACACACACACACATATATATATATATATATATATATATATATATATATATATATATATATATATATATATATATATATATATATATATATATATATATATATATATATATATATTACTTTTTTATCTCTTTTGTTTATAGTTTCTCTTCTACAATAACTTATAAACCAAAGCTATATATTGAGGTGCATAACATTTTCCTTAAAATATGATCACCATGTGGAGTCAAGGATCACAATTGTCGGCAAAAACACTAGTTTTGTATATATATCAATGCATGTGAGAGCACCAAAATATGTTGCCCGAATCAATAATCACAAGCAAATTCACCCACGTGGTTCTTCATAAGATATATATTCATTACTATAATAAAGGGCAACCTTGTTCAATTTCTTTCTTCCTCTTCTGTGTTGGTTTCTCTATTATGATTTGGATGTATATACAAGGGTCTGTTTGATTTGCCAAAAAACAAGGGACTGGACACCAAAAAAATTTTTGTCCATTGTTTGATCTCTTAAAAGACCACAATATTGGACAAAAGTTTGTCTATGGTACTGGACAAATTCTTAAATTCTTGTTACTCACCAAGCCATGGGACAAGGATTTGTCCAGAGTACTGAACAAAAAATTTAACCTTGTTATCTCTCAAATATCTTACAATCCTCTATACCTTGATTTATTAAATCAATGGCGGTAAGTCCTAACAACGGTTATCAACCGGCGAGGTATTGACAATGGTCGGTGACTGGCAAGGTACCAACAATAGTCAACGATTGACAACGCTTTTTTAAATTTTATATTTTTATAAATTACTTTAATTGTTTTAAAATATAAAAATCTTATTATATATTTTTTTAAAAATAATAATACAAAGTATTACTATAAATTAAACACAAATAGTATAAAATTTGTTATCCAATGCATTCAACAACAAACAGTGAACATTACAAAAAGTTGTACTGTACCTTAACTTCTTGTGATGTACTGTTTTACTTGTATTGTCTAGTATTAATATCAAATGCACCCTAGAACTTCATCACTTGATCACAACTTCATAATCCAATATATATGGTTATTATGGCTAAGGAAAATGGAGCCAGCAGCAAGAATTAAATACATCCATGTAGTAACAAAGTAAATAAATAAAAAGTCAAAACCCGTATAAAAATTGGTATTCTCTTCTATATTTCTTTTCTTTGCATGTTGTCGTATTGCAATTGCAGTCTCTCTTTTCTATTAGTTTGATATAGTTTTTCTCGTCTTTCGGTCTCTGTTTTTTCTTTGTGGTGGGTGTGTATGAGAGCTGTGACTGCTCTTATACAGGATACAAGTCTACGTACAAAAAACCCTACTCAAATGGTTGCAACAAATTCTTCATAGTCACTTACAGCATGGGAAGCAACTGCTTCACTTCCCCAAAAGATGCCATTAAAAATATAGTCATTACGAGCTTTCTAGATTCTCCAAAGAATAAACAAGGCCAGAGACACCAGTTTTATAGATTCAAGTTTAGATTTGAGTAGCTCCCCAAAAGAAGGTTCTCAGCTTTGATGGGCAAAACCTTTCGGCTTTGGGACATGTAGTGAGCACATACATGGACTGCTGAATTTACTTCTCCTTCACAAAAAGAGCAATTTGCTAATCTCATGTTGAGTCTTTTAAATATGGTGAGTTTGTTGGGATTACCTCATGTAATGCTCTCCATAAAAATATCTTGATTTTACTTGGAGCTTTTAGTCTCCAAACGTTAGACTAGGGGCTACTAGGTTGAGCTTGGACATAATGGCTAGGAGGATAGAAAATTTGGAAGGTTTCCTTATATTCAAGGGATGCCAGATAGACAGGGAGCTCATTTCATGCCAGCCTAATTTGTCATTCCCATCAAGGATTTTCAGGCCTTTAATCAAGTTGGCATCTTCTTCAATAACCCTTGCTTTGATAGCTTCTACATCCCAGCATTTAGATCTCTGATCCATTAGCTGCGACAACCCGAAGATTTCCAAATTGCTTGACTTTGAAGGTCTAGGACTGAATGGAAACCCATAAAGGCATTGGGGGTCTTCAAATATATTCAGGGTTAAGTGTCTTCCCACCTGCCATCTCCTATGTTTGACAACGATTTGCCTTCCATCAAGGATGCTTCTCCACCCCCAGGACACATTCCTTGTCCCTTTAACCTGCATAAAAGGGATATTAGGGAAATATTTCCCTTTGTAAATCTAATAGAATAGAGTATCTTCTCCTTTCACTGGTCTCCAATAGTGTTTAGCTAGAAGAGATAGATTGAAGGCTTTGAGATCCTTGAAACCCAAACCACCTTCCTTTTTCTATTTGCACATCGTCTCCCAACTATTACATTGCACATCGTCCGAAGATAGCAATGAATTTTTCCAACTACTGAGCCTTAAGGCTAGTATGTCCTTAATGGCTGCAAATGTCTCCTTCTTCGATTTATTCACAACAGCAAGAAGGCCAAGGTATTTGTCCTGGGCACCTATATTCTGGATCCTCAATAGCTCAACTAGCCTTAATATCTCAAGTTGAGGGGTGTTCGCATTGAAGAAAAGCCCTGATTTGGGTAGGTTTACCTTTTGCCTGCTAACTTCCTCATAGTTGGCCAAAAGTTCTTTGAGAGTTAACATTTCTCCTTCAGCTGCCTTAACAAAAACCATGAGTCATCAACGAAGAGTAGATGATTAATAGATGGGCTTCTTCTACTGATCTTGAGCCTTTAAAGTTACCCATATCCCTCAGCTTGCTAAGCAAAAAGGAAAATCCGAGTTGCTGTAGTGACATTTGTTTAACTAGTTCCTAACTTTCTTCTCCTCATTCTTCGTTTCAGCCATAAAGAGCATATATGGGGAATGAGATTTGTGTATCCTTTTCAATGTGTGAAATGTCAGGGGATTCCCCATATCCTAACAGTTCCAAAAGATACGCTTCATTTGGGTGCTTAATCTTATTTTAGGCTATGATCACCAAGCTCTCCAAAGTTACTATCAATCTCCATCGAGCCCTATTTCTTGCAATTGCTCTCTTCAATTATTATTTCCTTCCTCTTGTTCTGCACAAAATTCACTTTTGAATTCACCTTGTCATAACATACCCTTTGGGGTAAAAACGCTACGACAAAGAATGAAATGATTTTATTTTAAGAAAAAATTAGTTTTAGAGTCATCACCAATTGTTTAAGAATTAGGTATAATTGGAAACCCTATTTATTTTAAAATTTATGTACTTATTTTTATTATTATTTATTTATTTACGTTTTTAGAAAAGGCACTGAAATACAAACCAGAGATGAGTTTGGGAGTCAGTTATGTGTGAGGAAGGTGTTAGACACCTCACAACATTTGTCAAAAATAATTACCCAAATTGATTGTGTAAGATGAGATATGACCCAAAATTGTACTTCATTCTTTGCTGACATAAATATTATAATCTTTAAAATAAGGGCAGAAAAATAAAATATGAATGCATGAATTTTTCAAATGAACCTAGGGTCTTTCCATCATTCAAGACAGATAAATCATCCCTCTAGATGATGCTTATCCTCACTTAGGTTAGATATGGTAAGCTCAATCTTATAAAAAGACCGAACTACCTATCATTCCATGATAAGTGAGGGGCCTTGAGATCCTAAAAATTAAAATGCACCCTGAAGTGTATGAATGTTAATTACAATTTAAAATTTGAGAATGGGGATATACATGTATGCATGAATTTTTTAAGTAAACTTAGGGTCCTTCCATTTTTCAAGATAGATAAACTGTCCCTCCAGATGGCGCTTATCCTCACTTAGGTTAGATATAGTAAGCTCAGTCTTATAAAAAAATCGGACTACCTATCTTTTCATAATAAGTGAAGGGCTTTGAGATCCCTAAAATTTAAATGTATCTTAAAGTGTATGCATATTAATTATAATTTAATATTTGTGAACGAGATACATCTAACATCATAAGGGAAATATAGCATGAAAGAATAATTACTGTGCATTTTCCTTCTCACACTCTTTTTTTCACACCCCCATAATTTCTATTCACACCCTCTTCTGCAATCAGGTTTCTATCAACACCCCACAATTCCTACCTGCACCCCTATCCTCTACATCGTCTCTTTCCTTTACGCACACTGACAATTCCTGTTTACATTTTCTTCCGGCACCCCAGAAACTTCTATTTACACGTCCCACTTCATTCCTTCCCCAGCCCATTCACACTCAATTCTTAATCTGAATTAATTATTTTCTCTTCTCACACCCTCACTTTCTATTCGCACCCAATTCTCTAACTGGGCCAACTTCTTTCTGTTCTCACCTCTAAAATTACTATTCGCACGCCTTACCAGATTTTCTTTCCACACACCTATTATTTCTTCTCACACCCTTTCTACACTAATCAGTACTCCACAAAAGGAAATTTCCAATTATTACCAAACAAAGACCTTCACGAACAAGCAATCCAGCATGCACAAACCAAATGGGGATTGCCTTTCGCCACCCTCGCACGTCTACCACCCCTTCTTAAAATATTTTTTGAAAGGTTCAATAATATCTTTGATCACATTTTAATCTGTCTCTCCATTCATCACTCTCTTATAATGGCTCTAAAGAGGAGTTGAGAACCCTCAATACCTCTAAAGAGGCGCTGGAAATAATATATATACAACGCCTGAGGCGTGGATGTAATATATATATATATATATATATATATATATATATATATATATATATATATTTATATTATTAAATTTAAATATGTTACTTATACATAAAGAAATACATAAAAAATAGGTTAAGTGTGCTTTAAGTTAAAAATATATTAAGAAAAATAAAATATTAATTATATAAAATTAAATATATTAAAAATAAAATATTAAAAAACTCTAAAAATATAATAATAATTTATAATATTTTTAATAAATTAATATAATTTTTTATCATATAATAATTATAAATTATAAATTATTAATATAAATTATAAATATATTTTTTTTTGCTAAGAACGTGATATATATATATATATATATATACACACACACAAATAAAATAAATTAATTTAACAAAATATATTATAATTTATATTATTAATATAAATTACAATTTTTTATCACATACGAGTATATTTTATTAAAAATATTATTAATTATATTATATTTTTAAATTTAAATAAATAAATAAAATAAATATAATTATATATATATATATATATATATATATATATATATATATATATATATATATTTCTTCAAGCAGAAGTAATATATTTAAATTTAATAATATATATATAATTTTAAAAAATATATATTTAATTTTAAAAAAATTATAAAAATATATAATTAATTTTAAAAATATACATAATGAATTTTAAAAATATTATAAATTATTAAATGTTTAATTTAATATATATATATATATATATATATATATATTTCTTCAAGCAAAAGTAATGTATATAAATTTAATTATATATATATATATATATATATATATATATATATATATTTCACCCAACGCCTCTTAAGAGGCGTTAATGGTCCTTAACGCTTCTGTAGAGGCGTTAATGTGATAACGCTTGTGCATGAGCGTTTTTCAGCTGTTAACGTCTATATAGGAGCATTTATGGCACCAGATACCTCTCATCGATTCGAAACAAAAAATACAACATACAAATCTCGTTTTATATGCGATTAAACTCCGCACGAACAATACAGACCCAAAAATTAATTTTTTCTACTCTTGTAAATCACAAAAACAACAAAGAAAATGAGAAGAAATTGTTAGGTTTCCTTCAATCTTATAACCATCGCGCGGGGTGGGGGAAGGACACGAGCAGTATTCTTTCAGCCTGCAAAGGCATTATGGTCATTTCACGCGGAGGAGGTGGTGTTTGTTAAAGTAAGGGGTTGTATAAGGTAAAAGCCACCAAATGCACCCAGTACCAATCACCAATGCTACCTACAACCTATACATCTATTCCAAAGTCTTCTAGCACATGATTAATCAGATCAGCCATCAATACCAGAACATGCCACAAATTGCATAGTCATGATTTACACATTAATTGCACAGATATTCAAATCATCTAAAAAATGAAGCGGATAAACAAAAAATTATATGCATCTCCTCCAGAACATAATCCTTAGCTGCCCCTCTCCAAACACCTCAAACATGAATCCAACAACTCTATGAGCAAAATATATGTAAACTCAAGGAGTGCATAACTAAAATTTAAGATAACTAATGAAACATAATGAAAGATGAAGATCATAGCACATGGAACAATCGTGCAAATGAATGAAACAGAGACAATGAGATAGGAACCGGAGCACACCTTAGTCGAGCCAAGACGAAGAGCTAGGCAAGTAGTGTATAGGTAGCGGCTACCTTTTCTTCTTCCACTCACTCCTATTTTCCTTCGATTCTTCTCTACTCCCGCTCTCTGATATTCTTTGATCGCTCTCTGGCATCTCTCTTCCTCTCACTCTTAATTTCTCTTTCTCTCGAACCTCTCAAGCTCTCCTTTTTCATTCCTCCCCTCAACTTCACTCACGCTTTCTGTTTTCTAGCTTGCCCTTCGCTCCCCTCTCCGCGAATTCTGCTTTCCTTCCACTTGCTTTCAACCAACTCCACTACCTTCCATTTGCTTCCTCTCCTTCTTCACGATTCTTCCTTTTCTTTTTATTTTTTTTCATTTCCCTTTCCACCTTATTTCTTTTCTTTTCTCTCTTCTCTTTTTTTTTTTTTTCTCCTTTCTTCTTCCTCTTTTTTTTTTCCCTTTATTTCTAAAAGAAAATATGTACATATAAGAAAATAATAATAATAATAATAATAACATTAATAATAAAAACAGTAAGATGGAAGTGAAAATAAAAAATGAAACAAAAAAATAAAATATTTTGTTAAATAGATAAATTGAAAAATACTAAAATGATCATTTGGACAAAATACAGTGTCTACACCTTATCATCATTATTACCTCTTGTCTAGTTGTTATGGGATGTATTCCTTCCTGAAACCGTCAGTCTACCTTTCCCTCATTTCCTTTGATAACCTTCCAAACATTTTTCCCCCTTTTGTTCCAAATTGCTTTTGGCTTCTATCTTCACTCCTCTACTTGTTTGTTATTGGTTGTTGTTGTTATCCGTATTTGCAAGCTCCCCTGAGAAATACCCTCTATAAGAACTTGTTTTTCTTTCATTATAGTCTCTAATAGATTAGACGGATTCACCAGACCTTGATTGACATGGCATTTACTACTAGTTTCTCCCCCTACTCTCTCTTCAGTTATTTTTGATAATGCATTTGTAATTTCTGTCCCATCAGTCTGGTTGGGATGTATCTTATTTTTGTCCCCTCCATTCCCTTCATCAGATCTACTAGAAGAGTCATTATAGTTCATCAAGACCTTCCCTTTAAGCTCCTCTTCTCTTTGCCTTTTCTCCCTACTATCATTGACTGACAGAAAGTCCACTTGTTCTAGGACTTTATTAACATTAATTTCTCCTATCTTTCCAACTGATTGAATATTGCTAAGAGTTTTATCTTTCCTTTCAACTAATCTATGGTGTCTTGATTGTGTAGCAAGGTTGAAATGCTCATATACATAAAGAATTGAGAAAAAAAGCATACAGGTGCCATTTTTTTTGGTTGACAATTTTGTTCATGTATTTTCTTGCTTGCTCGTTATGATGTATAAATTATATTAGGTAAATTTTGTTCACAATTTTGCTTGCTAGTTCACACATTTGCCTGGCAGTGTTCAAACTTTTAGTCCTTTAGTTTCCTTCTATATTATGTCAATGGATTAGCTAAACCAAAGGCGAAACGTCAAAAATTACTCTAGAACAAAAGAAAATGTTGTTTTTCAAACTTCCAATTTTTTCATTCATTGTTAAACTCAAATTCTTTGTGCATTAACCATATTGTTTATCAGACTGTTTCAAATCAGGCATGGTGTAAGTCCTTCAAGCAATTTCTTTTATTCATTGCTTGTACAAGAAGTAATCATTAAGCCATGAGCACAGTACAAGCAAACCATGTAAAGGAACAAAGAAAACGACGACGTTCCTGATGATTCTTATTGGCATCCTTTTACTAGACCTTCAAATAGGCATTTTAAGATGTAAACATCATAAGAATGACAGTTTAAAATACCATTTTCCCATAAGATGCTTAACTTTTAGTTTCAAGAAATGGGTAATCAGTATAACCTACAGCAGGATCAGGGTTAGTAAGGTAAAATGTTGCCCTGTCATACTTGTTTAAAGGAGCATTAAGCTTGAATCTCTCTGGTAAATCTGGATTAGCCAGGAATATACAACCATAAACAACAAGATCTGCTCGGTTCTCTGCGATAGCTTTATTCCCATCTTCTCGTTGATAGCCTCCAGCAACAAGAAAAGTGCCATTGAAGGCCTTTCTCATTGGCACAAGACTCTCAGAGCATTCAAATTTTTCTCCAACGGTCTTCATTCTTGGTTCCACCATATGACAGTATGCAAGACCATATTTATTCAGGGCATTAGCCAAGTAAACTCCCAATTCTTCTGGATTGGAATCTCCTGCTTCATGATAGTCTTGGAATGGCGATAATCTAATTCCCACTCTTTCTGCACCAATTTCATCAACAATAGCTTCAACAATTTCAAAAGCAAATCGACAACGATTCTCAAGTGACCCGCCATATTTATCTGTTCTATCATTCACTTGATCTTTCAAAAATTGCTCAATTAAGTAACCATGAGCTCCATGAATCTCTACTCCGTCAAAACCTACAATTACACAAGTATCATCATTCTAAAGATGCTGCATCTGGTTTGAATTATACAATATGTGCACAATATTATTAATAAGTTACCAGCTTCTATAGCATTTCTTGCAGCAGGTCTGAAGTCATTAACGATACCAAGAATTTCATCTGTCCTTAGCCGCCTTGGTGGAGAGGAATATTCTGGGAAACTAAGTAGTGGCTTGTCTGTAGAAGAGATTGGGGCCTGCCCGTTTGGCTGTAAACCTGTCCAATACAAAATGGAAGATCTACATTACATTATCTTTTTCTAATAAAATTATTTATTCTGCAAGAAATTAATAACATATACGAATAAGTATAGCCACAAAATCCTGTCACGTGATGGAATAATTAATCAGATAATTCAATTAATACAATTAATAACATTATTTTATTATATATCGATCAATAACATGACCATAAAACATGATTTAAAACAAGGTATATAACAAAGAATTTGTATATATGTTTTATAGAGCTGTGTCTAAAGTTACCTGGATTGGAAAGTCTTCCAGAGTGCCAAAGCTGGACAAAAAAGACACCACCTTTGGCATGAACAGCATCCACAATGGGTTTCCATGCCTCCACTTGCTCTTTTGTCCAAAGACCAGGTGCGTCTGGATAACTTCAGATAGAAAATAGATCTCATTTAATAAATCATTCTGGAAAAAAGAAGTAAACTGGAAGATCAATAATAAGATGCAGCATTACCCATGAGCAGTGTCAGAGATGCCAGTAGCTTCTGCTATCAATAGACCCCCTTTGGAAGTTCTCTGGGAGTAATACAAAATAGCAAGGGGCTGAAGAACATTATTATAAGATCTTTCTCTGGTCAATGGTGCCAAAACAACTCTGAGCATGCAAAAGGACACTATCAGAAATTAAAAATCACAAATCTTTGACCGAAAGCACTGAAAAACATTGAGATTTCGTTACAGTTAATCAATCCCCAGCTGGGTTTTTTATCAAACAACTGTCTTGCAACATAGGAATTGAAAAGAGACAGTAAATGCGTGAGTACCTATGGGACAGATTGAATTTACCCATCTTGTAAGGAGTGAGAAGAGGAGCAGTTGATTCTTCAGCTTGAGGAGACATTTTATTACAAGCGTTTTCTGGTTCGTTTTTCAGCAACTTGTGTGTTTGGTTATGTGAGAATGAAGAAATGGAGAATTTGATTGAGTATTTATAGTGTTGCAGAAGATTCTGGAAAGTGTTTAGCCTACCCTTGGTCAATTTGGTACTGCGGTGTCCCTTTGTATATATGATTTTCTCTGATAACGACTCCTTTGTCGGTTGTATATGATCAGCTAAGTTGAATGTTGACAGAATACGGTCTCCATTGCAAGTTCCGAAATATCACAACGTAAATTTCTTTGGTACAACAGTCAAGCCTTCCAGCATGTTACTATTCTATGGATGCAAATTAATTTTGGTGAATCCCTTGATTTATTCCTCCTCTCCACCACCACCACACCACCCACACCACCCCCCCCCCCCCCCCCCCCAAAACAGACACCCACACCAAACTTCATTGTGTATGAACCATTACCTGATTTAAGCCAAACCTTGTTGTTTATATCACTTTCTGGTTCAATTAGAGTTGAACCGTGGTTGGATCAATACCTTTAAATATATAAATATTTTATCAAAAATATTAAAATGTCAAAATAATATATATATATATATATATATATATATATATATATATATATATATATATATATATATATATATATATATATATATTATATTATTAAAAAATTAATTTTTTAAAAAATATTCTAATTTTTAATTTATATAAGAAGAAGAGAGTAAAAACAAAATATAAAGAAAAGAATGGAATAATGATATAAATTTATGTAAATGACATGTATTGACTATTTCATACAAAATAATGACCCGAGTTGTGTTAAATGAAATTTCAAATTAAATATATCTAAAGAGATATTTTTAACTTTACTTATAAATAGTTTTGAGTTTATAAAAGTTTAAAAGTTCAGTTCAATTAAGAAAACATTTGAGAATTTAAAAAAAATTAAAAAAAAATTGAAAACCATTTCAAACCTAAACTAATTTGATTTTGATTAGTTTTTGGCCAGTTTTTACCAAGTTTTGACCGGTTCACTATTCATTGACCGATTTTTTGCTCACTTTTTTTTTTGTCATCTAAACAAGTAGTTTAAGTTGGTTCACGGTTCAGGTATGGTCCAGTTCTCATAACACTAATAAATTTTATCAAAACGAGTTACAAAAATAGTCTTAACACTTAAAAATTATTACCAAATATATTACTATTATTAACCAATAATAGAAATTGTTTATCAATATTGTTTATTACTTTTGTAGTTGTTATCTAATGACTTAATAATTTATATTTTACTAAGTCAATTTTAAAAAAAAAAACAATGATTTTAGAAACAAAATAAAATCCCTATTTTTAATATTTTTAAAATAACTTCATATAATATAAGTAATTGAGTCAACTAATAACTATATAAGCATTAACCAATACAAATTAATATTTTCTGTTAATAGTTAGTCACTGATAAATATATCTAATAATAATTTTTAAATATTATGTATTATTTTAATAAATTGAAAATATCAAAATTATATTTAATAATTATAATAAATATTGAGACCAAAATAATATTTTTTTGGTTTATAAGAGAAAATTAAACTCTAAATTTCTTAAATACTATTTAAGTCACTCTTCGTCATTAACTCACTTCTAATAATTTATATTTATTTATGCATATTTATATTTATAACTTTTCTTATTTCTCTTAATTTTATTTATTTATTTTTTCCAATTTCACTTTTACAAAATAACTAATGTGTGCGAAATTGAGTGTAA
The DNA here is from genome assembly GCA_022379115.2 of Bauhinia variegata. NCBI lineage: Eukaryota > Viridiplantae > Streptophyta > Magnoliopsida > Fabales > Fabaceae > Bauhinia > Bauhinia variegata. The sequence goes on along the minus strand of CM039434.1, from coordinate 16,749,801 downwards.
AAATAGTAATGTTTTTGAATATTCATTTCTTACAGACTATTTTACTTTTTTTAGTTTAATTGTATTTTTGAATAATTTTACTCCTACAGTGTACAAGTATGCATATAGCATTTTCATTTCATTTTTTTTTTCTTTTTCCTCATCAATATAACCTCTAAATAAGAAAAAAAAATTAAAACAAAAGGACCACATTAAACATTCAGGAAGAGATTATGTGTACATTTAAATTAGTTTATTTTTTAATAATTGATCATGGATTTTTCTCTTGACATAATGTACCAAGATGGGTAAAATGTACAATAAGATGGGCCGTCTTATTTTAAAATTTTTTAGGGAAATACAATTTGAATTTTTTATTTATTTTAAAAAATTGGTTTATAAAATGAAAACACTATTAAGGATGACAATTCGGCAGGTTTGAGGCGGGATTCCCACTCTCAACCTCATCTCGATATTTAAAGGATGGTCTCATCTCCAACCCAAATTTTGTCGGGTCTTTATGAAGATTTCCATTTTCATCCTTTTTAAATATCCATTCCTTTGATATTTGTCTTATTTACCCAAAAATTATTATAAATTTTACAAAATCATTAAAAATCTCCTAAAATAATATAACATAAATAACTCCAACATAAATATTATAGTCATAATTATCAAGATTGAAATAAATCTCATAAAGAATGTTTGAGATAAATAATTCTTAAATATCATCATGTTTATAAATCAATTGCAATCATAACATTTAAGAAGTGATCAAATAATCAGCTTTTGGTGTTTGCTTGTTTAGGGTTTAATCAGTTTAGGTTTTCCTTTTTATATAATAATCAATTCAATTTTAAATTTTTAACATGTATTGGTATTTAGTGGAGCACTTAGTGTGTATTAGTGTGGTGAAATATTAATTGGTATTTGCTTATTTAGGCTTTAATCAATTTAGCTTTATGTATTTATATAATAATTAATTTAGTTTTATATTTTTAATGCATATTAGTATTTGGTGGAACACTTTATATGTATTAATATGGTAAAATACTATAATGTTATTATAACATTATTTTATGTATTTATTATATATAAAAAATTAAAAATTTATGATGTAATATATCTAATTATAAATATGTACATATTAATATATGGACACATTATATTTTATTATAATATATGTATACACACATATATACACTACCCATCCCTGGCTCCGTACCCATAGAAACACCTATTAAAATCTCTATCTCTATTATCATTCCCACATGTAATTTTTATGCTTCACTAGCTATCCCTATACCCAATTGGATAAAAATGACGAGACTTCAACGTTATGGGTCAAATTACTATCCCTAAACATTATCGATAATTACACTGAACTAGTTATATAAAAATAATATTCAGTCCAACGAAAATATTACGTCCACTAATAATTCAAAAATAAGTGTGGAATGTATATATTTTAAATTAATTAGTGTACAGGATGAATATAGGCAATCACCTCTTAGATCAAATAGTATGCATGAAAAATTAAAACGAAGTGGCTAGTAAGATTATTTTTAATAGAGATATTATAAAGAGTTACATACCTTATATAATTTTAAAAAATAATTTCAATTATTGGAAAGCAACTATAATAATTCATGTCAAGCCTCAAGAGCAATTTAAAAAAGAAGTTGTATAATTTATTAAGTGGGTTATAATTTTTGATTATAATTAATTCTTATAACGACGTGAAATAAGATATGAAATCCACTTAAAAATTTTACAAAATATCATTAGAGTAAAAAATTGAGTTACATAAAGTAATAAAAAAATTATGACATCATAAAATTTATTAAAAAAATAATTAAAATAAATATAACCAACTTAACACCTTTTTCAAAAGATTCAATCCATCATTATTTTGTGATTTATTGAATTTTTATTTTGACTTTTATCATCAACTTTAAAGATTCAACCGATGCAATGAACAAAATTTAGCCCGCAACAAAGCAGACCAAATAAAATATAAGTGATGCACATTTATATATATATATATATATATATATATATATATATATATATATATATATATATATATATATATATATTACTTTTTTTATCTCTTTTATTTATAGTTTCTCTTCTACAATAACTTATAAACCAAAGGTATATATTGAGGTGCATAACATTTTCCTTAAAATATGATCACCATGTGGAGTCAAGTATCACATTTGTCAGCAAAAACACTAGTTTCCATATATATATATATATAATCAATGCGTGTGAGTGTGTATATATATATATCAATGCATGTGAGTATATATATATATATCTCAATGCATGTGAGAGCACCAAAATATGTTGCCCAAATCAATAATCACAAGCAAATTCACCCACGTGGTTCTTCATAAGATATATATTCATTAATAAAATAAAGGGCAACCTTGTTCAATTTCTTTCTTCCTCTTCTGTGCTGGTTTCTCTATTATGATTTGGATGTATATATAGAACTTCATCACTTGATCACAACTTCGTAATCCAATATATATGGTTATTATTGCTAAGGAAAATGGAGCCAGCAGCAAGAACTAAATGCATCCACGTAGCAACAAAGTAAATGAATAAAAAGTGAAAATCCTAGGAAAAAAAAAATACAAGAACCAAAACCCGTATAAAAATTGGTATTCTCTTCTATATTTCTTTTCTTTGCATGTTGCCGTGTTGCAATCGCAGTCTCTCTTTTCTATTAGTTTAATACAGTTTTTCTCGTCCTTCAGCCTCTGTTTTTCCTTTGTGGTGGGTGTGTATGGGAACTGTGACTACTCTTATACAGGACACAAGTCTACGTACAAAAAAGAATCAACCCTACTCAAATGGTTGCAACAGCTTCATTTCCCCAAAATATGCCATTAAAAATAGAGTCATTACGAGCTTTCCAGATTCTCCAAAGAATAAAGAAGGCCAGAGACACCAGTTTTATAGATTCAGGTTCACATTTGAGTAGCTCACCTAAAGCAAACCACTAGTTTTTGAAATTCTATGAAGGAAGGTTCTCAGCTTTGATGGCTAGTTTTGAGCAGAATCTTTCTACTTTGGGACATGTAGCAAGCACATACATGGACAGCTGAATCTAGTTCTCCTTCACAAAAAGAGCAATTTGTTGATCTCACGTCGAGTCTTTTAAAGATGGTGAGTTTGTTGGGATTACCTCATGTAACGCTCTCCATAAAAATATCTTGATTTTACTTGGAGCTTTTAGTCTCCAAACATCAGATCAGGGGCTACTAGGTTGAGCCTGGACATAATGGTTAGGAGGATAGAAAATTTGGAAGGCTTCCTTATATTCAAGGGATAACAGATAGACAAGGGAGCTCATTTCATGCCAGCCTAATTTGTCATTCCCATCAAGGATTTTCAAGCCTTTAATCAAATTGGCATCTTCTTCAATAACCCTTGCTTTGATAGCTTCTGCATCCCAGCATTTAGATCTCCAATCCATTAGCTGCAACAACCAGAAGATTTCCAAATTGCTTGACTCTAAAGGTCTAGGACTGAATGGAAACCCATAAAGACATTGGGGGTCTTCAAATATATTCAGGGTTGAGTGTCTTCCCACCTGCCATCTCCTATGTTTGACAATGATTTGCCTTCCATCAAGGATACTTCTCCACCCCCAGGACACATTCCTTGTCACTTACAACTACATAAAAGGGATATTAGGGAAATATTTCCCTTTGTAAATCTAATAGAATAGAGTATCTTCCCCTTTCACTGGTCTCCAACAATGTTTAGCTAGAAGAGATAGATTGAAGGCTCTGAGATCCTTGAAACCCAAACCACCTTCCTTTTTCTATTTGCACATCGTCTCCCAACTATTCCATTGCACATCGTCCTAAGATAGCAAAGAATTTTTCCAACTACTGAGCTTTAAGGCTAGTATGTCCTTAATGGCTGCAAATGTCTCCTTCTATTTATTCACAACGGCAAGGAGGCCAAGGTATTTGTCCTGCGCACCTATATTCTGGATCCTCAATAGCTCAACTAGCCTTAATATCTTAGGTTGAGGGGTGTTCACATTGAAGAAAAGCCCTGATTTGGGTAGGTTTACCTTTTGCCTGCTGACTTCCTCATAGCTGGCCAAAAGTTCTTTTGAGAGTTAACATTTCTCCTTCAGCTGCCTTAACAAAAACCATGAGTCATCAACGAAGAGTAGATGATTAATAGATGGGCTTCTTCTACTGATCTTGAGCCCTTGAAGTTGCCCATGTCCCTCAGCTTGCTAAGCAAAAAGGAAAATCCTAGTTGCTGTAGTGACATTTGTTTAACCAGTTCCTAACTTTCTTCTCCTAATTCTTCATTTCAGCCATAAAGAGCATATATGGGGAATGAGATTTGCTTATCCTTTTCAATGTGTGAACTGTTGGGGGATTCCCCATATCCTGACAGTTCCAAAAAATACGCTTCATGTGGGTGCTTAATCCCATTTTAGGCTAGGATCACCCAGCTCTCCAAAGTTACTATCAATCTCCATCAGGCATTGTTTCTTGCAATTGCTCTCTTCAATTATGATTTCCTTCCTCTTGTTCAGCGTGAAATTCACTTTTGAAATCACCTTATCATCACTATTGCCTCTTGTTTAGTTGTTATGGGATGTATTCCTTCCTGAAACCGTCAGTCTACCTTTCCCTCATTTCCTTTGATAACCTTCCTAACTTTTCCCCCTCTTTTGTTTCAAATTGCTTTTGGCTTCTATCTTTACTCTTCTACTTGTTTGTTGTTGGTTGTTGCTGTTATCCTTAAATGCAAGCTCCCCTGAGAAATACCCTCTATAAGAACTTGTTTTTCTTTCATTACAGTCTCTAATAGATTAGACGGATTCACCAGACCTTGATTGACATGGCATTTACTGCTAGTTTCTCCCCCTACTCTCTCTTCAGTTATTTTTGATAATGCACTTGTAATTTCTGTCCCATCAGCCTAGTTGGGATGTATCTTACTTTTGTCCCCTCCATTCCCTTCATCAAATCTACTAGAAGGGTCATTATAGTTCATCAAGACCTTCCCTTTAAGCTCCTCTTCTCTTTGCCTTTTCTCCCTACTATCATTGACTGACAGAAAGTCCACTTGTTCTAGGATTTTATTAACATTAATTTCTCTTATCTTTCCAACTGAGTGAATATTGCTAAGAGTTTTATCTTTTCTTTCTACTAATCTATGGTGTCTTGATTGTGTAGCAAGGTTGAAATGCTCATATACATAAAGAATTAAGAAAAAAAGCATACAGATGCCATTTTTTTTGGTTGACAATTTTGTTCGCATATTTTCTTGCTTGCTAGTTATGATGTGTAAATTATATCAACTAAATTTTGTTCACAATTTTGCTTGCTAGTTCACACATTTGCCTGGCAGTGTTCAAACTTTTAGTCCTTTAATTTCCTTCTATATTATGTCAATGGATCAGCTAAACCAAAGGGGAAAAGTCAAAGATTACTCTAGAACAAAAGAAAATGATGTTTTCCATACTTCCAATTTTTTCATTCATTGTTAAACACAAATCTGATTCTTTGTGCATTAGCCATATTGTTTATCAGACTGTCTCAAATCAGGCATGGTGTAAGTCCTTCAAGCAATTTCTTTTATTAATTTCTTGTACAAGAAGTAATCATTAACCAACACACTCAAGCCATGAGCACAGTACAACCAAACCATGTAAAGGAACAAAGAAAACGATGACGTTCCTGATGATTCTTATAGGCATCCTTTGACTAGACCTTTAAATAGGAAATGTAAGATGAAAACATCATAAGAATGACAGTTTAACATACCATTTTGCCTTAAGATGCTTAACTACTAGTTTCAAGAAATGAGTAATCAGTATAACCAACAACAGGATCAGGGTTAGTAAGGTAAAATGTTGCCTTGTCGTACTTGTTTAGAGGAGCATTAAACTTGAATCTCTCTGGTAAATCTGGATTAGCCAAGAATATACGACCATAAACAACAAGTTCTGCTTGGTTCTCTACGATAGCCTTATTCCCATCTTCTCGTTCATAGCCTCCAGCAACAAGAAAAGTGCCATTGAAGGCCTTTCTCATTGGCACAAGACTCTCAGAGCATTCAAATTTTTCTCCACCGGTCTTCATTCTTGGTTCCACCATATGACAGTATGCAAGACCATATTTATTCAGGGCATTAGCCAAGTAAACTCCCAATTCTTCTGGATTGGAATCTCCTGCTTCATGATAGTCTTGGAATGGCGATAATCTAATTCCCACTCTTTCTGCACCAATTTCATCAACAACAGCTTCAACAATTTCAAAAGCAAATCGACAACGATTCTCAAGTGACCCGCCATATTTATCTGTTCTATCATTCACTTGATCTTTCAAAAATTGCTCAATTAAGTAACCATGAGCTCCATGAATCTCTACTCCGTCAAAACCTACAATTACACAAGTATCATCATTTTAAAGATGCTGCATCTAGTTTGAATTATACAATATCTGCACAATATTATTAATAAGTTACCAGCTTCTATAGCATTTCTTGCAGCAAGTCTGAAGTCATTAACGATACTAGGAATTTCATCTGTCCTTAGCCGCCTTGGTGGAGAGGAATATTCTGGGAAACTAAGTAGTGGCTTGTCTGTAGAAGAGATTGGGGTCTGCCCATTTGGCTGTAAACCTGTCCAATACAAAATGGAAGATATACATTACATTATTTTTTTCTAATACAAAATCATTCATTCTGCAGAAAATTAATAATATATAAGAACAAGTATAACCATAAAATCATGTCACATAATCATATAATTAATCAAAAAATTCAATTAATACAATTAGCAACATTATTTTATTATATATCGACCAATAACATGACCATGAAACATGATTTAAAACAAAGTATATAACAAAGAAATTGTATACATGTTTTATAGACCAAAAAACAGATAAGAACAAGTATAGCCACAAAATCTTGTTACCTGATCATGTAATTAGTAGAATTATTTTATTATATATCGAATAATAACATGACCATGAGACATGATTTAAGACAAAGTATAAAACAAAGAATTTGTTCTATAAGTATATATGTTTTATAGAGCAGAAAGTCAACTGTGTCTAAAGTTACCTGGATTGGAAACTCTTCCAACATGCCAAAGCTGGACAAAAAAGACACCACCTTTGGCATGAACAGCATCCACAATGGGTTTCCACGCCTCCACTTGCTCTTTTGTCCAGAGACCAGGTGTGTCTGGATAACTTCAGATAGAAAATAGATCTCATTTAATAAATCATTCTGTAAAAAAGAAGTAAACTTGAAGATCAATAATAAGATGCAGCAGTACCCTTGAGCAGTGTCAGAAACGCCAGTAGCTTCAGCTATCAATAGACCACCTTTTGAAGTTCTCTGGGAGTAATACAAAATAGCAAGGGGCTGAGGAACATTATTATAAGATCTTTGTCTTGTCAATGGTGCCAAAACAACTCTGAGAATGCAAAATTACACCATCAGAAGTTAAAAATCACAAATCACAAATCAATCCCAGCGGGATTTTTTATCAAACAACTGTCTTGCAACATAGGAATTGAAAAGAGACAGTAAATGCGTGAGTACCTATGGGACAGATTGAATTTACCCATCTTGTAAGGAGTGAGAAGAGGAGCAGTTGATTCTTCAGCTTGAGGAGACATTTTATTACAAGCGTTTTCTGGTTCGTTTTTCAGCAACTTCTGCGTTTGGTTATGTGCGAATGAAGAAATGGAGAATTTGATAGATTATTCAGAAGATTCTGGAAAGTCTTTAGCCTACCCTTGGTCAATTTGGTACTGCGGTGCCAAGATTTTCTCGTGAGAAAATCCCTTTGTATATATGATTTTCTCTGACAAGACTCCTTTGTCGGTAGTATATGATCAGTTAAGTTGAATGTAGACAGAACACCGTCTCCATTGCAAGTTCCGAAATATCCCAACGTGGACTTCTTTGGTATAACAGTCAAGCCTTCCAGCATGTTACTATGGATGCAAATTAATTTCAGTGAATCCCTTGATTTATCCCCAACCCACAGGAATCTTCATTGTGTATGAACCATTGCCTGATTTAAGCCAAACTTTGTGGTTTATATCACTTTCTTTTTTCAATCTACGAAGTATTTTTTTTTTTTTTAATAAAATTCTCCATTCTATTTTGTATAACAAATTCTAGTGTTTTGAAAACCAAATCAAAAATTGAATCGATAGAAGAAATGATTCACGGTTTAGTGATTCAATTAGAATCGAACCGTGGTTGAATTAATATTTTTAAATATATAAATATTTTATTAAAAATATCAAAATAATATATATATATATATATATATATATATAAAATAAATTTTATTAAAAAGGTTAATTTTTTAAAAATTGCTCTAATTTTTAATTTATATATAAAAAAAAAAAAGAGTAAAAAAATATAAGAAAAGAATGAAGTAATGACACAAATTTATATTAATGACATGATTATTTCATACAAAGCAATGGCTCAAGTTATATTAAATAAAATCCTTAAAGAGATATTTTTATTTTTATTTATAAATACAAGTTTCATATAACGTTATAGATTATTTTTTTGTAATTAGAAGATTTGAGTCTATAAAAATTCTTCTCTTATAATCAAGTTAGGTTCAAATATGAAAATTTTTTAGAATTTTAAAATGTTCTTTTTTAAAAGAAAAATTGAAAACAAAATTCAAACCTAAACTAACTCGATTTTGATCAATTTTTGGCTAATTTTTACTGAGTTTTCACCAGTTCACTGATTCATTGACCAATTTTCTGCTCATTGACTTTTGTCATCTAAACGAACTAGTTTAAGTCAATTTACGGTTCGAACAATCAAATCGACCGCTCCAGTCTAATTCTCTGAACAATAATAAATTCTATCAAAACGAATTATCAAAATAGTCTTAACACTTAAAAATTATTATCAAATACATTACTGTTACTAACCATTAATAAAAACTACTTATCTATTTTATTTATTACTTATGTAGTTATTGTATGATGAATTGATTATTTATATCTTACTAAATCACTTTAAAAAAAATATAAAAGATAATAATTTTAAAAACATCATTATTTTTAATATCTTTTAAAATGACTTAATAAGCTATAAGTTTTGAGTTAACAAATAACTATATAAACATTAACCAGTAAAAATTAGTATTTTATGTTAATAATTAGTGATAAAGAGATGTCTCTAAGAATAATTTTTTAAATATTATGAATTATTTTAATAAATTTAAAATATTAAAATTATATTTAATAATTATAATAAATATTGAAATCAAAATAATATTTTTTTTTAAAAATTATTTGATCTTGATGTGCGTTTTAAAAATTGTTATGGTTAGTATTTGCTATGGATATTCCTGTTGTGATTGCGTTTTCATGGGTACCATACCAACCTGGTGACGTAATGGAGTGCGTAGGATAGGAAGCCCCGGTCGGACAAGGAAGCCATATGGTGATGTAATGGAGTGCGTAGGAACTAGGAGCTCATTGGTTACGTAGCATTAGCAACTTTCTCGGGTCAATTTCTTCAAAAGACACAAAAATGAAATTCAATTATTAAAATATCACTTCTCAACAATTATTTCTCTATATATTATAAAAACGGTTGAAGTTTAAGGATGCCAAGTCAAATGGCACCAAATAAATAGCGTTTTGATGGAAGAATAAAAATAGAAGTGATTGAAATCTAAAAACAAATATGATTATTTGTACATTAGTTTTGAATTAGCGTTATTTAAATAATTAATTTCTATTTTTGTGTTTTTAAGAGAAATTAATCATTTTCTTGTTAAATCTTTGATTTTTGACCAGTTATACTATTTGTATATTTTTTGTTTTGGTTATAAGAGAAAATTAAATTCTAAACTTTTTAAATACTATTTAAACCGCTACTCTATTAACTCACTTCTAATAGTTTATATTTATATTTTTAATATTTCTCTTAATTTTATTTATTTTTATTTTTAAAATTTCACTTTTACAAAATAACTAAAATAAAAAAATTTTAGATAAATAATTCTTGAATATCATCATGTTTATAAAGCAATTGTAATCATAACATTTAAGAAGTGATCAAATAATTAGCTTTTGGTGTTTGCTTGGTTAGGGTTTAATCAATTTAGCTTTTCTTTTTTATATAATAATCAATTCAGTTTTAAATTTTTAATATGTATTAGTGTTTGGTGGGGCACTTAAGTGTGTATTAGTGTGGTGAAATATTAATTGGAATTTTCTTATTTATGGTTTAATCAATTTAGCTTTTTATTTTATATAATAATTAATTTAGTTTTAAACTTTTAATGCATATTAGTACTTGGTAGGACACTATATGCATTAATATGGTCAAATACTACAGCGTTATTATAATATTATTTTATGTATTTATTATATGTATAAAATTAATTGCAATCATTGAAATGCAATTATAATAATTCATATTAACATATGAGTTACTTTTAAGAGTAACTCTAAAAAGGAGTTTTACAATTTATAAGGTGGGTTACAACTTTTGATTATAATTAATTTATTAGATTATAATTAATCTTTATAATGATGTGAAATAATGTATGAGATTCACTTAAAATGATACACATTTATATTTTTACATTTTTTTTTAATTTTCTATCTCTTTTATTTATAATTTCACTTCTATAATTACTTAAAAACCAAAGGTATATATTGAGGTGCATAACATTTTCCTAAAAATATGATCACCATGTGAAGTCAAGTATCACAATTGTCAGCAAAAACACTAGTTTTATATATATATATCGATGCATGTGAGACGGCCAAAATATGTTGCCCAAATCAATAATCACAAGCATATTCACCCACATGGTTCTTCATAAAATATATATTCATTAATAAAATATATATATTTCTTTCTTACTCTTCTGTGCTGGTTTCTCTGTTTGATTTGGATGTATATATATAACTTCATCACGTGATCACAACTTCGTAATCCAATATATGGTTATTATTGGCTAAGGAAAATGGAGCCAGCAGCAAGCATTAAATGCATCCATCTAGTAACAAAGTAAATAAATAAAAGTCAAAATCCTAGAAAAAAAAATAAAATACAAGAACCCTAATGGAAACTCTGACTACTCCTATACAGTACATAAGCCTACGTACAAAAGTATCAACCCTACTCAAATTGCTTCAACAAATTCTTCATAGTCACTTACAGCTTGGGAAGCAACTGCTTCACTTCCCCAAAAGATGCCATTAAAAATAGAGTCATTATGAGCTTTCCAAATTCTCCAGAGAATAAACAAGGCCAGAGACACCAGTTTTAATGGCTCAGAAATTTTCTCTTTTAGAAAAAAGAGCATTAACAAAACTTTTGACCATAAAAGGATAGGACAAAACTCAAAGGTCTGCATCGAAAAGAATTGCATTAAAACCAATGGACAAATATACTACCCGAAACCAAAAAGAGAGCTTTACTAAGACCCAAAACAAGCATCTACAGATAACATCAACATACTCAACAAATAACTTTGATGATATTATACTACATATTATTAGATATTAGATTACCCGCTCTTTTGTTTCAAACTCTTAAATAGTGTTTGGTTGGAGGGGAAATTTTAAAAAAATCTCCTCATTTGGTTCAACACAAGTAGCAAGAGAGGAGACCAAAGATTTGAGGTAAAAATTCCTCCCCTCTTCTTCTTTCCTTCCCTTTCAAAAATAGGGCATCAATTTATCTCCCATTTCTCCTCCATTAACACTCCTTTCCTTGGAACCAAACAGTGTATTACCTTTGTCCATAAATTCATTAGTTTCATTCCATTGAAGAAGAAATCTTTTAGCATCCTTCTATATCAGCTCCATGTTTCAGATAGGCCAAAGGCACAACCTCAATCATCTCTCTAGTGCTAAATTAGCTCCAAAAAGTAGTTTTGGTTTCAAACTTCCATTTTATTTTATTTTATTTTTCACATTCGTAAACAGAATTACATATAAGCTCTATGAAGTTAAATACAAATATGATTATTCGTGCGTTAGCCATAGTCTAACAGACTACAGTTCAAATTAAGCACTGTACAGTAAGTCCTTCAAGCAATTTCTTTTATTAATTTCTGGTTGAAATCATTAACCAGTAATCTCAAGACAAGAGCACAGTACAAGTGAATCATCAGAGTTAAAAGAACAAAGAAATTGATGACATTCTCAGTGATTCTTTTTGACATTATGTTGACATTATGTTGACATCCTTTTACTAGAACTTCAATAGGAACAGATTAAAATGGCATTCTCCCATAGGATGCTTAAATACTGTTTTCAAGAAATGGATAGTCAGTATAACCAACAACGGGATCAGAAGTGTAGAAAGTTTTTCTGTTGTACTTGTTTAGAGGAGCATTGAGCTTGAATCTCTTTGGCAAATCTGGATTAGCCAAGAAAAAACGACCATAAGCCACAAGATCTGTCCGATTCTCGGCAATAGCCTTGTTCCCATCTTCACGATCATAACCTCCAGCAACCATGAAAGTGCCATTGAAGGCTTTTCTCATTGGCAAAAGACTCTGAGAGCATTTGACTTTTCCTCCAACAGTCATCATTCTTGGCTCCACCATGTGGCAGTACAGAACACCATATTTATTCAAGGCATTAGCCAAGTAAAGCCCTAACGCTTCTGGATTGGAATCTCCAGAATCATGATAGTTTGCGAATGGTGAAAATCTAATTCCAACTCTTTCTGCTCCAATTTCATTAACAACAGCTTCAACAATTTCCAAAGCGAACCTACATCGATTCTCAAGTGACCCACCATATTTATCTGTTCTGTCATTCACTTGATCTTTTAGAAATTCGTCAATTAAGTAACCATGAGCTCCATGGATCTCAACTCCATCAAAACCTACAGTTAGACAAGTATCATCATTTTAAAGATGCTAAATTCAGATTATAGTATCAAGTATATTAAATTTCACCATCATCTCTGGCTATCACCTATAAAACTTTTTCCTAAAAGACTTAGTGCCAGCAACGTTCCCAATAAATCCATAATTTAAAAATGAAAAACAGTGAAGTGTGTGAAATTAGACAGGCATAAACACTTGGCATGGTACATTTTGAAGCAGCATTCCATTCTAGTCATTGCTGGTGTCTTATTTTGGTTGAAGCAGTTTGAATTATGCAACATCTGCACAATGTAATGTATAGACTTACCAGCCTCTATAGCATTTCTTGCAGCAAGTCTGAAGTCATTAACGATACTAGGAATTTCATCTGTCCTTAGCCGCCTTGGTGGAGAGCATTCTGGCATACCACGTACTGGCTTGTCTGTAGAAGAGATTGGGGCCTGCCCATTTGGTTGATAACCTGTTTAAAACAAAAATGGAAGTTCTACATTACAATTTTTTTAATACAAAACGATTCAAGCTACAGGAAATCCATATTGGGTCGATAAGAAATTGTATAGATATATATAATGGAAACTTACATCGATCTTGAAGGTAGTACACTACTAAGAGCACTTAATAATGGCAATCAAGTAAAAAATTAAAAAAATAGTGATAGTCATAACTAATATTTCAATAACTTTCACTAGTCAAGTGAATTTTACATTTACACATCAATGGAAAAGTGAATCTCTTCATCGGTGGTCAGAGGCCCAGTACAACCAATAAAGTAAAACAGGTCAAATTCAGCTTATTCAAGTATATATAACCAATAGATCCTTACATGGTTGAAGAAAAAATAACAGGCAGGGCCAGAAGTTACTCTCACCGACCAATAACTAGAAATTTAAGCAAATCAACACAATTCTTCTCATTCAAGAATCATAACTAAGAACGGTATAATTGCAAAGACAGTTCATTCACTAGCAATTTTGTTAGTGCAGAAAGTCAACTGGGTTTGAAGGTACCTGTATTCGAAACTCTTCCAACATGCCAAATCTGGCAAAAGAAGATACCACCTTTGGCATGAACAGCATCCACAATTGGTTTCCATGCTTCCACTTGCTCTTTTGTCCAAATACCAGGTGCCTCTGGAATCTCTGGATAACTTCAAATACAAAATAAATTTCATTTAATAAGTCATTCTAGGAAAGGGAAGTAAACATGAAGAACAATAAGATACAACATTACCCTCGAGCAGTGTCTGAAACGCATGTAGCTTCTGTTATCAAAAGACCCCCCTTGGAAGCTCTCTGGGAGTAATACAAAACAGAATGGGGCTGCGGAACACTCCCATGAGATCTATTTCTTGCCATTGGTGCCAAAACAACTCTGAGAATGCAAAAGCACACCTTTTAAGTTAAAAATCACAATTCTTTGAGAAAAAAGTGCTTAAAAACAGTTAACTTATCGTTACAGTTAATCAATCCCCAGCTGGGTTTTTTCTCAAACGACTGTCTTGCAACATAGGAATTGAAAACAGGCAAATAACTTGTTAAAGAAACTGGTAAATGAGTGCAAGCGTGAATACCTATGTGATAGATTGAAATTACCCATCTTGTAAGGAGTAAGAAGAGGAATAGTTGGTTCTTCAGCTTGAGGCGACATTTTTTAGGAGCGTTTTATGGTCTGTTCTTCTGTAACTTTTGTGTTTGGTTATCTGCTAGTGAACAAAGGGAAGATTTGATTGAGTATTTATAGGAATGCAGAAGATTCCAGAGAGGCTGTTCTGGCATACCCCTTTTGACCAGTGCCACACGGAACTGGCATAGTCAAATTAGAGAGCGGGGCGCCCCACCGGCCTTCTATATCACCGACACTCACATGCTGACGTATTGGAGTGCGTAGAATTCATAAACCAGATCATGTTAAGCAAGGCATGTATATTTTGTAATTGACAAAAGTTTTTATCTTATTTCTTGTTTTATAAATTTTAGATTAAAAATAAAATTAATATTATTTTTACATTAATCTCAAATTTATTTAATAAAATTTAAAATAAAAAAATGAGTTTAAAAATTTTGTCCCCTCGTGTTATCTCTCTTTTTCTTATCCATTTTAATGGTTGAGTATTCTTTAAAAAATTATGTAACATGGACATGACTTTTGTGAATGATTTTTCCTTCCATAGCCACTTTGTCGGGTTTCTTCCCCTTGCTGGTGCTTCTCCAAGTTTCGTAACAGAGACAAAAAATAATAATAAAATAAAAATAAAGGCCTTTTATCAAATTCCTATGATGAAGAATGATATCTAATATAGGAATAACACAGCATAGATAGAGAGAGAGAGAGTAGAGGAAGAGAATAAACTCAATTCATCATATTCATTCTATCTTACAAGTCTCGGCTTATACGGATATATATAGGAATCAAAAAGGTAATAAAGTATTTTTAACTTAGCCATGAAAAAACTAATTCATTGACCATAATATTGGCATAGAGCTAATTGGTGATCATGCAGTGAGGTTCAGCCTTTCTTACAGCTGGGAGTGTTTGCTTCCAGAGAAGGATTTCGGCTTGAAGGTTGCAGCTTGCTGTTTTGCTACAGTACAGTCTTTTATCTTGGTGCGTATCGGCTCCTACAATACTTGGTTTAATTTTTTGACAAAGAACAAGTACTATCTCACCCAATTGGAGGGTTCTTGATTCACGATTAAAAGTGTGTGATGGAGTTCCCAAGATGTTTTGGGGCTTCTTCATTTAACAGCAAACCAATTGCAAGTTCAGTTGCCAAGAATGGAGCATTGATTTGGAGATAGATAGCGATTTTTTAAGAGGGGGGGAGTTAAAGCCTTGTGAGGGAGTTGATGGATGGATTTAAAGTCAAAAAGATGGCGAATAAGGCGTAGAGTGGAAGAAGTTGGCAGAGGAGATGATTATATAGGCCAATTTCCTTGTCCAACGGGGATGGTGAAAAATCCTAAGTAGATGAATACAAGTATTAAATTGGCTTAATTCTCAGAACCCAAGATCTAATTTAGCAATATAATTTGTTTTGGAAGTGTGGCGAATTTTGATGATGCAGATTGCAATGGATCTTGAGGCATTTGGGTAGAAATTCATTCGAGTTGTATTTGTTGACAGTGAAGCAGTTCATCACCCTCACATGGAGTCTCCATGTCTCTTTCTTTTTCATTTATGTCAGTAATCTTGTCAAGCATTACACTGTTGTAAAGTTGGAGGCATAAACACATTGATAACTGATCAACAATGAAATATACAGTAAGTTTTATGAACCTGAATCCTCAACGTTCACAGAAATAAACCTGGACAGAATAATACATGAATATACTCTGGAACACACACAAAAACATAACTCTGCAATCATAAGTATTACTTGGAAATCAAAGTCGAATACATACAAACAACCACCGGGCACTTTGTATTTTTCTTTTGTCATTCAAAAAATTTCCCGTGGGTAAGATACATATACTTACCAAGAGTACTACATGTGCGCTTGCTTTGTCTTGGTGTAGTATAGTGGCAGTGCATTTTATTGTATAAATTTTAATCCTTGTATCAATTTTACATGGCACGAGGACAAACACTTTGTTATGGTATATTTCACTCCTTTTCATTGACACATATTGGGTTGCATGTCTGTAATTCTATTTTACAGCTAAAATTAATGTCACAAGGCAAACACTTTGCTATTACAATGACATTCTTGTACTACACCTTCAAATAGGTATTACCAAGATGACAACTTACATAATTAGAAGGATGAATGTTTGAAATAACATTCTCATCTAGGATGCTTGAGTTTCAAGAAATGGATAATCAGTATAACCAACAATAGGATCTGAAGTGTAGAATGTGTCCCTATTATACTTGTTAAGAGGAGCATTGAGCTTAAATCGCTTCGGCAAATCTGGATTAGCCAAAAATAAACGGCCATAAACAACAAGATCTGCCCGATCCTCAACAATAGCTTTGTTCCCATCTTCTCGGTCATAACCTCCAGCAACCAAGAAAATGCCATTGAAGGCCTTTCTCATTGGCACAAGACTATGAGGGCATTCAACATTTTTTTCAACAGCCGTAATTCTTGGCTCCACCATGTGGCAGTAAAGAATACCGTACTTATTCAGGGCATTGGCTAAGTAAAGACCCAATTCTTTGGGGTTTGAGTCTCCACAGTCTGCATAGTTTGCAAAAGGGGAAAATCTGATTCCAACTCTTTCTGCCCCAATCTCATTAGCAACAGCTTCAACAATTTCCAAAGCAAATCGACACCGATTCTCAAGGGATCCACCATATTTATCTGTTCTATCATTCACTTGATCTTTTAGAAATTGGTCAACTAAGTAACCATGAGCTCCATGGATCTCAACTCCATCAAAACCTACAATGTTAGACAAGTATTGTCATTTTGAAGATCCTGCACCCTGTTATAATATCAAGTATATCAAACTTGCCCATCATATCTGCCTTTGACCCATAGAACTTATTGCTAATACCACTATGAGTATGATCAAATATATATATATTCTAAAAGACTTATTGAAACTGAAAAATGCTAAAGTTTATAACATAAGATTTGCATAAACTCCTAGCATAATTCATTCTCAACTAGCCTTCCATTCTAGGCAGTTACTCATTATTTTGTTTATGGATGAAGCAGAATGAATTTGACAACATCTACATATTGCAATCAGTTTAAGTTACCAGCTTCTATAGCATTTCTTGCAGCAAGTCTGAAGTCATTAACGATACTAGGAATTTCATCTGTCCTTAGCCGCCTTGGAGGAGTAAATTCTGCCAAATCAATGCCATTACTTTTAAGTCTTGGCTCTAGAGGGTTGTCTGTGGAAGAGATTGGGGCTTGCCCATTTGGTTGAAATTCTGTTCAAACAAAACAGAAGAATGGCTTATATATTAACCGTCTAGATGATGTTTTTTGATACAGTTGAATGGAATATTACAAAGAAATCTTTAATAAAACTTTATAATGCCACCTGGACATGTCTAAAACCGAAAATGAAATTATTGCATAGCTTCCCCTCTAGCTGTGGATACCACTACTTCTAAAGATAGAGAAAAAGAAGTAGAAATGCATATCCAAAACACCACTTCTAGAGAGCAATTAATTTTAAGGAGTCATTGTCTAGGAAGAAGGAACCACCATACCGATCACCAGAATTTCCAAGTACCCAAAATGACAAAAAAAAAAACTCTAATAGTAGGATCTAACGATTATACAGCTTAAATTAGTTTTCTATGATTTTAAGCCAAATTCCTGATAGTTCTGACTATATTTTATAAAATGAGGAAAGTGAGTTTGACCATCAAATTTTTGCAGCAATTCCATATTTGCATAGAAGGTGAATCAGTGAAAAAACAAAGGTTTGAACAGAAGTTAACTGTATCTAACATAATATGGGCTCACAAATTGCCAAAAACAAACTTAAATCCTTCCAGTTAAGATTTTTCCATTAGTCAGTGATTTTTCCATTTACTCATCAATAATGTTCAAGGATAAATTTCTTTTCTAGTGGCCTGTGGCTCAGTACAATCTACCTAAGACAAACAGATGATATTCAGCTGAAGTACAACCAATAGATTTTGACATGGAAGAAGAGCATAACACAGGCATGACAAAAATACCACCCACTGACCAATAACTAGTCATTTTAAGCTTCTTAAAGCGCCAAAGTCAATAATAGTTAGAGCAGATTATAAACTAATTTAGAACATACCTGCTTTCGAAACCCTTCCAACATGCCAAATTTGACAAAGAAAGATACCGCCTTTGGCATGAACGGCATCCACAATGAGCTTCCATGCTTCCACTTGCTCTTTTGTCCATATACCAGGTGTGTCTTGATACCTTAATATATAGAAGAATTCACATTTGATAAATCTTTCTAGTTAAGGTAAGCAAACATGTAAGAACAGAAGATGTTATAAAATTACCCTTGAGCAGTGTCAGAAACACCTGTAGCTTCCGATATCATAAGACCCCCCTTGGAAGTTCTCTGGGAGTAATACAAAATAGCGTGCGGCTGAGGAACATTATTATAAGACCTTTGTCTAGTTAATGGTGCCAACACAACTCTGAAAATGCAAACAAGCAGACCATTTTAAGTTTAAAAATCACCAAACCCTTGACTGAAAATACTCAAAGCAATATGAACATTTAATCACTCGATCGCCATCTGGTTCTTTTATCAAACACCTATGTGATACCTATGTGATAAATTGAAGTTACCCATCTTGTAAGGAGTAAGAAGAGGGATAGTAGGTGCTTCAGTTTCGGAAGTCATTTTTGCGGACGGAAGCTTTTCTTCACTGCAACTTCTGGGATTTCTGTATATGATTGTTTGAGAAACAAGGGAGCACCCAACAGAGTATTTATGCAGCTGAAGGAAAGGGCAAATCATAATGAAAGTGTATGGAAATGGTAATGGTAATGGGTGCCGGCTTTTTGGATTTTTTTAAAGAGAGTAATGCTATTTACATATTTTTTTTTATTTTTATTTTTTAATATTTTTTATAAATAAATTAAATTAAAAATTTTATGTAAAAAAGTGTACACACAGTTTTTTTATTAAAGAATGATGACGTGAGTGAGTGCGTTGAGAATGCTATGGCTGCTAGAATTTAAAATTAACCTATTGCGTTAAAAAGAAGACAAAGATAAGACACCATGAAACAAAAGTTATAAAATACATTTGCACATTTAAAATAATCTTTAGTGGATACTAAATCACTCAAACTGAGTCTACGAAAACTACATCGTAAATATTTGAATAGTTTAGTTTAATTTTTTTAAAAAAAATTACACTAAATAACACAATGTTCATTTCAATTGGCATAAGGTTTTTTAAAAATGTATCAATTCGCACCACGTTCACCTCTACTAGTATAAAAAAATCTTGACTAGCCCTCTCCAAGTGAAAAAACAATTTAGTAATGAATTAAACTATATTTTGTAAGAATAGAGTTTGAATCTCTCAACGAATATGAACATTTTATTAATGAGTGATTTATAAGTAGATAAGTACTTTTTAAATTTTAAAATCTATCTTGACTTTGGTAGCCTCTTAAAATTCAATTCACTTAATTTTTTTTTAAAAAAAAAAAACCCTAATTTTTTAGAATTTTATTTATGAGTATCATCAACTTATATTAAAAATAAAATTAATATTATTCTAAGAAAATAAGTAATTACAATTATTTTTCTCTTAATATGTGTTTTTTTATAAACTCAAACTCTTAATATTATAAAATTTTATCAATTATCAAATTTAATTTACTTACTAACTAAGTCGCGGTTAATAAAAACCTTTAGTTATAAATTTATCGACAATGGCCTAATTTCTTAATTTTAAATTATTATATCTATTGCAGTGAATGTGGACAGAATGCGTTCCCATTAGAATGGAATCTTTGGAAACATCAACTCCCAATCCAATGGGTCGATATGCTCACGTGTTAATAATCCAATTAGAAGTAGAGTAATAATTATGCGTTGCTTCTTGCAAGCCTCAAGGACTTTTCTTTGGATTGGGTCAAGGACCTTTCCTTTGTTATTTTAATTTTATATAGTTGATGTTATGAAAATAGAGCAAATATTATTAAGAAAATACTATAAGTAAAGGCTCTAAAAGATTAGAATATTTTATTTATTTATATTTATGTAAGTAAAATTTTACAAGTAAAATTTTAAAAATATAATTATTTTTTAATTAATTACATAAGATATATACAAATAAAAATTGAGTCCTAGGGTAAAGAATATATGTCTCTTTCTCTTTGGATATTTATTATTAAATAATGTACCTCATTAAAACTTTACTAAAAAAAACTATGTGGGATAAAAACTTAGTGAAGAAAAAAAAAAGTATATCATCTATTACATACATAATTAAATATTGTCTCAGTAAA
Organism: Bauhinia variegata; assembly: GCA_022379115.2. Taxonomy (NCBI): domain Eukaryota; kingdom Viridiplantae; phylum Streptophyta; class Magnoliopsida; order Fabales; family Fabaceae; genus Bauhinia; species Bauhinia variegata. The sequence goes on along the minus strand of CM039434.1, from coordinate 16,728,977 downwards.
AACTTTACTAATAAAATCTAATGGGAAAACCCATGGTTGAGAAAAAAAAAAATACAGTGTGCATCAATCGAGATATTTGTGTTGACAAATTTGAACATTATAGAAAATTTTTCAATTATTGTAGAAATTAATGCCCTAGTAACAAATTTGCCAAATTATTACATTTACAAACTAGTTAAATTGTGTTAACATTTGATACTTCAAGACTAAATATTTATTTACCATTCTCACAAATTCCCTAAAATGATATTTCTTTGCATCTAGTAACCTTACATATATTTATTAGACTGCACACTAAATGTAATTTATACATATATGAAATCACTTTAGCACTTTTACTATATAAGCATTTTGATATAAGTTCTTTATTTAAGTAATTTATAGCTTTAAAAGCTTTTTATGAGTTTCAATAATAAGTTATTAACACAAATTGATAATATGTGGACAAATGAGTCATTTTTATATATTTCCTTCGACATATATTCACTCAGACAATCGTCTAAATTGCTTCAAGCAAATTAAAATCATTTAGGGATGTCACTATTGAATGACTCAACTATAACAATATTTTAGTCACAAATAATGTTATTCATATATTGCCAAAAAAATTAAGTACCACCAAGAACTTGCATCCACCACGTTTGAGTATATCTATTCAAAATCAATGCTAGTTATTTGTGAAAAACTTTTGAGTGTTGCTTTATATCTTACAATTTATCATTTTTATTTTGTATTCTCACAAAAACTCATTTGTTTATAATTGGCTTTACACTTCTAGTATATAGATTACATGTCTAAATATTTTTGTTTTTCAAGTAAACCTCAATTGTATCTTTTTATTTTGTCTGCAGACTTTGGCTAATGATCAATATTATTTGTCATATAGTGCTACACTATATGTAAAACGTTGTCAACGTTAACTTTATTTTTGATCTATCATATACTGTTCACAACATAATTGATATAGATCTTTTTATTTTCACAACTTTTAAATATTTAAGTTTCTTTTGAAACTAAAACATTAATTATATTTGAAGATTCTTTTAGAGTTACCTTTTGAAACTTTTTTAGAGTTACCCTATCCTTAATTTATTTTTCTATTTATAATTTTACCAATGCAACACAATTGAAAAAGGAGAGGTGTACGTTGGGGTGTACCCAATGAATGTACACATAACATTTCTATTAATGGAAGCCAATGTCAACTCCTACGTACTTAGGCAATAGTAAGAAAAGGCTATGGATGAGCAAATGGGAATGGTTGAAATAGTAAATGATTAAATGCTTTCATAGAAGAAGCATGCTTGGAGAACACACCGAAGAGAAGAAGCAAAGGGCTTCTAGTAAGAGAGAACAAGAGGTTTTCCCTTGTAGTGAGGCGTGGGTATCACACTAGGTTTAATATAGGCAATGCTTTTGATATTAAGAGTACTAAAGAAGTAAAATTGTGAGGATTGGGGATAAATCTTAAAGAGAGAATATTTAGTGTGTGAGTCACTCAAATATCTTTTGTATCAATTTTATTACATAGTCAATATTTTTCGATGTCTAACTTATGAATTTTCCCAATAAAATCATTTAGGGTTTTCTATGTTAAATTGTTAGTATCCATTATTCTCTTGCTTTGCACGCTACTTATTTTATATTTGCTATGCATACTCTAATATCCAACACAAGAAATTTGGGGAAGCAGTGGTAGAAATGTATCTAGTTCATAAAAAGGAGATTAAGATAATACCTAGCCAAGACATTTCTAAATCCCTGTGATTTAGATGGTAAAAATAATTGAAGTGTGCAGGTTCGCGCCATAGGAGGAGTTCGACATAGTCACTGAATCATAAGCCAGAGTCGAAAAATCAAGGTAGAAGGCTAGGTTTTGTGCAGGGATGCAAGATTCAGAGGCAGGAATGTTAGCTCAAGGGCTTTCCTCCATTATTTTTATTGATTTTGATTATGAAAATAATTTTTGTTTGTCCTAGATTTTCTATAAATTTCATTTTGATAAATTTATTTTTTCTCTAACAATTGATTATATTTGTTATGGTAAATAATTTGGAAAACAATTTTTTGGTGCTTGCAATATTTCCTTTTTCATGCTTAGTATAAATGTGAACCATGATGCATGTGTGGAGTGTCCCAAAAATTTGACATGGTGCAGCAACTTTTTAAACCCTTCAAAGTCAACCTAAGAGCTCCATAAGATGACAAAATGGCAGCAAGGGTGCAGCACTTTTGGTTCTTCATGCACGCCTATCTCACCTTGGAAGAAGCATGAGTTTGTCCCTTGGGCATTGTTCAAAAAGGTGACAATTAAAAGGTGCCAGAGCTGCTCTGTTTACTGTGCAAAAGCTAAGGCAAAAGGTTAGCATAAAATGGGCAACATAGAGGCGCAGAAGAGAAAAATATTTTTGGCCTTTTTGTGACAGCAAAAAGAGTGTATCATTGATTTCTTAGTTATCTCACACAAGCCAACAAATATTGCAATCCTTCCCTGCAGCATTGGGGGACAGAATATCAGGAAAAAGGGAAAGAGACGTTGGGCCTTTCATACCTTGATAACTTAGCCTTGCCATTCTTGTGCTACAACATATATCAAGCATATCAGCTATGTTGCATTTTGCTTAGCTATATTTTAAGATCTCCAAAGCATGAAGAGATCCGATTCGTCAATCGACGAATCCATGCCACGTAAGTGACAAGACATGAAGTTGCAATTAATGAGTCTCAACAGTCACATTTTGAAACCATTATAAAAGGAGGAAAAAGACTCAAAGGATGTGAAGATGAAGAGAGACTAAAAGGTTCATTTGCTTATTCTTCAAGAGCTCTCATGATTTCATCTTCCTATCCTTATTTTTGTGCACTTTATTTTCACTTGGAATATTGTTTAAGTGCATCAAAGCATACTGGCATATCCGCTGAATCAAGCAGCAAATTCTAAGCTAGATTTCACCAACTTCAAACTTTATTGTAAAGGTTTTTGGTTAGCTATGAAAACCAAGCAATAGGTTGCTGGCATCCTGTAAACTAGCATAGACATAGTCTTTAGAGACATAGTCTGTTGTAAAGGATTCTTGGTGCTCCTGGTAAAACCAAGCTTTAGCCGTTGTGCTTGATTTCTGTTCGGTTGTGCTTGATTACTGCACATTTGTAGAAGGCAGCTGGAAGCCAATAAACCAGTCTTGATAGTGAAGCTAACTCTCTCAAGGGGATTTGAGAGGAGTGGACGTAGGTCTTTAATAGACCGAACCACTATAAATCACTGTGCAATTTCTCCTCTTTACTCTCTTTGATTTCAGTATATTTATCTTTCAGTATCTAAATTCCGCATGCTGTGATAAACTACTTCATAGCTTTCTTAAACTCTGATATTTCCAAAACCAAGCTTTCGTTGCATATAATCAAGCTTATCTTTTTATGCTTGATTCTGAAAATATAAGTTTTATTGCAAAAATTTTTATTATCCTATTCACCCCCTCTAGAATTTATTTACTTGCACTTTCAAGGAAGAGAGGGACATCTCCAAGAAAGAGGAGACAAAACTTCTTGTATTATTAATCTGATGTAATTACAATGAGAGGAGTTATTTATAGATAACAATGCAACTAGTCTGATGTAACTACCTAATTAAAAAACTGCCCAACTAATTGGTGGAAATTACAATATTAACCCAATAGCGCTTGCCTTGTGGTGGTGTAGTAAAGCAGTAGTGCATTTTATTGTATAAATTTTAAAACTTGCATCAATTTAATACGGCACAACCGAGGACAAACACTATGTTATGGTTTTTTTTACACACGTCTTTGTCTTTCATTACACAAATACTGGGTTACTTTTGAAAAAAAAAAAAAATGTCTCAATTTCTCTTATAATAAAATGTGTAAGTTAAAAAACTACCTCAATTGGTGTTCTTCTAATTTAAAGAATGTTAACCCATTGTTCTTTAACCTATAAATCAAAACAATCATAGTTTGATTATATGTTTTGAAATAGTGGTAAAACAGTGTATAATTACTATTTTGACATTTAATGGTATTTTATCCATTTAAATGTCTGTAATTCTATGTTAAAGTTAAAATTAATGTCACAAGGCAAACATTATACTATGACAATAACATTCTTGTACTACATCTTCAAATAGATATTACCAAGAGCCTAACTTACAAAATAAGGACGAATGTTTAAAATAACATTCTCATTCAAGATGCTTGAGTTTCAAAAAATGGATAGTCAGTATAACCAACAACCGGATTAGAAATGTAAACTGTCTCTCGAATATATTTGTTAAGAGGAGCATTGAGCTCAAATCGCTTCGGCAAATCTGGATTAGCCAAAAACAAACGGCCATAAACAAGAAGATCTGCTCAATCCTCAGCAATAGCTTTGTTCCCATCTTCTCGGTCATAACCTCCAGCAGCCAAGAAAGTGCCATTGAAGGCCTTTCTCATTGGCACAAGACTATGAGGGCATTCAACAGTTTTTCCAACAGTCGTAATTCTTGGCTCCACCATGTGGCAGTAAAGAATACCGTACTTATTCAGTGCATTAGCTAAGTAAAGACCCAATTCTTTGGGGTTCGAGTCTCCACAGTCTACATAGTTTGCAAAAGGAGATAATCTGATTCCAACTCTTTCTGCCCCAATCTCATTAGCAACAGCTTCAGCAATTTCCAAAGCAAACCGACACCGATTCTCAAGGGATCCACCATATTTATTTGTTCTGTCATTCACTTGATCTTTTAGAAATTGATCAATTAAGTAAACATGAGCTCCATGTATCTCAACTCCGTCAAAACCTACAATATTAGACAAGTAAATCTATATATTAAACTGAAAAACACTGAAGTTTATGAAACAAGATTGGCATAATTCATTCTTAAGTAGCCTTCCATTCTAGGCAGGCACTCATTTATTTGTTTATGGTTGAAGCAGAATGAATTTGACAACATCTATATATTGCAATCAGTTTAAGTCACCAGCTTCTGTAGCATTTCTTGCAGCAAGTCTGAAGTCATTGATGACATGAGGAATTTCATCTGTCCTTAGCCGCCTTGGTGGAGTGAATTTTGCCAAATCAATTCTGCCATTACTTCTAATTCTTGGCTTTTCTGTGGAAGAGATTGGGGCTTGCCCATTTGGTTGAAATTCTGTTCAAACAAAAAAGGAAGAATGGTTTACATTAACCATCTAGATGATGTTTTTTGATACAGTTGAATGGAATATTACAATGAAATCTTTAATAAAACTATATAATACCACCTGGACATGTCTAGAACCGAAAATGAAATCATTGCATAGGATACCACTACTTCTAAAGGTAGAGTAAAAGAAGTAGAAATGCATGCCCAAAAAACACCACTTCTAGAGAGAAGCAACTAATTTTAAGGAGTCATTGTCTAGGAAGAAGGAACCACTATACTGATCACCAAAATTTCCAAATACCTAAAATGACAAAAAACTCTAGTAATAGGATCCAACAATTATACAGCTTAAATTAGTTTTCTGTGATTTTAAGCCAAATTCCTAATAGTTCTGACTATATTATATAAAATGAGGAAAGTGTGAGTTTGACCATCAAATTCTAGCAGCAATTCCATATTTGCATAGAAGGTGAATCAGTGAAAAACAAAGGTTTGAACAGAAGTTTATTGCATCTAACATAATATGGGCTCACAAATTGCCAAAAACAAACTTAAATCCTTCCAGTTAAGATTTTTCCATTTACTTATCAATAATGTTAAGGATAAATTTCTTCTCTAGTGGTTTGTAACTCAGTACAATCTAGTTAAGACAAACAGATGATATTCAGCTTATTGAAGTATAATCAATAGATCCTGAGATGGTAGAAGAGCATAACACAGACAGGACAAAAGTACCACTCACCGACCAATAATTTGTAATTTTAAGCCTCTTAAGGCACCAAAGTCAACAATAATTCCTATATCGTAAAGATAGCTCATTTTCTAGCTATTTTTGTTAGAGAAGATTATCAACTGAATCAGAATATACCAGGTTTCGATACCCTTCCAACATGCCAAATCTGACAAAAAAAGATACCGCCTTTGGCATGAACTGCATCCACAATGGGCTTCCATGCTTCCACTTGCTCTTTTGTCCATATACCAGGTGTGTCTGGGTACCTTTACATATAAAAGAATTCACATTTAATAAATCTTTCCAGTTAAGGTAAGACAACATGAAGAACAGAAGATTTTGTAAATTACCCTTGAGCAGTGTCAGAAACACCCGTAGCTTCCGATATCATAAGACCCCCCTTGGAAGTTCTCTGAGAGTAATACAAAATAGCGTGCGACTGAGGAACATTATTATAAGATCTCTGTCTAGTTAATGGTGCCAACACAACTCTGAAAATGCAAATAAGAAGACCATTTTAATTTTAAAAATTACCAAACCCTTTACCGATAGTACTTAAAGCAGTGATTTTCCATGACATTTCTCAATGCATTATGAACATTAATCAGTCAATTGCCAACTGGTTCTTTTATCAAACACCTGTCCTGCAACGCACGGCATGGAAACAGACAAGAAAATTTTTAAGAAATTTATACCTCTGTGATAAATTGAAGTTACCCATCTTGTAAGGAGTAAGAAGAGGGATAGTGGGTGCTTCAGCTTCGGAAGTCATTTTTCCTGATTGAATAATCTTTTATGACCAGCAACTTCTGGGATTTCTATATATGATTGTTTGAGAAACAAGGGATCACCAAACAGGGTATTTATGCAGCTGAAGGTAACGGCAATTCATATTCAAGTGTATGGCAATTGCAATAGGTGCCGGCTTTTTTGGACTTTTTGCGCAAGAGTAACATTAGGAGTATACTTATTTTTTACATAATTTTTTTAATATTTTTTAATTTTTATCTTATTTACTTTTTTATTTGTAATTTTATTTTTACAAATAAATTAAAATCAAAAGTATACACATACCTAAAAAAGTGCACAAACAATTTTTCTTTTAAAGAAAAATAATTTAGAGAATATATATGGAGACATAATTTATTATTTTATAATTTATCTCATCTGGCATCTTATAATATTTTATTAACCATAAAAATATATAATAATATTTTCAAAGAGTTTTAAATTATTAAATATTAATTTTTACTGATAAAAATAAGTAACAGGGAATAAGACAGGTAGTACAGCAAATATTGTCCGTCCGTGAGAAGGTGCTATGTACGCCGGATGCATTTGATCTTGTTGGATACTGATTGGTGGATAGCAAATTCACCTATTGCGTTTAAATATAAAATTAATTAATAAAGTATTCACTTATTGAAAACGAGTTGACATGCATTCTGATTTTGAGTTTAAATATAAAATTAACTAATAAATTTTAATAAAAATCTTAATATTATTCAATTATTATCGACCTTGATAGAAATATATAAGAAAAATATGTATATAATCATATGATATAACAAAAAAACATAAAATAAATAATAAATAGTAAAAATAAAATAAAATTCCCTCGAGGCCATTGCCCCTAAACACTAACACGTAACACCTAATTCTGTCCCTGTTCATGGGACATGCAATGTCATATCATTTCATCAAATATTATTTCATGCAAAATTGATTAAAAAAAAAAAAAAGGTTTGCATATTGTTTGTTTTTTTTTTTTTTTGTGAGCGTTATCTGATTTTGTTTGGATCAAAATTTTTTGAAACTGATACTATAATTTAATTTATGGTTAGAATAATTTTCAATTTACTAAAATAGAATTGAATCACATATTTAATAAAATTATATTTTATAAAATGTGAGTTTGAGTGTTGTAAAAAATAAAAAGTTTTTGAATTTTAAAGTTTATTTTTTTCACTTTGGTTTGTTTAAAATTTAATTCACCTAATTCTTTTAATAATAATAATAAACCTTGGTCTTTTATGTGACAATAATTTCTCTGTTTTAAATTATTATATCTATTACAGTGAATGTAGAGGGAATATGGTCCCCATTCAAATGGAATCATTGGAGGCGTCGACTCCCAATCCAACGGGTAGATATGCTCACGTGTTAATAAATCCAATCAACAGTAGAAGAATTGTGTGCTCCTTCTTGCAAGCCTACACAACCCAGAAGTTTTGTCAAGGACTTTTTTTTTTTTTTAATTGGGTCATGAACTTTCCTTAGTTATTTTAATTTTAACGTATAATATATAATAAAGTATAATTCTTTACGTGGTTTGTAATAACTAAGCTAGTGTTTAGTTGAGGAAATATTTAACATTTTCACTTTCATTTTCTATTTTATTTATTAAAATATGTTTTTATTTTCATATTTTTAATTTTAAATATTTTTAAATTTTTCTACTTTTATTTTCATTTTTAAATTACATATTTTCATATTGTTACTCATCAATCAAATTTGATATATTTTATCAAATCCATGGTATTTTATTGAAAAATATAAAAAGTGGATAAAATTATAAAATTACCATAAATCATTTCTTAAAATACTAAAAAAAAAAATTAATTTAGGTTTTAGTATATTTTAAAAATATTTTGAGTGAAAATACCTCTTATTATGCCAAACATGTCCTTAAGTCTCGTTTTTATTCTCACTTAGTAAAAAACAAAAACAAGAAGAACAGCCAAAATCATGGCAAGAACAAGAGAACAGAAGAATAAAGATCTGAAAATTCTGTAACCACTCTGGAGAAACAACGACTGTAAGTGACCAGTTGGCTAGCTTCATTGGGCAGGAGTAACCGCCCCTAAATTCTTTTTTTTCTTTTTCTTTCCAAAATTAATATGATCTCCCCGAAGTTTTAAAAATTTTAATATGGCCCCTTGTATATCATTTTATCCCCTCAACATTTTATTTCAAGTTCCACCCTTGTACATAACATTCTATGCCCTCTGAATGAATGATTAAGCATTAGTTTCAAGAAATGGATAGTCTGTATAACCAATAACTGGATCTGGAATGTAGAATGTCTTCCGGTTGTACTTGTTGAGAGGCACATTAAGCTCAAATCTCTTAGGCAAATCTGGATTAGCTAAGAACAATCTACCATAGGCAACGAGGTCTGTACGATTCTCAGCAATCGCCTTGTTCCCATCTTCATGGTCATAACCGCCGGCAACAATGAAAGTGCCATTAAAGGCCTTTCTCATTGGCAAAAGACTCTTAGAGTTTCCAATACTGTCTCCAAGGGTCAATCTTGGCTCCACCACGTGACAGTATGCAATGCCACATTTGTTTAGAGCTTTAGCCATGTATATACCCAATGCTTCTGGATCAGAGTCTCCGCAATCCTCAGCATCTGTAAAGGGAGATAATCTGATTCCAACTCTCTCTGCCCCTATCTCTTCAGCAACAGCTTCAACAATTTCTAAAGCAAATCTGCAGCGATTCTCGAGAGATCCACCATATTTATCTGTTCTATCATTTGCTCCATCTTTCAAAAACTGGTCAATTAGGTAACCGTGAGCCCCATGGATCTCAACCCCATCAAAACCTGAATTTGGCTAAAGTCATTTTTGATAGTATGAGAGATTTGTTGTATACTATAGAGAATTCGGTACTTACCAGCTTCAATAGCATTTCTTGCAGCAAGTCTAAAGTCATTGACAATAAGAGGAATTTCATCAGTAGCCAATCGCCGTGGTGGTGTGAAACTCACATTTGCACCATCAAAGATCTTGGCATCTGGTCTCATTGGATTGCTTGTTGAAGATATTGGAGCCTGGCCATTTGGCTGAAAATCTGTTCAAAAATTCACTTGAAGTGAGGAATTAAATGAAAACGCAGAAGCCAAACAATATCCTCAACTGCATGGATATCATTAAGCAATATAGTTGTAGGAAACTGATAGGACCCTTGGTTCCAGTGCTATGGTAATGGGCCTTAATTGGCTAATGGGTCAAAGAGACCCAAGGATTGGATAGTCTGTGCTAGAAGATTCTAGGAGCTGAGTGTCTCTGTCTAGTCAGCAAGTGAGGTTTGAAGGGGAATGGCGTGTATATAGGTTGGTGAGAAAAGTGTGTGAAGCAGGTTTTGGGAATTTGGTGTAATCTCCATTTTTGGAGAGGGCAGAGAGTAATTCTCTGAGGAGCCCTAGGCTCTAGGCCATTGTAGACACCATTTTGAAGTGAATAATACATTTAGAGTGGTTTTATTAATCTCATCTTTGTTCTATCTTAGGATTTTTGTCAATTTACTTCCATTCCTATCATTTCTGTTCTAGGGTTCCTATCAGAAACTTAGTCAAAATGAAAGAGAATATAGATCAGAGTGTTAAATCAAGGTCCAAGATGTAATTGATACAGTAACATGGCAATTTTCAAAAATATCGCCCCTTATAGAAACACAATGGCAATCACGGTTGTAACTTCAACCTCAATTAAAATACCTGGTAGATATATTTATAGCAAAATGTTATATATTTGAACATCAAGATCATACCTGAATTTGACACCCTTCCATTGTGGGCAATCTGAAGAAAAAAAATACCACCTTTGGCATGAACATCATCTACAATGGGTTTCCAAGCTTCCACATGCTCTTTTGTCCATATACCAGGTGTGTTTGGATACCTTGATAATTATAAACAAATCTAATGTAAATTTTCCTGCAAACTAAGGAGCATATAGGTAAAATGTTGGGAAAAAAAAAAAGAAGGGAAATTGGGTACCCCTGAGCAGTGTCAGAAACACCAGTAGCTTCAGCAATCATAAAGCCTCCCTTGGAAGTTCTCTGAGAGTAATATAAGATAGCGTGGGGCTGAGGAAAATGGTTGTAAGATCTTAGCCTACCCAGTGGTGCCAAAACAATTCTGAAAAAGCCAAAAGTCCACAACTACCTCTTAAATCAGAACAATTATTAACATTTAGCAACGCACCTAGTGAAGCTGTGAGCGCTTTTTTTTTCCCCCCAGTTTTTGCAAGTCCATGAGCATATTTGATTGATGAAGCAAAAAAAAAAACAGAAAAAGAGGAAAATCCACAAATATTGATTTGGTATCATATGCTACTTCTGCTCAATCAAAACTTAGCAGTATGCAGCAATATGATATAATAACTGGCAGCATCTACAATACACATAAATGAAGTTATGTACAAATGCTGCAGGGTTCGTAACCCTTGGATTAGGCAAGCATAGAGTATCCAATCTACACAGACTCTTGATTTGCGTAATGTTGCCTTTTTCTAATAAATTTGAGCGTGGATCCAACGGGTACAATTTCCAGTCTTTTAATTTTCTCCCATGATCACCCACAAAGGAGACAATATCATTTCTCCATTAATCCACTCCTTATGATTTTTCTGCTAAATTTTGTAGTTTTATTCAGACAATTTTCTCTTCCTAGTCCCTAAAGAACCCTTCTCTAAAATTTATCAAAATTCTACCTTGAACAATGCCAATCAAAGAATCTATACAGCTAGTCTCAAAATTAAATCAATGAATTGAAAAATCACGAGAGAAACATAAGCAAAATAAAATCTATGAGTTCTTTTCTTTACTCTGAGCTCCAATCAATTTTAACGATTTTCTCTCGCCGTGACCAAACAAACTGCTATCCCATTTCACCCAATAAAATTCAAAAGAAGAAGACAAATGCAAACATGCATACCTGCGACAACATTTATTCAATTCAAAATCGAACTAATAATCCCTGCAACGAAGAGAAAGAGTATGTACCTATGAGAGAGATTGAAGATGCCCATCTTGTAAGGAGTTAGAAGAGGCATGGTTGGTGCTTCAGCAGACATTTTTCACTGGCGTTTTACGGTTTGTTCTTCTGCAACTCGTGTGTTTGGTCATCTGAGAAAGAAAAATTGAAAATTTGATCGAATATTTATAGGATTGTAGAAGATTCTGGAGGGGCTTGTAGCGTATCCCTTCTGAATTTGGCATCGAGAGTGACGTATTCTATTTTGCTATTTCGTCTGGACTGAAGCCGCACGCTTCACTCTTAAGAGCATTTTAGGCATAATATTCTTAATTTTTTTATTTATATAATTCTCAAGAATAACTCTCATAAATTATTATATTTTTTTAAAATTTTTTATTTTTATATTTCTCTCTCTTTTTTATTTTTTAATCATTTTTTTATGTAATATTTTATAATTATAAAACTCATAAAATCCTCTCTTTCATATAATCAATTATTCTCTTAGTCATAAAACTCTTTATACAACTAACACTTCACTATATGCAACTTCTACAAAACCTACTAGAAAGAAAAATTATTTTTTTCTCTCTTAGACTATTTTTAAATTAAATAAAAAAATTATCATATTTAAAACTTAAAATAAAAGTAATTTTTTATATAAATAAAAATATTTTAATAAATTTTATTTTTATTTTTAATTTAAAATATAAAAAATTATTTTATTTAAAAAAATTAAAATTTTAATAATAATGGGGAAATAAAAAAAAGTCTCAAACGGAAAGCTGCATAAGCGGTTCATTATCGAATAAAAGTTTTATATTTTCTTTTAAGTTTCCCAAACTATTTATTTATTATTATTATCATTATTATTATTATGAATGAACAAAATTTTCAGTGAAAAACAAATGATGAAAGCACTCTTCTTACATTGGCTAATTTTTTCTTCTTCTTTTTTTTTTTTGTCTTTTTTGCTACTAAATTGCATTGCTAAAATTAAATTGAAAAATAAATGCTCAACTAAATTAAACTCAACTCATAAAGTAGATAGTCTTTTTTTTTTTTTTTACTAATTTTATCAATAGTTATTTTCTTGCCACAAAAGATTAATAATTTTTCATAAGTCCACTTTGCCGCAAAATCCAATGGCAATGCCTTTTGTGATCTCAGTATAGACTTATAAAAATAATGTTAATTACGGAATTGATAATTTTCTCGTTTTTCTTTTATGTGATGCAAATGGGAAAAATTTTGTTTGGCCAAATTGCCATATTATTTTTGTTTTCTTGGTGCTCCCATGTAAATATTATACATCTAGAGTCCCTCTTTGCAAGTCAGCTGCAGATCTTTACTTAGCGGCCTCCATCACTGCCCGTGACGGCCTGGTTTATTTGTCTGATAGTGTTTCTGGCTGTCGGCGCCAATTTCTATATCACGCGTCAGCGTATCACCGACCAAATAAGGAACTGTCATTTATGGTGACGTATTGGAGTGCGTCGAAGCTCGTAGCTAGCAAGATAGTTTTGATTATACCGAAAACAAAAAACAAAAAAAGCTGCTTAACTTGAAAACTACTAAAGATTTAGTACTAAAAGGAGTAAGATTTGAATGTATAAATTTATTTAATATGTTTTTTTTTTATGGTGTTTGCATATACATGATATTAGATAAGTATATATATTTAATTTTATTTAATATAATTTATTATAATATAAAATATTTATTTAATACAACTTCTCTTGATTAAATATGATTGTATATACTTAAAATTAGGGTTGAAAAAATTTAATTAATCGACCGAATTGAAATAAATCAACTTAATCAATTAGTTATAATTTTGTAATTTAAAATTTTTAATTTTTGGTGGTTGATTTTGATTTTATATTTTTCTTAATTAATGAAAATTAAACCGACTAATTAAAGTAATATAGGCTTTAATTTTTTTCATATCCTATATCATTTAGTAACTGAGTTATTTTACTTATTGACTCAATATCACTTAAATATTGTATTATCTTAATATATAAAGACATATTATATATTACTAATTTACTATTTATTTTAGTTTTGTGTGAGTATATTTATTGAAAATAATAGTTTTTTTTAGTAAAAAAATTAAATGAAATTTTACATTTGTTATGAATTGATTTGTTAATTTTATCTTCCTTAAACTTTTGTGCATATGTTTAGAATAAAAAAAAAATAGTTTTCATAAATATTTTATATATTTTTAAGTTTATTATTTATGTATTTTGTTTTACTTATATAATTCTTAATAAAGTATCATAGATACTTTAAAAAAATAATTTATTTTAACATATTCAATAATTACATTTTTAGTTTACAATAAATCAATTAAATATGTATTTTAGTTAGACACAACACTAAAATAAAATAAACAAAAGATTTTTGTCATTATAAGTTAACTATTAAAATACCAAAACCAACTATTTAACCAATTAAAATTGAACCATTAATTTTAAGATATAATGAGATTTTAATTTAACCAAATTACATATTCAAGTAATATCAATTAGTTAAAAATATAATAAAAATTAATTATAACCAACTGATACTCATCCTTACTTAAAAATTTTCTTCTCTTCATTTCTGGCCCGCTATTTTGTTAAAATGGATACTATAAAAAATTTGTGTTTATAGTTTATTCTATTCCAATTTTTTCTTTAAAAAAAAAATTACCCTCAATTGGAAAGGTAGGTTTTATACTTTCATATCTAAACATTCAAACAATAAAAAAGATATTCCTTTACTCCTTTGATTTCTTTTCTTTTTTTTTTACATTCCATTGTGTTACATTCAAACAATAGAAAGATAATTTTAATAATTTTCGTACCTTAAACATTCAAACAATTAAAAAATCTTACAATAATAAAAAAAAATGTTCATTCAATTCCTTTCCTTTACATGAGTAACCCTTCTTGTCTTTAATTAAGGCCCCCTGAGAGGATGATAAATGGATACGCCAATATCTCAGCAAAAGAGTCGATGCTGAGTTGAAGGGTAGAAAAGAGACATGGTTAGAGGGAAAGAGTGACACGTTGAGGGAACTTCAAACCCACTATTTGCCACATCACTCCATTAACACTGCAATAATGCTCAAGCCGAAATATCCTTCTCTGCCTTCATTCTCTTCAATGCTCAATACTCTTTTTCTTCTTCGCTTCCCCAATTTGGATATCGACTAACGTCCTGTTTGATTTGTCAAAAAATAATATAATATAATTTTTTTTTGTCTTATTTAATTTTTTAAATTTAAATTCTTTAAAATTTTATTATTCATTAAATTATAAAACAAGTATTTATTCAAAATATTAAACAAAAAAATTTAACTTTGTTATTTTTTAAATTACCTTGTAATCTTTTATATTTTAACTTATTAAATCAATAATGATTTCCAATAACAACCGTCGACCAGCAAAGTACCAAGACCAACAATTCACTTTTAAATTTTAATTTTTTATAAATTATTTTAATTATTATAAAATATAAATTTAACATAAATAATATAAAATATTTTTTATTTAGTGCATTAATTAACAAATAATAAACAATATGAAAATTATACTGTGTACTATTTTAAAATAGTAGATTTAAAATTTTCATTTGGTATGATAATTTCTGTGAAATATCTTTTGTGCGTGTTCCAATAAGTGATGGAGATTAGTAAGCAATTGTCCTCTTACAAAATTGTCTGGGTTCCACAAACTGCAAACTTTGTAGCCCATTTGCATTTTATAAATAATGTAGATAGGTTTATGATTAGGGTGGATGCTCCACCTCTGGAGATTGTTGATGATGCTCTTAACTAATGCCCATAGCCCAGTTTAACAAAAGCTGTTTATTTCTCTTCTTTTTTTTTAAATAAAAGTTGGTTGAGAAATTTTTAAAATATATATATATATATATATATATATATAATTCATGATTTTATTCCTTTGAATAGTTTTTCTTTTTTAATAACCTTTGTATAGTTTATTTTAGTTTATGAGGATTACTTTTTTAATTATATAATTTGTATGATGTAAAAAATGGATAACCAAAAAAATGTATATTAAAAATCTTATCTTTTAAGGTTTATATGTAATTTTTTTATTTAAAAATAATTTATATGTTATTATCTAATCCATCTTATACTTTATTTTTTTTTCTTAAAATGGAAAAAGTAAAAGTTGCATTGCATAGCTAATGGTATTGTTGAAAGTGCCTCATTTGTGGCTTTAATTTCACGAAATGCAATCTTGATGTGTAATACACATTTATTTGGATATGTTACTTAAAAATGCACCCACAAGGTTGGTTTTGTTTATATTAAGTAAATTTGGAAACAAAAGAATAAAGATATGAAAAATCTGTAATTATTCTGTAGAAACCATGTTTATAACAAGTAGCCTAGCTTCACTGGGGCAGAGGTCATCACCCACAATTTACCATAAAAATTAATATGATCTCCCAAAAGCTTTTACAATTTTAACATGGCCCCTAAAATATTTTGTATATCCTATTAGCCCCTCAACATTTTACTTAAGTTCCACCCACCTCTATATATAACATTCTTTGTCCTCTGCATGAATTATTAAGCTCCAGTGGGTGTTGATTGAGTTGGTCACCGACCCTCTAGTGTGGCTGCACCGTAGGTTGAAACCCTTGTATATATATCCCTCTCCCTCTAAATTATGACAACAAAAAAATGATTAAGCATTAGTTTCAAGAAATGGATAGTCAGTATATCCAATAACTGGATCTGGTGTGTAGAATGTCTTCCGATTATACTTGTTTAGAGGTGCATTAAGCTCAAATCTGCGGGGCAAATCTGGATTAGCCAAGAACAGTTTTCCGTAGACAACAAGATCTGTACGATTCTCAGCAATAGCCTTGTTCCCTTTTTCACGATCATAACCACCAGCAACAATGAAAGTGCCATTAAAGGCCTTTCTCATTGGCAAAAGACTCTTAGAGTCTCCAATATGAGTCAACTTTGGCTCCACCATGTGACAGTATGCAATACTATATTTGTTTAGAGCTTTAGCCATGTATATACCCAATGCTTCTGGATCAGAGTCTTCACAATCCTCATAATCTGTAAAAGGAGATAGTCTAATTCCAACTCTCTCTGCCCCTATCTCTTCAACAATAGCTTCAACAATTTCTAAAGCAAATCTGCAGCGGTTCTCGAGGGATCCACCATATTTATCTGTCCTGTCATTTGCTCCATCTTTCAAAAACTGGTCAATTAGGTAACCATGAGCCCCATGGATTTCAACCCCGTCAAAACCTGCAAACCATTATAAATTTATTTTTAGGATGTAGCAATCAACTACAATGCCATGTATATTAGCAATCAACCCCATCGATGAATCGATGGTCTGAGAGATTTGTATGCTATATTGAGTGAAGTACGTACCAGCTTCAATAGCATTTCTTGCAGCAAGTCTAAAGTCATTGACAACAAGAGGAATTTCATCAGTTGTCAACCGCCGCGGTGGTGTGAAATGCACATTTGCACCATCAAAAATATTGGAATCGGGTCTTATTGGATTGCTCGTTGAAGATATTGGAGCCTGCCCATTTGGCTGGAAATCTGGTCAAAAGTTAACTTGAAATGAGGAATTAATTGAAGATAGAGAAGACAAACAACATCCTCAACTGCATCGCTATCATTAAACAATATCACTGTAGGAAACTGAGTCAAAATGAAAGAGTATAGATCAGTGTGTTAAATCAAGGTCCAAAATGTAATTAACCCTGCAATATGGCAATTCTAGAAGTCACCATTTTCTTTTTTCAGAAATATGGTCCCTTATAGAAACATGATGGTAATCATGTTGCAACTTCAACCTCAATTTAAATCCCTCGTAGATATATTGATAGCAGAATGTTATATATTTGAACATCAAGAATATACCTGAACTTGATACCCTTCCATTGTGAACAATCTGAAGAAAAAAGATACCACCTTTGGCATGAACAGCATCTACAATGGGTTTCCAAGCTTCCACATGTTCTTTTGTCCATATACCAGGTGTGTTTGGATATCTTCATAAATAAAACAAATCTCATGTAAATTAATTTTCTTGCAATCTAGGGAGCATACAGATAAAATCTTTAAAAAAGAATTAAAAAAAAGAAGAAATTCCATACCCCTGAGCAGTGTCAGAAACACCAGTAGCTTCAGCAATCATAAAGCCTCCATTGGAAGTTCTCTGAGAGTAATATAAGATAGCATGGGGCTGAGCAAAATGGTTGTAAGATCTTAGCCTACCCAGTGGCGCCAAAACAATTCTGAAAAGCCAAAAGTCCACAACTACCTCTTCAATCTTGAAATGCTTAACTAGATGTAGAAACAACTATTAACATTTAGCATTAGCAATGCACGTAGTGAAGCAATGAGTGCTTTTTTCCCCTATTTTTTGCAAGTACGTGAGCATATTTGCTTGATGAAGCGAAAAAATAAAATAAAAAGAAGGGAAAATAACATTGGTACTGCCATAAGGCAAAGATTAAAATGAAACGAGCAGATCAGAAAAAGAACAAGGGAAAAATCCACATATTGATTTGGTATCATATGCTACTTCTGTTCAATCAATACTTAAGTGGCATGCAGCAATAAGATATAATAACTGGCAGCATCTACAATACAGATAAATGAAGCTGTGTACCAATGCTGCGGGGTTCATTACCCTTGGATTAGGCAAGCATAGTGATAAGGATGGAATGGGGGTGAAGTGAATTGGGAAAGGATTTTCCTTGTTTGAGGCAAGGGAAACTCAAATTCTTCTCTGATTCAATTCATCTCAACATGAACATTTATACAACCACTCAGAAATGTTTCCTCCTACATTTATTGATCTTCCAACAAACTCAAACTACCCTGCATACAAGCTCCTTATATCAGTGCACTACACGCCTAACCTACAGTTATTGATTTTCTTTTTTTCTTGTTAGAAGCTTAATGTCTTTCCTATCACATAGAGTATCCAGTGTACACAAACTCTTGATTTATGAATTGTTGCCTTTTTCTAACAATTTTCGGCGTGCATCCAGTGGGTATCATTTCTCCATTAATCCACTCCTTATGATTTTTCTGCTAGATTTTGTAGTTCTATTCAGACAATATTCTTCTTCTAAGTTCCTGAAGAACCCTTCTCTAAAATTTGTC
This sequence comes from Bauhinia variegata, assembly GCA_022379115.2. Taxonomy (NCBI): domain Eukaryota; kingdom Viridiplantae; phylum Streptophyta; class Magnoliopsida; order Fabales; family Fabaceae; genus Bauhinia; species Bauhinia variegata. Next base: position 16,710,163 of record CM039434.1, on the reverse strand, counting down.
AGAAATCTACCATGAACGATGCCAATTGAAGAATTCATTCAGCTAGTCTCAACATCGAATCAAAGAATTGGAAAAAACACAGTCGAAATATAAGCAAAGAATCTGATACAAGTATCTATGATTCTCTAGACCAATTTTAAGAATTTTCTCTCTTCACCCAGTAAACTGCTCTCCAATTTCACCAAATAAAATTCTAAGAGAAGACAAATGCAATACATGCAGACCAGGGACAACATTTATTCAATTCAAAATCGAATTAACAATCACTGCAACGAAGAGAAACAGTATGTGCCTATGAGAAAGATTGAAGATGCCATCTTGTAAGGAGTTAGAAGGGGAATGGTTGGAGCTTCAGCTTCAGCAGACATTTCTCACTACCGCTTTATGGTTTTTCCTCTGCAACTAGTGTGTTTGATTACCTGGGAAAGGAAAAAAAAATGGAAAATTTGATCGAAGATTTATAGAATTATAGGATTGTAGAAGATTCTGGAGGGGATTGTAGCGTACCCCGTTTTCAATTTGGTATCAGGGGGCGACGCATTTATTCTTTTTTTTTTTTTTGGTCTGACTGGTGTAATATAACGAACAAAGTAAAAGAAAGTACAAAACAAAAATTCAAATACATTTTTTATAATTAAAGAATATAAAATTAAACCTAAATCATTTAAAGTTAGCTTTTTTTTTTGTGATGAATTTATGTTAATGATTTCAATACCTCACATGAAAAATAAAAACAATCCTATAATGGATTGGAGTGGGATTGTTAAATTGTTGGTTAAATTTTTTTGTATTTAGGGAACATATATGAATATGAGTAAGATATAATAAGAATTTGATAAGTTTGTATCTTATCAAATAAAATGTACACTATAAATTTTTTTTGATAAATTTTATTATTATATAATATATTTAAAGTAGAGTAAATAATATATTTTTATTTTAGTTTTTTTGGATTATTTTATTTTATTTTTTTAGTCTTTAATTCAACATTTTAAAGCGGGTCGATGCCAAAACAATCGTCCTCGTTGTCAATCCACTCCTTTCAAAACTTTATCTTAGATGATAAAAGATTATGATATCAAACAACAAAACTTCACCCAAACAAATCCCATAACATAAAACCCAGATCATAAAAATCCAAGAACTCCTTCAGAAAGAGACCGAGAGAGATATGACTTAGGCCGAGTTGGGGTTGAGTCACTGGCGATTTTAACAGCGGGAGGAAGGGGATGATGAACAGGGGAGATGTGTTTGGTGTGTGTGAGAGAGAAGAGGGTTTTGGGGGTGAAGGTCGTGATCGGAATGGGAAGCAAATTGGGGACATTGAGGGTAATTTTGCATTTTAGGAAGTGAAGGACATGTTTTAGGGGTGATAAAAGAAATCTCCACGCATGAAATATGCATCTTTGGGCTACCGTCAAGGATAGAATAAGATAAATGGACCATTAGATCAAGTTTAATTAAGGTCTTTAAGTTAGGTTTATGTGGGCTTTGGTACGAGGGTCATGGGTCTTGATGGCCTCCTTAGGGTTTCACTTGTTTTGCTTGTTTAAGGCTTCTTAAACGTCTAGAACAAAGGTTGGCAATTGATATTTGATTTCTAATAGAATTTTGCTTCTTTCCGAGTGATTGAGACTAGTAACCATCTTGTTTTTGAGAAAGGTCTTTTTCGTTATTTGTGTTTCATTCATTTAAGACGTAGAGATTTGATTATCAATTTCAAATCATAAATCACTACAAGTCTAAAAAAAATAGAGTTTAAGACAAAAATATTTTTTAATATTACAAAAAGCCCATTTACAATGAAAGCCTAAACGCTATGTCTTTTATGTCCTAAATAGAGAAAGACATAAACAGAAGATAAAATATTATCATGGTATAAAGTATATACTCCAAATAGAAAAAAGAAAAATAATATTCCAAGCAAAAAGCCCTTCATTCTTTCCGTCATTAAGCAATGGTTTCAAGAAATGGATAGTCAGTATAACCATAAATTGAATTTGTAGTATAAAATAATTTTCTATCATATTTGTTTAGGGGAGCATTAAGTTGAAATCTCTTGGGCAAATCTGGATTAGCCAAGAACCAACGGCCATAAGCAACAAGATCTGCACGATTCTCAACAATAGCCTTGTTCCCATCTTCTCGATCATAACCTCCAGCAACAATGAAAGTCCCATTGAATGCCTTTCTCATTGGGACAACACTTTGAGAGCATTCAGATTTCTCTTCAGGATTTTTCATTCTTGGCTCCACCACATGGCAATATGCAATACCAAACTTGTTTAGGGATTTAGCCATGTAAATGCCTAATGCTTCAGGATCAGAGTCTCCACATTCATTGTAGTCTGCAAAAGGAGATAACCTAATTCCAACTCTCTCTGCTCCTATCTCCTCAGAAACAGCTTCAATAACTTCTAATGCAAATCGACAACGGTTCTTGAGAGATCCACCATATTTATATATTCTATCATTCACTTGATCTTTCAAAAATTGCTCAATTAAATAACCATGAGCTCCATGAATCTCTACTCCATCAAAACCTACATTTGGCCAAGCATCAGGCCTTTTGCAACTTGTCTATTATGAATATCTATTGCATAGATCTAATTCTCAACTCTTTCTAGTCAACAAGTAGGAGAACCACTATTACACAATGAACTAGACCTTGTAAAAAGATATATTTCATTGATCTGACATCACCTTATAACCTAAAAACTTAAGTGTGTAAATCTTTTTCATTAATATATCATCCACAATTATCCCATCGATGTAAAACTTCATTCATACTTGATCTTCATATGTCATGCCAACATATTGTTTGTTATGGTACTCATTCTATCTTTTTATTTTAATTTTCCTATATATATATATATATATATATATATATATATATATATATATATATATCTACATAACTTCTTTTTCACTTTTCACGGTCAAATTTAGTGATTTATAAGCATTCCATCTCTATTCAAAATAATTAAAAGAAATAGATAAAATAGTGTTATAGTTCATACTTGAAGTTCATTTGTATACTGTAGTGATTGGAGTGCCTTACCAGCTTCAATAGCATTCCTTGCAGCAATTCTAAAGTCGTTGACTATATGAGGAATTTCATCAGTCGTCAACCGCCGTGGAGCTCTAAATTTTGTAGTTACGCTATCAAACCCATGGCTTTGTGGACTCAATGGCTTGTCCGTACAAGATATCGGAGCCTGCCTATTTGGCTGGAAATCTGCTTAAAAACAGTATCCAAATGTTGAATTAAAACATTTTATACAATAAATCACACTCATAAAATTTTATAAGAATTTAGAATTAATTCACTTTATCTTATGACTTTGGATAAAAAATTTTTAATTATAAGAACTTTTTTTTAATCATATTAAATTATAATACTCCTGTGATTACATTTTGGATGATGTATTTTGATAATTAAAAATACCAAGTGAGAATAGATTGACTTCAAAATAAATAAATAAATATTTATTTATAAAACATATTTAAAAACATGTTTACTATGAGATGATGATGTTTATAGAGAAATATCAAATGCTATTTATATGTAAATTTAAACGTATTTAAACAGTGAAAACGTAACTCCAAAAATTTATTAAGGTTAATTGAAAGAGAATAAAACACTTAACTCTCGATTAATTGCTTCATTTTCTTTAGGAAACAAAATTGAAATCTCATCATCTCATTCCACCACCAAAAAAAAATGTATATATTTAACGGATGTTCAGTTACTAATAGTAGAATTAATTAATGCCATCATTTTAATTAATTATTTAATAATAATATAATAATGATAATTAGATAATTTAATAATAATTAACTATAAAAAATTTACCTGGATTTGAAACCCTTCCAACATGAACAATCTGACAAAAGAAGATACCACCTTTTGCATGAACAGCATCGACAATGGGTTTCCATGCTTCCACTTGCTCTTTGGTCCATATACCAGGTATGTTTGGATACCTTCATAACTCTCGTCTTAATCAGTTTCTTTCACTTAGAGGAGCAGAAATAAACATTGGAAATAACGTACGTACCCTTGAGCAGTATCAGAAATACCAGTAGATTCAGCTATCAAAAGGCCTCCCTCCGAAGTTCTCTGAGAGTGATATAAGATAGCATGGGGCTGAGGAACATTGTTGTAAGATCTCAGCCTGCCCATTGGTGCCATAACAATTCTGAAAATGCAAAAGCTTACTCATGAATCTTGAAAACAATACTTAATTAATTACTAGAACTTCCACCCGATTCTATGTGATCAAATAAACATGAAGTTCTGCAATTAAGATGTGACGCAATATAAACTATTGAATGAATGATTACAAAACACTATTTAATTTATTCCAAAGTTCACTTTATACTGCATAATTTATTATAATAACTTTGACTTGAACTATAATAAGTTCAATTTTTATGTTTAGTTTATTCTGTTGTCCTTTTACTAGGTAGCAACAAATAAAAGGTCTAAATTTACTAAAAAAAAATATGTGTTAGATAATATATTAAATAATAAACAAAGATGAATAACTAAGATATATCCCATAAAAGCGTAATCAAGCAGTAAAAAAACGTGAAGGTGCATATACTCTTGTCTAATGGAAACATAAATCTCTGCACTCACCTATGAGACAGATTGAAGTTGCCCATCTTGTAAGGAGTAAGAAGAGGGAGGGTAGGTGCTTCTTTGGCAGACATTTTTGAACAAGTGTTACGATTATGGATCTTCCTTTTGCTTCCTGTCCTGCGACGTAAGCCTTAATTTTGTTAAGTGAGAATGATAGAATGGAGGATTGAATTGGGTATTTATAGAATGGAGGATCAAAAGAGGAATGGAAGTCAAGTCAAAAGAGGAGTGGAAGTTATCAAAATTGACTTGGGTCAAAAGAGGAGTGGAAGTTATCAAAATTGACTTGGGTCAAAAGAGGAATGGATGTTATCAAAATTGACTTGGGTCAAAAGAGGAATGGAAGTTATCAAAATTGACTTCTGGACATTGTTGATGATGCTTTTACCTAATGCCCATAACCCAGTTTAACAAAAGCTGTTTATTTGTCATTTTTTTTAAAAAAAAATAAAAGTTAGTTGAGAAATTTTTAAAAATATATATATAATTCGTGATTTTATTCCTTTGAATAGTTATATTTTTTTTTTTTTTTGATAACCTTTGTATAGTTCATTTTAGTTTATGAGGATTACATTTTAAATTATATAATTTGTATGATATAAAAAACGGATAACCAAAAAAAAAAAAGTATATTAAAAATTTTATCTTTTAAGGTTTATATGTTATTATCTAATCCATCTTATACTTTATTTATTTTTTTCTAAAAATGGAAAAAGTAAAAGTTGCATTGCATAGCTAATGGTATTGTTGAAAGTGCCTCATTTTTGTGGCTTTAATTTCACAAAATGAAATGTTGATGTGTAATACACATTTATTTAGATATGTTACTTAAAAATGCATGCACAAGATTGGTTTTGTTTATAAAGTAAAATTGGTCTAAAAGCAAATGCATTGCAAAATCCAAAGAAACAAAAGAATAAAGATATGAAAAATCTGTAATTATTCTGTAGAAACCATGCGTATAACAAGTAGCCTAGCTTCATTGGGGCAGAGGTCATCACCCGGAATTTACTATAAAAATTAATCTGATCTCCCAAAAGCTTTTAAAATTTTAACATGGCCCCTAAAAAATTTTGTATATCCTATTAGCCCCTCAACATTTTACTTGAGTTCTACCCACCTCTATATATAACATTCTTTGTCCTCTGAATGAATTATTAAGCTCCAGTGGGTGTTGATTGAGTTGGTCACCGACCCTCTAGTGTGGTTGCACCGTAGGTTGAAACCCTTGTATACACATCCCTCTCCTCCTCTAACTTATGACAACAAAAAAAAGATTAAGCATTAGTTTCAAGAAATGGATAGTCAGTATATCCAATAACTGGATCTGGTGTGTAGAATGTCTTCCGATTATACTTGTTTAGAGGTGCATTAAGCTCAAATCTGCGGGGCAAATCTGGATTAGCCAAGAACAGTTTTCCGTAGGCAACAAGATCTGTATGATTCTCAGCAATAGCCTTGTTCCCTTTTTCACGATCATAACCACCAGCAACAATGAAAGTGCCATTAAAGGCCTTTCTCATTGGCAAAAGACTCTTAGAGTCTCCAATATGAGTCAACTTTGGCTCCACCATGTGACAGTATGCAATACCATATTTGTTTAGAGCTTTAGCCATGTATATACCCAATGCTTCTGGATCAGAGTCTTCACAATCCTCATAATCTGTAAAAAGAGATAGTCTGATTCCAACTCTCTCTGCTCCTATCTCTTCAACAATAGCTTCAACAATTTCTAAAGCAAATCTGCAGCGGTTCTCGAGAGATCCACCATATTTATCTGTCCTATCATTTGCTCCATCTTTCAAAAACTGGTCAATTAGGTAACCATGAGCCCCATGGACTTCAACCCCGTCAAAACCTGCAAACCATTATAAATTTATTTTTAGGATGTAGCAATCAACTATAATGCCATGTATATTAGCGATCAACCCCATCGATGAATCGATGGTATGAGAGATTTGTATGCTATAGTGAGTGAAGTACTTACCAGCTTCAATAGCATTTCTTGCAGCAAGTCAAAAGTCATTGACAACAAGAGGAATTTCATCAGTTGTCGACCGCCGTGGTGGTGTGAAATGCACATCTGCACCATCAAAAATATTGGAATCGGGTCTGATTGGATTGCTCGTTGAAGATATTGGAGCCTGCCCATTTGGCTGAAAATCTGGTCAAAAGTTAACTTGAAATGAGGAATTAATTGAAGATAGAGAAGGCAAACAACATCCTCAACTGCATGAATATCATTAAACAATATCACTATAGGAAACTGAGTCAAAATGAAAGAGTATAGATCAGTGTGTTAAATCAAGGTCCAAAATGTAATTAACCCTGCAGTATGGCAATTCTAGAAGCCACCATTTTCTTTTTTCAAAAAATATGGGTCCCCTATAGAAACATAATGGTAATCATGACTGTAACTTCAACCTCAATTTAAATCCCTCGTAGATATATTGATAGCAGAATGTCATATATTTGAACATCAAGAATACACCTGAACTTGATACCCTTCCATTGTGAACAATCTGAAGAAAAAAGATACCACCTTTGGCATGAACAGCATCTACAATGGGTTTCCAAGCTTCCACATGTTCTTTTGTCCATATACCAGGTGTGTTTGGATATCTTCATAAATAAAACAAATCTCATGTAAATTAATTTTCTTGCAATCTAGGGAGCATACAGATAAAATCTTTAAAAAAGAATTAAAAAAAAAAAGAAGAAATTCCATACCCCTGAGCAGTGTCAGAAACACCAGTAGCTTCAGCAATCATAAAGCCTCCCTTGGAAGTTCTCTGAGAGTAATATAAGATAGCATGGGGCTGAGCAAAATGGTTGTAAGATCTTAGCCTACCCAGTGGCGCCAAAACAATTCTGAAAAGCCAAAAGTCCACAACTACCTCTTAAATCTTGAAATGCTTACCTAGATGTAGAAACAACTATTAACATTTAGCATTAGCAATGCACGCAGTGAAGCAATGAGTGCTTTTTTCCCCTATTTTTTGCAAGTACGTGAGCATATTTGCTTGATGAAGCGGAAAAAAATAAAATAAAAAGAAGGGAAAATAACATTGGTACTGCCATAAGGCAAAGATTAAAATGAAACAAGCAGGTAAAAGAACAAGGGAAAAATCCACATATTGATTTGGTATCATATGCTACTTCTGTTCAATCAATACTTAAGCGGCATAGAGAAATAAGATATAATAACTGGCAGCATCTACAATACAGATAAATGAAGCTGTGTACCAATGCTGCGGGGTTCATTACCCTTAGATTAGGCAAGCATAGTGATAAGGATGGAATGGGGGTGAAGTGAAGTGGGAAGGGATTTTCCTTGTTTTGAGGCAAGGGAACCTCAAATTCTTCTCTGATTCATTTCATCTCAACATGAACATTTATACAACCACTCAGAAATGCTTCCTCCTACATTTATTGATCTTCCAACAAACTTAAACTACCCTGCATACAAGCTCCCTCTATCAGTGGACTACAGGCATAACCTACAGTTATTGATTTTCTTTTTATCTTGTTAGAAGCTTAATGGCTTTCCTATCACATAGAGTATCCAGTGTACACAAACTCTTGATTTATGAATTGTTGCCTTTTCCTAACAATTTTGAGCGTGCATCCACTGGGTATCATTTCTCCATTAATCCACTCCTTATTATTTTTCTGCTAGATTTTGTAGTTCTATTCAGACAATATTCTTCTTCTAAGTTCCTGAAGAACCCTTCTCTAAAATTTGTCAAAAATCTACCATGAACGATGCCAATTAAAGAATCCATTCAGCTAGTCTCAACATTGAATCAAAGAATTGGAAAAACCACAGTTGAAATATAAGCAAAGAATCTGATACAAGTATCTATGATTCTCTAGACCAATTTTAAGAACTCTCTCTCTTCACCCAGTAAACTGCTCTCCAATTTCACCAAATAAAATTCTAAAAGACGACAAATGTAATACATGCAGACCAGGGACAACATTTATTCAATTCAAAATCGAACTAAGAATCACTGCAACGAAGAAAAAGAGTATGTGCCTATGAGAAAGATTGAAGATGGCCATCTTGTAAGGAGTTAGAAGGGGAATGGTTGGAGCTTCCGCTTCAGCAGACATTTCTCACTAACGCTTTATGGTTTTTCCTCTGCAACTTGTGTGTTTGATTACCTGAGAGAAAAAAAAAAAAAAAGGAATGTTTGATCGAAGACTTATAGAATTATAGGATTGTAGAAGATTCTGGAGGGGTCTGTAGCGTACCTCGTTTTCAATTTGGTATCAGGGGGCGACGCATTTCTTTTTTTTTTTTTTTTTTGTGGTCTGACTGGAGGACGAAAAACGGTGTAATATAATGAACAAAGTAAAAGAAAGTACAAAACAAAAATTCAAATACATTTTTTTATAATTAAAGAATATAAAATTAAACCTAAATCATTTAAAGTTAACTTTTTTTGGTGATGAATTTATGCTAATGATTTCAATACCTCACGTGATAAATAAAAACAATCCTATAATGGATTGGAGTGGGATTGTTAAATTGTTGGTTAGATTTTTTGTACATAGGGCCTTTGGTGATTATAATAAGATAAGAATATATATGATAAAAGATATAAATATCACTAAGATATAATAAAAATTTGATAAATTTATATTGAATGTACTCCATAAAAAAAATTTATAATATATTTTTTATTTTATTTTTTTGGAATTTTTTTATTCTTTAATTCAGTATTTTAAAGCGGGTCGATGCCAAAACAATCGTCCTCGTTGTCAATCCACTTCTTACAAAATTTTATCTTAGATGATAAAGATTATGATATCAAATAACAAAACTTCACCCAAACAAATCCCATGACATAAAACCCAGATCATAAAAATCCAAGACCTCCTTCAGAAAGAGAACAAGAGAGATATGACTTAGGTCGAGTTGGGGTTGAGTCACCGGCGATTTTAACAGCGGGAGGAAGGTGATGATGAACAGGGGAGATGTGTTTGGTGTGTGTGAGAGAGAAGAGGGTTTTGGGGGTGAAGGTCGTGATCGGAATGGGAAGCAAATTGGGAACATTGAGGGTAATTTTGCATTTTATGAAGTGAAGGACATGATTTAGGGGTGATAAAAGAAATCTCCACGCATGAAATATGCATCTTTGGGCTACCGTCAAGATTGAATAAGATAAATGGACCATTAGATCAAGTTTAATTAAGGTCTTTAAGTTAGTTTTATGTGGGCTTTGATACTAGGGTCATGGGTCTTGATGGCCTCCTTAGGGTTTCACTTGTTTTAGGCTTCTTATACGTCTAGAACAAAGGTTGGCAATTAATATTTGATTTCTAATAGAATTTTGCTTCTTTCCGAGTGATTGAGACTAGTAACCATCTTGTTTTTGAGAAAGGTCTTTTTCGTTATTTGTGTTTCGTTCATTTAAGACGTAGAGATTTGATTATCAATTTCAAATCATAAATCACTACAAGTCTAAAAAAAAATAGAGTTTAAGGCAAGTATTTTTTAATATTATAAAAAGCCTATTTACAATGAAAGCCTGAATACTATGTCTTTTATGTCCTAAATAGAGAAAGACGTAAACAGAAGATAAAATATTATCATGGGATAAAGTATATGCTCCAAATAGAAAAAAGAAAATTAATATTCCAAGCAAAAAGCCCTTAATTCTTTCAGTCATTAAGCAATAGTTTCAAGAAATGGATAATCAGTATAACCATAAACTGGGTCTGTAGTGAAGAATGTCTCTCTATTATATTTGTTTAGGGGAGCATTAAGTTGAAATCTCTTGGGCAAATCTGGATTAGCCAAGAACCAACGGCCATAAGCAACAAGATCTGCACGATTCTCAACAATAGCCTTGTTCCCATCTTCTCGATCATAACCTCCGGCAACAATGAAAGTCCCATTGAATGCCTTTCTCATTGGCACAACACTTTGAGAGCATTCAGATTTCTCTTCAGGATTTTTCATTCTTGGCTCCACCACATGGCAATATGCAATACCAAACTTGTTTAGGGATTTAGCCATGTAAATGCCTAATGCTTCAGGATCAGAGTCTCCACATTCATTGTAGTCTGCAAAAGGAGATAACCTAATTCCAACTCTCTCTGCTCCTATCTCCTCAGAGACAGCTTCAATAACTTCTAATGCAAATCGACAACGGTTCTTGAGAGATCCACCATATTTATCCGTTCTATCATTCACTTGATCTTTCAAAAACTGGTCAATTAGGTAACCATGAGCTCCATGAAGTTCAACTCCATCAAAACCTACATTTGGCCAAGCATCAAGCATTTTGCAACATGTCTATTATGAATATATCTATTATATAATGAACTTCTATTGCGTGGCAAACTAAATCTTGTAAAGAGATATATTTTGTGGTCTAAAACCACCTTATAACTTAAAAACTTATATTGATAGGTGTGTAAGTCTTTTCCATTAATATATCCTCCACAAGTCTTTTATCCTACCCATATAAAACTTCATTCATACTTTATCTTCATATGTCATTCCAACATATTGTTTATTATGGTACTCATTCTATCTTTTTATTTTAATTTTCCTATATTTTCTTTTTTTTTTTTCTTTTTTTTTTCTACATAACTTCTTTTTCGCTTTTCACAGTCAAATTTGGTGATTTATACGCATTCCATCTCTATTCAAAATAATTAAAAAAAAATAAATAGATAAAATAGTGTTATAGTTCATACTTGAAGTTCATTTGTATGCTGTAGTGATTGGAGTGCCTTACCAGCTTCAACAGCATTCCTTGCAGCAATTCTAAAGTCGTTGACTATATGAGGAATTTCATCAGTCCTCAACCGCCGTGGAGCCGTAAATTTTGTAGTTACGCTATCAAACCCATATCTTTCTGGACTCAATGGCTTGTCCGTACAAGATATCGGAGCCTGCCTATTTGGCTGGAAATCTGCTTAAAAACAGTATCCAAATGCTGAATTAAAAAATTTTATACAATAAATCACACTCATAAAATTTTATAAGAATTTAGAATTAATTCACTTTATCTTATGGCTTTGGATAAAAAAAAATTTAATTATAAGAACTTTTTTTAATCATATTAAATTATAATACTGCTGTGATTACATTTTGGATGATGTATTTTGATAATTAAAAATACCAAGTGAGAATAGATTGACTTCAAAATAAATACATAAATATTTATTTATAAAACATATTTAAAAACATGTTTACTATTAGATAATGATGTTTATAGAGGAAAATCAAAGGCTATTGATATGTTAATTTAAACCTATTTAAACAGTGAAAAACGTAACTCCAAAAATTTATTAAGGTTAATTGAAAGAGAATAAAACACTTAACTCTCAATTAATTGCTTCATTTTCTTTAGGAAACAAAATTGAAATCTCATCATCTCATTCCACCACCAAAAAAAAAAAATGTATATATTTAATGGATGTTCAGTTACTAATAGTAGAATTAATTAATGCCATCATTTTAATTAATTATTTAATAATAATATAATAATGATAATTTAATAATAATTAATTATAAAAATTTTACCTGGATTTGAAACTCTTCCAACATGCCAAATCTGGCAAAAGAAGATACCACCTTTGGCATGAACAGCATCGACAATGGGTTTCCATGCTTCCACTTGCTCTTTGGTCCATATACCAGGTGTGTTTGGATACCTTCATAACCCTCGTCTTGATCAGTTTCTTTCACTTAAAGGAGCAGAAATAGAGAAACATTGGAAATTACGTACGTACCCTTGAGCAGTGTCAGAAATACCAGTGGATTCAGCTATCAAAAGGCCTCCCTCGGAAGTTCTCTGAGAGTGATATAAGATGGCATGGGGCTGAGGAACATTGTTGTAAGATCTCAGCCTGCCCATTGGTGCCATAACAATTCTGAAAATGCAAAAGCTTAATCATAAATCTTTGAAAACAATACTTAATTAATTACTAGAACTTCCACTCAATTCTATGTGATCAAATAAACACAGAGTTCTACAATTAAGATATGATGCAACATAAACTATTAAATTGATGATTACAAAATATTGTTTAATTTATCCTAAAGTTCACCTTATACTCTATAATTTATTACAATGACTTGAACTATAATGAGTTAAGTTTTTATGTTAAATTTATTCTATTATCTTTGTACTAGATAGCAATAGATGAAATATTTAAATTTATTTAAAAATTATGTGTTAGATAATATGCTAAGTAATAAATAAAGATAAATAACTAAGATATATTCGATAAAAGCGTAATCCAAACAGTAAAAAAAACGTAAAGGTGCATATACTCTTGTCTAATGGAAACATAAATCTCTTCACTCACCTATGAGATAGATTGAAGTTGCCCATCTTGTAAGGAGTAAGAAGAGGGAGGGTAGGTGCTTCTGCAGCAGACATTTTTGAACAACTGTTACGATAATAGATCTTCCTTTTGCTTCCTGTTCTGCGACGTAAAGTGAGAATGATAGAATGGAGGATTCAATTGGGTATTTATAGAATTATAAAAAATATTTTTAGATATCACCAAGTAAACCCTTTGTCTCGGTCTAGCTAGAAATTTGATATAGTGATGTAATGGAGTGCGTAGGTTGCCCCCTAAGGAACCAATTGCATAAAGCCGAAGGAACGAGTTTTTTTTTTTTTTTTTTAATGAATAAGGTTTTAGGTTTCCGACGGTCCAAAATATTTTATCTTCTAAGTTTTTTGTTGCATCAATTTTAATTAATAATTAAAGATTAATTTTTTAGAAGTACAAAAATTACATAAATAAATAAATTTCTCTAAATATTTTTTTTTTCATATACATAAGTAAAGATTAAATCTTTGTCAATATGTTCAAAGAATACAATTATTTATCAATTGTTATTTTATGGCATTAGTAATCATAATTGACTTGAGATCAAAAGAGGAATAGAAGTTATCAAAATTGACTTCTCTTTCCCTTTTATATTACCACCTTTGAATAAGTCTTAATCCAAAGCGACCACGATAATGATATAATTCGTGGCCATAATATGTCAGACCATAAAGAAAAGTTCTCCGGCTAAGAATCAGAAATGCATTTCTTTAAACCAAAAATTAGTGTGTGTCGAAATAATATGATATGAGTAATTTGATAATATAAATATAAAGTTATATGTATCAATTAATTTATTCATGCTAAATCACATAATAATTGTTTTAGTTTTTTTTTATGATTTTATTTCTAGTAAAAATAAAAATTAGGTTTAAAAAGAGGTAAATACACCTATAACAAGGGGCAATAGCCTAAGGCTCAAAATAACAAAGGACCCATACCAATAGGTCATTAACTATTAGACGTTAGGATTAGTCATCAAAATATATTAACTATATATAAAAATAAATCTTCAACTTTTCTCTTATCCCAAACTCTCATTTTCACCCTCATCTCATACATTTCAATCTTCAAATAAGAAAAAAAAAAAAAAAAAAACCGATGAAAAAGAATGTTCTTAATACTTAACTTGGATTCAAAAAATTTGGTGGCTTTTATTGGAGAAATTATGACCCAGCCTAATCTATCTTAAGGTGGGTGATTTTTTTTTTTCTTATTCATGTAAATATTTACGGAAAAACTTATGACGTTGATAGTTTGATAGGATAAATTTTTTTATTTATAAGAATTTCAATTCATAAATATTTCTTCTGTGTATTGAAAAAGTTAATCTACGTTGTTTATTAAATTCTTCAAAACTAAGAGTTTCTTTATCTCATATTCTTTACTCTCTTTTTTTTAATCCCATTTTGGAATTTTTATATAGTACTTTTTTTGTTTTTTTAAATGCTATGTTTTTTTTTTTTTTTTTTTGTGCTAACAGCAAAGACACAGAAACAAAAAGAAAAAAGTTTGAATGATTTAGGTATTCTATGTATCGAGAAAAATATGTTAGAAAATATTAGTATTAATACTATTATCAATAATTTTGTATTTATATATGCTCAAAGAAATTATTTTTTAATAATAATTTATGTGTTTTTCTTTTTATATTTTGTAGGTGATGAGCGAAGACATAAGATTATTATAGACTTTAACTTTTCAATGAAATAACATTGTTTAAATGAAACCAAGTCAACTTAGGCCTGAACAAAATTTAATTAATTTCCCAAAATCGATCGTACCAAAAACAAACCAATTTAATCAGTCAATTACCATTTTGTAATATGAAAAATTCAGTTTTTTTGATTGGTTTCGGTTTTGTATTTTTTCTAATTGATAGAAACCAAACCAATTAACTAAAGTATTATGGGCTTTAATTTTATATATATATCATATCATTTAGTGACTAAATTATTTTATATATCGATTCGATCACTTAAATACTGTGTCATTTAAATGTATAAAGACAATTATATATTGTTATTTGCTATTTGTTTTAGTCTTATGTAAGTATGTTTCCTAAAAATAGTAGTTTTTTTTAGTAAAAAATTTGTTTAAAAAAAAAATGTTACAGTTGTTACACATTGATATTCATTTTTGTTAATTTGGCTTCTCCAATCTTTTTTGCACATATTTAAAATCGAAGAAAAATAACTTCCATAAATATCTTTATACATTTCTAAGTTTGTTATTTATGTATTTTGTTTTACTTATATAATTCTTAGTAATGTATCATAGATACTCTAAAAAAGTAATTCATTTTAACCTATCTAATACTCATATTTTTAATTTATAGTAAATCAATCAAATATGTATTGTAGGTAGACATAATATTAAAATGAAAAAACAAAATTTTGTTGCCACTATGAATTAACTATTAATCGACTGTTTAACTAATTAAAACTAAACCGTTAGTTTTAAGGTATAATTGGTTAGTTATTAATTTATCAAAATTACATGTTTGATTAATGTCGGTTAATTAAAAATATGATCAAAACTAACCATAATCAATTGACACCTAAAACAAGTTGAGGCTAAAAATTTAAGCTATAATCAAGCCTCAAATTTAAGGGCTCCATTTTATCTGGACCAAGCCTTAATTCTAAGTGCCCGTTTGGTTGGAAGCAGAGAGATTAAGAAAAGTCTTAATCAAAGCGACCACGTTAATTATATAATCCGGACATGCATTAAGGTCTAAACATTAGGATGAATATGTCAGACCATATTGCAGAGTTCTCCGGCTAAGAAGCAGACAATTAATTCAATCATAAAGGATTGAGCAAGAAACTGCATTTCTTTCAACCAAAAATAGTGTGTGCTGAAATAACATGATATGAGTAATTTGATAATGTAGAATTATGTATCAATCAATTTATTCATTTTTTCATGCCAAATCACATTATTATTATTATTGTTGTAATTGTTTTATGATTTTATTTCTAGTAAAAAAAAATGAGGTTTAAAAAAAGAGATATATTATAAATACACTTAGAGCGTCCGCAGCGGGAGTATTTAGTCGTCTCACAAATGCTATGCATCGACAATTGTGAGAGAGCATGAGTAGAGATGCCTACATGGCATCCTTTTTAGAATGCAATGACATTCACCTAATTGACGATGCATGGCAAAGGAAATGGGGAAGAGAGAGAAAAAAAATAACAAAAGCAACGGAGAAGAGAAGAGAAAAAAAAAAAGAAAAAATAAATTTTAAATTTTTTAAATGTATTAAAAATAAAATTAAATTAATATGAGTTAAATTTGTTTAATTTTAATTTATATAAATTTATTAAATTTGTCTAAATAATGTAGAGTAATATTTATAAGGAAAAAGATATAGTTTGTGGGACCTATTTGAAAAAGTTTTTAGAGTTGTATGAGTAGAGAGAAAATTGTATAAATGGTATTGAGTGATGTGTTATCGTAAGACTCATAAAAATAATATAAATAATTAAAATATGAAACCTTAATGAGTACCATAGTTAAAGATGCTCTTATAATTAAAGTTGGCCTTGAGACTAGTGTGGAAGGGCAAGAGCCTAGGGCCCAAAATAACAAGAGGCCTATAGTAATAAGTTATTAACTATTAGGTATTAGGATTAGTCATCAAAATATATTAATTATATATAGAAATAAATCTTCAACTTCTCTCTAATCCCAAACTCTCATTTTCACTCTCATCTCCTACATTTCAGCCTTCAAATAAGAAAAAAAAAAAAAAGAGAAAAAGAAAATAAACCACAATAATTTTTTAATGTAAACATTTATTAGCTTTTCAAGAGTATTTAATCATCATTTTCATTCATATAGCTTTTCAAGAGCTCTTAATCATCTTTGCATTATTGAATATATTAGTAACATTATTTTTGTATAATATAAATAGTATAACATCATATAATATATGAAATTAAAAAAATATCATTTAAAGTAAAATAACATATAACTTATCAAAACTATTATAATTAAAATAAATAAAATAATAATTTCTTATATATACTCTCATCACCTTTGGAGTGGTCAAATAACTTTAACACATTTAATTGTCATTGTCGATATAATAAAAAATACTTTTTACTAGGCAAAAATTGTCTCAATATATAATCCTTTCTTGGAAAGGATTTAAAAAATGTTTAGGTGCGTAAAACAAATATAAACCTAAAAGCTTAAATTTACATACCACAATGATTGTAGGCAGTAGGTTTATGAGTTTCCTTTTGTCACTTTTCATTTTTGTTCTCCCACTTTTGGTGGGAAGAAAGATTTATCTAATATAATCAATAACATTTGCCTATGACTATAACCATGATCGTGCCCGCATTTCTTTCCATTCACTTCAAGGAGAATTTCATGAATGATTCATTTTTTCTCTTGCAATATGATATTTCACATGCCAAGTAGAGAAGTTTAACAGTATTTCAAGTTACAGTGCAAAGAAGGGTCATTAACATAGAGTAAGACATGATCTAAGTTATTAACTAACCAAAGAAATTAACCACAACAACTAAAGGGTCATATTGTCATTAATAAATTTAATTTCGAACTATGACATTATAGAACAATAGTATAAATCTCAACATGATTAAGATGCTAGTCCTAAACCAAAATCCTAATTGAATTTCAATATGCATGCATTTAGAGAGCACTTAAAGCCAACACTTACAAAATGGAAAACTAAAAGGGACAGTCTCAAATCATCTCAAAGAACTTTCTTAAATGTAAAAATCAACAAATATTGTCGGTCAATAAATAACTATGACATCATAAATTATTTAAAGCTTAGAGATAAGCCAATGACTAAATAAATCACCAACCAAATGTGTAACATTTCCAAATCAATAGTCCATAAAATACTATCAGAGCACATATAAGCCAAAATAAGTTAGAACTAACCTCAGGTTCATAATCAAATTCTCATTATTTTTATATGGAAGTTGATCAAATCAATTAAGACTAACTTTCGGCTACTAAAAGGAAATCCAATATTCATTTTTAAAGAGGGGCAAGAAAGAAAATCCATTAACTAACAAGAATAGCATAAAAAAGGAAAGAATCAAATACTAAGGATCAAGCTTCCTCCAAAAAAAAAAAAAAACTTTCAAAATGTCTCTCTTTAACTCAATATAAAATTCATGATTTCCCACAATGACATGAGTAATAAATTACCATGACCCAATTTTTGTACTATTCTAGTACCACGTAATTATTAATTTTATTGACATATAAATATATCATTAGTCACGTCAATGCTAAATTGACAGTATTATAATAAGAATTAATAGAAACGATCCAATTAAATTTTTTTGAAATTATAAGGATTTTAAAAGATAAAAAATAACTACAGGACCTAGTTAAAAATTATGTCAAACTATATGGACTTACAATGTATTTAAATAATAATAATAATAATAATATAAAAAGTAACAAAAACTAGGTATTCAATCCATTAAAAAAAAGATTTTTTATTAATTTTTGTATAACTTAAATTATATATAATAACATTTTAAACAAAATTAATAACTAACATAAAATGATTTAATTAATAAATAAATTAAGTTTAGTGTTGAAAAGCATTTATAATATCAAAAGTTTGAGTCAACAAAAAGTATGTGTTGAAAAAATATACAAAGAAGAAATAACCATAATTATTATTTATCTTCAAATTTCGAATAAACTTAACCTCACTTTTAATAAGGTAAAAACACTCCTACATAAAAAAAAAGAAAAAAAAGAATGAAAGACTATTAATAACCATATACCTAAGCTTTTTTTTTGCTACACATGGAAATGTAACTTTTTAATTGCTTTATTTATAATTTAACCCTCTAGGCTCTATCACTGTTTAAGCACACAATTCAAGCGGTAATTAGGCACTGCAACCAGCTGAACCGCTCTTGGAGCTGTGAGTCCAAACACGTCATTCATATCAAGCTCGCTCGGCTTCATTCCATCAGGTAACTCCCATTTGAAACAGTGAAGAAGATGAGCGACACTCATCTCCAAAGCATAGAGCCCCAGCTGCATACCCGGACAAGACCTCCGACCCGACCCGAACGGGACGAACTCAAAGTTGCTCCCTTTGAAATCTGGCGCGCCGGAATTTAAAAACCGTGACGGCTTGAACGTCTCCGGCTCGTCCCACGCAGTCTTGTCACGCGCTATGGCCCACGCGTTGATCCAAACACGTGAACCCGCCGGAATGCGGTAACCGGCGACGACGGCGTCCTCGCCGGCCTCGTGGAGGAGGAGAGGAATCGGCGGGTGGAGCCGCAAGGCTTCTTTGACGACGCATCTGAGGTAGCTTAGGCTTTCAATATCGGATTCCTGGAACCTACGCTCCAAGCCGACAACATCGTCAAGCTCTTGCTGGACTTTTTCTAGATCCTTTGGGCTCCTCAATAGCTCCGCTACGGTCCATTCTATTACAGATGCTACAGTTTCGGTTCCACCAAACATGACATCCTGTGCAAACGACAATTAGCAATTGTCAATTTTGACCAAGAACAGTAACTCATAAATTTTAAAAATAATTAAAAATATTTATAAATTTATTAAAAGTAAAAGAATTAATAATAAATTCAAGAAATTGAGAAAGTAACCTTTGGATCACTCTGCCCTCTCGTGGGCTGTGTTTGGCCGAGCACAAATTTTAGCTCATATTTTTTAGGGCTCGACCCTAAATTTAGCTTAAATGGATTTATCCATTGTATATTTAGATACTCCTACCTATAATCATTCTTAAAAATTAAGGGAACTGTTATCATAGAGTTTTGATCAGAGAACACCATGGGCATTTATTGAGATTCAACCAAAAAAATTACTACACCGTTGAAAAGACAAATATAAAGAGGAAAAGGACAAAAGAAAGACAACATATAGCTAAAATGAATGAAATATTGGCATTTGTTATTAATAAATTTTGCCCAAAATAGCATAAAAGAAAGAGTACTCCTTTTCCATTTATATAAAATTTATGTTTTTTTTTTCTAAAAAAAATTAGAGAAATTTTTTTTATCTAAGTGAATTTCAAAAAAAAATAATTAAATAAATTAAACTTTAACATTTCAAATTTAAAACAAAAATAAATTTTATGTACAAATAAAAAAAATACCCTAATAAAATTTAATTTAAAATATTAAGATTTTTTTAAATTTGTAATTCTAGGAAAAGACCAAAATAGATTCTTTTCAAAAAATTATTATCATTATATTAATACTTTTACCTTGTAAAGGAAAAACAATTACTTACCATGATAATTGCTTTAATATTATCTCTGGTGAGCTTAATGGCTGTCTGCGAGTTGTCCAAATTTGTCTTTTCACCATCTTCATCAAGGAAAACCAGAAGCTCATCAACCATGTCAGCATCTGCATGGTCATTCTCATTCTTACCATTCTTCATCTTTTCCATGTGATCATCGATGATCTTATCAATAAAAACATCAAGTTCTTTTCTTGCTCTGCCCATTCTTCTGTTGAACTCTTGTGCATGAAACCAACCCAACCATGGAAAAAAATCTGCAATATTAAAAGCTCCGAATAGCTTTGAAAATTCTTGTAATATTTTCATGAAATCCTCTTGTCCCTCATTAGAGCTCGCCCCAAACGCGGCCTTGTAGATGATATTCCTAGTAAGAGAAAAAATCAGTCCACCTACGTTAACAGGGGAACCGGCTTTTCTTGCCACGGTTCGGACCGTTTCCTCCACCTCCTCACGGACCGAAACCCAAGACTCGGCCCGTTTTCGGCCGAACAATTTCATTACACATATCTTGCGTATCTGTCGCCAAAACGGGCCGTAGTTGGCAAAAGCCATGTCGGCCCGGTTGTACGTCAAATATGAGATTGCCACGTTGGCGGGCCGGTTAGAGAAAACACCGTCGTGAGCTTGGAGCACTTCACGGGCCATCTCCGGTGTTGAAACGGCTACAATGTGGAGAGTTCCCATGCGAAGGTGGAGAAGGCCACCGTATTGTTTGGCAAGCTCAGCTAAACCACGGTGGCTGAGTTGGTGCATCATAAGCATGTTTCCGATTATGGGTAGCCCATTTGGGCCCGGTGGGTATGGAAGCTTTTTAGGTAATCCAAGCAAGAAGATCATGAAAACTGAGAGGGAAAACAAGAAGAAAAGAACCATTGAAGGATCAAGAGTTTGCATGGTTTGCAGAGGGAACTCCATTGCTGTAGGAGAGAATGAGAAAATGGGGTTGGTGTATTCTTTTTTGGTATTCAAGGGGTTGGTGTGATCGGTTAAAGATTTACCTTCAAATTTCTGACAGTGTAAGCATTTATGGTAGAACAAAATTATTTGTTTTATCTTATTTTATATTTTATTGTATTTGATTGATTTTAAAATTATAAAATAATATTTTAAATTTTAACTATAATTTAATTTTTAATTTTTCTTTATTATTATTATTATTTTTTTGCATGAGGAGCATTTGGGAAAATTAACAAATGGCAGTGAATTCTGAAAGCAGGTGACAAATGGAAGGACATAATTACTGCTTGAGGTTGAGGTGTAATCAAGTAGTATCTTTGAAAACCAGTGTCCAAATGATAACAAAAGTTGAAATGGATAAAATCCCAATATTAATTCATGGATAGTTGTTTCAATTTACTTTTTGTCATTTTCTTTTAGGGAGAATGGCTACGACCACATCTTATCCTTTTCCTCCTTCAATTTAGTCCCCAACGCCCCGATACAAAATCTTTTCATTTTAGTTAATGATTTATTCTTAAGATTAACAAAAGGGAAAAAAATGATATGGAAGATTAGAAGTAACCTAATATTATTAGGACTTATTTGGTAAATCTAATAAGAGATATAAGATAAAATAAATTATCTTATTTTATTTTTAAATTTTTAATTTGATGAGTTAATATAATATAATAATAAAAATATTCTATTGTATATCATATTTTATTTTTATAGTTAAAATTTTATCACGGAGCTGAGTTAGAAGAATATCATATAAGATAAAAAAAAAAAAAAATCTTTCTACCTCACTCTAATCCACCTGACTTTTCTTACCTCCAACTCCCCACTATCATAGCCGCCTTCATTTAACAAAGTCATTGCCACCATTACTACCACCCACACTTAACATAGGTAGATTCAGATTTTTTGTAGTCACTGTAGTAGTGCAGTCGACTGTAACGACAATAGAAAATCCAAATTTGACATAGTACTCGAACACTACCATTGCTAACACCACACCACTATCACTATTGCCTCCTCTTCACTATTGAAATTGAAACCAATTATTGTTCACCACTTTTGATTTTCAAATTTCTTCTTCATTTGTTAATAAAATTACATACACACATAGTTATAATTTAGAACATGAACTACTATTCAAAAAAAAAATAGTCAAAAAATTTAAAATTAATTTTGTTGTAAGGATAATTTTATTATTTAAATATAATTTATGTCACATTTGTCATTATCTAATCCACTTTAAACATATAATGTGGATGACTTTGTTAGTCTAGTAATGCCTCATTTAATCTTAAATACTAAAGAGTTGAGTATAATGTTATGACTGGTTTTATTTCCACCGTAGACACACTTTTCCTTTTTCCACTATAATTTGCGCTCCTGTATAACCATGTATATATGAAATCAGTTTTTGTATCCTATGCACCCATGTATAGGTTAAGCCTCATAGCTAAATTACCCATTAAATACAAAATTTTAAACTAATTATCACTTTAACACCAACTAATTCCCAATATACCACTATTTTTGTCGCCTCTGAAAGACGTCATTTCAGTTGGTGCAATTATATAAAAAAAACAACTGAAAAACGCTATCCAGACTAGCGTACTATGGAATGGAAGGCTTTTGTTCTTAAAACGCCAACATTATTGGCGTATTCTCAACATAAATCTAATTTACAAAACGCCATTTAGAATGGAATGGCGTTTTGTAGGTAGCACATTTAAAAAATTAAAAAAAAAAGTTACTCTCCCTGGCCTAACATATAATAAATTATCATAATTAATTTATTAATTTCTTTTTTTAATTGATAATAAAGTTAATCTACTTAATATTAGTTTAATTATATTTTTAGTCTTTATAATTTTATTCAAAATTTAAAAATGTCCTTAAAGTTTAAAATATTAAAAAAAATTTCCATATAATTTATAAATATTTACAAATTAATTTTTGTGTCTAACTTCTAAGTTCATAATATTTATACTTATACTTTTACACAAAATTTAAAATAATCTCAATAGTTTAACTTTTATTAAAAATTCATTCTTATACTATACAAATATTTATAAAATAATCTTTGTTGATAAATAAATATTTGTAAACTATAAAACTAATCTTTAATTTTTTTAACTTTCAAAATTGTAAAGATCAATCTGTAAACATTTGTAACTTATAAAAAGTAATTTTTAATGTTTAAACTATAAGAACTTTTTAAAATTTTGAATGAAACTATATAGTTTATTATTATAATTAAACCTTTAATCTTTCTTGAGATATTGTTGATCTTAGGTAAACTATGAATAAAGAGAAAAGTCAACGCTTTATTGGTTAATAGTCCATTAAAAATTTTCATCATTAACGCTCCATCAGGGAACTTGTCTATTGTGGATGCCTATTTTCTGATCATATTCACATTGTTTTATCCTTCTTTTTTCTGATTTAATAAATTAATAAAGAGAAAAGTATGCGGCAGAGAAAGAGAACTATAGAGTGAAAGAAGAGAGAGTGAGAATATGACCCTCTTTTAGGAATCTGAATTTTTTGTAGTTTAATTATTTATTATTATAGAGTTAACAATTAATTACATAATAATAAATAGATCGATGACCTACAACCCGACTACCCTGCAGAAAATTCATTTTCATCTTTTAGTGGTAGTTTTTGAAGAGTTTCACAATGTATCAAAATGATTTTAACATTAGTTACATTAGTTCCAAGTTGATCTGAACTGATAGAGAGAGGGAAACAGTGTTCTTCAACCGAAGAACGTTCCATAGCCTAAAATTGGGCCCCAATTTGTCCTTGGTGTCAGGTGAATTTTGAGCGAAAACAATAAAAAAATAGCATGAATCAGAATAGAAAGATGCCGATACTTTACCGTAGAAGCCATTTGCGTCCATGCTTTACTGATTTGCGGAGGTGGAGCGATGGTTCTCATCTATCACAACCAAACAAGACTGAGGCCAATTGGAGCTTGTTCTCTAAGCTATAGCTCCGAGTTGCAGACAAAGAAACAATGGAGATTACTCGATTCGAAGTATATAAAGACGCCGCTTTACTCTTGTTGGGGAGAAGTGAAAGGCCATAGTTTTGTCTCGATATGGAAGGGGAAAAATTGGGCCTTTCAGTTTTTTATTTTTGTTTGTAAATAACTCATGAGATCTGTGCCATTGGATGAATGGTGTGTGAATTTTAGCCATTGCGTGTTGGTTCTGGAAGCTTCCTTTGTACACCAAGAATTGCAAAAAGAGAAGCCAATTTCTTTTCGATTGAGCAAGGCGAAACAATTTTCTTTTGTATGGTAAACAATTTTAATGAGAAAAAGAAAATTTTGTGGATATTTATTAATAAATTTTTATTCTATTATTAATTTTATTATTTTTCAGTAGAAATAAATTTATTTATTAAATAAGAATAAGTTTATTTATTAAGTTAAAATAAAAAATATATATAATAATTTGTGAGACATGTTTAAGAATTGTATAAGTAAAATTTTTTTTATTAAAGTTGTATAAAATAAAAAAAAATAATGTATAATGATGAGATACATAAAATATAATAAAAAATTAAATTATATAACCCAAATAAGTTTCATGATTAAAAATATTTTAAGTGAGTAGACGGCCGACTAGAACCAGAGAGAGAATAAAAAGAAGAAAGAGAGTAGATGAAAAAGATGAGTTGAAATTTCATAAAATATATTGGTTTGATTTGCTTAAAAATAAATCATAACACAGTACATAATTTTTTTAATTTTTTTTATTTTTTAAAAATTATAAGTATTAGACAAAAAATTATTTATAATATGAGACATATTCTTAAAATCTTATTACTCACTAAATAATAGAATAAATATTGTTTAGAATATTAAATAAAAATTTTAATTTTATTATTTTTTAAATTATTTTATAATATTTTATACCTTAACTCATTAAATTAATAGTGTTAAACAACGTGAGATAACTGATGAGGTAGAGTAGATGACTACTTTTTAATTTTATATTTTATAAATTATTTTAATTATTATAAAATATCAAAATTTTATTATGTGTTTTTTTTTAAAATAATATAATACAAATTTTATTATTATAAATTTAACATAAATGGTCCAATATATTAAATAACAATAAATAACACATTCAACTTCTTATATTGATCAGTCTTATTTGTACTATTCAATATTATATATTTTATGTATCAAATGCATCTGTAAAGATTCTAACTTCTAGCAAGAAAAATATTAGCAGGGAGATGATGAGAAAAATGTCAGCAACAATCTGCAGAAGGATATTTAGATCCAAACCAGATCACTAACAATTTACAGCAACCAAACATCAAATTTAATAGATTCAACACTGAAAAATCTCACATACCCAGACAACAGATATGAGGCAGAGAAAGGCGAAGGGAAGACCCAACAAAAAACCCAAAGGTCAGAGATGAAAATGAAAAAAAATATGATAAAACAGTGAGGTAATTCATAAATTCAAAAATTAAGTATATTAATTTACAGAAACACAAAACAGAAAATAGGTTGACATGTTTTCACCGTAGATTATATTGGGTGAAGAAAGCCTAGGTTGGAGTAAATTAGACAATCTCAAAATTATGAATTATAAAATTAACCAACTGATAACTCTGAAGGGCACAGCACAATTTCTCCTAGGAAGATTGCTCAATAAACAGTTATTTGAGTTCACAACCCCTAATAAACCACTGCAGTACACACCGCTCTTTGGCTCTCTTCTCTTGCGTCTCCACTCTTCACTGATTCGGTTCACATTCTGTCCTCAGCAATGGCTCTTGTAGGTTTTTCAATTTCTTTCTCATTTAGTTGACTTCTCCTTTGATCACCATATCTTCTGATTTTCCGTCCTAAGTGGTTGTAATGTCTAACAGGAAGCAACCGATTTTGTACTTTATAGGAAATTCTCCGTTTGTGCTTGTTATGCATATCTATTTGGTGTCAATAATTACGAAGGAAAAAGAAGATAGTGGGAAATTTAGTTCTTTTACTGAATCTGGATTTATGATGAAAATTCAGGGTTGAGGTTAAATATTTTGGAAAATTGAGATTGATTTATGCAAATAAAAACTCATCGTCTGATTATTTTCTTGAAGTTTCTCTGCATTGACTTTTTGGAATTGAACTGAATATTCTTCTATCTGTAGATTTTTTGAAACGTATTCTGCTAAAAGAGTGCAACTTTGCATTTAATGTGTGCCTGAAATGAAGGCCCAGGGTCTACATCCATTTTCTGTTGAACTCTTTTTTTCTACAAATTTCTTCATTTCTTTATAGAAGGGCTCAAACTTTGATTAAATTATTGAGGAGTGCCTTTGTTTCGGTTTACTTTCGTTTGTATCTTCTCATAGATTCAGTCTATTCAGATGATCATTAACTTTGCACCATAGATATGTCTTGTGTTGCTTTTGCAATGATACTTGATTGTGCTTGATGCTCAGGGTTAGAGCTCTATATCACTGTAGTAATCATTGAAGATGTCAGTGTAATGGGTTTTAATATTGTATTTCTGGGACTTCGTTTAGGTTCTTCATGTGGGCAACACAAACAAAAATGCTTTCAAAGCACTTATTGCTGCAGAGTATATTGGTTTCAAAGTTGAGTTGACTTTGAGATGGGTGTGTCCAATAAAAGTCCTGAGTTTCTTGAGATGAACCCTATCGGGAAGGTAAACTGTTAGGCATTAGAACCTTTAATTAGCCAACTTATCATCTTTCCTTGACTAGAACTTTTATTTGGATATGTAGGTTCCTGTGCTAGAAACCCCCTGTGGTCCTGTATTCGAAAGCAATGCCATTGCACGATATGGTAAGCCAGGTTTTTATATGCTCTGGATACTCAGTATATTATCCTATGATTTGAATTTAATCGTCTGTTTTTTATTTGTTTCAGTTACTAGCTTAAAGGCTGATAATCCTCTGTATGGATCATCCTTAATTGATTATGTAAGCATTGCAAATGCTATCTTTGATATGGTTTATGTTGTTTACTTCTAATTATTCTGCTAGGTGTATTAATTGGTGTATATTACCAAGAATGGCAGACTAGAAGCTTTGCATCTAACATCATAATGCTATAATCTGTTTGGCCTAAAGGATCCAACGCACTCTAGCCATCACATTTTTGCAAATGTATGCTATCCTTAAAGTTCTAATACAATTTTTTATAGGGTTGGGTGATGTTCAAAATGGAGCTTATAGAGGAAGGGGGGACAGGAGAGGAGAGAGAAATAAAGAGGGAGAATGTGGAGAGATAAAATGGGAGGGGAGGATAAGAGAGGGATAACTGCTCAAGTTTATTCTAATTCTTTAAAAGCAGATGAAGGGTGCCATCTACCGAGTGATCCTTAAATAGAATAGATGAGCTGAACTAGTTCTAATTCCACCTTAGTATAAAAACACTAACTAGGAGAGAATATTTCTATTTTGAATCAATTGTTAAACTTGGAATCCTATTTTATTAGAAAATCCTAAATATCCAAACTAGTTTTCTATGCAGAGCTATAATAAACCCTCATTTTTGTATGAACATAATAAATTGTAATTCCATATCCCTGATAATCTTTTCCTATTGTATAATCTACAGTCAATCATTATACAGTTAAATTTAGCAGGCCCATATTGAGCAATGGATTGATTTTGCATCAATGGAGATAGATGCCAATATCGTGCGATGATTCGCACCCCGAATTGGTTTTGCTGTGTACCTTCCTCCGGTTAGGATCTTCCTTAGTGTTCTGGCCTTTCTGGTTTATAGTTCTGTTTTGTGTTTATAATATCTGAAAAAAAAGTGCAATTAATGACTTATAAATCTTCATATTTCTTGTCATCTTCATAAAGGCGGAAGCAGCAGCAATCTCTGCTTTGAAGAGGGCACTAGATGCTTTAAACACCCATCTTGCTTCCCAAACATACCTTGTTGGACATTCGGTTACTTTGGCTGTGTTGTGAGAGTCAACTAGAGATTCGTGGGGCTCTGGTGGGGACTCATGAGAGTTTATGGGGTTTGTGGAAAGGCGACAAGGTGGCGGCGGAGGATTGGTGTCTCTATTCTGTTTTTTTTTGAGTTTCTAAGGTTTCTGAGGAGTCTTTTAATACTGGTGTTGGATATGGGGCTGGGTCTTCCTTCAGGCTTATTCCCGTGGCCCAGATAGCTTGGGGAAGGGTCCACATCAGGCTGATATCATTATGATATGTAACTTAACTTTGGGATTTAGCCAAATATTGACCAAGAAGTTTACTTCTGAGTTCCCTCATGTTGAGAGGTACTTCTGGACCTTGGTTAATCAACCAAATTTCCGTAAGATACTTGGTGAAGTGAAGCAAACAGAATCTGTCCCACCTGTTCAGTCTGGCAAAAAGCCTTCAGAGCCAAAGGAGCCTGTCAAACCAAAGGTCAAGGATGAACAGAAAAAAGAAGCTAAGAAGGAAGTCGTGAAAGAACCAGCAGCTGAGGAAGAGGAAGTGCCAAAACCCAAGCCAAAGAATCCTCTTGATCTGTTACCAACTAGGGCACTAGATGATTTTGGATGAATGGAAATGGCTGTACTCAAATACAAAGACGAACTTCCGTGTAATTGCAATTAAAGGTAAACACATGTCAACTACAGAATGAGACTACAAGTTCATCATTTACTTATCATATATGTGCAACCTGTTAAGGATATGAAATTCTTTGGTTTTGTTTTACTGATTAATACTTCGTTATTTCTTTTTTTTTTTATCTGTATAACTTTTACTCTTGATTGCTCTAGCATATGTCCTGGACCTTCATAATTCATATCACTTATCTGCTCTTATACTATCATATTCATCTTGTCTGTTTCAATTTTCCAGTTGTTTCTTCTTTGATTAATTGACATAGGTGTTTCAACTTTAGTTGTCTTTTGTTATATCCTTCAATTGTTTGAAATTTGTGAATAGTTTGGTTTTCTATCTTAAGTTTGTTGTCTTGGTTTAGGCTATATGCCTTTCCCCTGTCTGCAATTTGCAAATTGCTGTTAGCAGTCTTTCTTGTACTATGCTTGCCCTCTCTGTGTTACTTTTGAGAGAACAGTTTCTGCTATTGTTTGGTTTAGATAGTTTCGAACTAATTAAGGTCATGCTCTACCTTTGACATTTACTTATTATTTCTGGATGGACAACCTTAAAAGGAATCAGATGATCATAATATACGAAGAGCCTGCTTTTGACAACTTTGTCTCATTTTGCAGGGTTCTGGGACATGTATGATCCTGAGGGTTACTCTCTATGGTTCTGTGATTACAAATACAATGATGAGAATACAGTGTCATTTGTGAATTTGAATAAGGTGAGTGGCTTTCTGCAAAGAATGGATTTGGCTCGCAAGTATGCTTTCGGGAAGACGTTGATAATTGGGTCACAGCCACCATTCAAAGTGAAGGGTTTGTGGCTTTTCAGGGGAAAGGAGATTCCACAGTTTGTTCTTGATGAGTGCTATGACATGGAGTTGTATGAGTGGACCAAGGTTGATGTCTCTGATGAAGCTCAAAAGGAACTTGTGAATCAGATGATTGAAGATCATGAGCCTTTTGAAGGCGAAGCTTTGCTTGATGCCAAGTGCTTCAAGTGATGCAGAGCCAGTTACTAGAGATATTTTTATTTATAACTTTTACTTTTGTTTTTTAAACTATTTTTTTTGAAAAGTAAGTATTTTAATTTGAGGTAATTTTATTTTTTAAATTTAGTTTAAATACTTAAAAATTATATTACCAGAAATACAATTGAAAGAATCTATACAAAATCATCTAAACAAGTTTATTAAGCAAAATAGATATTGATAGTATTATTATATTATTTTCAAATTAAATTTATTTTTTAAAAATAAAACAAAATGAGGCTAGGCTTCAAATTTGGTTGGCTAAAAGCCTAATTTTAATTTAGTTTCATTATAATTTGTTTTAAACATGCTAAAGTTTAAAAGATGAAATCTATTTTTTTTAGTTCTTTTTGTATAAAAAATTATTTATCTCATAACTATGTGATTGGTTAAAAAAGTGAGATAAATTTTTTTATCACATTTGATCGATAATTTATGAAAAATAACGTGGAAAAACATGTGGAATAGGAAAAATTTCTCACAATGAAATGTCCTGTTGACAACAAAAGCAGAAAAGTTATTCAGAAAATAGGAAGGAAAAAAAAGAGAATTAACGAAATTAAAATAAGTTGCGGTGAGAAATTGAGGTAACTGCCTTAATTAAAAAAAAAAAAAAACTACATGTATTATTATAGTTGAAACGTTGATCTTGAATCGCACTTGCGAATTAATTGCAGCACCACCTCAACGGCTAAATCTTCTTTACTTTCCGACAGAGAGGAAGAGAGAGAGCGCGCTCTGAGCTAGACAAAGAGGAAAGGTGCTTTCCTTTTCCATAGAGAGAGGAAGGCGCCGAGAAGAGATCAGAGCTATGATTTCCTTTACATCCACAAGATCCCTGCGATTCTCATTTCTCGTCTTCCTGATCTCTCAGCAAATCCTTTCTGGTATGTCTCTGTGTTACAAATCAATTTTATATCTTCTTGTATTTCTGCTTTTGATTCTAAATACCTTTTGTTTTTTTCTTGCTAAGAACATGAAAGAAAATTGAAAACCAGATTCTTTAAACTGATTAGGATAAAGGGTGTGTATTGATTTAAAATTTTTCATGTGTGTGGTAAAGTAATCTCGTTTAATATGAATGTTAATTGCAGGGTATCAACAAATTTGATTTTTGTTAGCTGTTTGGACTTTATCTTTTGTAATCCAAGATTCTGCCGTTTTAATTTTTTTCCTTAAAATTCTGTCGTTTGCTCGGTTATTATGCTCATGGCTTTGAAGTAGAGGAGCAGATATCTATCCCATTTAGATTTGGTCAACATGCTAGATTTACATTCTCTCATTTTTAGAGAAAACAAATGTTTATAGGTTTGTTTTCTGGCAAAAGTTTGAAGAGATACTCAACTATAATCCTAAGATTGCTAAGATACCAAGAGAAAATTTTTCACAAATTTGTTTGGTTTAATTAATATGAGACAGAAAGACCAAGATAAATGATTTAGCTTTGAAATTTTCACCAAGTTCATGAATTTTTTACTCGTCTGATAATTAGTTTGAAAACTATGCTTATGCTTTGTTAAATATCCTAATCCAGATTATGAACAAACTTCTATGCATTCTGATTGATTGATTTGTTATTAAATTTTCACCCCTCCTCCTCTCTTCTTCCTAGTGGTGGCTTATGTAAATTTTTTATTTGTCCTTGAAGGCTTAGCCAATAACCAATCAGGTGCCCAAAATGAAAATAAAGATGAAAGTCATGGTGCTTCAAGGAGCAATATGAGGTCAAAGATATTATTAATATGCCTTGGCTTGGTGGCACTTATAACATTTGGTGTTGTTCTTTTCAAATTATGGCAAAAGAAGAAGAGAGAAGAGCAGCATGCCCGTCTTTTGAAGCTATTTGAAGATGATGATGAACTTGAGGTAGAACTTGGCATGCGGGATTGACAACTGCCCTCACTCATTTCCTGGATTTGCTTCAGAAGAGGTGCGCATCATTGGCTTTCTCAAAAGTGTTGTTGCTCTTAAAATCAAATCTTGCACACATTTTTGTTTAATTAGGCACAATCCTGTTGCCACTTGGTTCATCTCCTGCTTTAATAGGGGAGCATTAGGGTTCAGTCCCATTTTGTAGCCAGGAGTTTCTAATGAAAGCAACTTGAAGCAACGTTATCTTTGGTGGTTGTATACTTGAGTTTTTATTTTTTATTGATTGTAATAACAAGGTGATATCAATTACTCAGCTTGACACTTTATTCCCATCCTATGATAAAGATCCTCTCCAGATTGTGTTTCTTCTTCTTCACTTATCCTTCTGTAACATTTATTTCCACTTCTTTTATGTAATCCTCTAGAATCTTTTAAATGTGATTTCTTTCGATATATAAGTAATTTATAATTTTGAAGATTAGGCATTATATCATTAATATATGTTACTAATATGATGTTTAGATAAGATGGTTCCGTAGTTTTATATGCTGGAAGAATTGCAATCCAAGAGTTTTTTTATATGATAACAAAATGGTCACTTTTTTTTTTTTTTTTAATATTTATTGTAGCTTGTGATTTGTGAAAGCAAAATTGCAACATGTAGCATTGATCATCATGCAGTAGAGTAGTTATGTAGTTTAGAAAGTTGTTGGTTTGTTTCTTGTAATCAGTTTTTCTTATCTTCTTGCCTTATCTCTCTACCACCAAGCCTATATATAAAGGCCCTCCTATTGTAACTCATTCATATCAATGATAATATGACTTTTCATTCTACCTTTGAATTCTCTGTTAAGGGGCAATTCAGATTGAGCATGGATTCTTTCAGGTGATTATTTCTTCCAAATGTTTTAGTTGTCTAACAGAAAAGCATATATAAGGAAGATGTAGCCACAAAGATATAAAAACACTGCAAAATTTAAGCATAGAGCCTTGCGACATATAGAACCTTGCTCCGCCTCCTTGCGACTTCATTGCCGATGTGTCGTGATATGCTTTTTCATGTGTTGCGACACATAGAACCTCAATCTGTCCTCTTGTTTCTTCAACTTTGTTGTGTTGTGACACATAGAGGCTTGACACTTATCTAAATTAGCTCCTTTGTTGTGTATGGTGATATGCAATTTTTCATATCATGATACACGAATCCATGACTCCAAATTCTAAATTCTTTTATTCTAAATACTATAATGGTCCTCCACTTTTCCTCAAATGCATCTTAACCTCAAATCTATTCAAAATAACTTGATTTGTGCAGAATTTCAGCTATCATTGCGCTTCACCACATTATCTTGCAAAATAATCAAATTATACCAAATAAAGACAATTTATTAAGACGAGACTCAAATATCATTAAATAAGAGGAGAAAATGTATATAAAAATCACAACTAACAACATTCGTTTTTCTTTTGATACTTGCATTTGCTAAGCTTGATTATTACAAACTTTTAATTATTAGCTTGAAATGTAAATATTTATTTTGTTTAATTTAAAATATGAGGATTATTTTTAAAATTAATAATAATATGAAAAGACAAAAAGAGATTTTTTCTAAAAACTAAATTGTTTCAAGTAACTTTTCCGTTAATTTATAAGGCAAAATTGGTTGCAGAAGTATGACAGTAATATTTGACTTAGAGCACAGGTTGGCCTCACCAATCTGAGTTTTGAATTTTGTCTTCGAGACAAGAATTGCTTTTACTTGCCCGATTCTTCAACTCATTACACCTTTCAGGTATGCAGATTCCACAATTTAGGAGCATACTGTATACTCTGCAATATTTGGTCTTGTAAATGCTGCTTAACTATTAACATTTTGATAACAACCCAAGTAGTTGGACATTTCAAGCTTGCTAAGCACCATTGAATTATCAATTATTCTAGTTCTGGTAAAAATACAAAAGAATTTCTACAAAACAGAAATAGTTTCCTTCATACCCAATTTTATTTTTAAGGATTTAAAAAAAATGCAATTCAAAATAGATTCCCAATATTCCATTCAATTGAACCAAAAAGGAGTGAAAAATTAACAATCTGCTGCTTACCTTCACAAGATTCTGATAGCAGCGTACATCTATCTTTTCCCACATTTAAAAGGTCTTAATGCATGTGGAAAATTTGTCATTTTTATTTTATTTATGTTTGAGATTGTTGGATTTTGTGTTTGTGCATATGCGACTTAACATATGTAAGTTAATAGATGTATTTGATATTAGTGATCATATAAATGTTATGTAACTAGTAAAATGATATATAAAGTTCATAAATAAATATACGTACTTAATTAAGTGAATTTATGTCTGATTATAAATATGAAAGTCTCTAAATAAAAGAATTATCTGAAAGAAAAAAATATTTTCCCCCAGATACTCTTTTCTTCTACTTTGTATGCCTAATAAATTAGTACCGATTAAAGTTGTAGATCCTACAGCAAAAAGTGAGATGCTCAAAAAGAAAGAGGGAGAGAGTTGCAAAAAATTGAAGGTGGAGAATCATGGCTTCCTTAAGCAACCTTTCAACAACTGAAAGCACAATCTATAGCAATATCCAAGTTCCTTTGTTCAAAGGAGGAAACAATGATTTGTTCTTCTCTTTGGATGTCCTTAAGGGTGGGCATGGGATGGTATGAGCTGAAATTTTATATATTCGAGTTTTGTCCTAAAAATTCTTCGGAATAGAATACTCTGTCTTAGTACTATCCTAAAAGCCTTATATGTTTCATCCCATCCTAATCTTATTTACTATTATCCCAATGCCATCCCAAACTCATTGTCTTATCCCAGCTTTAAACAAGGCTAAATGATTTGAATAAAATAAAGACATGTGGAGACACAAGACAATGAATAAGAGATATCATATATATATAATAGTCAAACATTCCCTGTTACACTAAGTTACACTAAGCTTCTTTTTTTTTTTTTCTTCACCAAAAAAAAAATAGGTTCAATGAAAAATGGCATTCGTTTAATGATTAATGATGTCATGCGTTTATTACAAGAAGCATTGAACCCATAAAATTCTGTATAATCCTCACCTATGCAAAGTATCCCAGTTTCTTGTCCATTCCCCATCCACGGATAAGGTCATGTACTGAAGTTGCTTCCATAATGATAATTCAGGACAAAGAAATGTAATATTGTATTTGACTCACGCGGGACACCAGGACATATATCAAGGCACAAACGGGCGTGGCACCGGGATGAGATGGGATTAGTACATCTTTGTCCTAGTCCTGTCTCAAAAAATAATCAGGACATAAAGTATGGTATTGTTTGGAACATTGAGACAACATTTATCTCATCTCAAAATTGTCTCAAACTTTTTTGAATGGTATGAGATATTAAAATGTCTCATCTTGTGCTCACTCTTAAACATCCTAGAGCTAGTCAAAAGTGGCTATGAAAATAAAATATTGTGGCTGCAAAAAAACATTACAACATCACAACTTGAAGAGTTGAGGAGGAAAAGAATCACTATATATGTCCTGGTTTCCCGCGTGAGTCAAATACTCAGGATAATAAATTTTTTGTTGTTCACTATATAATTAATATATAAGTATAACAATATAAAATTTATTGTAATACCTTTGTATTTTGTAATGTTCATTATCTACTAAAAAATGTATACTTTAATTAAATGAAAATAAAATATCATATCAATAAAAGCCAAACAATATTTATATCAATTAATTAAATTAAAATTTTCTATTTATTTATGAATTTATATATTTTAATTTTTGTAATAAATTAAAGAAAAAAACTCTTTTTACCCCCATAAATGACTCCAAACAAACAACTTCCTCACAAATATAGTTTCTCCATTTAAACCTTAAATTATCAAAAATTACCCACATTAAACCCTCTATTATTGTTTGTTATGACCTATTAATGATTTTCATATACATGACACGTTAAGTGGTGATTTGACTGCTAATAAGTACCGTAGCTAAGAAGAGTCATCTGACGTGGTGTTTTGTGTGAACGCTCCATAAATAAAAAAATAAATAAAAGAGATAATTTGTAAAAAAAAAAGAAAAAAAAGAAAATTATTTGACGGGCTTGTCTTTTCCCTTTGGCATTGTAGCCATTGTCGGCGCTGGCGCTGGATCAAGAGCGAAGATTTTAACCCCAATTTCTTAAGACAGATTGATCGAGCCTTTGAGTTTTCCTCACCTGGTAACTCACGTATTGGAAGGACTTGCCATCACCAGGTTGATCAAGAAGCTCTTGCACCGGAACATGGATTGAGCCGATATCCTTGTTGCCAGCGAGTGATCGCTCGGAGAGGAGCTTGATCTCGAACCTGAGGCAGTTTTGTTGCACTTTGAATTTGTTTATGGTGGTGAATTTGACAGGGAAATTCCAAGTGGGGTTGGTGCTGCTCGGAGCAGAGCTTGATCATGAACCTGAGGCGGTTCTGCTGCACTTCAAATTCATTTATGGTGAATTTGACGGGGAAATTCCAAGTGGGGTTGGTGCCGCTCGGAGCAAAGCTTGATCAAGAACCTAAGGCGACTCTGCAGCACTTCAAATTCGTTTATGGTGAATTTGATGGGGAAATTCCAAGTGGGGTTGGTGCCACTACCTCTGTCAACCGGTGTTTTGGTCATCTGATTCTGCTGGTAGTTGCAGATTGAAGGTGAGTGCCCTAGCTTGTTGAAACGACAAGGAGGCTTGTGTGTTTGGAGTTGATGTGTTCACATAGAACGCCAATGACTCTTATTGGCTACGTCACTCATTAACGACCAACTCACTACTTAATGTGTCATGTATGTAAAAATCATTAATGGACAGTAACAGATGGTAACGGAAGCTCAATCTGAGTAACTTTTGATAGCTTAGAGTTTAAATTAAAAAATTATATTTGTGAGGGAGTTGTTTATTTAGGTGTCATTTGTAGGAGCATAAAAAAAGTTTTTCTCTAAATTAAATTAAATTAAAAAAAAAAGCAGCCATGAAAGTTTGAAGCTCGATTGCATCAACATGACTAGATGCAAAGACCTTGGTCGACGGACATAGCAAACTCCAAGGTCAGAGTTGGATATGCAACAGATCCAATTTTTTTTTAAAAAAAGCCTCTCTCTCAGAAGAACAAACCCAACAAAGGAGGCATGGACTGGCAGCGCTTTCACCTAAATCCAAAAATTCTAACGGCGACAGACGCTCATGGACAGAGGTCGTCCGGGCAGATGACGGCGACCGACGAAGCTCCATGTTGTTGTTGAACGACAATGACCATACGACAACCACAATGCTTCAGACGACAACTGTATGAGAAGGGAAGAAATGGAAAAAAAACAAAGGAAATTCAGCAGCGGCAGCGAAGGAAGCCTGGCCACCCAAAATCGAGCAATGTGTATGAGAAGGGATGTGTTGAATAGATGGACAAAGGTGAGGTGAGTAATCGAACCCTGGCCACCCACACTACATAAGGATCATGCACACTCTTCCACACATAAAGATGAAATGAGCCTATCACATAACTCCAACACTAAACTAATAACATTTTATTATGGATAAACTGATGGGCTTTGTGTATGAATCATAGTCGTACTCCAAATATATAAAAAATAATGTAATTTATTATGGATAAATATAAAACTATACACTACATAATGTAAATAGTAAAGGTAATGATGGAACATATATATATATATATATATACACGTAATTTTTTTTTTTTTTAAAAATTATGAGGCCAATATTCCCACAATCTATAATGTATATCCACCCTACTCCATATAAGGCAATAATAACATTATTAAGATATTCCAACAAAAAATGAATCATGCTCGAACTATTATATCTATGTAGTTTAGAAGTTCCAGCTCCAAAGGTTGAACCCATCAAAATCTTCATTCGTTGATCGATCATTCACTGGTGAATTCAAAAGGTTGAATGCACCAAAATCTTCTGTCGTTGATTGTTCATCCACCGTTGGCCATTGTGGAAGCATAAAACCATTGTCATTGCATGGCATTGAAGGCGTAGCAGGAGTTGAATGAGGTGGAGTTGGAGCAGTTGAAACTGAAAGCTGGGCCGCCGAGTCTTCCAGTGCTTCACCATTGCTTGAGTAATAACTTGAATGAGCTGGACCTGCTGTTGAAGTAGCAGTTTCAGGGATTAATGTGTCAAGTAGCATTGAAGACATAGAAGGTGTACAATCTCCAATGGATGTTGCTTGAAACAAGGCCGCAGCTAAGCAATTCTCATCGTCAAGAAAATCTGCGATTGATTCACAATTGCCCAAGAATTGAGTTGAATGAGCTGGAGTTGTAGTTGCAGTAGTTGGAGCTGAAGTTGAAGCTGCTGGGTTAAATGTGCCAATTGACATGACCATTGAGGGCTGATTCTGTTGTGACTGTGACTCTATAGCTGGAGTTGAAGCTGTTGAATCTGAAAGCATGGTGGCAGAGTCTTCCATTGATGGTTCTGCAAGCGGGGTCGCCAAGTGATCAACATTGTTGAAAATGGGTGTGATTGGTTCACAATTGCCCAAGTAATGAATTGAATCAGCTGGAATTGAAGTAGTTGAAACTGAAAGCAGGGTTGCCGAGTGATCAACACTGTTGAAAATGGGAGTGATTGGTTCACTATTACTTGAGTAATAACATGAGTGAGCTGGAGTTGATGTCGCAGTTGCAGGGATGAAAGTATCAAGTGGCATTGAAGTCATAGAAAATGTGGATTCTCCCATGTATGGGGCTGGAAGCAGGTAATTTCCATTGTTAAGGAAAGGTGTGATTGGTTCACTATTACTTGAGTAATAACATGAGTGAGCTGGAGTTGATGTTGCAGTTGCAGGGATGAAAGTATCAAGTGGCATTGAAGTCGTAGAAAATGTGGATTCTCCCATGTATGGGGCTGGAAGCAGGTAATTTCCATTGTTAAGGAAAGGTGTGATTGGTTCACAGTTGCCCAAATAATGAGTTGAATGAGCAGGAGTTGCTGTTGTAGTAGTTGCAGCAGAAGTTGAAGTTGTAGGGTTAAATGTGTCGATTGGCATGATCCAGTAGGGTTGATTCTGTTGTGACTGTGACTCCAGAGCTCCATTTTGAGGCACTTGGTTTGGGATTTCCAGCTCTTGAATGTCATGGCGTTCTTGCTTATCAGCTTTTGTCTTATGATAATGAATTTTGTACAGACAAAAATCATCGAACTGCACAAGTCAAAGTTAAGGTTTAAGGACACATTAGTAATATGAGATATAACAGCTGATGAATATAAACCTAAATATGAAATCAGGCATATTAATCTACAAAGTTGCAGGATATGAATATATATATATATATATATATATATATATATATATATATATATAGTTAACACCTTAAACACTTACTTTCTTATCAAGAGGGTTTGCAGATGAAGTTGCAAGATTTTGATGAGTCATAGCACTCTTTTCCTTAAGAATGAACTCTTCCATAATCCAATGGGTATTAGTGCTCTTTTTTGGTGTTCCCACATGAAAATTCAGTATCATCTTGGTTCCAACTACACTGTTTTTACTCTTTAAACGAACTGTTCTAGAAGATTTCCAATAGCCAATGTCTCCAACTCTTCTGTCTGGACGTGTCCCATTCAGAAATTTTCGATTTCTTGGACTGAAAAAGAACATGCTATCATCTCCATTGCGTTGATACCTAGCTGTTTATAGGTCAAACAAAGGACATTAATTGTATGTAATCAGTTTTCTGACACTTACACAATATAAATAGGTGATTTGTAAAAAAAAGAATAGAATGATGATAAAGTAATATATGATTGATTTATTTTTGCAAACAATTAAGATTTATATTTTTAGAGTTTAAGTTTTATAGTTTAGGGTTTAAAATTTGATTTTTAGGTTTGTGTCAGTGCTTAAGATTTAAAAAATAAACATGATAAATAATAAAATAATATCAAACTAACAAGCAATATAACTGAATTCTAACCTTCAGTAATTGAAACAGGTAAGATATATTAAATTGTTAAAATTTGTGTTCTGTGTGCTGCATAAATCAAAAACAAGAAAATATAAAGAATGATAACAAACATTGATTTATGACATTCAATTAAGGATTAGAATTTTAACCTTTAGAGTGAATATCTAGAGTTTAGATTTTAGGGCTTAATTCTTAAAAGTTAAAAGTTAAACATGATATATAATAACCTAAAAAAAAAAAGACTACGTAAAACGTAGACACCGAGATGCAAAAGAACTGATATATAGTAACCTGATACATTGTTGGAATTTGCGTTCTGTTTAGTTCATTATGAAAATGAAGGAAATTTAAAGAAATGGTGGCTGACGTTGTGCATACGTACCTTTGAGTTGGTGAGGAGAAAATTTATAGATATCAACTTGAGGAATGAGATGAGATGGTATAGAATGACCAGCGAGCTTTCTCTCCAAGTAAGATACCAATTCCTCGTCAGTAGGCTTGAAGCGGTACGACTGTCCAAGAAAACTCAGGCGTTGTTCATCATTCGTGTTGATCTTCTGCATCGTTGCTTGACTATCAGTATTAACTGGAATCAGAGCTGCTAAAAGGGCTATGGAAAGAAACATCTGAGACGAAGGATGCGACCAAGGTCGATCACAACGAGAAAGAGAAATAAATATAAGAGAGATCAAGAGAGAGAGTTTTAAGCGCAAGTAAAATATTGATATACTTGATTCAGTCTAATAAGAAAAGTAACTTGATTAACAAAGTTTAACAATTCTTTTGCTTTTTTTTTTTTTCTTTTTTTTTTTTTAAACCAAAGAATCCCCTTAATTTTTATTCGTCATAAAATATATATATATTTTTTTGCTGTCGTCTAAATTAACCAATTGGTGTTTTCCATATCTCTTTTCTTTAAAGTCTGTTTGGATGAATTTTTAAGAAAAAAAAATAATTTTTTAATTATTTTTATTAAAAGCATAAATTATTTTATGTTTAGTTTTAGATAAAATACTTTTAAATCATAAATATGTTTGGATGTAAAAATTTTAAAAACACTAATAAAATTATTAAAAAAGATATACAGAACAAGTATTAAAAATGCAAGTATTGTAATATTATGTTAAAAATAATAATTATAATTTTAAGAATTTTTAATATTTGTAATGTAATATTATATCACAAAATAATATTATTTTAACACTGAGATAAATCCC
Source organism: Bauhinia variegata (assembly GCA_022379115.2). NCBI lineage: Eukaryota > Viridiplantae > Streptophyta > Magnoliopsida > Fabales > Fabaceae > Bauhinia > Bauhinia variegata. The sequence goes on along the minus strand of CM039434.1, from coordinate 16,669,177 downwards.
TAATTTCGTACTATTTCACCCTCTCCTCATTCTTGATTTTCTTTCAATCTCCAAAGCCTTGCTTTCTCATTCCTGCTCATTCCGTTTCTATGTTGTTCTCTGGTTGGTGGTGCTTTCATTTTCCCTATGAGTACCCACTAATGTTGCAATGGAAGCCACCAGCGTGAGGGCCCAGGTGGGCCACCATTCTATGGGGCGACTGCCCATACTTGGCTCGGTGGTTGCGTTTATGGCAATGCTGGGGACGACGATTTTGGGATGGATTGGTTTTGATGATGAACAAGGAGAAGGTTCAGTAAGAAGCTGGTTTCAAAGAAGTTTCAGAGATGACGATAACAGAGAAAAAAGAAAAGGAGCAGGGGCAGGGGCATTGGTTGTAATAAAGAAAATTAATGAAGGTTAGAGTTGTTCAAAAATTTCATTAAACACCTTATTTTTAAGTTAAAGTTTTTTTTTTTTTTAAAAAAAAACTATTTTTCTCTTAAAAAAAAGCTTATCCAAACAACGCCTAAATCAAGAATCGCTTTCTTCAAAAAAAAATAAAATAAAATCTAGTGATCTTCTTTTTATAAGAAACCTTATATCACTAACAAATTAGGAAAACCTATATAATATATATGGAGCCGTATCTTCTCTTCTATTCATGGTCACATTTTCTATTTTGTTTTTTTGATTGGTCAAAAAATTTAAAAGAATGTGATGAAAAATGCAATAGAGTATATTGCATATATGACCATGCATTATATATATTGCCACCTTTATCCACAGATAAACTTGTGAGGTTCAAATTACATAATAACACATTAGCTTTCAAGATTTGGGGATTCTATCTATATATATATATATATATATCAAACTTGGCATTGTATCCAAAACATTAAAAAATAATTTCAATTTTGAAGAATAAAACAGATATTTAATGGGACATTTTGATTGTCGGGTCAAGTTGTGGCTAACGACTAACGAGTTTCATCCAAATTTGAATGATTTGGTAGTCGCATCACAAGGCGCGTGTCCAATTCATGATGTGGTAGAAACTTTCGTTGTTTATTAGAATGTCACAAGTTTCGTTTTGGGTAGGGTAATGGTTAAGGATGGTGTTGTGTTTCAACAATGGTTCTTTTTCCAAGATTGTATAGGTGAATTCTTCACTAAATATTGGTGGTTTCTTAAAATCGATGTGAATTTCTTCTCAAGTATTTGCTTGATTTTGTGTAGGTTTTTGGTGCAAAAGGATGCGGAGGGGTGTAAATTTTGAGAAGGTTTTGAAGGGTTTCTGGTGTTATTTTTGGATTGAAAGTGGAATATTGTGGATTTAGGGTTAATTTCATAATTTAAGAAAATTTTCAGGGGTAAGATTTAAATTTTTGAGAGGAATAGGGCAATCTTGAAATTTTCAAAAATATTGGGTGAAAAATATGATTTTCAGAAGGTAATTGATGATGTTGTATTATCTAGAAAAATTTAGGGCAAAATAGTATTTTTGAAAGTTTAGGCTGAGCTCTAATTTTTTAAAATTAATGTTAACAAAGATGTTGACGAGTCAAATTTAACACGTCAGGAACTTTAGAGTGGCTGACATGTTACTGACTAGACATATCATGCTGACATGGCTAACATGTTGTCAGTGATGCTAACTCGGATTGCTGAAACAACAAAGAATGACGATCTATAATCTATAAATAGGTCATTGTTAATATAATAAGAACCTAAAGGGTCACTCACGAGAAGTATGGATGATACTCAAATTAATTAGATTTTAGTTCAAGGCCCAAATTAAATTGTATGATAAAATTAAATAATATAATGAGACATTATTTTATTAAAGTAATAATATAACAACGTCATATGTAACTTAATACTAGGATAATTAAGAACATTATGTGGTATTATTAAATGTTAGGGTAATATTAAATAATGTGAGGTTATTTAATATTATGGTGATATTAAATAACAATAATATGGCATAACTCGCTTCACACTCTATTGCCAAACCCTAGGTCGATTAATGATGCAAAGAAAGACTCTGACCTCCTAAACACAAGAAAACCTAACCCTAGCCTAGCAAAAACGCAGGAGGAGTTATCAATTGTACAGACAAATCTACTGATATATGTTGGTGATTTGGATCACAAGTGCAAAGAAAAATGTAACCTTTTAGGAAGGGTTTCTATGAAAATTTTGGATTTTATCGTGCTTATGTCTCCCCAGAAATCCATTAATCATTTTAGAAGCACGTGGATGCTTCTAAAAAAAATAAAAAATTGAAGCTAGCCATTGTTTATGACTAGCTCTTTTAATAACAAAGTTGTTTAACATTTTTTTTTAAGTAAATACGCTTTTTAATATTATATTGAGTTCTTTTTGAATATTATATTCAAATAAAAATAATATTAGTTTTCAATTTGAGTGTTATTTAATACGTCCCTATCTTTACGCGTCCCCTACCATTAAAATTTTATAAAAATTTTCATTTTGCCTCTTTGTTAACAAAGCATCCCCCAATTCTCATCCCTCCGACTATCAAAACCCTTCTCCTTGTAGAAATTTATTATTTGAAAGGCTGATAAAAACATTAAATTTTGGTGTGTTTTTTCTTCATTTGAAGCTGATCTATATTAGAAATCATGTGTGGAGTTAGTTTTTTGTGAAAAAGATTCGTCTACAAACTGGTATTATAAACGGCTATGGAGATCAGTTTTAATGAGAAAACAGCTCTATACAAATCTCCATATATATATTTTTGAGATTTTAATAAAAAATTTTGAAATATCATTCTTGATTTTTATTTAAAATAATAAAAGAAAAAACAAGGTGAATGGCTATAAAGAGCTGTTGGGAGGAATATAAATATATTAGATAAAATTAAATATGTTAGGAAAAATAAAATCTTAAAAAATTTAAAATATAATAATAATTTGTAATATTTTTAATAAATAAAAAAAATTAACAAAAGAGCCATTGCTTGCTTTCATGAATTTTCACTTACAAAAAGTTAAAAACACCAAAAAAAAAGTAAGCAATTTGAAAATTAAAAAACAAAATAATAACAAACTATTTAGAACAATTGGATTTAATCAAATAAAAAAACAAATGAATTTGAAAAAGAGTAAAAAAAAAAAAAAACTTATGTGAGTAAACAAAAACAATAAAATAAGGAAAAAAATTTGCATTAAGATATCATTATTTTAAATAAAAATCAAGAATGATATTTCAAAAATTTTTATTAGAAGACTCTACATAGCCATTTCAGACTTAAAACAGTTATGTAGCGCTGTTTTTCCTTAAAGTGAAAAAATATCGTTTTGAGACCAAAATCACTATACCAGCTAATTTTCACTTAATCGTTATGTTTTTATTTGTATGTTGGGAGTTAAGTTGCAGAACCTGGTTCGGGTTGGAGTGAGCTGAAAAAGGGCTTGATCAAGACGAGTGCTCGAGTCCATTGCCTGTACGAGAGTGACCAACAGAGAGGTTCAAGGTCTCACTTTCTATTCATACTTAGAATAAGAAACGACCCTTTCATTGTGATTCATGATGACTCACATGGAATGTAAAAAGAGAGAGGCAGCCAGCAAGTGGCAATGGAGGAAAAGCACATGGGCTCAAAAATGGCTCTTGACAGCTGCGTAGGCTAACAAACGGTTATACATAGCTATTTTAGCTCACAAATGGCTCTTTACAACTATTTTGGCTCAAACAACTATGGAAATTAGTTTTAATGATAAAACGGTTTTACACAGTCATTTCAAACATGAAAATGTTTTGTAAACGAAGCAATAAAATGAAAATTTTTATAAAATTTTACTGGTGGGGGCGCGCATGGTAAAGGTGGGGAGCGGGTTAAGTAACACCCTTCCAACACAACTGTTTTAGCTCACAAATGTCTCTTCACAACTGTTTTGGCTCAAATGGCTATGGAAATCAGTTTTAATGAGAAAAAGGCTCTACACAATCATTTCAGACTTGGTAATGTTTTGTTAACGAAGGGATAAAATGAAAAATTTTATAAAATTTTGATGGTGGGGGACGCGCATAGTAAAGGTGGGGAGCAGGTTAAGTAACACCCTTCCAATTTTAGTTTATGTTTCTAGTCTCCAAAACACACCCTTTTTTTATTGGGATGATATCTATTTTTATTAATACTCCAATGGGAGCCTAATTGTAAATACGGTTATTTTTTTTTGGGAAATTCAACATAATAGAGTTATTATATGTATATGTACACTGTGCCAAAATAAAGTATCTTTGACAACGATTAAAAAACACTTTTGACAATAGTTAGAGCCACTGTCTATTTAGGCATTATAGTAAAATGTATATTTTTCGAAAGCAGTTTAGAACCAATGTCAATAATAGATTAACAACAACGGTTTCATTTTATAACCGTTGTCTTTTCTTGTTGTCTCAACGCCTCATACTTCTTGTAGATAGTACTTGTATATATTCACTATTATCTTTGATGTTAAATAAACAATAGTTTTGTTTTTAATTGTTATCTATGCTTGTAGAATTTTTTTTTAATAGTGTATACAATCCTTTGCATAAGCAATATACGTTCATCGTGTTTCTATTTAATGAGTACTAATTAAACATGATAAGTTACATTAGTAAGGTTTTATCACATAAAAATTATCATATGAAACTCATTTATTTTTTTAAGACATAATTAACTTTGCTTAATTTGATGAGAGAAACTTAAGTTAAATATTGTATGTGTACATCACTAAAACTGACTGAATAACTATATGTAATCGCAATATATCACCTTCATCAATATCCTATATATGATACATACACTTATTAACAACTTCCAAGCACCTTGTGCTCCTTGATTATAAGAGCTTAGTTAAGTTAATATTCCAATATTTATAATTCTTCTTCCTCCATCAAATCTGATTCAATCAACTCCATCTTTTTTGTTTCCTCATCCATGTGTTACATTACTTTAAGAGCACCTTTCATACATTGAGTTTTCTTTGTAGGTCAAATACTCTTTTATGGAAAACATGGCCATTGTGATTGATAATTTATTTGGGTATCTTTTCCCTGTTTTAATTAAATCTCACATCAGTAATCAATTTAAAAACAAAATTTGAAATAAGAAAGACCAAGGATTCATATCTTCTATAAATGTGTAAAATAACATTCTTTTGGCCTTAAAAAATTCTATCATATCCAACTTTGTTCTCTTTTGCTTTCTTTATATCTTCTCATCATCGATATCTCCTAATCCCTTAGGCTCAAAACCCAGAGTTCCTTACAATTTCACTATTCATTGCAATTGAAGTAAACTTTCCAAAAGCAAACATAGAAGCCATGCATAGAAACCAAAACAAGTCCATTTCCACCAATATGCATGTCATGCTTGTCCTATTAAACAAGTTCATATTAGCTAGGCAAGTTCTTTAATTGAAAGGACATAACTTACTACAATAAGTGAAATGAGCATTGAAAGACTTACAATATGCAAGGCAACCATGGCTACATATTGCAGGCCTTTATAGTTCTCTCCACTTATCCAGTCAACTATGCTTGACAACTAAAATATTTCCTCAATATAAACCTAATGAATGATCGGTTATAAAGAATACGTACAAATATATCAATTTTCAACAAATAAATATCCACAGCAACAACAAAAATTGTTAACCCTAAACTATAAACAACAACACATACACACAACTAACAGTTTCATTGCGTATCCTAGCACCCACATTGAAATACATGCCTTAATCGCACAAATATGCATATAATCAAAACTTAAAATGGCCAAAAGCATGAAATATTCACAAAACAACTCAAGAGAAGTTTCTTAAAACTCACCAAGAGAGATGAGAGAATAACGATGGCGAAATCCAAAACAGACAAATAACGACAATGCAATCCAAACAGACAAATAATGACAGCGGCCATAAAGAGAGTACACGATATCAGCAAAATCAACAATAGAGATAGAACATAAGAGAACAATGAGTGGATTTTGGGTTTGTGATTTGGGTATTTGATTAGAAGAATTGAACTTTAACACAGATCTAAGTTGTATATAAAGGCAGAAAGAATATTATACAATGATTCTGCATATAACCATTGTCTATGTGTCTCTGGACAAATATTGACAGCACTTGCAATGGGAACCGCTGTCAATTGTCATTTAATAAACCATCTCACTTATTAGAGTGTATTTCTCCAAGCGTTGAAAAAATGCGCTATTAAAAACCTTTTGTGACAAACTAGTATCATGATAGCCTTAAAAGCTCCAAAACTTTAGATATGTCAAAAAGGGGATCCCCAATTTACCTCCTCAATCTCCTTCCACTAAAAATGGTGATTGGAATGAGGGCCGCAATAACTAGTTAATCTAATTTGATAGGGTAATCCCAAGGTTTGAACTTATAACCATTGGATTAGAATGTATTTGGATTCAATCTCTTTTAGTATGAGTAGTGCTATATATACACCAAAATTTTTTCCTTTTAGTGTATTTTTTTTATCTCTTTTTTTTTTTTTTTTTCCCTATTTAGGTTTTACCAATGCAACCAATCTGCAATTTAAAAGGTTTAGTAAAGATTGTGCATAAGTAGATATAGAAATAACATTTTCCTTATGGTAATAATCTTAAACTATAAGACGTACATTAGTCAATTAAATAATTCAAATGATTTATTTGATACTTTGGCTATGATTTTAGGTTCCAACATAAAATTCTTAAAATTTATATGCGGCAAATTATTTGATGCTCCAATCAGTTTTGATATATTAAAATATCTATCTAATATATATCCTATTCATATTATATTATTTGATGGTCCAATCAACTTTTTTATTTTTGGCACATAAGGCAAAGAATTTTGCTACCTGCTCTTTTTCTTTTACATTATTTATCACTAGCACACTAATAAAGCTTTACAACAGTAACTGAAACTTAACATACCATGAGTTTAACTAAGCCTGTTTTTAATGCTATTTTTTTTTAGTCAAGCTAGCTTATTGAAAGTTTATAATTTATAATACTATTCTAATATAAGAATTCAAAAATGATAACGTGGTATGTGCTTCTTATTGAGTGTATTTGAGAAAAATAAATTATAGTTTATTTGGGAGATTATAACTTATTGACGCATAAGTTAGTAGAATTATTTGATAAACCAAAAATAAAAGGGAGATTATAGTTTTTAAAAGCTAGTTGTTAAAAAACTACTTGAATTAACGTTTTCTTTTAAAAGTTAGCTATCAATTATCCAATTTTATTCTTTCCTTTAACTTTTTTAACAAATGACAATAGTTACCTCTCATACAATTAACCCTATTCACTCTCCTCTCTTGTTGCCCTTCATTTTCTTCCTCTGCTATTTTTTCCTCTCCTCAGTCTGTTTAATTATTTAATTAATTGATTCATGACAAATAAATAAAAAATATAACTAATAATTTAATTAATTGCTTCATAATAAATAAATAAAAATAAATACTTAATTAATTTGTTAGTAATAACTTAAAAATAAGTAAAATGAGTTATATTTACTCCTAATATTTTATCAATATAATTTTACATGTCATTTTAAGTCATTTAATATATTTTAACTAATTATACAATTAGTTTTATCAAGCAGTTCTAATTAAAACAATTAATTATACAGCAATAAGTTTTAAGTTACAATCTCATAACTTTCAATTACCTTTGTAACTATCAATTAGTTTTGCCAAAAAGACTTGTTCTCCTTTCTTGACATATATGATAGGAATAACACATGGTATGCCATGCCATTATTTTATAATTTTATTTTCTAAAAAATACGCTAATTATGTACTCAATAAGATAAATTTTCAAACCGTTACATTTAATTTATTTTTGACCTTATTGAGAAATTATAATCAATAATATAATTAATAGATTAAATTAAAAGTATAATGACAAAATTAAAGTAAATGTAAATTACTTATTGGTAGTGTGGTTTTATAGAAAGAAACATCTATATGTTATTATTATATTATAAAAGTATATCACATCTATGTAGTTTCTGATACTTGATGTATTAATTGAAAGACATGTGTTTTTTAATTAAATATCTTAATTATGAAAAAATTATATTATATGTAAATAAAATATACATAAAAATAAATTAAGAAGAAATACGTAATTAAAAGAAATCAATTATTATGTGACAATATCTTACTATATATATATATATATATATATATATTTAATTTACAAGAAAATCAATTATAACACCTAAAATTAGAGATGACTGGACCAAATCTTCATTTAAAAGAAAAAATGAAGATTAATTAATCTCTCAGTTCCAATTGGAATTGGAATGTACACATCAAGAACTTAATATAACTATGTTAGGAAATTTTAGATATTGACAACACCAATCTTGCTGCCAAATTGTATATCATTTCCTGCAAAGTCCAAGCACCTAAATCTGCTGCTAGATTAAATGCAGAGAAGTGTGGGGCTCATATGATTTGACAATGATGGGTTTTGGAAGATGGAAAATGTTGTGTACATATTTATTAATACATATTTGTACGTCTCTACGTATATTTTTTATTTTATAGTTGTTTGCGGTAATAAAATTATAAAAAATAAAGAATAAAAGAAATAAAAATATAAAAAATAAATATGTATAAATAAGTGTACATATAATATAACACAATTGAACAAACAAACCCAACGATGGCATTCCAAGTGAAGAAAAAGATTGATGGCTATTGGCAAGAACATGATTTTCCATCGATGACTATTGTTTAAGGCAACCGTGACAATGACAATTTTTTTGACAAGGATGACCAGTTGATTAGTTTCTTTTCTACACGTAATACATGCTGCTATTCTTACTCTAGAAGTCAAAGTGTTTTTTTGGTCGATAATTGATTTAATTCAAAAATTCAAGTTATGAAGGACTTGAAATATAAAAAATTATATTTAAATTAAAATGTCAGTTTAATTGAGAATTTGGGGCACATCAAGTACTTCGTACACCCACTTAAACCATGCTTTGCATAAGCCTCCAGAGTTACACTAAAACCATTTGCTAGAATAGAAAGCAATGGCAAAAGAAAATGGTCTTTTGATCACATGTTTATAAAGGTGACTGAGATCGCTAAAGTTTTTATTTAATTAATAAAATATCAAGAATCAATCAAATTTAAAAACTTAAGTTGTTTAGAAAAATGTCAAAATAAGTTTTATATCTAATACAAAGTGAGACAACAGAATTTAGCCAATAGCTGGAACATAGTTTCAAAGACTATATGAAAAGGATTTTTTATCCAATATAAGTACCTAGAATGGTTTTTTTTTCATGTATTTTTGAAGGTTTTTTTTTTTTTTTTTTCAGAAGCTAATTCAATTCCTCTATGATTATATATATATAAAAAAATTTCTTACCATAAGGAGTTCCAGAAGGCTCTAAGTACGAACCAAATGATCCCTATCTACTCTATATATGGGTACAACTTGCTTCTCCTAAGTTTATTAGGTGAAAATTTGAAGGCACTTATAAACCAAAATATTTCAACTAATTGTCTATCTTCTGTTTAGTTTCAATTTGAACTCTATATTATTAGGTCAAACATTGACACTACATTAATTTCTCCATCAAACTTGTAATATTTAACTAGTTGGTTTTTCTTCTTCTTTTTTTTTTTTTTCCAATTAAGAGTTATGTTTTTCATACACATGCAAATTCACACTTTCTAGTCCCTAGACCTGTATGTACAATGAACTCACATTTTATGATCACCTAAACTTTCTTCTTATAGCTATTTTTTCTTTACACCAGCAATCGTATTCTTTTTTTTCAATGCATTCTCAAGATCTTCTTTTTTTCTTTCTGGGGGATTTTAATGTGTCATGTTGACTTTGAAAATAGACCTAGGGTCAAGAAATATGAAAGAAACACTTGCAAGACAACAGAGATGCCAAATGAACACATATATTTTGTTTATTGGATGATATAGTTAGGTAATTTTGGACTAAGAAATTTGTCAAGGTAGGACTCAAACAATGACCATGCATTGAATCAAGTCAGTTTTATATAGACAAACTTGTTAGGTTCAAATTACATAATTAAATCGTGTATTAGCTTTAATGACTTGAGATCTTTTCCATCCAAAGACTTGTGGGCTCTATATTAAAACTGATATGACTCCCTAGGGTACAATGCCTAAGAACTCAGCACAGATTGGAGGATCAAAGGAGTTGACACCAAAACAAGGCAATGACGAAAGAACCTCCAATCCAAAAAAATCTAGTTTAAGAACATTTATATAAAGATGGTGACCCAGCTAGGTACGAAGAACAATGGAGATGATGGGTTAAACATGATAAGTTTGAGTTATTCTTAGGGAATAAAAGAAACACAAAGCCTTTTGTGCTTTATGAAAAACGAACTAGCTTTAGGTTATAGAAGCAAGATTCTTAAAGGAGAAAGAAAATAAACAAGAATGGATCAAGCAAGCAAGCAATCAAAGTAAATAAAGGCACAATAAATTTACGTGGTTTACCCAATTTTAGAGATACATCTACAGGCAACTACCGAATCTACTATTTGAATAAAAATACAAAGAAACATAATTAAGGAATTAATAGATATGGAACTCCTCCTTCAGATGCAAATGGTTCGTATTTAAAAGAATAAAACTTGTAAACAAATAAGCACTTAGTTAAAGTTAATTTGATGTGAGCCAATAAGCTAAAACCTCCATGGAAAGTGAAAGAAGGAACTCGCTGCCAACTCACCATTTTGGTCATTTTTCTGACGAAACGACATTGCAACCATATTTTGGGAGGTCAGAAAATGTCAACCTGGAGAATTTTACCATCAAAAGAGATGCCATGTGTCGTCACACGTCATCATTGGAAGTCCATGCATAGCTCTCTTCAAAGTTTAAGGTTAGACCATCTCTAATGGCATTCAACTTGACGTTGCATAGTGCTATGCAATGAAGACAGCCGCTGTTCCATGACTACAGAGCTCCATGGTGGCACTCTGTTGGCAGAGAGATGGGAGAGTCGATGCATAGCCAGAGAATGATGCACATCGTACAAATGGGACCCAAATTATACTGGATTGTAAGAAAAAACTGAAAAATCACAGAAGAAATTTGGAGCCAAATTCTTCTTTCTTTCATATGGCAATTAATTATAACAGAATCGAAAACCAAATCCAAAAAAAAAAAAATTGTCTCAAATACCATGTAAAAATCAAACCTTTGAGCCCTAAACAAAAATCAAACTCAATATAATAGAGGGGCAACTAGAAAACATGCCGAGGAAGCTGGAAGTGGAACCCATAATGATGAACCTAGAAAAAAAAGCATGAAAACACTTCGTATTTGAGATCTTCTCCAAGAGACTAACGATCGTTGTTTCCAGAAGATCTCCTCTTGGGCTAGAACGGAGTTGCGGTTGAACCGTGTCCTCAGCTTCTCTGAGAATAGGCTAGTTGGTTGTGGAGAATGGGTGGAACCCAGAGAAAAGGCGTGGAAGGCAGAGAAGTGGAGTGTACGAGGTGAGAGAGAAGGCGTGGAAGACAGAGGTGAAAAGAGGAGAGAAAAGGAGAATCATCTGGAACCCAGAAGTTGACCGTTGGATGAGAGGAGAAAAGGACAAATCTAACGGTCACAAAGGCAGTTTCGGATGAGATATTAAAATCAATATTGAAAGTGTAATCTTTACCGTTAGATGGCTACATTTTAAAATATATATATATATACCGTTAAAATGAAAATTAAAAAAATTATTAAACACAAAAATAAACTTAAATGCCAGGAAAGAATAACAAATAGCCATTGGATTTCAACATTATATATACCCGCACCTGTGATTGATTATGTTTTTGTTGTAACCTAATATTGTAATTTGTTATAAAAATTATTTTTATTTATCTTTTATTGTAGATTATTTTTATGCATCATGTATTTTAATCTACACAAATTTATTAAAATTGTCTAGTATTAATTTTGCACATATGTAGTGCATTAAAAATAAAATAATAATGTGGAGTAACTTATAGGACCCACTTATGCAACTAATATGAGTTGCACCACTGGAGAGAATTTTGTTTTTAAGTTGCATAAAGTGTAATAAGTGATGTGTCAATGTGAGACCCACAAAAAAATTATTAAACAATGTAGTATGCAACTCTCACAAGTTCTATGCTTAGAAATGCTCTTCCATGCAATTTGGGTATCATATTTCTTTTCCTGCCACTTGTTCCCAACCTCCACGTCAGCAAAGCCAACTTGTCATATGACGTCATCCTACGCATGTCAAATATGGCTTGTTCACTTAGGGTGCGTTTGATACCAATACTGAACAGCACAAGTAAAATAGTACAGTACAAAAAATTAAGGTACAGTATAACTTTTTTTGTTGTTCACTGTTTGTTATTTAATGGACTGCATAAAAAATTTTATACTATTTTTGTTTATTTTATAGTAATATTTTGTATTATTATTTTTTAAAAAATATATAATAAGATTTTAATATTTTATAACAATTAAAGTAATTTATAAAATATAAAATATAAAATTTAAAAAAACGTAGTCAATCGTTGACCATTGTTGCTACCTTACCGATCACCGACTGTTGTCAATACCTCGCCGGTTGATAACCATTGTTGGGACTTTATCACCATTGATTTAATGAGCCAAGGTATAAAAGATTGTAAGATGGTTTGAGAGATAATAAGGTTAAAATTTTTATCTAGTACTCGGGATAAATTCTTGTCCCATGATTTGGTGAGTAACAAAAATTTAAGGATTTGTCCAGTACCATGGATAAACTTTTGTCCAGTACTATGGTCTTCGAATAAATCAAACAAGGGACAAAAAATTTTGTGTTGTCAAGTCCCTTGTTTTTTAGCAAATCAAACAGACCCTTAGTGACATGTCAGCCAATCAGAGTTCCTGACGTGTTAGGTATGCTATGTTAACTTCTCTATCAGTATAAACTTTCAAAATTATTGATTTCACCCCAATATTTTCTCAAATTCCATTTCACGACAAAGTTTACTAAAATTTCATTTCCACAGCAAAACTTTCTCAAATTACAAATTAACTCAACACCTTTCTTAGAATTATATTTCAACACAAAATATTTCCAAAACCACCAAATAACCCCAAATTTTCTAGAAATTAAATTTTACTGTTGATATTCCATTCCAAATAACGAAATCACCCCTAAATTCACAAAATCACATTTTCACCCTTTAAACCCAAAAAGTAAACACCAAAGCTCTTAAAGTCCCAAAAATCTACTCCCATTACACATTCTTCTAAACACCAAATATCTACAAAAGGTTGCCAAGAAAACTAGATGAAATTCACATCAATGAAATTAAGAGGAAAGTGATGAAACGACAAATTCAACAATTATGGAGAATTGTTAACACAAACCAAGCTTTATTAAATAAACAAATCAAGAAACAACCCTCCAAAAGAACAATCCCAACCCTCCTTCTTTGACAAGCCTACCAACACCCATAAAACAGTCGTACAGCCCAATGCCTCCACAAGGTCCAACTGAAACCCTGCAAAGAAATCAAAACCGAAATGCGCCATTACCTATTGGGTTTGAAAACATCACATTGGATTGCCGAAATCATAAAATTATTCCTACAGTTGAAAGTGAAATATTTGAAGAAGAAAAAGAGCTTGACCAAGTCAAACATAAATTCAACATACCAAAAATATTCAATGAAGCAATCACCTTTCATGACTGTGAAGAATTATTGATAACCACCCTAAACTTGAATACAACCCATAAAAAGGAATAATCCCGATTGAATACCTTTCCTACACAATTCACCACACAACGAAATTTTGCAATCAAATCATCAACAATGAAAATTGTGAAAATATAAAAAAAAATCTCAATGTACCAACCCAAAACCATCAAAAGCCCTATAACCTGCAATTGCTCAGCCAAGGTGAAGAAGATGAAGTAAAGGTCATATTAGCACCTTTGTGAATCAATGACTTCTTCCTTGAAGAATCATTCGCACTTGAAGACCTGTTTGAGACAAAAATTGTTAAAGACCATATATGGATGCATGAACTAGTACTATCAGACTAGAGGGCAAGTCTAATCTAACTTACGGATGACGATGCGGGAATAGAGCCCAAAAGGATGGAAAAAGACCCATTAAACCCAAACATCCATGGAAGTGGAAGACCATAGTTTTGGAGATTATTCTAGACAACCTTTGATAATGAAGATATTTTCAAGATATGTTTTTAGAGATGTCTTGGATAAAGGAGAGCCTCCATTGCAACCAATCAACTTGCATCTTAGGATATATATTTTTAGGTTCATTAGGACGAAATTACCCATATATGCAATTGTAAATACCCCTTTCCCATTATACCCCAAAGCAATCCTTGAGTTTATATCCATTTGAGTATATCATAGTTTTCTTTCTTATACCTTTCGGCTTCTTTCTCTGAGCCATGCAATGGCGTAAATGAAAAATGTAAAGGTCAATGCCTTGCATTAATGAGACAGCACAGCACCAAACTCTAATCTCCTTTCAAACACGTAACTTCTCTGATTATTTTTATTTTTTTTTAAGATAAAAGTTTAGGTGAATTACCACCTAGAAACTTATTAGGAGAAGACATATCTAAAAGCTCTGACTTATATAAATATTTACAGATTATTTATCAACAAGGTTTTTACATTAATAATAAGACAAACTTGAGGAATTGGTTTGATAATAACGCAACTCTTAAAAATAAAACTCACGCACTCTCCTACTCTAAATTAAACCCAACCTTTTCTCTAAACATTTGAACTAATATTAAAAAACTTGCATTTCATCTTATATGTGACAAAAAAAATTAATAAGGTATACTCACATATTTTTGGGATAAGGAACCTGCCAATTGCTAACTGAACCACCCTGCCAATTCATTCAAACTCAACTTTATTAGATTCATGGTGCATATGTTCGCACTAACTGCAATTTCTGACATTGAAAATGATAGATTCTCTTCAGGGGCATATTAGTCAATCCAATATCATAATAAAAAATCAAACACTACAAATATTGCTGTTTATGGTGCGAATTTTTGCCTGGAAAAGATGCATTATTGAGCCTTAACTACCACGTCGTCTAGAAGCTTTAGGAAAAAGATTCATTTCAAGTCATTTTCTCTACCAGTTTCTCTCTCTCATGCTCTAATTTCTTTACACTAGAGTATTTCACAACCTTTGATATGAAACTAGTATTTGTTAAGGATAGTGAGGTAATTTCCTAATATTTTAAACTTTAAATTTTTAAACTGAAAACATTTTAGCATTTTACTTACACAACATAACTTGGTGATTAATTCAAGCGCTAACTTCAAAGATATACAAAGAAAGAAAGAGCTATAAATAGGGAGAGATAGAAGTGGAAGAAAGGCTATAGTGCAGTTTGGTTTCTTTGGGATTAGTAATTTTTCCGAAAGCTGAACTAGCCAGAAGAGAGCCAAAAGCCAGGTCTGTGGTTGAATTTTATTTTCATATAAACCCTCGTGAAAGAACAAACTCATGCTTCAGTTTCGTATCTAAGAGTTTCATCATACAGATCTGTTGCCAGACATATAGAATCTTCTTTTTTCCTGCCTTGAAGATCTTCTTTTGCTCACTGCTTTTTTAATTCTTGTTTTCTCCTCCACTCTCTCTTCACATCATTGAAGTTTCTTTCCAGAAAAAGAAAATAAAGAAAAAAAAAAGGCAACGATTTGTATGCCTAATAAATTAGTACCGATTAAAGTTGTAGATCCTACAGCAAAAAGTGTGATGCTCAAAAAGAAAGAGGGAGAGAGTTGCAAAAAATTGAAGGTGGAGAATCATGGCTTCCTTAAGCAACCTTTCAACAACTGAAAGCACAATCTATAGCAATATCGAAGTTCCTTTGTTCAAAGGAGGAAACAATGATTTGTTCTTCTCTTTGGATGTCCTTAAGGGTGGGCATGGGATGGTATGAGCTGAAATTTTATATGTTCGAGTCTTGTCCTAAAAATTCTTCGGAATAGAATACTCTGTCCTAGTACTATCCTAAAAGCCTTATATGTTTCATCTCATCCTAATCTTATTTACTGTTATCCCAATGCATCCCAAACTCATTGTATTATCCCAGCTTTAAACAAGGCTAAATGATTTGAATAAAATAAAGACATGCGGAGACACAAGACAATGAATAAGAGATATCATATATATATATATATATATATATATATATAGGCAAACATTCCCTGTTACACTAAGTTACACTAAGCTTTGTTTTTTATTTTTTTTTCCACAAAAAAAATAGGTTCAATGAAAAATGGCATTCGTTTAATGATCAATGATGTCATGCGTTTATTACAAGAAGCATTGAACCAATAAAATTCTGTATAATCCTCACCTATGCAAAGAATCCCAGTTTCTTGTCCATTCCCCATCCACGGATAAGGTCATGTACTGAAGTTGCTTCCATAATGATAATTCAGGACAAAGAAATGTAATATTGTATTTGACTCACGCGGGACACCAGGACATATATCAAGGCACAAATGGGTATGGCACCGGGATGAGATGGGATGAGTACATCTTTGTCCTAGTCCTGTCCCAAAAAATGATCCGGGCATAAAGTATGGTATGGTATGGTATGGGACATTGAGACAATATTTATCTCATCTTGGTTGTCTCAAACTTTTTTCAACGGTATAAGATATTGAAACGTCCTATCTTATGCCCACTCCTAAATATCCTAGAGCTAGTCAAAAGTGGCTATGAAAATATTGTGGCTGCAAAAAAAACATTACAACATCACAGCTTGAAGAGTTGAGGAGGAAAAGAATCACACATGGAAGAGATATAAAAAATCACAGTTATCCCATGCTATTGTTTTATATTTATTTATTTATAGAAGTAACCAATAAATCTCTTAAATCTTCAAATGTTTAATGTGGTATGCAACATTTTGAGACTAAGCTTGCTACTACTAAACTAATAATTTGTTTTTTTAGGGTGTAATTAATACATGATAACAAATAGCACAAGAAAAATAGCACAAATATAATTAATTGAGTTATAAGATAACTTATAGTTTTTTTTTTATTATTTGTTAGTTAATACTTGGGATAAGATATTTTGTATTGTTCACTATATAATTAACATATAAGTATTAGACAGAACAATATAAAATTTACTGTAATATTCCTTGTATTTTGCAATGTCCATTATCTACTAAAAAAATGTATACTTTAATTAAATGAAAATAAAATATCATATCAATAAAAGCCAAACAATATTTATGTCAATTAATTAAATTACAATTTTCTATTTATTTATAAATTTATATATTTTAATTTTTGTAATAAATTAAAGAGAAAAACTCCTTTTACTCCCATAAATGACTCCCAAACAAACAGCCCCTCACAAATATAGTTTCTCAATTTAAATCCTAAGTTATCAAAAGTTATCCACATCGAACCCTCTGTTATTGTTTGTTATGGCCTATTAACGATTTTTACATACATAGTACATTAAGTGGTGATTTGACCATTAATGAGTGACGTGGCTAACAAGAGTAATTTGACGTGGCGTTTTATGTGAACACATCAGCTCCATAAATGAAAAAAAAAAAAAGAGATAATTTGTAAAAAAAATAAGAAAATTATTTGACGGGCTTGTCTTTTCCCTTTGGCATTGTAGCCATTGTCGGCGTTGGCGCCGGATCAAGAGCGGAGATTTTATCCCCAATTTTGTAAAACAGATTGATCGAGCCTTTGAGTTTTCCTCACCTGGTAACTCACGTATTGGAAGGACTTGCCGTCACCAGGTTGATCAAGAAGCTCTTTCACCGGAACATGGATTGAGTCGATATCCTTGTTGCCAGTGAGTGATCGCCCGGAGCGGAGCTTGATCTCGAACCTGAGGCAGTTTTGTTGCACTTCGAATTTGTTTATGGTGAATTTGACGGGGAAATTCCAAGTGGGGTTGGTGCTGCTCAGAGCGGAGCTTGATCTTGAACCTGAGGCGGTTCCGCTGCACTTCAAATTCATTTATGGTGAATTTGAATGGAAATTCCAAGTGGGGTTGGTGCCGCTTGGAGTGGAACTTGATCACGAACCTAAGGCGATTCTGCTGCACTTCAACTTCGTTTATGGTGAATTTGATGAGGAAATTCAAGTGGGGTTGGTGCCACTACCTCTGTCAACCGGCATTTTGGTCATCTGATTCTGTTGGTAGTTGCAGATTGAAGGTGAGTGCCCTAGTTTGTTGAAACAACAAGGAGGCTTGTGTTTTGGAGTTGATGTATTCACATAAAATGCCATGTGAGATGACTCTTATTGGCTATGTCACTCATTAACACCAAATTACCACTTAACGTGTGTCTCGTATGTAAAAATCATTAATAGGCTGTAACAGACAGTTACGAAGGATTCGACATGAGTAATTTTTAATAACTTAGAGTTTAAATTGAAAAACTATATTTGTGAGGGAGTTGTTTATTTAAGCTTAATTTGTGGGAGGGTAAAAAGAGTTTTTCTCTATTAAGTTAAATTAAAAAAAAAGGCTGCCATGAAAGTTTGAAGCTCGATTGCATCAACATGACTAGATGCAAAGACCTTGGTCGACGGACATAGCAAACTCCAAGGTCAGAGTTGGATATGCAACAGATCTTTTTTTTTTCTAAAAAAGCCTCTCCCTCAGAAGAACAAACCCAACAAAGGAGGCATGGACTGGCAGCGCTTTCACCTAAATCCAAAAATTCTAACGGCGACAGACGCTCATGGACAGAGGTCGTCTGGGCAGATGACGACGACCGACGAAGCTCCATGTTGTCGTTGAACGACAATGACCGTACGAAAGCCACAAAGGAACCCTAGCCACCCAAAATATAGCAATGTGTATGAGAAGGGATGTGTTGAACAGATGGACAGAGGTGAGGTGAGTGAAAGAGGTTAAAAATATTTTTTTATACTGTGTAC
The DNA here is from genome assembly GCA_022379115.2 of Bauhinia variegata. Taxonomy (NCBI): domain Eukaryota; kingdom Viridiplantae; phylum Streptophyta; class Magnoliopsida; order Fabales; family Fabaceae; genus Bauhinia; species Bauhinia variegata. Next base: position 16,650,202 of record CM039434.1, on the reverse strand, counting down.
AAACTTTGTTTGTTGATTCAGTGACGGACAAAAATTAAAAAATCTATTTTATATTTTAGAGAAATTTTTGTTTAATATTATTAGTATTTTTTTAAAAATTAAACATGATACAAACTTTTAATTTTGTTTTATTTTTTATTTTTAAATCAATGAAACACACACTTATAGATATAAATAAGGCGTAACAAGTTACATTTTAAGAGGTAGCAACCTAAGACAAAAATAAATAAATAAATAAAGAAAATTTTCTAAGACTCAAACTCCCAAAAAAAAAAAAAAACACAAGTCCATGCGATGACGGAAGAAAAAAGACATGTGGCCTTTGAGACTAGAGTTTGAAGAACAAGCCCAAAGATGAAGATTGAAAGCAAATTTCAATTGGATCAAAACTTGTTAGATTTGAGGGAGAGCGTTGAAAAATAAAAAAGTGATAACAAAGTCTAATATCACTTAAAAGAGGACAAACATAAAATGGATATATAGCCGAAGGTTTAGAAGTCCAAATTGCATTAAGCATTTTGGAACACTCTTAAGCTATATATTCCACACCACATAAGGATCATGCACACTCTTCCACACATAAAGATGAAATGCGCCTATCACATATTTCCAACACTAAACTAATAACATTTTAATAAAAGTGTGATGGTCAAAGCTGATGGGCTTTGTGTATGAATCATAGTCGTACTCCAAATATATAAAAAATAATGTAATTTATTATGGATAAATACAAAACTACACACTACATAATGTAAATAGTAAAGGTAATGATGGAACACACACACATATATATATACATAAATTTTAAAAAAAAATAAAATTATAAGGGCAATATTCCCACAATCTATAATGTATATCCACCCTACTCCATATAAGGCAATAATAACATTATTATGATATTCCAACAAAAAATGAATCATGCTCGAACTATTATATCTATGTAGTTTAGAAGTTCCAGCTCCAAAGGTTGAACCCATCAAAATCTTCATTCGTTGATCGATCATTCACTGGTGAATTCGAAAGGTTGAATGCATCAAAAAAATCTGTCGTTGATTGTTCATCCACCGTTGGCCATTGTGGAAGCATAAAACCATTGTCATTGCATGGCATTGAAGGCGTAGCAGGAGTTGAATGAGGTGGAGTTGGAGCAGTTGAAACTGAAAGCTTGGCCGCCGAGTCTTCCAGTGCTTCACCATTGCTTGAGTAATAACTTGAATGAGCTGGATCTGCTGTTGAAGTCGCAGTTTCGGGGATTAATGTGTCAAGTAGCATTGAAGGCATAGAAGATGTACAATCTCCAATGGATGTTGCTTGAAACAGGGCCGCAGCTAAGCAATTCTCATCGTCAAGAAAATCTGTGATTGATTCACAATTGCCCAAGAATTGAGTTGAATGAGCTGGAGTTGTAGTTGCAGTAGTTGGAGCTGAAGTTGAAGTTGCTGGGTTAAATGTGCCAATTGACATGACCATTGAGGGTTGATTCTGTTGTGACTGTGACTCTATAGCTGGAGTTGAAGCAGTTGAATCTGAAAGCATGGTGGCAGAGTCTTCCATTGATGGTTCTGCAAGCGGGGTCGCCAAGTGATCAACATTGTTGAAAATGGGTGTGATTGGTTCACAGTTGCCCAAGTAATGAGTTGAATCAGCTGGAGTTGAAGTAGTTGAAACTGAAAGCAGGGTCGCCGAGTGATCAACACTGTTGAAAATGGCAGTGATTTGTTCACTATTACTTGAGTAATAACATGAGTGAGCTGGAGTTGATGTTGCAGTTGCAGGGATGAAAGTATCAAGTGGCATTGAAGTCATAGAAAATGTGGATTCTCCCATGTATGGGGCTGGAAGCAGGTAATTTCCATTGTTAAGGAAAGGTGTGATTGGTTCACAGTTGCCCAAATAATGAGTTGAATGAGCAGGAGTTGCTGTTGTAGTAGTTGCAGCAGAAGTTGAAGTTGCAGGGTTAAATGTGTCGATTGGCATGAACCAGTAGGGCTGATTCTGTTGTGACTGTGACTCCAGAGCTCCATTTTGAGGCACTTGGTTTGGGATTTCCATCTCTTGAGTGTCATGGCGTTCTTGCTTATCAGCTTTTGTCTTATGGTAATGAATTTTGTACAGACAAAAATCATCGAACTGCACAAGTCAAAGTTAAGGTTTAAGGACACATTAATAAAATGAGATATAACAGATGATAAATATACCCTAAATATGAAATTAGGCATATTAATCTACGAAGTTACAGATACGATACTATATATATATATATATAAACACTTACTTTCTTATCAAGAGGGTTTGCAGATGAAGTTGCAAGATTTTGATGAGTTATAGCACTCTTTTCCTTAAGAATGAACTCTTCCATAATCCAATGGGTATTAGTGCTCTTTTTTGGTGTTCCCACATGAAAATTCAGTATCATCTTGCTTCCAACTACACTGTTTTTACGCTTTAAACGAACTGTTCTAGAAGATTTCCAATAGCCAATGTCTCCAACTCTTCTGTCTGGACGTGTCCCATTCAGACATTTTCGATTTCTTGGACTGAAAAAGAACATGCTATCATCTCCATTGCGTTGATACCTAGCTGTTTATAGGTCAAACAAAGGACATTAATTGTATGTAATCAGTTTTCTGACACTTACACAATATAAATAGGTGATTTGTAAAGAAAAAGAATAGAATGATGATAAAGTAATATATGATTGATTTATTTTTGCAAACAATTAAGATTTATATTTTTAGAGTTTAAGTTTTATAGTTTAGGGTTTAAAATTTGATTTTTAGGTTTGTGTCAGTGCTTAAGATTTAAAAAATAAACATGATAAATAATAAAATAATATCAAACTAACAAGCAATATAACTGAATTCTAACCTTCAGTAATTAAAACAGGTAAGATATATTAAATTGTTAAAATTTGTGTTCTGTGTGCTGCATAAATCAAAAACAAGAAAATATAAAGAAAGATAACAAACATTGATTTATTACATTCAATTAAGGATTAGAATTTTAACCTTTAGAGTGAATATCTAGAGTTTAGATTTTAGGGCTTAATTCTTAAAAGTTAAAAGTTAAACATGATATTTAATAACCTAAAAAAAAAGACTACGTAAAACGTAGACACCGAGATGCAAAATAACTGATATATAATAACCTGATAAATTGTTGGAATTTGCGTTCTGTTTAGTTCATTAATGAAAATGAAGGAAATTTAGAGAAATAGTGGTTGATGTTTTGCATACGTACCTTTGAGTTGGTGAGGAGAAAACTTATAGATATCAACTTGAGGAATGAGATGAGATGGTATAGAATGACCAGCAAGCTTTCTCTGCAAGTAAGATACCAATTCCTCGTCAGTAGGCTTGAAGCGGTACGACTGTCCAAGAAAACTCAGGCGTTGTTCATCATTCGTGTTGATCTTCTGCATCGTTGTTTGACTATCAGTATTAACTGGAATCAGAGCTGCTAAAAGGGCTATGGAAAGAAACATCTGAGACGAAGGATGCGATCAAGGTCGATCACAACGAGAAAGAGAAATGAATATAAAAGAGATCAAGAGAGAGAGTTTTAAGCGCAAGTAAAATATTGATATACTTGATTCAGTCTAACAAGGAAAGTAACTTGATTAAGAAAGTTTAACAATTCTTTTGTTTTTTTTTTTTTTTTAAACCGAAGAATCCCCTTAATTTTTATTCATCATAAAATTTTGAATAAATACTTATTTTGATCCCTCACACTTTTAAGTTTATCAATTTGATCCCTCACACTTAAAATCCTTATCAATTTAGTCCTTAAACTTGTAAAACTTATCAATTTAATCTCTCACACTTCAAAAATATGATAAATTTGAATGATGAAATTGATAAAAAATTTGAAGTGTGAAGGACTAAATTGATAAGTTTAAAATATGAGAGATAAAATTTATTAAAGTTTCAAATATAAGGGATGAATTTGATTAGAGTTTCAAATATAAAGGACTAAATTGATAAATTCAAAATATAAAGAATCATATTAATAAAAATTTTAAGTATGAGGGATCAAAATAAATATTTACTAATTTTTTTTTTAAATTTTTTGTTGTCGTCTAAATTAACCAACCAATTGGTGTTTCCCATATCTCTTTCTTTTAAAGTCTGTTTGGATGATTTTTTTTTTTTAAAAAAATTAATTTATTTTTATTAAAAAGACATTTATTAAAAACATAAGTTATTTAATATTTAGATGTAATATTTAAAAAATCTTTTGTAATCATAAAAAATATTTGGATGCAAAAATTAAAAAACACTAATAAAATTATTAAAAAAGACATACAGAACAAGTATTAAAAATGCAAGTATTGTAATATTATATTAAAAAATAATTAATATAATTTTATGAATTTTTAATATTAGTAACGCAAGTAATGTAATATTATATCACAAAATAATATTATTTCAACACTGAGATAAATCCCTAATTTCGTACTATTTCACCCTCCTCATTCTTGATTTTCTTTCAATCTCCACAGCCTTGCTTTTTCATTCCTGCTCATTCCGTTTGTATGTTGTTCTCTGGTTGGTGGTGCTTTCATTTTCCCTATGAGTATCCACTAGATGTTGCAATGGAAGCCACCAGCGTGAGGACCCAGGTGGGCTACCATTAATGGGGCGATTGCCCATACCATGTTTCTGAAAAAAATGGGTGCTTTTTTTTTTTTTTTGAAAAAAAAAAAAGACCATCTAAAAACCTTATTTTTGAGTTGAAGTATTTTTTTTTTTTAAAAAAAAAAGTTACTTTTCTCTTAAGAAAACCCATCCAAACAGGCCAAAATCAAGAATCACTTTCTTTAAAACAAGAACCACTCTGGTGATCTTCTCTTTATAGAAAACCTTGTATCACTAACAAATTAGTAAAACCTATATAATATATATGGAGCCTTATCTTCTCTTCTATTCATGATCACATTTCCTATTTTGATCCTTTTTATTGGTAAAAAAATTTAAAAAGAATGTGATTAAAAATGCAATAGAGAATAAGATAAAATATATTGCATATATGACCATGCATTATATATATTGCCACCTTTATCCACAGAGAAACTTGTGAGGTTCAAATTACATGATAACACATTAGCTTTCAAGATTTGGGGATTCTATATATATATAAACTTGGCATTGTATCCAAAACATTAAAAAATAATTATGCATTACAAGGTCAATTTTGAAGAATAAAACAGATATTTAATGGGACATTTTGATTGTTGGGTCAAGTTGTGGCTAACGACTAACGAGTTTCATCCAAATTTGAATGATTTCGAACTAATTTGAAGTTCTTTTTGCAATATTTTAGGGTTTCAATTATAAGAATTAGAGTTTGGAATATTAATTGTTATTTGTTATTTATGTTAGTCATCTTCTGGATCAAGGCTGCTTAATTAGTAAGTTGTTAGTTATTAACTTACCCGTTGGCTATAAATAGGTATCTCTTGCATACAGTTCTCAACTTGTTTATTAATTACAATATTGAGATTATTTTTGTTTTAGAGAATTATCTTAGCTTAAGTCAAAAAAGTGTCCTACCCTAGGAAATTGCTCTAGATTTCTTAGTCAAGGAAGTACCTATCCTAAGAGAGCACCTCAGTTTTTCTTTCTTCTTGTTCTCATTGATACCAACTAGTCTCCCTATTAATAAATTTATTTTTCTTTAAAAAGAATACAATAGCATTAGCATAATTTGCTAATTTCTAAATTGAACATTATATATTCCAGGAGAATGATTAATTTTTTTTCAAAATTTAAACGAATTTAGGTAAACAAATCAATTTATCATATCGAAACATAAAATGCACGTAGAAATTAAGTAAATATAGTTGACAAATGTACATATATAATGATTTTTTTTTTTTTTTGTCAACAGGCGCTAGATTTAACACACCTTCCTCACCTAAGTATGATACTTGAAAATTCGTTGCTAAGACATTCTACGCGGAAGGCTTTTCCTTTAGGTCTAATAAAACCTAATGGCATATGTTGTGGGGTAAAAGGAGGACCCAACGTAATGGTATCCCAACGCAAGCAAGCGTAACACCACCCCATTCTTCTTCGATATCTTCCTTTCTCCCTCTGCGCACTCTAGAAGGCTAACCTTTTCTGTGGTCTTTCTTGCCTTTTTTAGAGGCTTTTTGTATTTTACACATAATCAACGACATAATGGTAAATGATTGGACTTTTGGGTCTATGCCCAAGACCCATAGATATGATTCAATTGAGAATGTTAGTCCACATCATCAGCCCCACTAGTCAGGTATTCAATAATTTTGGATACCCAAGCTAATTGCCGATTACTGGTTACTACTGCTGATGATCACCTCTGTCCCAGCTTTTTAGGAGAAATGCGGCTGCTTTGCTAAGTTGTCCTTAATTACGCCGCTGTCGTTCATCAATTTCAAGTTTCAATGGGTGTATGGGCGTTATTATGTTTGTCGGTTTCCCCTATGCCATATTGCCTCGATTTTACCGTTGCTCCTCTAACTTCGCGCTAATATTACTACTACCTTGATTGTTCATTCGCTAGCGTTATTATTACTATCATTACTCATTACTTATCATTATTATTATAACATTATTATTATATTTTTATTATGAGCATATGAGCTGCTTTGCTGCCCCTTCAAACCCCACCTTAAAAGAAAATAAAAGGAAAAGGGACATTGATAGGGTTTAGAACAAACAAGGGAAACAGCTGTATTCATCCAATTCAACTTATTGCTAGCTAGCTTCCCTTTGAAATGGGAATGATTCACGGGTAAGTGAGACTGTTGGGTAATAATAATGCAATAAGAGAAGAGAGGGGACACAGATGATTGAAATGTGTGAATTGTATATTGTTTACAAACCTCAAGATATCATTCGTACATCAATAAATGGACTATATATGTTTTCACATTGTGATTCAAATTTTAATAAGAATAATATAAATTGAATGCATGATTGAAGTAAGGATTATAATTGATAATGAAGGTTTTTAATTTCTATTTTCTACAAGAACATGCTTCGAGCAAATTAATATGTTTACAAACGTCAAAATAGGATACAACTGTTTTGGCTCAAACAGCTGTGGAAATCAGTTTTAATGAGAAAATAGTTCTACACAATCATTTCAGATTTGTAAATGTTTTGTTAACGAATGGATAAAATAAAAATTTTTATAAAATTTTAATGGTGGGGAGCGCGCATGATAAAGGTGAAGAACGGGTTAAGTAACACCCTTCCAATTTTAGTTTATGTTTCTAGTCTCCAAAACACACCCTTTTTTTATTGGGATGATATCTATTTTTATTAATACTCCAATTGGAGCCTAATTGTAAATACGGTTACTTTTTTTTTGGGAAATTCAACATAATAGAGTTATTATATGTATATGTACACTATGCCAAAATAAAGTATCTTCGACAATGATTAAAAAACGCTTTTGACAATAGTTAGAGCCACTGTCTTTTTAGGCATTATAGTAAAATGTATAGTTTTTGAAAATGGTCTTAGAACCAATGTCAATAATAGATTAACAACAACGGTTTCATTTTATAACCGTTGTCTTTTCTTGTTGTCTCAATGCCTCATACTTCTTGTAGATAGTACTTGTATATATTCACTATTGTCTTTGATGTTAAATAAAGAATAGTTTTGTTTTAATTGTTATCTATGCTTGTAGATTATTTTTTTTAATAGTGTATACAATCCTTTGCATAAGCAATGTACATTCATCTTGTTCCTATTTAATGAGTACTAATTAAACATGATAAGTTACAGTAGTAATGTTTTGTTACATAAAAATTATCATATGAAAATCATTTACTTTTTTAAGACATAAGTAACTTTGCTTAATCTGATAAGAGAGAAACTCAAGTTAAATATTGTATGTGTACATCACTAAAACTAACTGAATAACTATATGTAATCGCAATATATCACCTTCGTCAATAGCCTATATTTGATACATACACTTATTAACACCGTTCAAGCACCTTGTGCTCCTTGATTATAAGAGCTTAGTTAAGTTAATATTCCAATAGTTCTAATTCTTCTTCCTCCATCAAATCCGATTCAATCAACTCCATCTTTTTTGTTTCATCCTCATCCATGTGTTACATTACTTTAAGAGCACCTTTCATACGTTGAGTTTTCTTTGTAGGTCAAATACTCTTTTATGAAAAACATGGCCAATTTATTTGGGTATCTTTTCCCTATTTTTATTAAATCTCACATCAGTAATCAATTTAAAAACAAAATTTGAAATAAAGAAGACCAAGGATTCATATATTCTATAAATGTCTAAAACAACATTCTTTTGGCCTTAGAAAATTCTATCATATGAACGTTGTTCTCTTTCGCTTTCTTTATATCTTCTCATCATCGATATCTCCTAATCCCTTAGGCTCAAAACCCATAGTTCCGTACAACCCCACTATTCATTGCAATTGAAGTAAACTTTCCAAAAGCGAACATAGAAGCCATGCATAGAAACCAAAACAAGTCCATTTCCACCAATATGCATGTCATGCTTGTCTTATTAAACAAGTTCATATTAGCTAGGCAAGTTCTTACTACAATAAGTGAAATGAGCATCAAAAGACTTACAATATGTAAGGCAACCATGGCTACATATTGCAGGCCTTTATAGTTCTCTCCACTTATCCAGTCAATTATGCCCGGGAACTAAAATATTTCTTCAATATAAACCTAATGAATGATTTGTTATAAAGAATACGTACAAATATATCAATTTTCAACAAATAAATATCCACAGCAACAACAAAAATTGTTAACCCTAAACTATAAACAACAACACATACACACAATTAACAGTTTCATTGCATATCCAAGCACCCACATTGAAATACATGCCCTAATCGCACAAATATGCATATAATCAAAACTTAAAATGGCCAAAAGCACAAAATATTCACAAAACGACTCAAAAGAAGTTTCTTAAACACAAGAGCATAAAAAATGATAGATAGGATATGATTAGTTAAAAATCACCAAGAGAGATGGGAGAATAACGACGACAAAATCCAAAACAGACAAACAATGACAATGCAATCCAAACAGACAAATAATGATAGTGGGCATAAAGAGAATACACGATAACGGCAAAATCAACAATAGAGATAGAATATAAGAGAACAATGAGTGGATTTTGGGTATGTGATTAGAGGAATTGAACTTTAACACAGATCTAGGTATAAAGGCAGAAAGAATATTATACAATGATTCTGCATATAACCATTGTCTATGTGTCTCTGGACAAATATTGACAGCACTTGCAATGGGAACGGTTGTCAATTGTCATTTAATAAACCACCTCACTTATTAGAGTGTATTTCTCCAAGCGTTGTAAAAATGCGCTATTAAAAACCTTTTGTGACAAACTGGTATCATCATAGCCTTAAAAGCTCCAAAACTTTAGATATGTCAAAAAGGGGATCCCCAATTTACCTCCCCAATCTCCCTCCACTAAAAATGGTGATTGGGATGAGGGCCGCAATAACTAGTTAATCTAATTTGATAGGGTAATCCCAAGGTTTGAACTTATAACTATTGGCCTAGAATATATTTGGATTCAATCTCTTTTAGTATGAGTAGTGCTGTATATACACTCTTTTTTTTGTGTATTTTTTTTTTATCTCTTTTTTTTTTTTTCCTATTTAAGTTTTACAAATGCAACCAATCTGCAATTTAAAAGGTGTAGTAAAGATTGTGCATAAGTAGATTTAGAAATAACATTTTCCTTCTGGTAATGTCAATTTAATAATTCAAATGATTTATTTGATACTTTGGCTATGATTTTAGGTTCAAACATAAAATTCTTAAAATTTATATGCGGCAAATTATTTGATGCTCCAATCAATTTTGATATATTAAAATATCTATCTAATATATATCCTATTCATAAGGCAAAGAATTTTGCTACCTGCTCTTTTCTTTTACATTATTTATCACTAGCACACTAATAAAACTTTTCAACAGTAACTGAAACTTAACAGACCATGAGTTTAACTAAGCCTGTTTGTAATGCTATTTTTTTTAATCAAGCTATATTATTGAAAGCTTATAATTTATAATACTATACTAATATAAGAATTCAAGAATGATAATGTGGTATGTGCTTCTTATTGCTATGTTGAGTGTATTTGGGAAAAATAAATTATAGCTTATTTAAGAGATTATAACTTATTAACGAATAAGTTAGTAGAATTATCTGATAAACCAAAAATAAAAGGGAGATTATAGTTTTTAAAAGCTAGTTGTTGAAAAACTACTTGAATTAACGTTTGTCTTTTAGAAGTTAGATGTCAATTATCCAATTTCATTTTTATTTTAACTTTTTTAGCAAATGACAATATTTATCCCTCACGCAATTAACCCTATTCACTCTCCTCTCTTGTTGCCCTTCATTTTCTTCCTCTGCTATTTTTTTCCTCTCCCCCATTTTCTTTTCTACCCTCAGTCTGTTTAATTATTTAATTAATTGATTCATAACAAATAAATAAAAATATAACTAATAATTTAATTAATTGCTTCATAATAAATAAATAAAAATAAATATTTAATTAATTTATTGGTAATAACTTAAAAATAAGTAAAATGAGTTATATTTACTCCTAATGTTTTTGTCAATATAATTTGACATGTCATTTAATACATTTGAACTAATTATACAATTAATTTTAATTAAATTAATTAGTTATACAACTATAAATTTTAAGCTACAATCTTAACTTCCAATTACCTTTGTAACTATCAGTTAGTTTTGCCAAAAAGAGTTGTTCTCCTTTCTCCCTTCTTGGCATATATGATAGGAATAACACATGGTATGCCATGCCGTTATTTTATAATTTTATTTCTAAAAAATACACTAATTATGTACTCAATAAGATAAATTTTCAAACCGTTACATTTAATTTATTTTTGACCTTATTGAGAAATTATAATTAATAATATACTTAATAGATTAAATTAAAAGTATAATGACAAAATTAAAGTAAATGTAAATTAATTATTGGTAGTGTGGTTTTTTAGAAAGAAACATCTATATGTTATTATTATATTATAAAGTAGATCATATCTACGTAGTTTCTGATACTTGATGTATTAATTGAAAGACATGTGTTTTTTAATTAAATATCTTAATTATGAAAAAATTATATTATATGTAAATAAAATATACATAAAAATAAATTAAGAAGAAACACACAATTAAAAGAAATCAATTATGTGACAAATTCTTACTATATATATATAATTTAATTTACAAGAAAATCAATTATAACACCTAAAATTGGAGATGATTGGACCAAATCTTCATTTAAAAGAAAAAATGAAGATTAATTAATCTCTCAGTTCCAATTGGAATTGGAATGTACACATCAAGAACTTAATATAACGCACACCAATTAAGAGTGCGCTATGTTAGGAAATTTTAGATATTGACAACACCAATCTTGCTGCCGAATTGTATATCATTTCCTGCAAAGTCCAAGTTCCTAAATCTGCTGCTAGATTAAATGCAGAGAAGTGTGGGGCTCATATGATATGACAATGATGGGTTTTGGAAAATAGAAAATGGAAAATGTCGTCTACATATTTATTAATACATATTTTTACATCTCTACGTATATTTTTTATTTTATAGTTGTTTACAGTAATAAAATTATAAAAAATAAAAAATAAAAAAATAAAAGAGATAAAAAAATATAAAAAATAAGTATGTATAAATAAGTGCATATAATATAACACAACTGAACAAATAAACCCAATGATGGCATTCCAAGTGAAGAAAAAGATTGATGGCTATTGGCAAAAACATGATTTTCCATCAATAAATATTTTTTAAGGCAACCATGACAATGACAATTTTTTTGACAAGGATGACCAGTTGATTAGTTTCTTTTCTACACGTAATACATGCTGCTATTCTTACTCTAGAATTCATGGTGTTTTTTTTTGTCGATATTTAATTTAACTCAAAATTTTAAGTTATGAAAGACTTAAAATATAAAAAATTATATTTAAATTAAAATGTCAGTTTAATTGAGAATTTGGGGCACATCAAGTCCTTCGTACACCCACTTAAACCATGCTTTGCATAAACCTCCAGAGTTACACTAAAACCATATGCTAGAATTTCAGTTTAATTGAGAAAGCAATGGCAAAAGAAAATGATCTTTTGATCACATGTTTATAAAGGTGACTGAGATCGCTAAAGTTTTAATTTAATTAATAAAGCATCAAGAATCAATCAAATTTAAAAATTTAAGTTGTTAAGAAAAAGGTCAAAATAAGTTTTATATCTAATACAAAGTGAGACAAAAGAATTTAGCCTCTCAATAGCTGGAACATAGTTTCAAAGACTATATGAAAAGTATATTTTATCCAATATAAGTACGTAGAATGGTTTTTTTTTTTTTTTTTTTCTTTCAGAAGCTAATTCAATTCCTCTATGATTATATAAAAATATATATTTTTTTCTTACCATAAGGAGTTCTAGAAGGCTCTAAGTACGAACCAAATGATCCCTATCTACTCTATATATGGATACAACTTGCTTCTCCTAAGTTTATTAGGTCAAAATTTGAAGGCATTTATAAACCAAAATATTTCAACTAAATGTCTATTTTCTGATTAGTTTCAATTTGAACTCTATATTATTAGGTCAAACATTGGCACTACATTAATTTCTCCATCAAACTCAAACTTGTAATATTTAACTAGGAGTTTTTTCTTCCTTTTTTTTTTTTTTTTCCAATTAAGAGTTATGTTTTTCATACACGCAAATTCACACTTTCTAGTCCCTAGACCTGTATGTACAATGAACTCACATTTCATGATCACCTAAACTTTCTTCTTATAGCTATTTTTTCTTTACACCAGTAAACATATTCTTTTTTTTTTCAATGCATTCTCAAGATCTTATTTTTCTCTTTCTGGGGGATTTTAATGTGTCATGTTGACTTTGAAAATAGACCTAGGGTCAAGAAATATGAAAGAAACACTTGCAAGACAACAGAGATGCCAAATGTGGAATATATAAATATATAAAAACACATATATTTTGTTTATTGGATGATATAGTTAGGTAATTTTGGCCTAAGAAATTTGTCAAGGTAGGACTCAAACAATGACGATGCATTGAATCCAGTCAGTTTTATATAGACAAACTTGTTAGGTTCAAATTACATAATTAAATCGTGTATTAGCTTTTATGACTTGAGATCTTTTCCATCCAAAGACCTGTCGCTCTATATTAAAACTGATATGACTCCCTAGGGTACAATGCCTAAGAACTCAGCACAGATTGGAGGATCAAAGGAGTTGACACCAAAACAAGCCAATGACGAAAGAAACTCCAATCCAAAAATATATATATATATATATATATAGTTTAAGAACATTTATATAAAGATGGTGACCCAGCTAGGTACGAAGAACAATGGAGATGATGGGTTAACATGATAAGTTTTGAGTTATTCTTAGGGAATAAAAGAAACACAAAGCCTTTTGTGCTTTATGAAAAACGAACTAGCTTTAGGTTATAGAAGCAAGATTGTTAAACGAGAAACAAAAATAAACAAGAATGGATCAAGCAAAGTAAATAAAGGCACAATAAATTTACGTGGTTTACCCAATTTTAGAGATACATGTACAGGCAACTACCGAATATACTATTTGAATAAAAGTACAAAGAAACATAATTAAGGAATTAATAGATATGGAACTCCTCCTTCAGATGCAAATGGTTCGTATTTAAAAGAATAAAACTTGTAAACAAATAAGCACTTAGTTAAAGTTAATTTGATGTGAGCCAATTAGCTAAAACCTCCATGGAAAGTGAAAGAAGGAACTCGCTGCCAACTCACCATTTTGGTCATTTTTCTGACGAAACGACATTGCAACCATATTTTGGGAGGTCAGAAAATGTCAACCTGGAGAATTTTACCGTCAAAAGAGCTGCCATGTGTCGTCACACGTCATCGTTGGAAGTCCATGCATAGCTCTCTTCAAAGTTTAAGGTTAAAGACAACCACGTCAGTGCCATGCAATCTGGGTATCATATTTCTTTTCACTGCCATGTGTTACCACCCACGTCAGCAAAGCCAACTTGTCATATGACGTCATCCTGCTCATGTCAAATATGGCTTGTTCACTTAGTGACATGTCAGCCAATCAGAGTTCCTGACGTGTTAGGTATGCCATGTTAAGTTCTCTATCAGTATAAACTTTTCAAAATTATGATTTCACCCCAACATTTTCTCAAATTCCATTTCACGACAAAGTTTTCTAAAATTTCATTTCCGAGGCAAAACTTTCTCAAATTACAAATTAACCCAATGCCTTTCTTAGAATTATATTTCAACACAGAATATTTCCAAAACCACCAAATAACCCCACTAGAAATTAAATTTTACTCTTGATATTCCATTCCAAATAACGAAATCACCCCTAAATTCACAAAATCACATTTTCACCCTTTAAACCCAAAAAGTAAACACCAAAGCTCTTAAAGTCCAAATCTCCTCCCATTACACATTCTTCTTAACACCAAATATCTACAAAAGGTTGCCAAGAAAACTAGATGAAATTCACATCAATGAAATTAAGAGGAAAGTGAGGAAACGACAAATTCAACAATTATGGCACAAACCAAGCTTTATTAAATAAACAAATCAAGAAACAACCCTCCAAAAGAACAATCCCAACCTTCCTTCTTTGACAAGCCTACCAACACCCATAGAACAGTCCTACAGCCCAATACCTCCACAAGGTCCAACTGAAACCCTGCAAAGAAATCAAAACCGAAATGCCCCATTACCTATTGGATTTGAAAACATTACATTGTGTTGCCGAAATCATAAAATTATTCCTACAGTTGAAAGTGAAATATTTGAAGAAGAAAAAGAGCTTGACCAAGTCCAACTTGAATTCAACACACCAAAAATATTCAATGAAGCAATCACCTTTCATGACTGTGAAGAATTATTGATAACTACCCTAAGCAATTCACCACACAAAACAAAATTTTGCAATCAAATCATCAACAATGAAAATTGTGAAAATATAAAAAAATCTCAATGTACCAACCCAAAACCATCAAAAGCCCTATAACCTGCAATTGCTCGGCCAAGGTGAAGAAGATGAAGTAAAGGTCATATTAGCACCTTTGTGAATCAACGACTTCATCCTTGAAGAATCATTCGCACTTGAAGACCTGTTTGAGATAAAAATTGTTGAAGACCATAGATGGATGCACGAACTAGTACTATTAGACTAGAGGGCAAGTCTAATCTAACCCAGGGATGACGATGCGGGAATAGAGCCCAAAAGGATGGAAAAAGAAGACCCATTAAACCCAAACCTCCATGGAAGTGGAAGACGATAGTTTTGGAGATTATTCTAGACAACCTTTGATAATGAAGATATTTTCAAGATATGTTTCTAGAGATGTCTTGGATAAAGGAGAGCCTCCATTGCAACTAATCAACTTGCATCTTAGGATAGATATTCTTAGGTTCATTAGGACGAAATTACCCATATATGCAATTGTTAATACCCCTTTCCCATTATACCCCAAAGCAATCCTTGAGTTTATATCCATTTGAATATGTCATAGTTTTCTTTCTTTTACCTTTCGGCTTCTTTCTCTGAGCCAAGCAATGGCGTAAATGAAAAATGTAAAAGTCAATGCCTTGCATTAATGAGACAGCACAGCACCAAACTCTAATCTCCTTTCAAACATGTAACTTCTCTGATTATTTTTGTTTTTGTTTTTTTTTTTTTTTTAAGATAAAAGTTTAGGTGAATTACCACCTAAAAATTTATTAGGGTGAAGCATATCTCAAAGCTCTGACTTACATAAATATTTACAGATTATTTATTAATAAGGTTTTCACATTAATAATAAAACAAACTTAAGAAATTAGTTTGATAATGACGTAACTCTTAAAAATAAGACTCACGCACCCTCATACTCTAGATTAAACCCATCCCCTCTCCAAATATTTGAACTAATACTAAAAAGCTTGCATTTCATCTTATTTGTGACAAAAAAAATTAATAAGGTATACTCACGTATTTTTTGGGATAAGGAACTTGCCAATTGCTAACTGAACCACCCTGCCAATTCATTCAAACTCAACTTTATTAGATTCATGGTGCATATGTTCGCACCAACTGCAATTTCTGACATTGAAAACGATAGATTCTCTTCAGGGGCATATTAGTCAATCTAATATCATAATAAAAAATCAAACACTACAAATATTGCTGTTTATGGTGCGAATTTTTGGCTGGAAAAGATGCATTATTGAGCCTTAACTACCACGTCGTGTAGAAGCTTTAGGAAAAAAATTCATTTCAAGTCATTTTCCCTACCAGTTTCTCTCTCTCATGTTCTAATTTCTTTACACTAGAGTATCTCACAACCTTTGATATGAAACTAGTATTTGTTAAAGATAGTGAGGTAATTTCCTAATATTTTATACTCTAAATTTTTAAACTTAAGACTTTTAACTTAGAATATTTTAGCATTTTACTTACACAACATAACTCGGTGATTAATTCAAGCGCTAACTTCAAAGATACACAAAGAAAGAAAGAGCTATAAATAGGGAGAGATAGAAGTGGAAGAAGGGCTATAGTGCAGTTTGGTTTCTTTGGGATTAGTAATTTTTCCGAAAGCTGAACTAGCCGGAAGAGAGCCAAAAGCCAGGTCTGTGGTTGAATTTTATTTTCATATAAACCCTCGTGAAAGAACAAACTCATGCTTCAGTTTCGTATCTAAGAGTTTCATCATACAGATCTGTTGCCAGACATATAGAATCTTCTTTTTTCCTGCCTTGAAGATCTTCTTTTCCTCACTGCTTTTTTAATTCTTGTTTTCTCCTCCACTCTCTCTTCACATCATTGAAGTTTCTTTCCAGAAAAAGAAAATAAAAAAAAAAAAAAAGCAATGAAGGAGGAGTTATGGTGTTTTCTGAGCTAACTAGAAGAGAGGAAGTATTTATGATAAAGGGAAAGGGTTTCTGAATCTGATCATTCTTGTGCTTGTGCATACCTATTTTTATGTTAAACCGAAAGGGTCTTCAGTTTTACTTTAGAACTCTTTCTGGGCTTGAGAGCGTTTCTATGAAAGAACCAAAAAAAAAAAAAAAAAATCACAGTACAGAGAGACATATAGAGAGAGAAGAACAGTAAAAAGGTCTTCATCTTATATCCATTCTTCTTTAATAAAAGGACAGTACTTCCACATCTCAAAGTCTTTTCAATTATATCCTCAGATCTTGTTTGGTTTTTCATTTGAAAAATTATGGGTAGGTGTCAATCTTGTCTGTTTTTGAGATCTTTTTTGTTTAACACACAAGCTTCAAAGCCCTAGCAAGTTGCATGGCTATGCACAGAACCATTTCCTCCTCTTAATTATAACATTTCTTGAATATTTCTCATAATTTTCATTTCATTTTTGTTCAGAAATCATACCCAGCAAAAGGTTGGATTTGGTTTTTTTTTTTTTTTTCTTTTCTTTTCAGATCTCAGTTTTTGGGTCCTAATTTCTGTCTGTCTTAGTGCCTTATATACATGTATTGTTTAACTATCTTAAAATTTTTCGTCCTATTTTGGTGTTCTGTAAGGAGATTCACAGATGGGGAGGGGCAAGATTGAAATCAAAAGGATTGAGAACACTACTAATCGTCAGGTTACCTTCTGCAAGAGAAGAAATGGGCTTCTGAAGAAAGCTTATGAGCTATCAGTGCTATGTGAAGCTGAAGTTGCCCTTATTGTCTTCTCCAGCCGTGGACGCCTCTACGAGTATTCAAACAACAAGTATTTGCCTTTTTCCTTTCATCTATTATTACTGTTTCATTTCTTTTATCATATATGTGTGAAACATTAAGATATGAAAATGGGTGGAAAATGTATCAAATTGATTGCATTTTTTTTTCCTATTTTGGGTTCAGTTTTTGTTTTTAATTATTTTGCATAGGCTGATTTAATTAAATATTTTTTTAAAACTAGAAATAAATTAAGACGAACTAATTAAAAGTACATAGTCTAAAAAATTGAGTTCCTGATAAATTAGATTACATAATTAAGTTAACAAAGCTAAGCGTAACATCAAAATACATAAAGTGACGAATTAGTAGAAGGCTTTGTTGACTAAAGCATCTGCAACTTGAGTGAATCACATTTATTCATTAAAAAGAATCTGTAGGCAGTACTGGCTCCTTGATGATTGGAACTGAAAGAACTTAGGTTATTAATGATTAACAAATGGAAAATGTCTCTTATTATTTCATTTGTAAAATCAGATACCTTTATTGGAAAAACCATAAATTAATTTTGTTTCAGTTTTAAAAATGGTAACTTTTTGAAGCCGTGATCATGATAACGGTAATTATATTAGTGAAAGAAATTATGAAGTCTAAGCTAAGAGAGCTTTTGTTTATAGGTTGTGTTTGGCAAAAATAACTAAGCTAGTTGAAAGTTGTTACGTTAATTTATTAAATTATAAGTGTCTAGTAAAATTAGTTGTTTAACTAGCTAATACATGTAAATTACATGAAAGGATATGTTTATATTTTTTTACATAAATTCTAATGTTGTTTTGTAGACAAAAATGTATTTTTAAATAATTATAGTTTAATATTTTTAATTAATTTTAAACTCTAAATTTTTATTTTAAAATAAATTTTTATTAAAATAAATTAATATTACAAATAGGGTATAAAATATCATAAAAATTAAAAAAAAATAAAAGAAATTAAAGCAAACCACAAATCGATAGAGTGTACAGAAGTGAGAGAAAGAGAGTATTAAAATATCAAGGATAGAAATGAAAGAAAAATAAATCGCTATAAGCTTTAAGTTTATAAAAGATCTGAAAAAACACTACAAGTTTGGAAGATAAATTCATTTACCAAACACTTTTATTTTAGTCAAATAAATTTACAAGCTACTCAAAAATACTATAAATTAGTTGAAATGACAAGCCAAGCACACTCATAGTCTCATAGATCAAGGTGCTTGCTATATACATCATGAGAATGTCTTTATCCAAATCTCTATAGCTCTCTTAGAATGTATGAAATAGTGGTCCTGGTTGTCATCAATCACAAGATTTAACTACTTTGTATTCAAAGAGATGTTAGCAACAAGGATAAGGGTACTTCATATTAGGTTAGTAATTGTTAGGCTGTGTGTGGTAAAGGCTAAAATTCCAAATAATCAAAATGCATTTTCTTGAACTCTCAAGTGTGTTAGCCAAGAGCTTACATAAACTATAAGGATAAAGTAAAAAAACTAAACTATAGAATGAAAGAAAATAAGTGTTCAATCCTCACAAAGTATTTAGAAAATTAATAGTATGCTTCTAGCTGTTTATGCCTTTTATAAGCCTTTTAACAGATAGCATATCACAAAATGTTTAGACTAAGGATTTATATCAAATAGAAAATGTCATTTACGGTTTTCCACCGTCAAGGTAATTTACTCTAGCTAGAACAACAGACCAATAAGACAAAATCATGGGAATAGTGGATAACTATTTCAACATTCAAAAATTATCAATTGCTGTGTGTCTTGTTACTATCTTTTCTCACCTTGTCCTGTTTCTTCTTTTATTGGATATCTCAAACTTGTCTTCTGTTTCCACGTATAGCTTTTCTAAGCTTTTCACCCAATTTTGTTCATCACTCTGAAAGCTCTTAGTTTCTCCCTATATGAAGCTTTGCAAGAAAAAAGGTCAAACAGACGAAACTGGTTAAAACTTAAATTCCATCCAGTACAGGTCATGGTTCAGTTTTAGATCTTGATAGCACATGCTGGCAAAGAAACTTACTATATAGCACTATAGGATTATGGGGCAAAGTTGACTTTGTCCCCACACCTTTGTTGCAGCTTAGGTTTTAATTTGTACTTGAACTAGATTGTGATCCACACTATGTATCCAAGAAGAGTGTCATATGCTATCTATTCTCTAATAAAGCAAGAGTAATTTTTTTAGTTTTATCCATACGCATCTCCACCCTATATTGAAAGTGGGACTAATTTGGTTAGAGAAGTAAAATAATAATGGTTACCTCCCCTTTCAACATATATTTCTTGTGAGTTTAAACCTTTGATATTACAAGACTCCTCAACTACTAAGCATAAAGCTAGAGTAATTGCTCGCACAGTGCTGTAGTTTAACTTTATACTACATTTATTTTTCATAATCAACTAGGTTGAAAAAATTACAAACCAAAATTTTGTTGTTGATTTGGCATTTAAAGCAACTTGTTGCAGTTTTGATCAATTTAGAGGTAGTTTGAAACTAGTAGTTTGTTAAAATTTATACGTTTCTTTCTTTGTTTGAATGATTTAGAGATACTTTGGGATGATTTGAAAATAAAAATAAGTCTCAGTTTCAGGACAGCTTGAAATTTTTTAAAACAAAAGAATTAAATTAAACTGACGGTTTTGGTATACTTAGAACTAATTTAAATTACCTTTAGTTAATTTTGGTGAATTTCAGTGTGATTTGATTCAATTTAGTTGGTTTGTCCTGATTTGTGAAAACAACTTCTTTTATTTAGAAAAGTATCATGTGTGCAAGTACCTTTACATGAAACACCGTACTGAGCTGGTTGACAAAATTGAGAGAGACACTGAACTTGTGGCAGTGGCTGAGAGCAGATCCATAACCCAAAGCTCCATAAGTTGCATTGCACCAACTAGGCAACCACGCAGCCATAGCTTCATCACACAATAACCCATTTTCCCTTTCCTTTTAAATGCTATAATATATGAGAATCTGCACATAGTGAAAAAAGTGACTAAGAAAAGCTTTCAGATAATAAATAACTTCTTGTCCCTTGCATTCAAACTTCTCTGACATCCGATTTTCTTGCTTTTCCATTTCCATTTCTAGTTTAGAGATAGAGGAATCCCATCTTTTGTTTTCCTTCTTCAGTGAAAGAAACGAGCTCTCTTCTCTTTTCTTGTTTGTTTAACTTTCTTGGTTCTTTTGCATTCTGGTATCTACTTTTTGTTCTCAGGGGCAACTGATAATTAAACTGAAGAAGCAGAAAAGGAAAAATAATAATAAAAAATAAGCAAGTCTTGAGTTCTATCTGTCCCTTCTCTTTCACTTTTTCTTTCAGGTTTTCAGCTCCCATTTATGTTTAGACAGAGAGATTTTGTTGAACAATCATCATTTATAGGTTGTTTATGCATTCGTTTATTCATATATTTACTTAGAAGTTATATATCATGCCTTCGACAATATAGCTAATGCCTCAAGTCTTAATGTGCTTAATAATTCCTATTTGAAAATGATCAATTTTGGTTCAACTCACATAAAAATTACTAAATTTTGTTTTGTTTTTTGCAATGATAATAATGTGATATAATTTAAATAAAAGTAAGCCACTAAATGTAGAAAATGCAATTAAAAATTACAACAAAAAAAAAATAGTGATAAGAGGACAGAAGTAAAGTCTCTTTCCTAAGTATCACAAGGTTTAAAGTACTTAACACATATGGTGTGGCTCGATTAATAAATAAATCTAATTTAACAGTTGAAGAGTTTTTATAATATTAAAAGTTTGAACATATATAAAAACATATATTAATAAAATTGATAATTTCGAATAAAATTAGTTTCACATACGTGATACACTTGTTGATGAAAATAAAAATTCAATTTGGTTTAAAAGAACCTCCATATCCCAAAAATAAAATATAAAAAAAAGAAAAATATATAATATTTAATTCATTAGTAGAACATACATACTAACCGGTTCCCAATTGTTTAATGGTCTACATAATAAATTATCCTATCATTTTAATTTGGTAGACATATGATTTTTCTTGTTAATTGGATACTCATTAGTAACTTGTTAGTGCAGTGTTTCAGAATAAATGAACAAGCATTGGTTAACTTATGTCTTGTAAGATTATTATTCATATCAAGAATTTTTATTTTCTACCATAGGGTAAGATATAAATAACTATATTTATGAAATGTATCAATATATAATCCGGTTAAAATGCACCAACAAACGATATGAGTTGAGTCTTAAGCAAAATTGACTCCAATAGAGAATATATATATATATATATATATATATATATATATATATATATATATATATATATATATATATATATATAACATAAAATAAATAATTAATTAATGCACCAATAAACATTTGGTCCAATTATTAGTAAATTGAACTCTGGGCATGCCCCCTTGGCTGTGGTCCAGGATTCATGCAATGAGTATTATTTTTGTAACACTTACTTTAATTTTTAAATTAGATTAATCTCATAGTTAAATGAGAAAATTAAAAATATTCATAGTATTAATAAAAAAAAATGTTAAAATTTCAGTGTTCATTATGAACATTTTCCATCTTGTTGCTTTCTTTTTTCTTTTCTTTTCTTTTTTTCACTCTTTTGGCTATTGATATATTGTCTTTTTTTCTCCCCTTTTTCTTTTTTTATTTTGCATTTCGTTTTATCTTGCCAGCAGCATAAGGTCAACCATAGAGAGGTACAAAAAGGCTTGTTCTGATAACTCAAATGCGAGCTCTACTATTGAAATCAATGCTCAGGTAATATCTGATACCACATAAATTAAGCTGCTTCTACTTGTTCATTTCATTTTACTTAATCATATTATTATTACAAGATAAATTTATAATAACAATGTCTAATCCCTAACAGATACAGACTGTAATAACCCATGCTATTCATGTTATATGTATATATATATATATATATACTAGTCAATTTTCAACAATATCCATATAATAATCTCCAATTTCACTGCATAAATATTTATAAACAGTGACAAATTTGATTATTTAGCAATAACAATAAGCCTTGTTCTACAAAAATCGGTTACATGAATCTCATAACACCATTAAGATCTATTAAAAAGTGAAATGTGAACATGTCTATTATAAGATACATTTTTCCTCAAAGTTACAAGACTCGGGATTTCAAGTTAGAGGGAACGTCTCAAGGTGTGAAAGCCAGCACTAGTGCTTGGGGCGACATTATCATTAGGCCAAATACTACGTGACAATTTTTTTTATCTGATTATCCAAATGAGTTTCCTATAATACGATTATTGTGTGATTGTAATAAAGTATGTTTTATACTAGAGCTAATGAACAAAAATAAAATTATTCTTGTTAACTTGCAGTTGCAGCTTAATTAGAATTCCCCTTAATTAATAATTATTCTACTCAAATTCTATATAGAATATTACGTACAATTTGCAAATGAAGTTAAATATTGGAGATTACATAGATGTTTTCTGCCAAATGATCACATGTAACATTGTTCTTCCTTCTATCATGTCAAAAACTCTGAATTATACAGTACTATCAACAAGAATCTGCAAAGCTACGACATCAAATTCAGATGCTGCAAAACTCAAACAGGTAACTTCAATATTCATCAGAGTACTTGTGAAGAACAAAGAGTGAAATTGTTATATATTCTGCATAAGAAAAAAATAATGCTTGAGTTTTGATTATAATGCATAGAAATATTTCTTACTAATGTTGTGATATTGCTTGTAGGCACTTGATTGGTGATGCCTTGAGCACATTGACTGTGAAGGAACTCAAGCAACTTGAGAATAGACTTGAAAGAGGAATCAGTAGAATCAGGTCCAAGAAGGTAAGAGTGAAGGAAATTCTTATGCATATTAGGATTTTAATCCACAAGTTCACACTTGTACTAAACAATAATGACACCAAATATATACAATTTAATTTACCCATCATGTTAGCTTTTATACAAGTCCCATATTACATATGGTCCTTCTAAGATTGAATTACCCCATAGAGCCCAAACATAGTTGATCATATATAATAGGCTATAATATAAAACAATTTACTATGCTAGTCCATTAAGATGAAATTCAACAAAAAGTGGATGAATAGTTAAGGAGAAAAATGTTGTTTGAATGAAAATTTATAACTTCAACACATGCAATAGCTTCAAAGTCTTTCATATATATATATATATATATATATATATATATATATATATATATATATATATATTCTTTTTCCTTTCATTCTAATTTAATTATAAACAATACAATGAACCTTTTGGGTTTTTGTCTAATCTTGTTCTTATTATTCTTTTTCCTTTCATTCTAATTTAATTATAAACAATACAATGAACCTTTTGGGTTTTTGTCTAATCTTGTTCTTATCTTTCTGTTATTTATGTACTGCAATATATAGCATGAGATGCTGTTGGCCGAAATCGAATATTTGCAGAAAAGGGTAACTATTAATAATTTATTTTCTGGCATCAAATTCTTTATTATAAGCTTATATATATATATATATATATATATATATATATATATGTGTGTGTGTGTGTGTGTGTGTGTTGTAAACTAATAATGTGAAAATTTGAATTATTAGGAGATTGAAATGGAAAATGAAAATCTCTGCCTTCGAACTAAGGTATATATATACAGAGAATTCTTCTGTGCACTCTCAACATTTGCTAATACATGTAAAAAATTAACTTTTCATTTCCAAATTGAAAATTTTCAGGTAGCAGAAGTTGAGAGGCTCCAGCAAGCAAACATGGTTTCTGCACCAGAGCTGAATGCCATTCAGGCATTAGCTTCACGCAATTTCTTCAATCCAACCATGATTGAAGATGCATCTGCATATCCACAACCTACAGACAAGAAGATTCTTCATCTTGGGTAATTACACTCCTGACCCTCATGCATGCAGGTTTTTGTTTAGATATTTTCCACTTTAAAAATTTTTGCTAACAGATACTAAATCTATAAAAATTTACTGAAATATATTACTTGTTTTTTCATGTGTACTACTTTTGTTATAAACCCTATTATCATTCTACAACTTCTAACAAGTTTTTTATTTAATTTATTTAAAGGGGATGTCGTATTATGTTGATATGATTTTCTCATTCATTTTCTCTTATTTTTAATTTAATGTTTACTGTGTTTGTTTTAAATTTCCTTAAACTAAACGAATTATTTATTAATAAATATTTATAAGAAAATAAATATTTAATATATAAAAATGAAACTAATTAATTAACTAATGGATAATTGTAAACATAGAGAATGTAATTAAATATACGCTGTTATAGAATATACCGTGGGTTGTTTTGTGAAATTTGTCACTGTTTTAAAATTTCTAAAAAAATATGTTTTGGCTTGAAGAATGAGTATATACTTGAAAATATTTTAGGTTCTTAGGAATTAGAGTTCATTATTTTAGTTTTCATAATTTATAGTTTGGGATTAGAATTTTTATTTTATGATTTAAAATTTAGAGTGTATAATTTAGGATTTATGATTAAGAATTTTAGGATTTATACAAAGTTTTAGAGTTTAGATTGTTAGGGTTTAGATTTTTAAAATTTAGAATTTAGAGTTTAAAATTTAAGAAGGTGAAAGTTTAAGAATTATGATATATTTTTCAAAAATCACATAAATCTGACACAAATTTTATAACGATATCCGGTGTGTATTTCTTAATGGTATGCATTTATTTATTTTCTTTTTTCATGTTTTCAATTATTAATTAATTTTATTATTTTAAAATCATTTGTATATTAAATATTCATTTTTATTTTATTTTTATTAATTAATTAGCTACTTATTTAAGTTTAAGAAACTATAAATGAAATGATAAATATTTGAATTAAAAAACAAGAATAGGGGGAAAGTCTTTTGAGTTTAGTTCATTCTGTTTATCTGGACTATGTTCAGTTTTAATAAGACAACCTAAAAGCTATTAAGTTAGCAATGAGTTTTGGTACATACACCCAACCTAATTTATATAAATCCATCTAACCCACATAATAAGAAAATCTCAAAATTAAAATGTATTTAAGATATGGTGATTAATTAAATTTGTTAAATTAAATGTTTTGTATTTCATAAAGGGACAAATGTTTATATTCTGGGCGATTAATTAATAATTTTTTTTGTGCTTTTTAGTTGTTCTGTATTAGTTTGTTTATCTCTGGAGGTATTTTTTTTTTTTCACTATTAATTTGAGTTTATCAAGTAATTGTTTTGTTTATCTCAATTAAATCTTATAATGGAAACCATAGTATTAGGGTTTAAGATGGAAACAATAGAGCAGATGGATAAAGGCCAACAAATCTCCTCCTTTACAAGTTATAAATACAATTAATTATAGCAGAAGTGTTTGAGTATTTGAATTCACAAGAGTTTCTGTGGAGATAAGATAGCAACATGATAAGGCTTATGCCATCTCCAATAGAGATTGCATAGAGTATTGCACAATATATGTAACTTAAAAAAATGGGTTATAACTATTAAAATACAACTTATAAGAATTTATGTCGGCAAAAAAAGGGTTCCATAATATATTAGATAGACTATAATCTTTGCTTATAATTAATTTTGTAGAGTTGTGAGATAAGGTTTAAGATTCATTTAATTTTTTTTTATAAAATTGTATTGTAGAAGTAAAAAATTACGAGAGTTGCATAAAGTAGTAAAAGATGATGTGATATTATAGAATTTATTAAAGAATTGAGAAAAAAAAAATTTACTCCTTTATACTGTTACTAATTTTAAAAAGGATCCTAGCTTTTAATTGAACAATTTGGACCATTACATTCAAGTTAAGAACAAAAAGTAAACCTTATTATGATATTTTTTGTTGGTACAGAAAATTTATTTTTATTCTAGGCTTAAAATATAAAGATTCATTTTCACTAGTGTGAAAAGGCAAAAAAAAAATTTTCTCTTAAAAATTATTAAAATAAATATACGCAACCTAACAAGAGTTGCATTATAGAGATAATTTGTTTTTTTTTTTTTTTAAGACTATTCCCAGTTGATGAATTTATTTGAATCCCATTTTTTCCTAAATTAGAAAGCAATATGACATATTGACTTGAGTGTTTTTCTTTTCCCCTGTTTGCCAATGCAGGTAATCATTGAAGAAGCCGCATCGTTTGCCATCCGTCAAGCTAGTGATTATCAATGACCTAATTAAGAGATCAAGTAGTTGCTCAATTTCCCTTTAATTTCCAATATGCTATGGAAACTTATGTCTTGATGACTGCATATGACAATTGTGTTCTGTACCTTCTAAGACACAAGTTATATATCCTATTTTTATTATGCATGGTAATGAATAAAAGAAATTGAGTAATATATATTTTAGATAATTTTTCTACTTTGTGATATAGCAGGAAAGAAAGAAAGAAAGAAAAAAACACTTTGTTATTGATTGTCAACGAACATGCTTTTACTAAAATTTAATTGAACAGTGTTGATTAATTATATGTTAATTGGGTCAGTTCAATTGATAGTTACGATCAAATTGTTTTACATATAAGACTTACATTGAAATATCATTAGAAGCAACTCCCTTGAGTAGCAATTTATAAGTACTAGTTAAGTGAAGTTTAATTGAGTTAGCACCATCCCAGCATTGTCGTTTCGATACTTGGGTTCGATCTCGTCTCTACCCCCATTTATAATAACATAAGCATGAACATCAAAGATCTCTTTTATTTGAATATTCTTAAATATTTACCTAATTTAAAGTAAAAACTGACATGAACGTTATAGACTCGTTATTCAACCTGATCTATTTTTATTTATAGGACTTTTGAGACTAAATTCAACTCAAGCTAAATCTAATCTCGGAAGTGACAGGCAAACAAGTACCATTTCAGTCATTTTTTTAAGCTGCTCTTCGTGAGCACGCTGCATCTCATCTAACACTGATATCTCCTGTGTCGGATCCCCTTCATGGACTCAACCTTCTTTAGCTGGTTACGCAGCTTCAAAGTCCCCTTCTGCAGTCAAAATACCCAAATATCCATAATATCAGATAATATTTGAAGATCAAATAAACATAACTGATAAAAAAATGCAAAGGCATTCACCTTGAGTTCATTAAAAAGCTCATCTCCATGCGTTTTTCCACCATTCTGATAAAGGGCTGGGTTGGAATATTACGAGTTATATGATTTCTTTTCAATCAAATTCTGTTTATGTAAATATGTCTTTTTTTATCTTTTGATTGTAACGAATTATTTGTAGTCTAAATTAATTGAAGTAAAAAACAGATAAACACAATAAAAAAAAAAAAAAGGGAGACCAATTAAACTATTTTTTCTCTTGTAAGGTCCACTTAATATTTTCCTTACCTTTTTCTTTTAAAAGAAAAAAATCCCACTTTAAAGTCAGTTCCTTCAAAGTATTAACATCTTTTTTCTTACAGCAAAGCACAAAAAAATATGGCCTAGTTTCCTTGGTTTTGCTTACAATAAAGCATTAACATCTTTTTTCTTTAAAGTATTAACTTGATACCAATTGATATGTGATAACTCTAAGAAATTAGAGTTAATATGGTTTATTTTGCTTAGTTCGCTTTCTGAGGTTTTTTATGATTTTTTTTTTAAATAATTTGAGTAGATTCCACTTAGAATATGAGTTTTAGCAAGTTTTAGTTTGGTTTTTAATAAACAGTTTTTCTATGATGTGTCCATGGCAACACTCTAAGCATTAATAGATTCTTATTGAAAATGTAAAATCTCAACAAATGAAGTAATCATTTATTATAACTCTATTAGTTACATTCATTAATATTTCTATTATTCTCATATTGCCCTTATTCTTCTTTATAATATTTAAAGTTTATGGATTTAAAATTTATAGTTTATGTTTTACAATTTAAGGTTTATCAATTAAGATTTTAAGATTTAAGATGTGAGTTTAAGTTAGAGTTTAGAGTTCAAGTTCTAGGATTTAGAGTATAAAGTTTAAGGAATTTAGAGTCTAAGATTCATATTTAGAGTATAAGATTTAAGGAATTTAGACTTTTGGCTTTTAAATTTAGGGTTTAGGGTATTTAATGTTTAGCGTTAATTATTGAGTTTTAGGGTTTTAGATTTAAAGCGTAAACTCTAAAGCTTGAATCTTAAACTTAAATCACAAAACCTTAATTGCTACCCTAAGTATAAACATGAACCCTAAATTCTAAAACACAAATCCTAAGTTCTAAAACATAAACCCTAGGTAACTCTTAAGCATAAACCTTAAAACGTAAATCTAACTCTAAACTCTAAATATATACCCTAAATGATAAAACATAAGTCTTAAACTCTAAAACATAAATTCAACAACCTTAAGTACTAATCATAAACCCTAAACTCTAAATATTATATGAAAAGAGAAGGACAATTTCAGAATTATATAAATAATAGCGGGGTAATCAATACTATCATAATAAATTATGCTTTCATTTATTAGAATTTCACATTTTCAAATGGGAATTTATTAATGCTTATTATGTGCTCATGGGTACATGGTAGAAAAATCATTCTTAAAATTATTTTTCATATACACCCTTATTTAATTAAAGTTAACTCACTCATTTTGACTCTTAATTACATCTAAACTAAGGAGAATTAAATAAATACATTAATCAATATATTACAATAATTAATGATTTCTTAATCTATATCTCAAAACCTAAAACAAAGAAAAATATGAGATCAAGGAAGTAATTATTTAAGTGTCTCCAAATTTTTATAAAGAATATGAGTTCATTAAAAATTAAATTCCAAGAGTTTGAAATATTGTATCAAATAATTCAATTACCTATATGTAAGAGCATCCGGTAGAGTATCATTTTTGGAGAAGGGTGAGGTGGAATTAATAATAAAACGATTGCTTACATTGAAAACGGAGAATGTTTAGTTAAATATTAGAATTTCTCAATAGATTTTACTAGATTCTAATGCCTATGCTGCAGGTTAAGTATATCTATATTTTTATTTTAGTATGAAAAATAATGTTGTTTTGATGTTTTAAAATGTAAATGTTATTCAGTTTATAGTTTAATATATAAATAATAAGAAACATTACAATCATATGGAATCTTTTAGAAAAATAACATAATAAGTTAAAATACTCTAATAGTTATATATAGAGTCTATCATGAACTATATGGTTAAATTAAGAGCGACTATTTTTATTTATTTATTTATAATTACCAATGTTAAGTAGTCATTTCATGGCAAAATAAATTAATAATAAGTAAAGAAAAGCTACTACAAAATTTTTAGAAATACAAAAGCTTAAATAGCAAAATAAATTACTAATGAATAGAAAACCAATTAGTCTACAAAGCCAAAAAAACTACAAAATCAATACCACTATATAGAACTAAGAAATCTTCCAGAAAAGGCAAAAAGGGTAGGGAAAGGGGAGAATTTAAAAGCCAATACCACAACTATATTTAATATAATATCCATTTATTATCATTAATAGAATTTATGGTCATTTGAAATTAGGATGTGATATGTTATCTGAATTATATCATTAAATCTTTATTATGCAGTAATTAAAATAGTTTTCAATATTCTATTATTGTGGGCATATTATTATTAGTGGAAAGAAGACACGGTTTAGAATTCAATAGTTTGAAATAATTTCTAATATTTTATTATTGTGATTTTATAGTGGACATATTATTATTAGTAGAAAGAGGATTTACATTATAATTTTTGTTAGAATTTCTATATTTTATTACACATTTGCAAGTTGAGTGCCCATTATTGTTTATTAACACATTTATTAATTTTTAAATAAATAATTAACTTATTGATGGTTGAGTTGACGTGCCTACTTGAACTGATTTAGAGACTTATTTTATATAATGTATAGATTAGAGTTCTTAATTAGGGTTTTATTTTAATATCAAGATTTTATTTTATGTTGGAATATCTTATTCTAATTTCAGAATAATAATAATATTCCATATTTTAAGTGTTTGGTTATTTTGTTATAAATAGGCTTCTTTTGTTATTATTCAAGAACTTTTGATGAATTTTAATCTATCATATTATTTTCAAAAAGTCATTCGAACAATTCTTCGCCAAAAGAGGTCTCACGACCCCATGCGCCACTAAATCACCCCTAATCTGACGTCATCCTCCTAAGTCAGCAAGTTGTCAATCATATTAAGCCACGTTAGCCCACCAGTATACATCACTTTACACGTCATCTGCCAGTGTCAGCAATGACATTATCGCCCATGTCAACACCACGCCATAAGAATGCACCCAACCAGAAGTTGCCATCTCCCTAACGCATTCGTTGGTCAACGTCAGTCAATGGCGTTGAAGTGACAAAGTAACGTGGTTGATTGACGTGGCACTCAAACTCTTATTAAATTCGTCCTTTATATTTAAAATTTTAATTAATTTTATTTATTATATTTTAAATTTATCAATTTAATTTTTTATATTTTAAATTTTTTATTAATTTTATCTTTTAAATTTATCAATATTTTTGAAGTGTGAAGAATTAAATTGATAAATTTTATAAGTTTAAAAAATTAAATTGATTGAAGTTTTAAGTGTGAAGGACTAAATTGATTAAAATTTTAAGTGTGAGGAACCAAATTGATAAACTTAAAATATGAGAAACCAAATTAATGAACTCAAAAGTATGAGGAACCAAATTAATAAGAGTTTTAAGTGTGAGAGACCAAAATATGTATTTACTCTATTTGTAACAATGGTAAGAAGGTATTTTATTCATTTCATATGGATGGGGTGTGCCAAAAGAAATGGCCTAACTGCTCATTAGCCGGCCCAAGCCTTATTCGTTCATTTCTACGAGTGCCACCTCGATTGAGGGATTGATTAACAATTTTCCCAGCGAATTTTCCAGATAAAAGTTTCTTTTGCTCCGTTTCCGTAACTTACTCGAAAAAAAATTCCTAAAAATTTCGCCCCTCGATGAATCAAAATCTGGCCACTGAAACGCGCTTCAGATGAAGGATCGCTCGGTGAAGACCAAAGTGGTGATTAGGCAGTTGCCCCCCTCTCTTGCTCACTCCGATCTCATCCAACAAATTGATGATCGTTTCGCAGGTCGCTATAATTGGTTCTCTTTCAGACCTGGGAAAAACAGGTTAAGATTTTCTTCCTTTTGGTTTTTCCCATATTAATGTTTTATTATTCGTCTTCTGGCTTGCTTTAGCTGCTTTCTCTGCCTCACGATGCATAATTTATGTTTTGGTAGTATTTTGTTAACTTTATTGAAGCTGCGAGTGGTGGGTTTTTCGAGATTAATTAATTTTTGTGTTCTATTTTGATTTTTGTTATTATCATCTTAAAAGATTCTATCTAATTAATACGTGGAATCATGATAAATGAATGATTGTTGAAAACGATGAAAGTACCTGTGCTCAGGTAATTACCGGTTATTGCAAAACCCTTGGATAAAATCAGCATGTTTCAATTTCAAGTATAATGCCGTAGCGGGCAAAAAAGATATTTGTCCTAGTTATTAAAACTGAATCAAAATTATTACATCCTTAAAAAAGGAAAACCTTAAATATAGGTTAGAAACAATTAATGACATAGTGAATGTTAAGCCTTCATTTAAGTCTAAAATTTGACCATCCTAGACTACTAAAGCCATAAAGACATAGAAAAGAAGGACATAGAGAGAGCTAAAGTGAAGTGCTAGAGAACTTCTTTTGGTAGCAAAAGTAGTGCAGAGTAGTGTGAACAGTAATTCAAGCTTGTTTAATTGACTTACACTATATAACTTCTTTTTTTCAAGAAAAAGAGGAAATATTATTTAGGAGGAGAAAGAATATAAGTACAAAATGCAAAAGAGGTTAATATGAAATAGTAACTTATGTTGGGTAGACTGGTGCTTTTTCCTTCTCTCTGTGTGCCAGGTAATGGTTTATTAATGGGGTTTCTCTTTATGGGTATGCAGAGGGACTAGACAACATTTATGATCTACTGTTTTTTCATTCTGATTTTCTGTTTTTGTTTCTTTAGTAGGATACTGTTATGATAAGATTCAGAGAGGCTAGCTGATGTAATTTCATCATGAACAACAGTGTGGTTTTGGTTAAAATGCTTCTATAAAGCTGGAATCAGGAAATTGAAAAGAAAGACTCACTCACACACTATCTCCCACAAGGGGCCTAGGATAGAAATCCCTCATGGAGAGGAAGCTCTCCCAAAGAAAGCCGAGCTTCCAGTTACAGCTGACTAATGAAATCTCTTAAACTTAACTAACCTCTTCTACTCTATTTATAGAGTTCTAAGGCTTCACCAGCTTGTAGCTGCCAAAACCTGTTGAAAGCCAACTTGGATAGCCTTCTGTAAAAATAACCATCCCTGCCAACTGGCTTGGCCGACTTAACTATTGTAACTGATTGCCTCTTCTTACTACTTGTGTAATCTTTTAGTTCCCCAAGTCTTAGTGTTGTAACAGATATTTTTCATACTCCTTCGTGCTTCTTGTCCTCTGTAATGTATTCCTCTCTTATCCAATTATAAAAGATATCCTCCTAAAAAATGGAGTAAAGAATGAGAACACAATTTCATTTCTGATGGTAAACTCCCTTGAATTGACTATATTGTGCTCCATTGCAGTGTACCATAAGAAAACATATCTACCTCCTAAGAGGTCTCAGCTGAAGTTTAATAAGTAACCTTAGTAATAGGAGCTTTTTTCTCCAACCATATACGTCAAAGAATTTCATCAATTGTGTACCATCATAAAATCTTAGCATTCTTACTGTGGCTGAAACCTCTAAAATTAATCAACATGAATTGCCACTTTTCCTTCTATTATATCAATTATCCTTTGACAAATTTTATATCTTAATGATATTGTAAACTCTTCGGTGGACGCACATTTAAGTGCCTCCAACTTTCCATTCAATTGGATTATATAGGATATGAAGGGCATATGACGTCAAATCATTTTTTTGCATGAAACACAAGAATTTCTGAATTGGCACTATGTATTCAGAGGGTGATTTATTTTTTCTTATCTAAATTTACATCTGTAATATGAAGAAGCAAGCAGAATAGAGTTTCTTGTATTTATTCCACTTTTCACCTCTTCTTTTAATGTGATTGGACATTTAGAATTTTTTCAGTTTATGAAGCTTTGCTTTTCAATGTTACTTGCAGCCACAAACATCAGAGGTATTCCCGAGCATACATAGACTTCAAGTGTCCAGAAGATGTTTTTGAGTTTGCTGAATTCTTTGATGGCCATGTCTTTGTTAATGAGAAAGGTAATTGATAAAGCAATAATTTCTTTACTACTTTCTTTATTGATCTTTAGAGTGGATCATGGTATTTGATTATGCGTATGATTCTTTTTAAAAGAAAAAGCTAATTAATTTGATCAGTCATGAGGAATGTTTTTACTAACATCTTCACTTGTTAAAAGGCTAAGGTACATTTCATATTTATCTTCCTTCTTCTTCTTTTTTTTTTTTTTTTTTTTTTTCTGGTACTTGTAATTGTCTAAAAAAACAATTGTCATTATTACTTGATGGTGAATGCTGTCATACTCTCCAAATTTCTTGATGGCTGATGTTCAATTTCAGGTGCCCAACATAAGGCTATGGTAGAGTATGCACCTTTTCAGCGTGTTCCAAAGGCAAGTACCAAAAAGGATGGTCGTGAAGGGACTATATACAAAGGTGATAATGTGTTTGTAATTTACTTCATCTAAAAGTGAAATGTTCTTAACAAAGGGTGAAGTAAGTGCTCTTTTTATTATTGACTATCATCTCTTTGACAAGAATAGATCCGGATTATCTGGAGTTCCTCAAACTTATTGCTCAGCCTCCTGAACATCTTCCAAGTGCAGAAATACAGTTGGAACGGAAAGAAGCTGAGCAAGCTGGTTGGTTCTAACTCCACCAACTTTATTTGATTAAGAATTTGTTAAAGTAAATTGAAATCAATTTTAGATAGAAGATTTTGACTTTTTAGCCCATGATATATGTGGGCATTCACCACTGCACACGGTGATGTTTGTTCCTCTCCATCAGTTCCCCTTTACATGTGTTTTTAAGTTTCTTGTTATCAGGCTATATGCCAAAGATGGTAATGTTAGCACCATCCATGGGGAACTATCTTATGGAGAAATATTTCAGTAGCATATTGTCACTTCTCACTATATCTGTCTTCTCCTTTCTAGGGCCTGCCAAGGAAACTCCTATTATCACACCCCTGATGGAGTATGTTCGCCAGAAACGTGCTGTTGAGAGTGGCACACAGGTAATGGTCCTCACTTGTTGCCTTCTCAAATGTTTAGGTGCAGGATGAGTTTTATTCAATTATAAGAGAACTGGGGAAAAAAAAGGCTTGGCATTTATTACATCTTCTTGTTTCTTTATTCTTAGATGTAAAAGTTATGTTATTCATTAAAAAATAAATAAATATATATCACATCCAATCACACACAGAAAAGCCTGTTGAAGAGAACTCTTAACATTGTATGTTATCCTTCCATTTTCAAAATGGTAGAAATGGTTTAATACCGCATTTGCTTTATATTAGCCTGGTCCGATTTCCAATTTAGATTCAAATCTGGGTGATGGTACTGAAATAAATATTTGAAGCTATTTGGTCTCCAAATTTTATTTATATCCTACATTCTTAAACTATTCAAATTTCCAAGAATATTAATTTGTATTAAGACTAATACTATGATTACTACATATCATAGAAATCAGGCTACTGAAATGCTTGACATATGCTTCAATTAAAACATAGGGTAGAAAAGAGTATATAATTTCTGGAACAAAAGCAACACACTTAATCGTATGGGTGTTAAAGCTATATCTCAAATTTATTATCAGTTTTATATATTTGTCTTACTGCTTTATCCTAGGCTTCTGAAGTGTTTGAGTAGATGTTCATATTTGTTCGCTCTTCTTTTTCCATCCTTAAGTAGGTTTTACTCTTGAGTTTTAGCTTTCTTTCAGTGGCCTTGATGAACTTTTATTATACATAAATGGGGAAGGGTACTGCTTCAAGAGAGATGCATTCAAATATATGTAGCTACCTCTCTTTAAAATTTCTGTTCATTGTATTATCCTTCTTTCCAAAAAGACATTGTTTGTTTTTGACTTCCTTAGCCAACTGGAGGTATTTTGATATTATTTCTATGTAATTTAACTGGCACGAACATTTATAGTGATTGGAGCAGTTATGTTTTGGCTTGTTTCTGGAATGAGATTGCTTGCTATTTTACTAGTGTTAAGTGTTGGACTTTGTTTTGTTTTCTTGTTCAGTTCGCTTCTTTCTCTTGGAGGATTTCTTGTCCTCTCTTTTGTACTTCTTCCCTTCCACTTCAGTAATACTTCTTTCTCTATCCAATTAAAAAAAAGAAGCTGCATGGAAATTTGACCTTTCTTTTTTATTCTAATTCCCAAACAAAATACCTGTAATCTTATTTCATGCTTGGATATGTTTTAGCATGTGTTTCCTGATTTTTGATAGGCTTCATCAGTTGTGGCAAAGATTAGCAGAAGAGCAAGAGCTGCTTCCCCTGGCAATTCAGGTTCAGTAAAACGAGGCTCCGAGAAGAAAAAGGTGAACCTGAATCATGAAATGAATGACCTAGTATTTTTGGCAGATTTGGATTCACTCATGTTGGAGGTGCCAACATGACCGTCATGTTCGCGCCCCCAACGTGAGCAAAGAAGACCAAACAATGATCTGACATTACAGAATGAATCTCACCACCTCAAGATTAACATACTGAAATTTCGCTTGAAATAGAGCACAAATGACCACCCAATGATCAAACAATCATTTTTGCCTAATATGTTGACTTAATGACCAAACAGTTTTTAGACTTTGTTTCAGACGAAACTTCAGTATGTTAATCTGTGGTGGCGAAACTCATTCTGTATGGTCATATTATTGTTTGGTCTTCTTTGCTCATATCGGGGGCTCGAACATGATGGTCATGTTGGCACCCCCACCACATGCGAATCCAAATCCATTTTTGGCCTTTTCTTTTTGGTAGAGAATCGTTTGAATTATCTTCATTGTATAGTTGTTTAGCTGTCTTTACCCTTGCATATGAATTTTTTTTTTACAATCTTAGTTTTGGAAAGTTATATTCTTTGGCTGTGGTCTGTGTACTTTGGCTTTTCCCCTTGCATTGTCATGCTAGCAAAGTATAATGTTCACTTACACAGAACTGGTTTGAGTGTCAGTACGTTCAGAAGGACAAGAATGCTAACCGGAAAGACAAGTCAGCCTTCGTTGTGGTACCCCGGCGTGAGGATCAACCAGCAACATCAATTATAAAAGGAATTTCTGGAATTGAAACATGTATAGCCATTTTCTCTTTACTTCTTTCAGTGATATCTTTCTGCTTGTGATGCCTCTGTGATGCAGTAATTATTCCACTTGGCCACAATTGCATGCAAGGTTTTCATATCTTAACAAGATGTCCAGAATGGCATTCTGAGAATGCTGTGTGCTCTTTTTTTTTTAGCATATATGTATATTTGTTATATGCATTTTGTTGCTTCTATTTCTGGAATAGAGATGTTTGATATGCAGCATGAAAAATGAAATACACCTTTTTCTCTTATTTTAAAAAGAAAAGAAAATTGCCTTCATCCAGTGCTATTGGCAATGTTTTCCAACTTGGGACTTGTTTGGTTGTCTCTTGTGGTTTAGTTCCTAGGTTACAATTATGATCTTGCCAACAGCCCTCCCCCTTTTCTTTTTCCTCACTTTTTCCCAGAAGGATGCGTTAAGCATGATAATGCTATCCTTGAAGTTTTATCTTCTCGATTGCACAAACGGAAAAAGTTTGTATTGTGCCCTCAAGTTGCCAATTTGACTGTTAAATTTATGTTTTTATTCTCACAATGATACCAATTTTTTTTTTTTTTTTTTATGGTTATAAACTTATCCTACTACATTTATCACATAAAATGTTGTGCTGGGGTTTCGTTATCATGAAGTTAGATAATATTTATCTCTCAAGGAATGTTTTGTTAATTTACTGTTGTATAATCAAATATCAAATATTATATTAGAAAACTTATGTATCTCAAAGAATACATACAAATAGAGTAGTCCACAAGAAGATTGATTGATTAAGATAATATTAAGGCTAGAAGAATTTTTAAAATATACAAGGGATGAATTAAAAATTGTATTAGAGATGCAGAAATGCATCTTAGATGTGTAAATTTGAGCTGTTTCTGGAAATTAAGGAGGTGTCTTAATACATAAAGATTTAAAGCAGGATAGAGAGACTTTGTTTCCTTTTCATAAGCAAATCATTCTTGGTCATGTATGTGTGCTTGTGTGGGAACTGGAAACCTGATGCCAGCTGATCTATCATGAACAGCGCAAAGCAGATTGCAATTGTAAATCCTTGGGTTAGTTTAATAGTTTTCATATATGTATGTATGCATGTATTTTAAAATTTTGTGGGGAGTATTCTTTGTAATTTGATTGGGTTATTTTTGGAAGTCTTAGGATTTCCTTGTCGGAAGTAAAGTCCTGATAGGGTTTTACCTGGCCCAGCAACTGGTAGCTTTATCAAGCTTAGAAAAGGGCCTTCCATGTGTGAAACCTACTTAGCTGAGTAATTTCTAGACCCTATAGCCCTCTTTCTCTGTTCCAACTTCGATCATTCCATCCATTTACCATAATTTTGTCCCAAATAGCTGCTCTTATCCATTTCTACTATATTAGTTCCTTTTGGTTTGTATGCGTAAAGTGGTTGAATATGGAAAAGCAAATCAGGAAAAATGTTTTCCTCGTTCAATTTTTCTCAATGTGTCAAAATGCTGCAAAGTATAAACAATGGTAAATATGTAATTAACTTACATAACAGAGATATAAGATGATTCATTTTAGCTGCTAGGTTTTTTATTTTTCTTTTATGCTCTTGAATCTGCAGTGCATGGTATTGAAGGTCCAGTTTCTAAAATCCCCCTTACTGCAGATGGTAAAAAGAAAAAATTCCTGCTGCTTAAAGGAAAAGAGCGAGACATGCCCAATGTTGAGGTTTTTCCTTTCCTCGTTAACTTGATGTTCTCACTTTGAATTTATGTGGTTCTTTATTTTCTATGGCATTTTCTCAGGCTACTGATGGTGTTGCACAACTGAAAAATATACAATCAGCAGGAAATTCCCCTGTTCCATCTGCTTCGAAACAGAAACAGAGGAGTGAAGCTGGTGGAAGGTTGATTAGGAGCATTCTTCTAAATAATGAAGCTCGTCAGAGTCTGTCTACAGCAGCTTCCCAGCAGAAAATTCAAATATTGAGTTCTGAGAATGGAAAGCGGCCACCACGGCCCGTCAATGCAAAGGGACTTGGGCTAAATGGTATAGCCTCTAATCACGAAGCTGGTCAGGCTAATTCTGAAGGGGATTCTAAAAGGGCTTTGGATGAGAAGTTCATTAAAAGGGATCCACATGGTATGGGTACTGCTGGTGAGAAAACTGAAAAGCGTACACGAAACAAGGATAGACCTGATCGTGGTGTTTGGACTCCCCTTCGTCGTTCTGATGTTTCCCATGCTCGTAATGAGCACTTGTCATCGTCTGTCTCACAACCTAATTTGTTGAATTCTGAATCAGTTGAAGGTATGACCATTGAGCAGCTGATGACATATTGATCTCTATGAATTTATTATGAAATCATGGTACTACTTGAAATTTCAATGTAAAGCTGATTGGTCTCTAGAAATTAACTGGGGATGGGATTGATTTCCTATTTTTTACAGGACCAATGAAAGATGATGTTCAGAGTGGATCCAAAAGTGGGGAACTTGTTGCCTCTGCTAGCAGACGTAACATTTCCTCTACAGAGAATGGTTAGTGTTTAATTATGAATTATGCTGTTGACTGAGAGAATCAAAACATCTGCACTAGAAGGTATGTACGTTGATTCTCATGGCAATATATCTCAACCAAACTCGAAACTTTCTAGGTTCTCAGAGACATTTTAGTCGCCGAGGAGCAGCTCATTTAGTGAAGGATGATGGCATGGTCAATTTGAGTGAAGGGAAACCTTCCAAAAGAGCTGTTACTGGGCACAGTGCTCATGAGGTATGCTTTTCATAATTCATATACTGATGTATTTTCTTTTACCTCTTTGCTTGATTGATCACTTGAAGTGCATTTTGTGTCTGCAGAAACAAGTGTGGGTTCAGAAATCATCTTCAGGACCTTAAAATATTTGAGGTGGTAAGTGCATACTTGCATCTCATTCTCTTAACTGTCTTTTCTATCAGAGATTCAGAATTTATCATATTATTTGGAAGATCAGTCATTCATTCTGTAGTCTGTCTCTAAGAAATATTAACTAAAGTTGGTGACCATACTAGCAAAGTCTCTGATTGTAGTGGAATATTTGTTTATATAAAAGATGATAATGATAATGATAATGATAATTGGATGTGTTAAGTGAGCTTTTGATCAAGATATCATCAATGAAAAATGGCACTTATCATGAATAGGTTAAACTGGGAGTTAAGTATGTGTTGTATCAAAAGTTTTCAACCAAGTGAATTTTTGGTTTTCTTTTATGTTGATTTGAGAACCATATCGAACAATTTCTGGTGGTCTTAATTCTTGTACAACCTGGCCTTTGAAGAACTTGTTTTTGAACGATTGAGGAGAGAATGTTTAACTTGTAGAGATTACCATATTATGGCCTAAGACAAGAAGATTGACTCCCTAAAGAGCTCAGTATAAACTTATTGAAATGTATAATTTAGTTCTATACACCTTCAGAGCGTTCTGTGTATTTGTTCATCCATTTGCTGTCTATTTGAAAATTCTAGCCTACTTCTTTCCTAATGATTCTGATAAGAATCGTCACAAGTCAGGATAGATTATCTTATCACAAATTTTGAACTTATGTGACAGTGTTTGTATGTAGTTGGGCATCCAGAGTAGTTTACATAGTTTGTGTTCATAGTATTTCATTTTCTCTTCTAACAATGTAGTGTTTACTATTGTGAGTGTATTTTTCGGGTTCTCTGGTGTGAATGGTATAGGTAAGTAGCATCCTTCAATGATTTACATTCTGATCATTAACTCACCATCTCATCCACTCTTTTTGGCAACTAAGGAGGGGAGATAATTTCTCTGCTAATGCCCCACAATCTTTGCTTCCAACAGTGTCAAAATCAGTTGTGTTGAATTTTGCTTTTTTATTTTTGTCCACAGTAAAAGGATTTTATTTTGGGCCATACAGAGTAAAAGAATTGAATTAAGTAGTTTACTGCTATAAATTTCAATATGTGATTAAGCTATCGCGAAGGATTTTTTTTTTTTTTTGGGTAACCTGTCTTTGGATGGCAATTTCTAGGTACTATTTACTTAATATTGTAGTAACCTTGTAACGTGACAGACAGATGATGAACACTCAATCAGAAATAATTCCTTGAAGCTTCGAAGGCATAATTCCTGCTATGATGGGCTAGGGTCTCTGTTGAGGACATCATGTGTAAATTTTTTGGGTGAAACTGAGGCTGTGCCTCACAAGGTATGTGAACATCCTATTTGACTTCAAAGCACACGTTGAATCTGGGTTGGATTCTTACTATCGAAGTTATGGTTTTAGACCAATTATGCATTTAAAGAAAGAAAATCCAGGTGTTGCCTGACAGAACCAGCTCATTAAAGGGAGGGAGTGCCCAAGTAATCACGTCTGGATGAATGATTTTCTGCCAGAAAGATGGTGATTGTTATATCATGTCAGTTAGAAAGTTCATACAATTAGTGTCTCCTTTAAGCTGTTGAATATTTGCACATGGGATTATAGATGAGATGATATACTTGCTGTGTGGAGTGGTGTATTGGGAAGAATAGATACTGAAGCGTCTATGTCCTGTTCAGTAGATGTTTGTGTATTTATGGTGTGTGCAGATGATGTGTGTGTAATTATTTGGATATTGAATTACTGGTAAGTATCCATGATTGCACCTTATGGCTACTTTGCAATGCGAGATAGACAAAATGGATATTCTCTTGCGCAGATGCTTTTAATTTTGTGATAATTCATCTATACGTCAGTTCGTTCTGTTGCTTTTTGAGTTGAAATTTGCAACCAAAAGCCAAAATTCTCTCTTCCATTTTCCATTCTGAACTCCTTTCCCCAAATCAAATCTGAAAAGAAACAATTTCCTCAAATTAGATCAAAAGAAAAAAAAAAATGATCTTCAATTGAATTCAATGGGTTTAAACCCCATTAGAGCTTCAATCCCTAGATATCCTCAGAGAATCAATTTTGTTGGTGTTGATTCATGCGTCAATTGGACCGGTCGAGATTTCTTGGTGTGCAATCGGAACTGGCTTTACAAGTCTCTTAGCATTGAAAGGGCTTGCAGTACAAGCTTGAATTAATACTTAGATAAAGAATTTGTGAAAAGGATTAAAGCTGTTGTGTCCAAGATTGCAGCCATTGTGTCCCTCATTGCCTTCGTCATTTACTAAGTAAAAATTAAAGAGACTTTAAATTTTATTTCTTATCATTATAATTAATTGTAATAAAAAATTTTAGTTCACCTAATAAATGATAAAAAAAAATTGAGTTGCTCTTAAAAATAATTCATATGTTAACATAAATTTTAATAAATTATATTTTAATAATTACAATTTATTCCTTTAAATTGTATAAGCAATTCTTTATAATATTTCCAGAAGAGATTACTCTCCTTTAAATGTCATCTGTGAACAGTACACGTGACTCAATAATGAGCTACCAAGTTGATCACTTCTTTTGCTGACAAATCAGCAAATTTGGTTCGCTTTTCCTATTTGCTCTTGTGCTTACCAAATAATTACAAAAATAG
Source organism: Bauhinia variegata (assembly GCA_022379115.2). Taxonomy (NCBI): domain Eukaryota; kingdom Viridiplantae; phylum Streptophyta; class Magnoliopsida; order Fabales; family Fabaceae; genus Bauhinia; species Bauhinia variegata. The sequence continues at coordinate 16,607,490 of CM039434.1, read as the reverse complement.
AATCACCTCTCAGAGAAGTTTCCTTCTCCTCCCCTCTTATAACTTTTGTATTTTACGTACTCTCAACTACTCACTTTAATATTCATTATATTTTATTAAAATATTATTTTCACTTAAATAATTCAAAAATATTAAAATACCATATTTTTCATTTTATACCCACTTTATTTTTTTAAAATTTTTTTACTTTTGACATTGTATCTCAAATATTGTTATGGTAATTATTAATAAAAGAAAAATTATTACCCTAATAACTACAATTTTGGTACTTCTTTGATATTCTGTCTACCTACAATGAGTCATATATTTCATTTAGTTACTTAATATGTGTCAACTTTTTTAAAAATTTTATCTACCTTTACAAAACCAAAAATAATTCTTTTAAGAATGATTAAGAGTTTATTTTCATGTGTCACTACTACATATTGCACGTGAAAATACCATCTAATCTTGTATGCAAGATATATTTTTGGAAGTAGAAAGCATTTATAATTTATTTCCAGATACATCAATCTCTCTCTTCAACATTATTATCATTGGAACGCTATCACTTTTACTCTTTCTTCTCTTTTATGACTTTATTTAAGAGTAATTGTAAAATATATTTGATAAAATTTGAAAATATCAAGATAATTAAATAATTTCAAATGATTTTCTTAATTTATGTAATTTGATTAAAAGTGTCAAATGGAGGGAGAATATTGATGGGTCATTTAATGCACAAAATCATGTTTGCATTTCAAATTATATTGTATAGAATGAGCATTGGTAGCGAATAATTATTCTATTATAAGTCTGATTTTATAAAAGTGGGAATCATTATTCCCACCTTGAGAGTTGGAAATACACATTTCATACCCTTTGAAATCAGTATTTTATTTTAATTTTTTCCCAATTTGCTGTTTTTTCATTGTACTTTGTTTTACTTTTATTGAGGTATTATTGTCTTCAAAACCATTTGTGGTTCCATTTAATATTCTGTTAATATTTCTATTTTTATTTTTTAATTCCATGAATGATTTTCATCATGCATACTAGCCATTAGTTTTAGATTTTGAATGTGCTCAAATAATCACTGTAAGTATATACAAATATGTTCAATTAAATCATTAAATGTAGTCTAATGATGAAGGCATTGAATAGTATAAAAGAGGTTCTTGTGAACAAAAAAAGGGGGAAAAAAAATGTACACAAATTACACAATTAATAAATAATATTAAGGTAGTATCTAAAATAAAATACACATCAAAACTATAGATATTCTTAAATATGCATTTTGTTCAATTGGGCACATTTTTAAGGACATGCCACCACCAATTAATGGAAGTCGTGTACTCTCTTACTTTTTTGTTTACTAGATGACGAAGATTTATACTGCTAACCCTTTGCATACTACTCAATCCCAACTAGACCATACCAAGTGGCTTAAAGTTATATACCTTAGATGTGAAGGAGAAGAAGAAACCTGACCCTGAGGCAATAAATTCATGTTCCTCCTTGTTCTAATATACTTCATGAGAAAAGTAAAATATAAAACCAGAGGCAATAAGAAGAAGAACCTTGACCCTGAAGCAATAAATTCGTGTCCCTCCTTGCTCCAATATATTTCATGAGAAAATTAAAATATAAAACCTGATTAGGCCTCCATGAACTACATACAACTATGGTTGTCAATACTGCTGAGCCATGTAACTTACCTTTTTGATTTTGTTTTCTGAAGAAAGAAACAGAAAAGATAAGGTTAAAAAAAGAAGGGGCAAGAAAAAAACATATATTTTGACCATTTAGTTATGGAATTTGAGCTATTTCCACTAAAATTTTGTGCAGAGACTGTGGCTTGGAGAAGAATGGGCAGTGGTCACTGCCTTTAATTTTGAAAACACCTTCAGGTGGGTTTTCTCTCACTAGTTTCTCTTGAACATCTGGTGAAAGTGCAAAATCTTCCAGTGTTTGAATATAAAACCGTCGTCCGGCACCGTATTTGTCAGGGGACAGTGAGAGCTTCTCCATGATTGGACCAAGTGGGATAGGTCTCATGGAAACCATGGCCAAAGCAATATCCTGAAATGCATCACATTTTCAATTTTGTCATGTGCATGTCATCTATTAGCAGACTCAATGTGATTTGAAGATGCCTACACTACATTACTCAACCCATTTTTTATGGACACAAATGGTATCCTAAACTATGAAAATGTGCTTATTGTAATCAAACACATTATATGAACTCAAGAACAAGTCCATGAATCAGTATTGAAGTGCATGATACTTCATATTTCCAAATTTTTATTGATTATTGTACTCAGGATCAGCAAACTGGACTAAAAGACTCAAGAACATTAGTAGCTAACATTCACCCATGAGATCATAATCATAAATTTATATGACTACTGGACTCATGAAACTAATATTAACATTTTGATTTATGTATCCTATCAGCCTGTCAAAAGTCAGATTCTAGGACAACCACAATCATCAAGAACTTCAGCAAGAAATGTATTGATTGACACAGACACAGAAAATAGTTCATATTCTCTGTATATTCTTTACAAGGCTATACCACAATGAGGTCAGAGACTCGGGAGAGAGATTGGCCTTTGTAAATGACAAGAAGTGAAAAACAAAAACTTCTGTGTATCATATCTTAACCAAAAGTTTTGCATGAACCAGAAAACAAGATAGTCCCCCTGCTAATTTCTTTATGATAACCTTCCTCAATTAGGTTTTTTATTAGAAATTACATATGCTTTATCCCAGTCTTGGATCAATCAACAATGTCATTGATAAGGCAATAGGTACTGTGAGATAGAAATTAATATCAGATCTGTGCAATTAGTTCACTATACAATTTTTTTTTCCCTCCCCCCAATCACCCTCATCTCATAAAACGAGACAAAGAAAGGAGAGAAACAGGAAACAGTCTTTGAGCTCCAAGATTTGACTATTTATGCAAGTGGTGTATCTTGTAGCAACTCAGTTAAAATGGACATATGGACTCGGGGCATTTGGTGTACCGGTCCCTGCTCCCTCTCCCCAATAGCAAAATAATAATTTATATTGATAAAATAAAATAAAATTGACAATTGGTGAATAGCAACTAGATAAATTGGAAGAGAAGCAAGGGAGGGGCATTAGAAATAAACTTTAATATTATATTACCTTTGATGGGGATTGGTTGAAATATAACCCTTTCATGTGCTCTTTCTCAAACATAAATCCTGTTGGAGCCTTGTCTGGTCCATTTCCATGGATCAAAAACTTTGATTCTTTCATAAAACGTTCTGCAGATCCAAGCTGTAATATATATAACTTGTGAGAATGATATAGGTTCAATAATACAGAACAAGATGAAATCAAAAGGAAAAACTACTCCTCATCATGAAATGAAAATACGTCACAAGGAAATTTGATTTTCCTTCTCGTGATGTTCAAGAGTCTATGTGAAGCAACACCAGTTATCACTTTGGTTATACAACTACAGTGAATGACAGTTTGCTATTTGTCATATGAAAGCAACAAATAATTCGCTCGAATGGTGGTTAGCTTTTAAATGCAAAACACAGAATGCGATTTAATGAAATAAACATATTAATATTTGTAAACTTGTAAGAAAAGATAAATAGGAATCACATCACGCTAACAAATTTAAAGCATATATGTCTGAAGAATGAAGTAGGAAGAAATGCAAATGATTTCAAAGAATCATTTCCACCGCAAAAAATGATTATGACTCACAAAACGGTTTAGCAACTTGGAGAAAGATAGTAAACTTAGATGGCACTATACACATGGTAAAAAATAAAATGTTGTAGTCTTGTTTATTTAAGTTTGACTTTATACATTTTATTCACCATATCAGAATTCTCAAACTTTCAACAGTTTACAAGAAAACTAACAAAGATTTAATAGATACCTGATCAGAGAAAACGTCAAAAGGTCTCTGGCCATCAGTCACCATTGTAGCACAAAGGAAAATTGCTTTTGAGATCTTCTGCGAGTAATGTTCCAATGCATAAGAAACACATGCACCACCAATGCTATGACCAACAAGAATAACCTGCAAATTTCCCATTTTCATGTATATAATAGATTGCAGGATAGCAATATGATTACAGTTGCATATATTTTTCAATGTCACATGAAGTTTCTAACCTTTTCATCTCCAGGAAGGTTTTCAAGATAATCAATTAGAGGTTTTGAATACTCTGCTAGTGTAACAACACCATTAGTATTTGTGAGATCAATGCCAGAACCTGCAAGATCAAAGGCAACAGGAAGCAACCCTGATTCTTCTAGGAGGGCAACAGTCTTGTACCAACACCATGCTCCAAAACCACCTCCATGGATTAATACAAACTTCTTTATCTTAATGTTCTCCAGATTTTCCGCAATCTGAATAGGATATGACATCAAAAATTATATCCATTTCCAATCTAATTCAGGACTAAAGAGCAGGAAGAGACATAAAGAGGCAGATAACTATAATTCATTACAAGAACTACAAGCCAGCAGGTAAGGCAAAGAAAAGTTTGTCATCCATAATTGAAAGAACTATACCATCATTGTTATACTTTATAAATCATTTGTGAATATGGTAAATAAGTTTGTTAACTAATAAATTGGGCAAATGCACGATTCAAAGCACAAATGTATAGATGACTTATTTCTAGGACATTTCAGATGCCTACTAATAATTACAAAGTCAACAACACATTAATCCCAATATTATGTGCAAATTTAAATAATATTATGTCAGCAGAAAAGCCATCCATATTAAAATCAACAGAATCATGCACCTCTACAGTATACACACATAGGCTATAAACTTTTTGTGCTCTCGTATTTTTCTACACCTATACCTTTTATAGTCTCACGGATCATTGGGATCAACTTGTGGTATCTACCAATATAATTACGCCACATAGTACGCAAGTTTCAATCCAAACCACGCATTAGTGGAGTCAGCACTAAGCTCCTCAAGCCACACAAATATAAGCAAAGCATGTCAATCAGTAAAGACGCAAGAAATTAATCATAAATTGCTTAGGCTTTTCAAGGCACAGTATCTTCCATCTTGCTTTTCCAGGGTCACCTTTAAGGTTCTTTAAAAAAACAAAAACAGTCCTTACCTTTTCAGTTTTCTATATACTTATACTTTTTCTCCCCTGGCTAGCACTGTTGACCAAAAGAACTTGATTCCACTTGTAATTAACTGGTTCTCCCACTCTTACCCATAAATTAATCATGACAATCTACTTTTCCCCACTCGTCAATTTATTCATAACTCAAAAAGTTGAATAACCTACGAAGCATTACAAAAAAGAAATTTCCTTTTAAAAAATAAAAGCCTTATCATTCTCAAAAGCAAGTAGTAAAGGCCTCCAACTTTAAATCAGGCTCAGGTTCAGGTTCCCTCACCTGTTTAGATACTGATTCAGGTAGAGCGTGCCTCCTAGAGCTTGTCGACCCAATTCTCCTTGACATCGACCCATCAAACCTCTGGGACAATTGATGCTGATGAAGTGCCATAGACAGAGCTTGACGATGCAAGTACTCTTCCTCAGCTAGAAGCTTTCTCTGGGATCGACCCATTCTCTTGCTCCTCGATCCATGTTCTTTGGCATCTTTCTTTGTGATGCAAAAAAAACTATTCCCCATCTCTACAAAATCCAACCTTTCCCCTGCAATTCTCCAGATTTTTGCAGGGAAATTCAACAGAAATGGTTGGAAATCAAGAAAAATGTCTGGGCACACGAGGCAACTGAAAGCATTGCTTTTCCAGTGCCAGTCAAAAATAGAAGTAGTTCAGATTTTTCTATTGCCTTTTCGTTTCTGGGAGTTGTTCAGAAAAGCCAGTTGTTAGCTATAAATGCAAATAGTATTAATACGACCCAAATCATACCAATTGATTTTACAGCTATTAAATGCTTTCCTCTTGTTTCTACGGCACAAAAACTCTCCCGTTTCTAGAAGAGCTGTCTATCGTTTTCAATTTCATCTTAACAAATAGTATTATTTTCTTTTCCCTCACAATCTCTGGCCATGTGTTTTCAAAGAAGACTGTAAATAGTCAACAAGACGTGAGGACTCAAGACATAGTGCGGAAAACGAGAGCACAAAAATAATATGTTTAGGCGGTATTCAAGGTACCGTTTGGCTGCGTTCATTTAGATAATGGGTCCTTTAAGTGGACCTAATTTTTTTAGTGTATTAAAAAGAGATAGTTTATCGTACGTTAGATTTATAAAGTAATATTATTTATTTTATATTTTAAAAAATATAATTAAATAATTAAAAATATTTTTATAATATTTTTATTTAATATTTTATCTTTTAAATTAAATATATAAAAAATCATCAAAATAAAACTTTAATTAAAGATTTTTTAAAAAAATATTATTACCTATTTCTTAAAATTAAATAAAAAAATTTATTTTTTTTAGAATAAACTTTTAAAAATATTACTTTATAATTTTACAAAAAAAATAATCTATAATAAAAAGGTTTTTCTAGTCTATGCACCAATGTATAAGATAAGCTCTCCTTTAATACCCAACATTATATTGAATGTTTTTGAAAAATCAAGCATATTAAATATAAATAATTAAAACTCTTCTCTATTTCATCTTTATTTTCTCTCCCACATTTTCAGTAAAATTTTGTTTCCAAATTTGTCCTTCTCCATTGTTAAGGTTTATATTTTAGGGTTTAAAATTTTAAGTTTTATAGAATTTAGAGTTTTAGGATTCATAGTTTAAGATTAGGGTTTAGGTTTTTGGTTTTAGGATTTTAGAATTTAGTCTTTTAAATGTTAAGGTTTAAAATTTTAAGATTTGCAATTTAGGGTATATAATTTAGGATTTAGGGTTTAAAATCTTAGGATTTTTAATTTTGTATTTAGGGTATATAATTTAAGATTTAAGGTTTATGATTTATATTTTTAGGTTTTAGAGTTTAGTGTTAAGGTTTAAAGTTTATAATTTAGGATTTTAGACTTTTAGAGTTCAATTTATAGTTTTAGGGTTCATAATTTAGTACTTAGAGTTTAAAATTTTAGTTTTAATATTTATAAATTGAAGGTTTTAAGTTTTAGGGTTTAACATTTAAAATTAATAATTTAAGATTTTCAAGTTTATAACTTAAGAATTAGGGCTTAAAAATTTATATTTTAGACTTTAGATAAAAGGGGAAAATTTGAAAAGAGAATATTTGCCTAGGAAATGAGAAAAAAAAAAAAGTAATTGAAGAAAGAAAAATGAGTTTTAATTTCAAGAGTTAATATAATTGGGTTTTTAATGTAAGGTGGGTTATTAAATGAGGCTTAGCTTATGCACTTGGTGCAAAGACAAGCCCACAATAAAATATTTTTTTATTTAAAATTATAATATGTTATTACTTATTTATATTTCACAAAAAATATATAGTTAGGTAATTAAAAAAAATATACTTTTTTTATGGCATTATTATTTAATATTTTATTTCTTGAGTCAAATGCATGAGATAGAATGAAAATAAAATTTTAACTAAGAGTATTTTATAAAAAAATATCATTAATTACTCTTTAAAATTAAAAATATATTATATTTTTAAACATGAACTTTTTAAATAGTACCTTGTAATTTTAAAATAAGGGAATATAAATCTAAATTCTAAATTAATTTATATTGGCTTAAGCTACTCTCTTTAATCATTGACATCGGTGAGACATACTATAAGGCATGAATCATTACCAAGCCTTTTAATATATAACTAATTTGATTCAAGTTAATTAAAAGATTTAAATGGTGATAAAATTTTCTCAAAAATATTTTTTTTATATACATATAAAGTTAAACATGAATCTGCTGTTGTAAAGCCTAGACCAGATTGGATCGGCCAGTTCAATCAATTGAACCAAGAATTGGGCAGGTGACTGGTCTGGTTTACGCTATTATACCGGATATACACTTGAACTGGTCAACACCCGGTTAAACCATAATAACTAGAGCCTAGCTAATTAAACCGGGTCGAACCGATCACCTGCTTTAAAATCCTTTTCTTCACAAAAGTGAAGAGATATAGATATAGATTCAAACCAGGTAAGCTTAAGCTCATTACACTCCACTCTAGCTACTAAAGCCAATGAACATATTTTTTACTTACACAATATCTAATAAATAATAATAATTTTCTCTTCTTTTTAATTCTAACAAAATTGATTATACTACTGTATCATATAAACAAATATATAAGAACACTAAAAATAAATGCAAGACATATAATATTGAATTAATTTATAAAATATTAATATGAACAAGTAAGTCACTTTTAATATATACAATAAAACATATAAAATTTGATACTATGATTGAATTATTAAAAACAATATCAAATTAACCTAATATATTTAAACTATTTTAATTTTTCTTAGATTATACTTATAAGTAATGAGTTTCTGATACACTAAATTAAATTTATATATTATTTGTATTTTAAAATTATATTATATATACATTTTATTATAAGAAAATTTTTTCATGCATGGTGCATTGATGGATCTATCTATATAGGCTAACAAAAAGCCCCTAACCTCTTTGCTTCTATATAGGATATATTGCATCTATGTGTTAACATCTTGAATTGTTATTCATACATCATCTTTAGACTCACAAGTTTAGGAGCTTAGCATGTAGTAGCCTTTATATTTAATAACTTGGTAAACTTATCATTATTTTCTCATTATCTTAGCAAATTTAAAAACAAAATTAATTTATACCCAATGTGATATTTAGTAGTTTATATTAAAAAAAAAAGAAGAAATTATTGAACGGACCTCTTGCATGTCGTTCATAGTTTTAAAGAACAAGTATGTTTATGCCTTACATTGTATCATAACTTATTTTTGTTTATTGTTTTTCATCTCAAATAAAAACTAATATTATGTATATAAATGCTATAAAAATACTTAGATGTACACCAAAAGATATACTTATAAAAGTGTGTGTATATATATATATATGTAGGGACAAAATATTTTAAAAAAAGAAAGATATGAAATAAGAAGTTAAAAAATAAGTGTACATTAATGTGTTGACTCTTTGGGGAACCATTTGTCTGGTTGGGTGAGTTTCGGTGCCTAATCCCTTACCATCCAACCAAATTCATCTAATTTCGTCGTCAAGGAAAAGGAAGAGATAAGAGGGAGAAAGAGAAGAAAAGAAAGAGAGGTTTCATTCTCAAGTTGTTTTTTTTTGTGGTCCTATAACTGACTCATATGCCCTTCATGGTCCTAGGTTTGCCCTTCGTGGTCCTACAAATCATATGATATTCAAGGTTATGTGTGTGCGTGTGTATATATATATATATTCTCTTAGACCGAAAATGCATAAAAATTACTGTAAAATTTGATAACTAATCAAGTTTGTATTTTTTGTATTTTAAAGAGTAAATATTTATTTTAGTTCCTTACACTTAAAACTCTTATTAATTTGGTATCTCACACTTCAAGTTTATCAATTTGGTCCTTCAAACTTAAAATCCTAATCGATTTAGTCTCTCAAATTTAAAACCTTAATTAACTTAGTTTCTTAAACTTGTAAAACTTATCAATTTAATCCCTCACACTTCAAAAATATGATAAATTTAAGGGACGAAATTGATAAAAAATTTGAAGTGTGAAGAACTAAATTGATAAATTTAAAATATGAGGGACAAAATTAATTAGGGTTTCAAATGTAAAGGACGAAATTAATTATGGTTTTAAATGTAAAGGATCAAATTGATAAACTTAAAGTGTGAAGGACCAAATTAATAAAAGTTTCAAGTGTAAGGAAACAAAATAAGTATTTACTCTATTTGAAATTAACTTAAGTCTCTTAAAAAAAAAAAAATCTTGCCCGTGCCTAATATCTAATCTCAAAAACATGATATTACCATGGGAAAACAATGACTTTAAATTAATTAAATACATTCTCAAGTAAACCTCTATTTTGTGGCACAGTATAAAATCTTATCAAATTCAATCCTCTAGGGTCTTTTTGTCTTTTTTTTGGTGCAAAAAGATTAACTTTGTAATAGCAAATGTGTTAAGGGAAATAAAGATTTTAAATATTTTAAATTTCTCAAATTAAATTCTCGTATTATAAAATTTTAACAAAATTAAGATTTTAATTTATTAATTTTTTGTAACGTGAACTTTTAATTTAAAAAGTTTAAAACATAATTTTTTTATTTTAATAAAATTGTTATGGGCAAAATAATTTTACTGCTTTTGCAGCGGAGTCCCTATTGGAACGGGCAACCACCAAAACAGAACAAACCACTACCATGAGCCTTCTCTTTTTCCGTTCTTCTTCCCTCCATTTCTATTTTCAGTACTACTTTACTTTTTAATTCTTTTTCATCCATTTTTCTCACTTTCTCTAAATCCCTAGTTCCTTTTTACGTCTAGATTTTCCATTCAAAGCCAATTAATGTCGTTGCTGTTATATTTTAGAGCATTGCAAAAAGAAAGATGATGCAGATTTGAGCCATTGAAGAAAGAAAAAAGTGATCTTGTGCATTGGGCAACAATGGGGGATAATGCAACAGTGTCTCATATGATCTGCTATAATCCCACTAAGATTACAACAAACGGTATATGGCAAGGTGAAAACCCTTTGGAGTATTCTCTTCCTCTATTCCTTTTGCAATTAATTCTAGTTGTGGCTGCCACCCGTCTATTCGTCTTCATCCTCAGGCCCTTTCACCAGCCTCGTGTTGTTGCTGAAATTTTGGTTAGTTTCGGTTTCTCTGCTGCTCTATCAAGAAAATGAACTGAGTTTCTTTTATATTCAATTAAGTTACTATTATTAGGCTACCTCTAATGGTGTAATTCTTGTTGAATTGCTTACACTTGTTTTAATCATTTTTAATGGGCTTCATGATGTCACATTATTTTTGACTATTTTACGTGACTCTCACATTTTTTTCATTGCAGTGATGCAACTTAACAAAATTTTTCAAATGATTTCGCACCTTATTTCATATCTTTTAGTGGGTTTCATTCTAATGTTTGCAACACATTCTTTTAGGTCGCATAGGCCTGCAATTCTCTATAGAATCCCCATTAGGGATAGCCTTATGTATCTTGTTCAATATAATATTATTGTTAAGTCTTCACCTGATATTGTATTAAACTTTTGAATAAGATTCTTCTTTAACCTCCTAGTAAAAAGATAATTTTTTATTTAACACACTGTCTCATTTAATGTCTCAAAAGCTTTTGAATGATTATTTTATTTAAATATAAAAAAGTATTTATCGAAAGTTTTAAGACAATGAATGAGAAAAAAAGACGTTGTAAAAGGATTAGTACAAAATATGACGAAGTCTATACTTTGTTGAATTTATGGGGAGCTTTAGTCACCCCCTTAGGTGTAATAACTATGGCATGACATGATATAACATTAACAATAGGTTGTTTTGTTTTGTTTTCTTGGTAAATGGGCACATTCTGACAGGGAGGATTAACGTTGGGTCCTACATTGCTGGGTAGAAATCAAGCATTTGCTACTACAGTATTTCCTTTGAGAGGTACAACGGTACTTGAAACAATGGCAAATGTGGGTCTGCTTTACTTTATGTTCATGCTGGGATTGGAAACCGACGTTCTATCAATGAAACGAATTGGTAGGAAAGCTGTGGCGGTGGCAGTTGCTAGTACTATCTTGCCATTGGGCATTGGTGTTGCCTTCTCCTACATCGTCCGCTATAGCGGAGATACTAGTATGAAGCCAGGCACACACATTTCATTCCTTGCTGTTGCTTTCTCTGTCACTGCATTTCCTGTTCTTGCCCGTATACTAGCAGAACTCAAACTCATCAACTCAGAGATTGGTAGACTTGCTCTATCATCTGCCATTGTTAGTGATATGTTTTCTTGGTTTCTCCTAGCTTTTTCCATTGCATTGGCTGACAATGAAACATCTTCCTTGGCTGCTATCTGGGTTGTCCTCTCAACTGCAGTTTTCGTGGCCTTTTCTATTTTTGTCATTCGACCTTGTGTCTCGTGGGTAATTAGAAGAACCCCTGAAGGTGAATCTTTCAATGACTTCTATATATGTGTCATACTTGCTGGAGTTATGATCTCGGGATTTATCACAGATGCCCTTGGAACACATTCTGTATTTGGGGGTTTTGTTTTTGGCTTAGTAATCCCAAGTGGACCACTCACTATTACTCTTATAGAAAAGCTTGAGGACTTCATTTCTGGACTTTTGCTCCCTCTTTATTTCGCCATCAGTGGCCTAAAGACTGATATATCTGCCATCAAAGGAACCTTCACCTGGGCAGCTCTGATTTTTGTCATTTTACTTGCTTGTGTTGGGAAAGTTGCTGGAACTGTCGTCATTGCACTCTTTTATCATATGTCAATTCGTGAAGGCATTACCCTCGGCTTGCTCATGAACACCAAAGGTCTTATTGAAATGATTGTGCTTAATGTTGGAGTGGACCAGAAGGTGCGAATTTTTAACTAACTATGCCATGTCAGATACAAAATCACAAATTAAGCTTTTAAGTTGAATCTCATAGTCTCTTTATCCTAATAGTCATGAGATCAAACACTTGCTCAACTTTCTCAATTAAATAGAAAGTATATGGTACAGGCTTATGCTTAGTTCACCTTCAAACCGAAAGAGATTTTCTATGTGGGTTGATTCTTAATTGACATATCAGTGCCATTTATCTCTTTCTAATTCCTCTCCATGTAATCCCTGGCTTTGCAGTTCCTAGATGAAGAATCATTTGCAATCATGGTGATGATTACTATAGTAATGACTGCAGTTGTTGTACCTGGCGTGTCAGTCATTAACAAACCATCAAGGAGGCTCATATCTTACAAAAGAAGAACCATTGAGTTGTCAAAACAAGATACAGAACTTAGAGTTCTGGTGTGTATCCATACCCCTCGAAACGTCCCCACAATAATCAACCTCATTGATGCCTCTAATCCAACCAAAAAGTCTCCAATTTGCATCTATGTTTTACATTTGGTTGAACTTTCTGGTCGTACATCTGCTATGCTAATTGTCCATAATACTAGAAAACCAGATCATCCTGCCCTTAATAGGACTCAGGCTCAATCTGACCACATAATTAATGCCTTCGAAAACTACGAGCAACATTCTGGTTGTGTCTCTGTCCAGCCCTTGACAGCAATTTCTCCATATTCCACAATGCATGAAGATATATGCAATTTAGCAGAAGACAAACGTGTTGCTTTCATAATCATCCCTTTTCACAAACAACAAACAATTGATGGCGGGATGGAACCAACAAACATGGCATTTCGATTGGTGAACCAGAACGTACTAGTCAACGCACCTTGCTCAGTTGGAATTCTAGTTGATAGAAGCTTAACAGGTGCCAACCACTTATCTGCAAACCAAACAGGCCATCAAGTAGCTCTCTTGTTTTTCGGAGGTCCAGATGATAGAGAAGCATTATCCTATGCATGGAGAATGTCAGAACATCCAGGGATAAACCTTACTCTAGTGCACTTCCTTCCCGGGGAAGAAGCAGCTCAAACCATCGATCAGTCACAGCATTTTGCTAACCCAGGTGAACCAAAAAGGTTAACTGTGGAAACAGATAATGATATAGAGAAGAAGCTTGATGAAAGGTGTCTGCATGAGTTTAGGATGCATCATGAAAATGATGATTCAGTTCTTTACATTGAGAGAGTTGTTAACAATGGGGAAGAGACAGTGGGAGCAATAAGAGCAATGGATGATGTCCATGACCTTTTCATAGTTGGAAGAGGCCAAGGAATGATATCAGCACTCACAGCAGGGCTTACTGATTGGAGTGAGTGTCCTGAGCTTGGTGCAATTGGAGATTTGCTAGCATCATCAGATTTTGGAACAAGTGCATCAGTGTTGGTAATACAACAATATGTTGGATATGGATCCCAACTCCATGGAGAAAATCTTAACACACCCAGCAATGGAGACGACGCAAATGAAGAATATAGAAGCAATCATTCGACCCGAACACCACCGACAAGGGGACAAAATGTGTATCAACAACAACAATTGTGAGTGCCTCTTTGATTTCATAGCTAAGTTAAATCTTAAATCCTCATCTTATTCTTAGATGACTGACTCAAACTGGAGGCAAAGCCAAAGGAAGACAATTTCAAATTAAGAGACTTTCTCAGCACCTTTGTATCATAACAAAGTTCAGATTCCAAGTCATGTACAATAACTTGTAAATTGACCGAATGAATCATAATGAATATACTATAGCTTAGCTTTTAGTTAAGGATATGCAATAATTATGACAGGAGTAGAACCCTGGATCACTCAAAATTCATTTAATTTTAACATTCATTTTGTGTGTATATCTCCAAATAGTCATTCACCTTCTAACTATTCTAGAATTGTATACACAGAGATTACTCAGTGTAAAATTATATCTTTACTTTTTGATGTTTGGATAAAGTATTGAGGCAAATTTATTGTATTTTGATGTTTGTTAGTGAAATAGTAGTTTTGGTACCCTTGTGACTCAATTACAGGTTTTTCATGTCTCTTGTTCTTTAGTATCATTTTTGCAATTGCATGATTCAACATTTTTCAGTTTCTTGAACCTTGTTCTCTTCTGGCTGCCAACACAATTCTCCCATGTTTTGAGATAAACAAAACCCCATCAACATATAGCTTGAGAATTCAAATGAACAAAAGGGTATTGAAATTACACTTACAACTAGAAGAATTTAACTTAGCAGTTGTTATTGCCCACCTCCCTCTTCTCCTAGCTCGTTGACATCGGCCTTCAGAACCATTACCAATTTCTCTCATTGGTGCTTGTATTTTGTGGTCTTGGGAAAGGGAATTCCACAACTCTTGAAATTGTTTGACTTTGAAGCCTTTGTAATTGATGCCAGCCAAGAGGTAACAGTTTTCTGGCTGTTCTCTGATTATTTCAATGGTTTCTTCCTTCTTGGCGTGAGAAATGTCAGCGTTAATCAAAGGGAAATGGTGCCCACTTTTGTAGGTGAGTTTGGGTTCGGAGGAGAAAAATGGGTTAGTGGATCTGATTAGGATTTAGAAGTTGGAGCTTTCCACGTAACATTTTTTTTTCTAATCTCACGTTCACGTATTTTGAAACTTTAATGCTTCAAATGTAAATTATATTCCATAAGTTAAAAGTTTTAAATGTAATCAGAATTTTTAGTATGTGTAATGGATAAATATTATTTAGAGTTTGAAAATTACGAGATTGTAATGTGTAGCTGTGAAATTAATTAAAAATTTATAATTGTGTAATTAGTTAATTGAATTAAAATTATTTAATAAAAATAATTATGCAATTATTTAAAATATATTAAATAATTAAAAATGATATATAATATTATATTAAAATTAAGTATAACTCGTTGACTTATTTACTAAAAACTTAATTTTATTATTTATTTATTATTAATTAAATAATTTAATAATAAAAATTAAGTTTGTGAGAGAGGAAGAAATTGAAGGGAGAAGAGAAAAGGAAAGAGAGAAAAAAATAAAAATAAAAAGCCACTTAGAAGAGAATAAAGTTAAATTGTTAGAATAATTGTATAAAAGTAAATTTATAATTTGTTAAAAAAAATCAAAATTAAAAATAAGAAGTGAAATATTAATAATTAGTTTTTAGGGTAAAACAGTACTTCAAGTCAATAAGACTTGAAGTAGCATTCCAAAAATTAGTTTTTAAAAGTTATAATATTTTTTTTATTTTTAATTTATCGAACAACTCTACTAGTTTATTGATCAAGTCAATAAGATACAATATCTTAAATAAACTAGTAATTCTCCTTACCAAATACACATAAAGTAGTATTCAAAAAGCTAACTTTTAAAAACTACAATCTCTATTTATTTTTAGTTTATCAAATAACTCTATTAATTTATTGACCAAGTCAAGACACAATCTCTCAAATAAGTTTATAACTCTTTTTACCAAACACACTCCTTTGTTGTTTAATAGATTAAAAATCATAGTGAAATATTATCAGTAAAAAAAAGGGGTTGATAATTATTAAATTAGAGTATAGTTAAAAAATTATTAAATAAATTTGACTAAATTTTGAATTTGCAGAATAACAAAATTTGAGACAAAACCAAAACATAAAACTATAACATTTTTTTGAAATGGAGGAAGTTGTTTATAAGGCTCAACAAGCATGGAATAACTCACCAAAACCAAGCAATTTATATAAAACAAGATTTAGCACATCAAATAAGACACAGAATTTTGTCCCATTCAATTATCACCCATACTCATTATTTTATATGATTGCAGTACAGGACATGATTCAAGACCTCAACTATTACCCTAGCCTTAAAATATCCAAGATCAAACTGTCTTTCACACTTAATGTTTGTTATGTTGTGTCCAGAATTCCAATATAAATTTTTTGATGCTAAATATCACACAGCATATGAAATGATAAGACAGAATCCAAAGGGAAGTACTGTAATCTAATATTCTAAATGGCATCTTTGTTCTACCAAGAGAGAAGAGAGATTGCACAAAACATCTTTCTTGTCAAAGAAACATAAATTATAATTGAGTTGCATACCAGCTAAACATCTCACACGTGATTAACATAAAACTATCGCTACATCTATCAGCGTCTGGAGTAAGCAAATTTACAAGCATGAAAAATGAACGCCAAAAACTGATCAGCTGCCGGAACCGGAGCCGGAGCCGGACATGATTGACACAGCTCTTCGGAACTCCAAGGATTTAAGGGCTGACTCAGGAAAATGTTTTCCATCAGGTAACCAAAACCCACCTTTATTGGGAAGCAGCACCTGTGGTGGGCATTTTCCCTCACCTTGAATACCTTTGTTGGAATCAACTTCTTTCTCTTTCTTCACAAATTCAAAGAACTTGGCAACTTGGCGAGCATATCTTCACCACATCCAAAAGAACAGATGAATAATAAGTATTAGAGCATGATGGATGATTACCACGATCTTGTAAACAAATTTGTTTAAGAGAAGAAACACCACAATCTTATTAATCAATGAACCATACTGATCTTGTTTATCTAGGTATCAATAATGAATCTCAATTCAAGCAATGTATCAATTATGCCGCTCACTTAATTCACCTAAAAGAACTAGTGAAAACTTCAAACCGAAGATTGGTAAACAAGGAATAACATAAATATCAACACTTGGCTAAAACCTCTAAACTAATAATATAAGATTCAATTTCTTGTTCAATAAATCATGCACCTCGAACCCCTACAGCACCCACTGACACCTCACACCTATCCCCAAGATGATTGACATGGTGAACACCTCATGTACAGAAACCAGGACAAAATGTTATTGACTGTTACTCCTCCCTTAAAATATAAAACCAATGGTTACTTCTCTATTGGGGAAGTTTCAATTGTAGTAATGATACTAGAGCAATTGCCCCTCCATTGTCTAGAATTAAGTAAAATATCATAGAGATCAATAAATATCACATGTGAAGCACAAAACAAGCAAGAAACATAACATTCCCACACAAAATAATCAAAATTACCGCATGAACTTTATCCTCATCCTCACTGATTAGAGAGGATGATCATTGATTAACATGACATGTGGATATTACCACACAGTCACACACCGGTCCCAAGCAAAAACTGTTCAACATTTTAACCCAATCTCCCTTTTTTTGGTGCAAAACGACATTAATATCTTTTGGAAACTTTGAGAAAACAAGTCACGTTATTAAACGGGGGGTGAACTTAATAATTTGAAGCTCAAAAGCATTACAAAGCCCAATGGTTTAGGACAATAAGACATTAGATCATCATTCCTTCCCACCCCTCCTGGCATCATTCAACTGCCAAATTTTAGAAACCAGTGGTGAAACACATTATGAGCTTAAACATCCATGTAGCAACATTTAATCAATCAAACCCAAACAAGGGAAAGAAAGTAACAGAACCCTCGTATTAGTGTATGCAAGCATCTGATGGAACAAAAGTATTATGCATTAATAGAAATTATCAACCATGTATCTGAGAAAGAGTTAGTTGTCTTACTCTCTCTTTGCTTCAATATCTTTGCTGAAATCAATATTGGGTTCGCAATCAAGAACCAATGCAGGAACCTGGTTATAATAAATTGAACAAGGCAAATTATTATAATGGATGGATCATGGTCCAGAAGTAACACGGATATTCAAATATAGTACCTTCTGAATGCTTGAATGCATATGATCACCCTCAAGATAAAACACACGGTCCTTTATATCAGGGTGTAAAGAGTTTTCAATGTGCATAGGCAACTTATTGACAGATAATACACCATGATTGCCACTTTGGGAGGGGAATAACCAGCTTTCATGCTTTTCATGGAGGTCGTGGAGATACTCTAGGCTGACTCCACCTTCCTCTGCTCTCTTTCTTATCTTCATTCTCTTATGGCATGTATCAGGACTAGCTCGTAGATAGATGAAACCATCTGGAATAAGTCCAGGCAAGCTAGACACAACAGGATCAAACCATGAATCGTAAATACTGATCTCCATCTCATTCATCCAACTGGCCTCATGAACAGCTCGTACAAAGACCTTCATTGAACAGTGAGATAAATTTCATCAGCCTTTAAACTCTCAAACCGTACCATACAGGAAAAGGAAAGAACTGCAAGTTTCAAATCCATCAATTGAGATCACTTTGTACTCAAAACGTGTTTAGAGGGGGTTGAGGGGTTTATTGTTGTTCCTAAAAAGAATATGGCATGTATGTCAAGAAAACAACCATCAAAATTCTCCCCCTCTAAAAATAACATAAGACACAAACTACAGCATAAAGATCATTTCTACTGTTATTTAACACACTCCCTTCAAAAGAAGAAACCAAGTAATTAAATACGTAACATACCATCCTATCACTGAAAATGCTCCTCTCCATTAACCGAAGAGGCTTGATTCCACCAGATGACTCTCTTTCCTGCATAATCCTTGTAACAAATACATAGTTCTGAAAAGTGTAGGCATATCTTTGCGGCTCAGCATAGAAAGCATCCAAAATATTAAAGTGGTCAGGTCCAACATCTTGCCACTTGTTAATGGGTTCAGGAACCACCTCAACAAGATCACGCAGTTCAATTGTTTCATTAGCTATTCTCTGAAGGAAAGTAGTTTTACCAACACTGATATTACCCTCAACACAGAATGTTAGACGTTTCTTCTGTGATGGCTGCATGGAGGTGGAATTATCTTCCAACTCATCATCCACACTTCTTTTAATAAAAGTAGTTATACTCTCGGCATGGTTCTTGTGGATAATTCCAATAGAACTCTGTAGAAACTCAATCATCTTATCACTAGTTTTCCCAAAGAACTGCAGTGAAAGGACCAAAACAACAGAGGTTCAGCAGAGTTCTATAACCCCAAGACCAAAAATATAAGTTCTATGACACGTATAATACAATAATTTCTTCCCTGAAACTGATGTAGCCTTCTTCATTCTGTACAAATCCACTTGAAACAACAACCCTAAATTCTTTTAATGACAAATGGAAAGATAAAGGCTAATTTTAGACTCAGAAAAGGACATTAGTATTTAAAACAAGTGTGGGAAGAGAAAAGACAAAAGAGGACATTATGTACTTTGGATATCTTTAGAGCACTACACTAGGCTAAATTCACAGTTATCCCACCCCAAATACAAGAGACTAAAGTTACAAATCCAACAAGCACATTGCAAAATTTAACCAGTATACCTTGTCTTTGTACAATTTCTTGAGCTCAGCAACACCAGCTATACCTTTATCCACAAGCTTTCTCAAATTTCTCGGACCCACACCCGGAATTGTCAATAAATCAGGATTTGAAGGTATACCAGAGCTACTGTGCGAACCCTTGTGTCGTCTATTTAGTCTAAAGGGCTTCTCTTCTGTGACCACCGAATTTCCTTCTTCACCATTATCCCCACCAGAACGCATTACAGTGCTCGTGGTACCCTCAACGGCACCGTCGAGAAAAGACCCATCGGAACCCGAATGCACCCACGCATGTCGTGACCCATTTATACCTTCTTTATGCCCAAGCCAAGCTCCGGACTGAATCCTATGATTAATTACACACTTACAAATGCAGCAATTCTTTGAAGTCGACGAGGTGGTCAAGGAGAAAGAAGGGATAAGGAAGGGCTTCTTGGTCAGCAACGTCGCCAGGGAAGAAGAAGCTGAACCAGCAGTGTTGGGAACAGAAACCGCAGCTGCCATTGTAGGAACTCTGAGAGTAGTAGCAGAAGCTATGAAGTTTGAATATTTGGGATTTTTTGTGGTTAAAGAAAAAGGAGAAAACTTTAACGTTGCTACTCTTGTTGGGTTACCCACATTACAGAAAATGGGGGCAGAAGAAGTTGGGTGCAGCAGTTTTTGCATCACTACTTCTAAGCATTTCAGTCTCAGTCTCGCAGTCGCAGAGACTCAAATAGCAGGCGGGAACTGAAGGAGGAGGTCTCTGGGTTCCGCAGTCAGAAAATAGGGGTTTGAAAATTGGGTTTTGGTCTACAACGTCAGCAAAAGAGTTATAAGGTTTACTTATTCTTTATTTTTTTGGAGGAATTTTTATTAATTTTTTTAATTGCTCCCTCGTTTCATAATACCCTTTCATAATTGTATATTGTAATAAACAATAAAATAATGAATTAATTCCACCAAAAAATATTAAGAACTTAAAAAAAAATTCCTAAAATTTATGTTATGTACACTTTACTTTTAAAATTTTTAAAATTTATCTTTAAACTTTTAAAACATACATATTACTCCTCAAATTTTAATTTCAGTTAAAAATTTAATAAAAAAATTATATATTTCATTGATATATTTATTTTTATTTATCTTCGTAAGAAAGAGATAGATAGAAAAATAGTACAACATAGATTTTTTTTTATTAAATTTTTAACATACATTAAAGTTTGGGACAACGGTGCATATTGTAGAAATTTTAAAAAATAAAATGCATATTTAAAAAATTTTAAGATTAAAATACATATAACATTCCCGAAAAATTATATGAATTAATTATGTAAACAAGCAAGTTCATTGAAATATAAGATGGCATGTGACTCGTTAACTATGAAAAACCACAAACAACTATCAAATTTATTTCAAAGTGATAAACTTACTTTAAAGTTTCCCCACAAAAGGCTCTCACAAAGATGTGCAGCTTTCCTGAGAAAAAGTTCAGACCTCTTTAAAAGTTTAAACTCACCACCTTGCTTTCCTAGTTTTCCCTAGTACAAGAATATCTTAGGATGATATTGTTTTATATAGTCTTGAGATTACAATTTTAGGTTTCTCATAAATTTTTAAGAAATCAATTGCAATAAAAAAATCTTAGAAAATTAACAATTATTAGGAAACTTACTAATTATAATTGAAAATATTCCTAAAAGTATATTAGAATAATTCTAAATTCTAAGGAATTTTAATTTCTTAAGGAAATTGTGTTTATTTGGAAATTCTATCCTAATCTTCAATGATTGCGTAGTATTTAATTTAATAAATTTAATATATAATATTATTTTATCATTATTATTTTCAAATTATTTTAGATATCCTAAGTAATCTAACGTTAATTTTATGGAGAGAGAAAAATGTAAAACGTTGGAGATTTTTACTGTGCAAATTGAATAGAAAATGTTCATATGTTTAAATATTAAACTAGCCAACGGGAGTACTGTGAGATTTTACAATAAATTTAATGTACTAATCATAGGTATTATTTTGTTATGAGTTATTTGCTATTTTTAAGTTACTATCTTTACGATGTCATTTAAGTTTTTATTTGAAAATATACTTCGAATAGATTTTTCACTTTGAATATAAATTATATTATTAGGTATTTATGTAAATAATAAATTTTATTTCTTATATATTTTTAATAGATATTCTGTTAAAAAATTAGTGATAATAATAATGTTATAAAGTTTTATGAAACATAAATTATATTATTAGATACCTCGTGTAAATAATGAAATATGTATTTAGATAAATCTCTATAAAATTCACAAATGGCTTACCCCATGTTATCTACTTCTTTTTAATATTCTATGGTCTGAAAATTTGCTTATGCTATGCAATATAAATCTACTTATGCTAATTATAGTATTATTTTATGGCTCCTCTATATAATAACTCAATAATCTGCTTATTCAACTTATAATTTATGAGTATTATTTTGTTGTGAGTTATATGCTATTTCAAAGTGGCTATTTTTATGATATCATTCAAGTTTTCTATTTGAAAAGATATTTTTTAACAAATTTTATCACTTTCAACGGTGAACATAAACTGTGTTATTAGGTACCACATGAAAATTATATATTCAAACATATTTTTAATAAGTACCTCGTTGAAAAGTTAGTGATAATATCAGTGTTATGAAGATTAATAGAACATAAATTATGTTATTAGCTACCTTCTGTAAATAATAAATTTCAACATATTTTTAATAGGTATCCTATTAAAAATTTAGTGATAATATAAGTGTTATGAAGATTCATGGAAAATAAACCATGTTATTAAATACCCCGTGTAAACAATAAATTCCATGACCTACATATTTTTAATAGGTACCCGTTTGAAAAGTTAGTGATAATAGTAATGCTATGAAGATCAATGGAACTTAAACTATGTTATTAGTTACTGTTGTGAAACTTAATCCCAGGTTCCAAGGATTGCTCAAGTCAGGGTTTGTAAGAGGCCAAGATCGGCGGCTAGGGTGCGGTTAGGGTTTGTCATGTGCCAATGTTTTTCGCTTGTCCCTTTTAGGGTTTCATAAAAGGTTATATACTGG
This sequence comes from Bauhinia variegata, assembly GCA_022379115.2. Lineage (NCBI taxonomy): Eukaryota > Viridiplantae > Streptophyta > Magnoliopsida > Fabales > Fabaceae > Bauhinia > Bauhinia variegata. The sequence continues at coordinate 16,584,660 of CM039434.1, read as the reverse complement.
AACCCCTGCGTGGGTTGGGCCCACCATTGGGCCCGTTAATACGGCCCATATGAAGTGAAGGGTCCATAACATTTGCCCCCCAGGTCGGGCGCGGAGTTTTGTCCGACGCCCGAGCTATAATGGCCGACGTACCCGACCTAAGCAAAAACGCCCTTATTTGTGTATTTATTTGTTGCCATTATGGCACGCCAGTTTCCCAGGCAATTGATTAGTCTTGTCGATTCATATTGGTCCTGTCCCAAGCGGCGCCGTCTTTAGGTTTTCGATATGATTTATTTATTATTATTATGTGCGCATTTATTAGTCATCATTATTTTGTCATTATCTTATACATACCACTTTCTTCGAAGCGTTTCTCGATTGTCCCATTGCCTTTTCATCGCCTTTTTGAATTCGTACGTCCCCTTTTTGAACTTTTTTGAATTCGTACGTTTACTGCCCCCTGTTGCCTATATATTAGTGGTCCCTCCTAATCCTACTGTTCTCCTTACTGCTTCTGTTACTCCCTGTCTCCCTGGGTTTTTGCTCCGACGCTTTCTCCCTCCCTTCGACGCTTTTCTCCATCTCTTCCGACTGTTGTAGTAGGTTCCGTGCCGTCGTCTTGTGCCCTTTTTCTTCCAGGTTTGCTCACCTTCACTGTCGTACTAGCTCATTGTTTTGTGTTGATTGTTAGCTGTAGTGCGAGTTTATATATGGCTATGAATAGTGAGTTGGGTTTCGATGTGCCCGAAGGGGTTCCCGTTACCTGCGCCACCTCCGACGAGACAACGTCACCCGTAACCGTTGCGAGACCTCGCACGGTTCCCGAGCTTGACGACGTCGGGGCAACATACGCCCCCGGTGTATTGGATATGGACGACCTGAGGTCGGACAAGGCCCCTACCACCAGTGACTTGAAGGAGGCTTGGTGGGTAACCAAGGACATCAGAGACTCTGGCTCAGTTTTGACTGAGGATAATATAGGGTCCATTAGGGATTCTCTGTTTGGGACATCAGGGGCAACAAATGGTTTTGATATTAGGGCGTCCCCCCTCGGGGTCGGGGTTAGTGAAGGTAAGTACGGGGATAGATTTTTTACTTGGAACCTCTACTACTCGTATCGATGTGGTGTGTCTCTTCCCTTCAACAATTTTGAAATGAAAATTCTTAGAACCTTCGATATAGCTCCGACGCAACTGCACCCTAATGCTTGGACGACCTTATATGCTTTTCAGAAAATATGTAGGGAGTTAAATAGGCCTCCCCGTATCGACGTGTTTTTCTATTTTTATTGTTTGAGGAATCCAAAAAAGCGGGAGGTCGGCTATCTATATTTTTTTGCCAAAAAAGGGAGGTCATTAATTCTCCCTTCGGAAGACTTTGCTAAACAATTCAAGCAGTGGTTCTTCCGAGTAGGAGAGCCGGATGTGGGTCGTCCTTTCTTCATTGATGACAATGGGAAGGCCAAATTCCCGCTAAGGTGGCGGAAGAATTTTGGGCGGGTCGAAGAAATAACCACAGCCGACCTTGGTCATGCCGCCCTTTATTTAGTTAAAGAGTTGGAGGCAAGGGTATACTCTGACCCAGCGAAAGCTTTTTATCGGGCCGCCCGTTATATCGGTGTGTACGCCTTTAGCTGCTTTAATATGCCTATGCTATTACTATTTGTATTCTAACATGACTTGATTATCGATGCAGATCGAAAAACAATGCCGAATTTGAAGGCGCTATTAGCTCGGACTGGCTGTGACTTGAGCGGGGTACCGAAGAAGAGGAAGGCGAGTGCCTCTTCAGCCAGGCCAGAAGTGGAAAGTGTAGCGGTTGTGAAAAAAACAAAACCGACGGACGTAAGTACATCGTCTTCGCGGGAACCGCCGATCGACTTAGAGAGTGCAAACATAGAGGCAGCGTGCCCACCGTTGGTTAGGAAAGGATCAAAGAAGAAAGCACCCGCGAGGCCTAGCCGACCCGAAGGTGATACGCGTGCTTGCTTTTGTTTTGTGTGCGCGCGACATTATTAATTGCTTCATCATATCTGACTCTTGCTAAATGACTCATGCTAAAGGTCCGGTGGTGGATATCCCGCCCATGATGGGCGACCCAAATCTGAATGAAGGAGGTGACCTTCATTTTACAACCGAGCCCATGATGGGCGAGAAAAATCTCCCAGAAGGAGGCGACCTTCCTTTTGCAGCTGGGCCTCAATAAAGGGTCAATCCGTCAGTGGGAGGTGCCCGTACTGCATCGATAAGTCGCTTGCAACATCCTTGTGGTTGGTGTGTTATTAGTGATAATAAGACTCGACTAATTCGTGCACAGGGAAGATCGGACACTGGGCTTAACCCCGAAAACTTATTACAAGAATATGAGCACGTTCAGTCGACCGTTATGCTAAGCCAGGTCGCGAATAGCTTTGCGAATCAAGTGCGGCTAATCAAAGAACAAACCGGGGGACTGCGACGTAGCCTGAATATGATCCAGATAGTGCATGATCGGATCAAGTCCGACCAACATGCCAGCATTAAGGCGGACGAGATGTGCGCCATGAAAGAGGCGGCAAAAGAAAAGATTGCAGTGGCGGATAAACAGATTGCAGCGCTAGAAGCAGAGCTTGCATCCGCCAAGGGAATAGCAGCCGACGCCGAGAAGAATATCAAGTCTATGGAAGAGAAGGCATCCCGGGCTGTGTCGCAGTGGGCCGAGCTCGGGACACGAGTGCAGGATCTAGAGAAAGAACTATCGGCGTCGCGTAAAGAAGCCTTAGAATGGAAGACGTACGCTAAGTCCTCAGAAAAGAAGTTAGAGAAGGCATTAACCGATATTAAGGTATTGGAAAATGACCTAAGCACTTGTCAATCGTCCTCGGCCAGGAAATCAGAGAGAATACGCTTCTTGGAGGAACGAGTAGCGACGAGCAAAGCGTCAGCCGATAAAAGGATTGCCGAGGTCGAGGAAATTGCCAGAAAACAGACCGAGCTCGCCCGCCAACGCATGCACCAGAGAGATCAAGCTATGGCGTCCCGAGCTCGCATAACGAAGCGTGCAGAAGATAAGCTGATCCACATTTATCTGAATGCATCTAAGGAAGGATTTGATAATTGTGTGGACTAGGTATGTCTAATTCCGGGGGCGCCCTCGAGGGAAGCCATAGAATCTATGACAAGCTTTCTGAAGGTGGCTCGGGACGGTGCAATAGTTGATCCAGATGACATGGCGGAACCCGACCTATCATTGGAAATGTCTGACCTAAGTGCTGGGTCGGAGGGAGAGACGCCCAAGTAATTTATTTGAAATTTATTATGATCAAGTGTAAATGGCAGGTGACTTATGTAAAGAAAATGTTGAATATTATGACAATGAAAAACATTTAACTATTATCGTGAGTTGCGATTGTTGTGAATTATAAAATTGCCGAGGATAGCAAAATGAACACATAGACTCAGGTTCGGGCACTTAATACCCGATGTATATATAAAAAATTAAGGATAACTGGAGTAAGGATGAGAGTAATCATTCATCAATTTGGGTCGACTTCATTCAAAATTATTCATCCAGAGGCAGCTATGCCATATACAATTTACACTTCGGGGTAATACTTCTTTAACCAGGTTACATGCCAAGTATTGGGCACCTGGCGACCTTGAACAGTAGTCAGTCGATAAGTTCCTTTCCCCAGTACTTCTGATATTACGAATGGGCCGTCCCATGTTGGTGCTAATTTCCCTTCCCGGGGATCTTTTCTTGCCGGTGATACATATCGAAGCACTAGCTCATTTGGTTGAAAATCGCGAGGTCGCACCTTTTTGTTATACTCCCGGGCCAACGCCCTCTTTGCCTTTGCCACCCTGTCATACGCCCTTACTCTTACTTCTTCTAACAGATCAAGATTCTCTGCAATACCGTGGTTCGTCTCATCAAATGCGGCTCTCCGTAATGTCTGCTCGCTAACTTCTACCGGCAGCATTGCCTCTGCTCCATATGTCAGACTAAAAGGCGTATGCCCAGTAACAGTATAGGCGGTCGTGCGATATGACACAAAACCCAAGGCAATTCTTCAACCCATAGCCCCTTCTTTTCATCGAGTCTCTTCTTTAACCCCTGCAAAATAGTCTTGTTAACTGCTTCTACTTGCCCATTTGCTTGCGGATGCTCTACAGATGCAAAAGTCAGTCGAATACCCAAGTTGGTACAAAAATCTTAGAATCGCCGGTCTGTAAATTGCCGGCCGTTATCTGCTACTATGGTATGAGGGATGCCGAACCTGCATGTAGCGTAGAAATGATTTATTTTCAATGCAACACTATTATGATGTTAGGTCGATGTTTTAATATCAGACCACAACACTACTATAATGCTATGATATTAGGTCGATGTCTTAATTAGACCTGCATAAGATGTGACTGGCTACAAATTTTTGAATATGATTCGAAGTAATAGTGGCTAGCGCCTGCGCTTCTACCCATTTGGAAAAACAATCCACTACTATTACTATAAAACGCCTTTGCCCGGTTGCGGGCGGAAAGGGGCCCAAGATATCTATCCCCCATTTGGAAAATGGCCAGGGTTCAACTATATTGTATAGTTCGGTCGCCGGGGCCAGTATATTAGGTGCGAACTTCTGGCATTTATCACACGACTTGACCAATTTCCTCGCATCTTCTTTCATGGTTGGCCAGAAATATCCCGACCTCATGACTTTTGAGACGAGACTTCGAGCTCCTATATGGTGACCGCAGATCCCCTCATGCAACTCCTTTAATATATATTGTATCTGGTCAGGACCGATGCACTTTAATAACGGCTGAGAGAGCCCCCTCCTATATAACTCTCCCCCCTGCATGCAATAAAGAGTTGACAAGCGGGCTATCCTCCGAGCTTCGTCCTGTTCCTCAGGTAATTCTTCATTTCGTAAATATTTCTCAATCGGCCTCCTCCAATCTTCACGATCATCTTCATTTATGACTGTGACGACTTCTGCCTGCTTTATTATGCTCGGCCTCGTCAACGTCTCCTGTATTAGTGTTCTGTTTCCCCGGGCCGGTCTGGAACCGGCCAATTTAGACAACAAGTCAGCTTTTGTGTTCTGTTCTCTCGGAATATGCTCTACCTTCACTTCTTGCAGATCTTGTATTATATGTTTAACCATCTCCAAATATCGCTGCATACATTCCTCCCGTGCTTGATATTGTCCCTCGACCTGACTCGTTACCAGCTGTGAATCTGTTCTGACCCTTACCCTTTGGGCTCCCATTTCTTTGGCCAACTTTAGCCCGGCAATAATGGCTTCATATTCCGCCTGATTATTAGAAGTCGGGAACTCGAATTTGAGTGCACATTCAATCGTAATGCCTTTGGGTCCTTCAATAATAATTCCCGCCCCCGAGCCTTTTCTGCTGGACGACCCGTCCACATATATGGTCCATGATGAGCAAATTTATGTTTCTTGTTCTTGATGCGCTGGCGTAAATTCGGCGACAAAATCTGCTAATGCTTGTGCCTTGATCGGTCCCCGGGGTTCAAAAATTATCCCATGCTCTGAAAGTTCTATTGCCCATGCCAACATTCTTCCCGATAAATCTGGTTTCTGCAGTATCTGTTTTAGAGGTTGGCTCGTTCGTACGACCACTTGGCGACCCTGAAAATAGGGTCGGAGGTGACGGGCTGCATGAATGAGTGCGTACGCCAACTTTTCAATGTATTGGTATTTGAGCTCGGGACCACTAAGGGCTTTGCTAGTAAAGTAGATGGGCGTTTGTGTGCCCTGTTGCTCTTTGACCAGCGCTGAGCTGATGGCCTGGTTACAGGCGGATAGATATATATATAGCGTATCCCCGGGGAGGGGTGTCGCTAAGATTGGCGGTGTCGCCAAGTACTGCTTGAGTTCTTCAAATGCTCGCTGACCCTCCGTTGACCATTCAAAACTTCCCGTTCGTTTTATTATCGAAAAGAATGGTAAGGACCGCTGGGCCGCCCTAGAGATAAACCGGGCCAAGGCCGTAACTCTCCCTTCCAACTTCCGTACTTCTCCAACATCTCTTGGTGGATTCATTTGACAAATAGCTTGGCATTTCTCGGGGTTAGCCTCGATCCCCCTTTCTGTTAACATGAAGCCTAAAAACTTGCCCGCCGGGGCTCCAAAAGTACATTTTTCCGGGTTGATTTTCATTCTAAATTTCCTCAACGTAGAAAATGTCTCGGTCAAATCTGCCATATGTTGATCAAAGTTCATTGATTTTGCTAATATATCATCCACATACACAGCTAAATTTCTGCCAAGCTGATCTTTAAACATCTTATTCATGAGTCGTTGGTAAGTAGCCCCAGCATTTTTTAGCCCGAATGGCATCACCCTATAACAGTAACATTATTCTTCTGTAACAAACGTTGTTTTGTCCTCATCCTGAGGGTCCATCCTAATCTGGTTATATTCGAAGTAAGCGTCCATAAAGCTTAACAATACATGCCCAGCAGCTTCGTCTACTAACCGATCAATATTAGGGAGAGGATATGGATCTTTAGGACATGCCCTATTAAGGTCGGTAAAATCTGTGCACATCCTCCATTTTCCATTCGACTTCTTGACCATAACTACATTGGATACCCATGAGGAATATTCTACCTCCCTAATAAACCTCGCACTAATTAATTTATGAATTAATTTATGAACCTCCTCTCTAATAGCTGCCCGTCTCTCGGGGCCGAATAATCTTTTCTTTTGAACTACCGGTTTGGTACCAGGTTTAATGCAAAGTTTATGAGTAATGATAGTAGGATCAATACTTGGCATGTCGGTCGCAGTCTAGGCGAACGCCTCCGAGTTATCTTTCAACAATTGTTCCAGCTGCCTTTGCTGCTCTTCTGTAAAATGGGTTGAGATTTGGACTGTTTGGCTCGATCCCTTTAATTGCACTTGCCTAAAGTCACCAGTGGGGGCGGGTCTCGCTTGTCCCAAGTCGGCTCTGACATCCATCTCCGCTGTAGAAATTTGCACCTCCTGCTGACTCGTATCTTCTGAACGTCTGTTCTCTTTTTGCCTTGCCGCGGTTGTAATGGACAAGCCCTTCTGGTATAATTCCCTCGCCGTCATTTGATTCCCTCGCACTACTCCAACCGTTCCCTGCCTTGTTGGGTATTTGACTACCAGATGCCGGGTAGACACCACTGCTCTCAGTTGATTAAGAATCGGTCTTCCCAATATCACATTGTATGGGGAAGAACAATTCACAACTAAAAATTCCCCGGTTTTAGTTACCTGATCAGATCCCTCTCCAAACAATATGTGTAGGTGTATTGTGCCCTCAACCGACGTTTCTTCGCCCGAGAATCCAATTAATGACCCCCGATATGGTTTAAGCTCCTCTCTGTCGATGGCCATCTGGCTAAACGTCTTCAGAAACAGTATATTAGCTGAGCTTCCTTGATCCACCAAAATATTCTTAACTCGGAAGTTAGCAATCATCGCCTCCACCACTACCGGATCATCATGCTCGCGCTGAATCGACCCATAATCTTCATCTGTAAAAATGATGGGTGGGTCTGGCTTATCTCGCCTAGGTCTCTGATTTCTTCCCACTTCATTTACTTGATGATAATACCTTTTTCCTTCCCTGAGATGCTTCTTTTGTTCTCCCGCTGTGGCTCCACCAGATGCAAATCCCTCCGATATAGTGTTAATTACCCCCATCGGCGTTCCTCTTCTACCTCTTTCCTCCTTATCACTCCGTCGCTCCTCCGACCTATCACGAATCCTTGGCGAGGCCTGATTTGTAGTGGGCCGGTATTCTGCACTTGGACGACCCGACCCAGTATGTAACCTGAACTGCCTTAAATAACCCTTTTGTATGAGGCTTTCAATGAGATCCTTTAATGCTTGACACTCCTCAGTGCTATGCCCCCGACCACGATGATATCCACAATATAGTTTAGGGTTGGCACCTGGCCTGGGTTTCATTGGTGGAGGGAGCTGAGCCAAGCCGGCTTGACAAATTTCATGTAATATGTGCACTCTGTTTTTGTTGAGCGGAGTATAGCTACCATAGTATGGTCGGGGCCGAATATCTTTTTCTCTCCTAGCCTCGCGTGATCTGCTTGGCCTGGATGCTACCCGTTCTACCTCCTCCAAATTCATGTACTTTCCAGCCTGCCGCAGCAGCTCTTGGAGGGATCCAGGGGGATTCAGGGTTATGCTTTCTCCAAACCTTCCCCGTTGTAAACCCGCCATTAAGGTGTGCACTGCTACCTCATCTTTCAGGTCCTTTATCTGCAAAGACAAGGCAGTAAACCGTTGAACATATGATTTTAAAGACTCACCTTCGTCTTGTCGAAGGGTTGCCAACACAGCGGAAGTCTTCTGTGGAGTTATACTCTTTGAAAAGCGCGCCGTAAACTGATCTGCTAGTTGATCGAAACCAGCTATGGACCTTGGAGGTAGATTGTTGAACCATTGCAGGGCCGCCTTTCTTAATGACGTTGGGAATGTTCTGCACTTAATCTCATCCTCTACACCAGATATCAACATTACGTTTTCAAAGCTGCAAACATGTTCTACTAGATTCGTCGATCCATCGTACAGATCTAACACCGGTTGCTTAAAGTGTCCCGGCAACGGGCACATCATGATTTCTTCAATGAAAGGATGTTTGGGTTGCTTACCCAACATGGGTCGAGTCAGTTCTCGTGCTTGTTGCTATTACCTCCGTGGACGCGATGTCAAGGTCCACCCTCGACTGCTTATAACCCAAAGGCGGCGCCGTACTTTCGATCTCTTGAGGGGACATCTCACTCTTAGTCGTGCGCAACTTTTGCATCTCCTCTGCGTCCACCCGTCTTTGCTCTTTTAACTCCCTTATCTCTTTGCGCATGTCTTCAAGATGGGTTAAGAGGGTCGCTATCATCGTGTGGCCTGGATCTGATTGCGGTATAATTGTGTCTTCTAGATCTTGTGGAACGGGGGTACTGGCGGTTCCGCCCGTTGTACCCTGCCCATCTTTTCATGTAATAATAGCATAGCTACAAAAATCCATATACACTATGTTATTAGGCACTCCGTGTAAATAAATTTCATAGCCTACATATTTTTAACATGTATTTCCTTAAAAAGTTAGTGATAATAACGGTGCTATGAAGATCAATGAAATATAAAGTATGTTATTAAGTACTCTGTATAAACAATAAATTCCATAGCCTACATCTATGGTATTGATATTTGCTTATGCTATGCAATATAAATCTAATGCTATTATTTTAGGTTTTAGGGTTAAGAGTTTTGGGTATATTGTCCAAGGTTGAATGGTTTAAGGTTTAGAGTAGAGGGTTTTGGGATTGGGGTTTAGGATTTAGGAGGTTATACAATTTAGGGTTTAGGTTTGAGGATTATGGCATTTAAGGTTTAGGACTTAGGATTGTAGGGTTGTAAGGTTTAGTGTTTAGGGTTGTATGGTGTAGGGTTTAGGGGGGTTAAGGGTTTTAGGGTTGAAAGGTTTTGGGTTTTTAGGGTATAATTTATTTGTGATCGAAAGTATAAAGAAAAAGAAATTGTTTATAAAGAAAAAAGAAAAAAAGCAAAATAGAGTTTAAGCTTTAGGGTTAAAAGGTTTAAGGTTTTTAGGTATATACTATTTGGGATTGAAAGTGTAATGAAAAAGGTGATTTAAAAGTAAGAAAATAAATAAAATATGATTTAGGGTTGAAGGTTTGAGAGTTATAGGGTATATAGTTTAGGGTTTAAGGGTTTATGGATTTTATGATATATGATATTTGGGATTGAAAGTGAAAAGAAAAAATGGTTTAAAGAAAAGAAAAAGCAAAATTGGGTTTAGGGTTAAGGGTTATAGGGTTATAGGGTGTAGGTTTATGGTTTTTAGAGTATATGATATTTGGGATTGAAAGTGTAAAAAAAAAAAAAAGTGTTTAAACTTTAAAGAAAGAAAAAAAAAAAAAGCAAAACAAGGTTTAGGGTTTATGGTTTTTAGGGTATATGATATTTGGGATTGAAAGCGTAAAGAAAAAAAACTTGGGTGATCAGCCTAGGATTTAGGGTTATAAGGTATAGGGTATGTGGTTTAGGGTTAAGGTTTATGGTTTATGGTTTTTAGAGTATATGACATTTTGGGATTGAAAGTGTAAGGAAAAAAGTGTTTTTTTTTTTTAAAAAAAAAAAAGCAAAATAGGGTTTAAGGGGGTTATACATTTTATAGTATATGGTTTAGGGTTGAAAGGTTTATGGTAATTATGGTATATGATATTTGGGATTGAAAGTGTAAAGAAATAAAAAAATGGTTTAAAAAAAAAAACATGGTTTAGGGTTGAAGGGTTTATGATTTTAGGGTATATGATATTTGGCATTGAAAGTGTAAACAAAAATGCTTTAGAAAAAACTTAGGTCTATGGTTTAGGGTTATAGAGTTTGTAGTAAATGATTTAATGTTAGGGTTGAAAAAGGTTTATGGTTTTTTGAGTAAATGACATTTCGGTAAAGTGTAAAGAAGAAAGATTTTTTTAAAAAAAAATGGTAAAATAGAGTTTAGGGTTTAGTATTTAAAGGTTAAGGGTTAAGGGTTGTATGGTATTGGGTTGAAAGGTTTATAGGATATATGATATTTGGGATTGAAAGTTTAGAAAAAAATGGTTTAAACTTTAAAGAAAAAAATGGAAAATAGGGTTTAGGGTTGAAGGGTTTATGGTTTTTAGTGTATGTGATATTTAGGATTGAGAGTGTAAAGTAAAAAATGGTTTAAAGAAAAAAAAAAAAAAAAACAAAACAAAACTTAGGTGTATAATTTAAGATTTAAGGTACATAGTTTAGGATTAAGGTTGAAGGGTTTATAGTTTTTAGAGTATATGACATTTAGAATTGAAAGTGTAAAGAAAAAAAAAATAGTTTTATAAAAAAAAATGAAAAAATTGGCTGTGAGTGTTGCATTGCGAGAATCACAGTTCCATGGATTTTTGGACTGTTCTTTGACCCCATAAGCTGTTGGGCTGAGCAACAGTTCGGTTAGGTCGGTTTTAGCCATTAACTTAACCGACTGAAATTAATCAATCATCACACTTTGTGTAACCAAAAATCGACCGAATTTTGACTTAAACTGAACCTTTGGTTTTTCGCAGTTCCACGGTTCTGTTGTTTCGGTTAAGCACTAACCGCTCACATGCTTGGGATTGGGCTCTAGGATTGCGGGGACTCTGTGTCTGTGGTGCTCAAATGTTCCTCCTTCTCGCGCTTGAACCGCACTCACAGGTTTCCAAAATAGAAAACTTGAGTTCTAATATTAATGGATTGCTATGTTTTTTATGATTATTTTGGTAAAACCTTTTTTTTTTCAGTAAAATGTTTTTTCATGTGTTTTTGATAAATGTTTTAAAATTTATAGTGTGTAAAAAATAGCGTATATTTTATTAATAAAATTAAAATGTTTATTTTTTATTAAGTAAAATAAATATTTTTTATTGTTCATTAATAAAACTTATCTAAATTGTTCTTTTTTTTTTGCTATGAATAGTTTATTTAATTTTTTGTATGATTAATATCTTGAATTTATGTCTTTTAAACCATAAAAAATTACACATTTTAATATTTTTAAAGTATATTTAACTTATTTTAAATATAAATAATGGTAAAAAGACATGTAGCATAGACATTATAAGAGAGTTCACATGGTTTCTTTTCCCTTATATTATGGCAACATGCAATGAGCCATTGGTCTTAGAAAAAGATAGATAGGTGGCAGAAAACATATTAAACCCATATAAAATTCAGCTAAGTGCCAAAGTACATGAGTTTCTCTCACACGACTTCGCGGCCTTATTTATTGCATAGAGGACAATGCATCTAATGCACAATATCAAAGAAATATAATGTTTATGTTCAGTCAGTTTTGGTTTCATTCGGTTGAAACAAATTGAAACTGATTCCGACCGAATCAAATTGATTGTTGCTAAAACTTTAATCGTAACCGACTGCACGAATTGTATTTAACCGACCGAAGTTTTTAAGTAGTGTTCGGTTCGATTGATTTTTGTTAGTTTTTTAATTTTAGCTCACCCCTAATAAGCTGAACCGCTAGTGAACTCTATCTTCAACTTCAAAAATAACAGCGTAAATAAACCCTGAGCTGAAATTAGTAAATTCATTTTTTAAAGAAATTAATCCATTTACAGTTTTTAAAAATAAATTTATTTATTTATAGCCCAAAAAATAAATTATATCATATTATAAGAACATATTTTATATAAGCACACAGCACAAGTGGTTTGAAAATCTCTCCCAAAAAAAAAAAAACTAAAAATAAAATAAAAAAGTTCGAAGGCCCTATGTTCTAATTCTCATTCTCTGTTTGGTATCAAAGAAAATTCTCATTCTCTCATATCCCTAACTAAAGGCAAAACTCTGTCACATAAAAAAAAGTCAAACTTTATCTATCTTTAAATTAGGGAAGAATATGTTACACTGTTGAAGTTACGGCCCAACTATTCAGGCTTATTGAGGAATTCTTTTGGCACACCCTCTTTCTCCAGTGCTTGGTGCTGGGCATTGGATATGCAGAACACAAAATAGTGAAATGTGTGAAGGGGAATTCTTTTGGCACACCCTATATGATACTTTAAATTCATTGTTTTCATTTATTGCTTTAGCCTTTTAGGGCATCTTATTAAGAATCTAATTGCATTCTCAATCCGGTTAGCATGTCACTATAGTTGAGAATCTTAGGGGGTTTGATGAGGTTGAATAATTGAACATTTCAACTATAAAATGTATTTATATATTGTTGTTTATTGGTCTAATACTTTAATTCAGTTGTTGAATAAATAAATTTATTAGATTAGTGGGTATCTTATTTAATTTAAATTAAATTGAATAAATAAAAAATAGTATAAAAATTATATAAGACTTTATGTAAGATAATCTTTCCCCTATATAATAGCAATAGGACCACAACTAGAAGCACAAAGAGATAAGGAACGTTTGGGAAGTAGATAGACTAGTTACCAGCTTGCAAATTTGGAAGAAACATGGCATATGATATGATATTGATAGAATAAAATATTCTGTATCATAGAATTATAATTGATTAAATATGTTATTTGTAACATTTTGTTAATATTATTTTATAATATTTTAATTAATTACTCAATCTATTCTAAATTAGTTGATGTTTTAGAAAGAAAATTTTTTTTCAATTAATTTGTTGTTCTCTCCATTTAAAAGAGATTTTTTTTAAACTTTATCTTTTATAATTAATTAATTATATAATTTTTATCAACAGCCCCAACTAATGATAGATTAATGAAATTAACTAATTATAAAATTTATAATAAAGATAATTTTATAAAATAACATTAATTATGTAATTATTTATTTTAATTTTTGTACTAAAACCTTAAAAAGATAAATAATTTAAAATAAAATAAACCCTATAAAATATATAAATATTTTAACTAATTACAACTTTATTAAAAAAAGTTTTACACCTCAAATAAAATAAGGGTATTAATTCCCTCCCCTCCGCCTCCCCCTCCATTAATTATTTTTTTCCTAAATTGCCCTTGCTTATGTGGCTTCATCTCCCTCCCCCCCTCGAAACCTCATGTTTTCTCCTCCTATAATCCTAGATCTCTTCTCTTCTCGTGTTTTGCCAAATTTCTCTATAGCTTCTTGAAGTTTCAACACAAATAGAAGGTTTGGGTGTACTTCTTCTCTTCCATTTATGTTTTATTTGGAAAATATGAAGTTTGTTGGTTGAATAGAGAAGGAAAAATGTTAGAAAATAGTGGAAATGCGGAAGTGCAAATGGCCATGGGAGTGGAAGTAAAGGGGAAAAATGGCTATGCACATCCGTTTCAAGAAGAAACCAGCTCTGCACAGCCGTTTCCTTCTTGGTTTTCCTTAAATGAGCATGGGAGAGCAAAAATACAATCAAACAATTGTACACAGCCATTTGAAGAGCAAACAAACATGAAGAGCCATTTACATCTTCAAACGGCTGTGTACAGCCGTTTAATTTTATTTTTGGCTCTCCAGAGCTGTTTTCTTCAAATTTTGGCTATGCATAGCCGTTTCATTAAATTTTTGGCTCTCTAGAGCCGTTGTCTTCTCTTGTTGCTTGAGTCATTTATGACACTACACTATTATTTTTGACTGCAAACCAGACAACTATGAAGGGTCTTTTTTTACAGTTGAATATCTATTTTTAAATAGAAATTGGTTTCGGTTGATTTTAATATTTGATTTGATATAATTGTAGAAGACAGATTGATTATACTTGAAAAATGCAAAAGGACTCATCAATTGTAAATACATCCCAGACGAGGAAGTGGATTTAACAGGTGATACAAATTTACTTGAGAAGGTATGCTAACACGAGGGAGCTGCACGGTCGAACATCATCAACCGGAAGCTCTCGAGCAGGAGCTCCCTACGATTCACCTGTTGTGTTCACTCAGATGCCGTCGGTCGACGACATTCAACCTGCTCATGCTCTTTTGCTGGTGCGGCATCTCTAAAAGCTGGGTTCTTCGTCCTAACCATTTTTTTTTTCCTGCAACAATGTTAACACAGCTAATTCAACATCAAATACATTCAAACAATTCAGATTATGTGTTAAACAGATCATTTAACATCAAATAAAATATAACTATTAACATCATCTGTTTAACATATCATTTGCCATCAAATATAAACACACAAACCCTACAACTCTCAATTTACTTTCAATGGCTTGATACTTACAAAACTAAAATAAGTTATTATTATCAACCTAATCAAAACCTTTTAATTTGGAACAAACTTTCATTAATGCTTTTATCTAGTTTTTGTTAATCCTCCCTCCCGCCCCGTGATGCCAAAATTGAACAAAAAGAAACCAAAAACTATCAAGCTAGCCATTTTAGTTAAATAAGATATTATTTGTCCTTGTTAGGTAGTAGAAATCAAGTACTTGTGCCATTGTCAAATTGCCCAACATGCATGCTCCCCTCTTTAACAAACCACTACACTATATTTTCTAAAATTTCCACAAAGATCAATGTGCTATCATAGGTATTCAATGTACCTAAAACCAATTTGGCTCTTCAAAGCCAATTCCCATATCAAACAGCTCTCCATGGCCCTTTCAACCTCTAACCTCGTTCTAACTTCTTCCACCATTTCTCACCTTTTTTCACTATTTTTTCCTCATCAAACTTAACAATGTGTAAAGTAAAACATCAAAACAATAGAAAATATACACATGTATACCTTAAATGTGAAGGAAATCCACTAAAAAGCTTGAAGAAAATGAAGAAGAAAAGGGAGAGATGAGTGTTGTTATTTGGGAGGGTTACGTCTGCGTGCGCAAAAAAATAAAGAAAAGAGAAGAGTAGAGTAATCTATTTAAAGCATGAGAGTAGTTTTGAAAGAAATAAAAAAAAAATAGAAGTGGGGGCCAACGTCTTTAAAGTGGGGAAGCGGGGGAGGAAATTTAATAACCCATAAGACATGGTCTGGGTGGTTGGTTGAAGGTTGGTAGAAAGGATGAAATCACGTATTGCAACTACTTTTGTCTCTTGTAATCAATTCCTGGGACCCTTCTTTCTCCATATTCTACACTTTTCTTCTTTTTTTTTAAGAAAAAAATGTTTATCCACATTGATACAAAGTTGGTGAAATTTCAAGACCACACAAAAAGAAGAAATTAATAGACAAATTATATCGAGTGTCATTTATATTTTTATTCAAAAAAAATAAATCTCAAAATTCTTAAATATTTTTAAACCACTCAATAAATCATATTTATAGCTGGCTATAAATTACTAATACTACGATTAATTTCATAATTTTTATTAATATGTGAACAACAATTCAAGCAAATTAAAAAAAGTGTAATTAACAGTATTATATGTAATTTTTCTTTTAACTTTTTATTATAGAAAATATGACTAAAAGGACAAATGGAGATTGATCCAATTTATAAGGAATAAAATTGTATCCTTTAGTTGAATCAAATTATTGGATAATTTTTTATAAAATTATAAAATTTTGATTAGTCAAATATGAGTTATAACATTTTGTAACATTATACTATAATATTTTCATCAAATATAATAACCACATAATTTAACACAGGCTTAGAAGATTAATTACTTAGGACAAATAATTTTATTCCATAATCTTGAAACGTGGCCCATTTAAACTTTTATTAAAAAATAATGGATAAGGCTAAAGAGATGGATGCGATGACGTGAGCAAATCGTTACAGAACGGCAAGCAAGTCTCACGTTACCCATACCTAACCAATTGGTACTTGGTGACCTTTTTCATGACGAAAAGGAAAAAAGAACTCCTCCATACCTAATCACATAACTAAAATTGTAATTATAATTGTTGCATTTTAATTTTAGCATATTTGTAGGAAAACGAGTTTTGTCAAAATTTTGTGATAAACGCCATGTGGTCCATAATTTATAAAGAATTCACAAATGTCTCTATAATGATTTTTTTCTTAATTATGTGGTCCATAATTTATAAGGAATTCACAAAAGTCTCTTTCATGATTTTTTTTTTCTCATTTTATCTTATTTTTATGTCAGTGTCACTATCAACTACTTTGTATACAGGATAAACATGCATTATGGAAGAGGAATTTCAATCAATGCAATATTCTAATTTTATAGTTTGATAATTCTATAAAATTTATGTGGGATAAAATTAAAATATTTAGGCTCAAAATTAGCTCATAAACTAGTGAAAGTCGGAAATTTTTAAGCTAATGTATTTTAAAGTAATTATAATTTAAGATTTTTAATTAATTCTAAACTCATGTATATTTATTTTAAAATTAAATATTTTATTAAAATTAATTAAATATTATAAATAGTGTTTAAATACCATACAAAAAAAAAAAGTGAGGAGAGTGAAAGAGTGTATTAAAATATCAAGGGTAAAACTGGAAGAAAAATACAAAAATTATAAGATTTAAGCTCATATGCTATTTCAAGTAACATCTAAAAAATATGTTATAAGCTAATAATGTAAATTTCTTTATCAAATACCTCTATTTTAGTCAAACAAATTTATAGTTGCATCAGGGAATTGGAAACCTATGAAAGCAGGGAGACATGGACCGCAAATTTCACATTTAATGTTTGCTGATGATCTCTTACTGTTTGCAGAAGCAAGAATGAACCAAATTGAATCTATAACACATTGCTTGAAGACTTTCTATGATGTGTTGGGCCAGAAAGTTAGCATAAATAAGACTAGAATTTTTTTTCTCTAGCAATGTGGGAAATGAGGTGAGGGAGAATATTACCAGGAGATGTGATTTTAAACCGACTAATAATCTCGGAAAGTACTTAGGAGTTCCATGATTTCATGGAAGGATTACGAGGAATACCTTCCACTTTTTAGTAGACAAGATTAGGGGCAAATTGGTAGGATAGAAGTCTCAATGTCTTAATGGCAAGGTTTTTGACCTTAATAAATTTTGTACTAGAAACCATCCCTATATACAACATGTTCACTACTATGATTCCAAAAGAAGTGCTCAACGAAATAAAGAGAATACAAAGGCGCTTCTTATGGAGGCATGGATTAGAAGAGGGGAAGATACATTATGTTAGTTGGAACACCATATGCCAACCTAAACAATGTGGGGGACTCGGCATAAGAGGCTTGCATCTAATGAATGTTGCTTGCTTCCTTAAAGCAGGATGGAGGATGAAAGAAAACACAAATGAGCTATGGAAGCAGGTAATTAGGGGAAAGTATGGAAGGAATGCCGACTAGAAATGAGACATAATAGTCAAATAACAACACTCTCACTTTTGGAGGTTGTTAGGCAAGCATTGAAATTTTTTAAGTGAGAACAAAAGGAGGGGTATCAGTAGCAATTAGGAAACATGTTTTTGGAAAGATTGATGGTTGGGACAACATGAGCCTTTGGAATTGAAGCATGATAGATAAATTTCTCTATATCAAATAATAAAAGGGACTCAATGGTGCTTAACCTCACAACTGACACTGGAGAATGGGACTGGCCCAAGCTTTGAGGATGTCTTCCTCCTTACATATGGGAACAACTTCGTACAATTCCCCCTCCAAACCATGCAACAGGGGCAAATCACGTCTACTGGATCCTTGGTAGTAATGGATGCTACTCAGTTAAGAGTGCATATGACACTCTAGTTGACTCCATTCTGAATCATAGGGAGACTATATGGAAGATGATATGGCAATGGAAGGGATCCTAGAGAATGAAATAATTCATCTGGCAATTGAAGCATGATAGCTTGTCAATTAGGGTAAATCTCAATAGGCGATGTGGAATCTTGGACATTTGTGTGAATTGCTCACATGAAAGGGATGCGACCATGCATGCTTTAAGGGACTGTCCCAAAGCTCAAGATGTTTGGAGGTTGATGTTTGAAAATTGTGTGTGATGGAATACAGTGTAAGTGTACACTATTAGTGTAGTCGGTAGAGTATCCCAAGATTGTCGTACCCAAAGGACTATGTAATTGATTACTAAAGTATTATAACAGTAGTATTACCCAAGCAATCGAATTGTGATGAAAGCAATGAAAAATGAAAATAAAGCAACAATTAAAGTAGGAACGAGAATAAGATGATAGAAACTCAGTAATTAAAAATTTTAGTGGTTTAGATTTTATTATAATCATATGTATAAATTCTCTTAATTTCATCAATGCATTCTAGTTTTATCAATTGCTAGCTAAGGTCTCTCTAATCTATTAAAAAAAACCCTCGTTATGTCAGATTAAACTAATTATAATTACCAATCCAATCATATCCCTGTGCAAATTGTAATAACTGAAATTGTCTTAAGTTATATGAATTCCTTTTAATGGCTACACAAGATCCTAAGCACATTCCTGCCCTAAGCTTCACTATGAATTCAATTCTTATGGTCTAGATTAACTAATTCTTTCCCAAGTTATAACAATTTACAAATTTCCTAACTAATTAGCCAGATCAATTAAAGATTAAAGCACAGAGAATCAAAACTCAATTAAATCAAACATAGAATTTCATTGAATCATTATTCAAATCCATACATAGATTAGGTTACATCATAGCCTCTAGAAAGAAGTTTAGCAACTCATAATAAAAGTCAAATACATCAGGTAGAAGAAGACATGAAGAAAACAAGAAGAAGAAGAAAAACTCTTTGAAGTCTCATGATCTCTTTCGCCTTCATGCTCTCCTTTCGCCTCTTTCAATTCCCAAGTTACTAAAAGATCTTTATTGCTAGTCCTAGTTACCTATTTATAGCTAAGATACAATTTCTCACTCAAACTAAGATTTCTACTAATCTATTTGTCCTAAAAGCCCACGAAATCGCGTGTTGGGAACTCTAGGGCACCACGATGCCAACTTGGCTTGCTCTGGTTGATTTCTCTTTTTTCTAGCGCCTTGGCCCCCACAGCACCAACTTACACCTGGATTTTATGGCACCACAGTGCCAGATGGTTTCTGATGCTTCTTAAACTCATTTTCTCTTGTACTTTGTGTTACTTGTTGTTCCTTGGGCCTTTGTATTCTTCAAATTTACTTGGAGCTAATTTCTTTGGTCCGAAATCCTTCCAAATCATCGCTTTTGCTTCCTATTCCCTTGCCTTGCTTCCTTTAGTGTTTGGTTTCTACAAAATCAGCAATTAAAGTCAAAAATACTCAATTCTTTCTCAAATAAGGAATTAAATATAAAAGATTAAAGAATGAAATGACTATATAAAATGCACTCATCAGAGGTTGTTGGTAAGAGAGAGTGAATGGAATGAATTCCTTTCCAAAGACTTAGATGATTGGATCAGTTTTAATCTTACAAAGGAGATGGGCAAAAGTGCGCATCTGTGGAGGAGAGTATGGGAAGTGGCTATTTGGTACCTTTGGAAGTGGAGGAATAGTGAGTTGTTTGAGCAAATCTATGTGAGACCGACTAATCTTGCTAGTATAGTGTTGAAATACATAGAGGACATTTCTAGGATGGTGGTCAAGCATGAGACTTCTTACCAAGAAAAAGATCTGGTTGTTTGGAAGAAGCCAGCCACAGCCTAGATCAGGGTGAACTCGGATGGGGCGGCAAAAGGAAATCCTGGAGTCGTCGGATTTGGTGTTATTCTTTAGGATGAGGCAAGAAAATGGATAGCAACGGTCATGAGGAATATGTGTCTTAATTTTGATGTTTTTTTTGGTAAAAATTATCAGTATCTAATACCGTATTAGGCAACGGCTAATCTAGTTTAAGTTAAGTAAGACCACAAATTTTAAAAAAATTTCCCAACTAAATTTTAACATAACTACATTCTAAGACTTGAACTCTAAATTTTTGATTAAACTAAGATAACCTTGTACCAATTGATTTACATATGTGGTAAATAATTTTAAAAAAATTATTACAAAAATCTCAAAAAAGTCATACAATGTATTCATTTATAAAATACATAAATAGAGCTTAGTAGGAGGTATCTTTGCTATCACCAACCATAAAATACATAAATAAGCTTAGTGGGAGGTATCTTAGCTATCACCAACCCAAAAAAAAATAAAATAAATAAATAAAAAAATAGGTAGTTTTAATTTGTGCAATTATAAAATCAGGGGACAAAAACTTATGGTTTTAAAAAAATGCACTTTTATGTCGTTGTATTGTTGTTGTATTTGATACCAATTTTCTATGTAATTTCATTAGAATAAATATTTCCTTTATTTTGATTTTGCTTTATCCTGGGTTAATTATATGTTCCTTTTGATGTCATTATAGGGTGGTAAAATGGCCTAGAATAGGGATAGTTATTGATACAATGGTTTTTTTTTTTTTTTTTTGCCAATAAGTAATAGAAAAAAAAAAAAAGGAATTTCAACTTTAAAGGGTGGGGACAAGTTTGAAGTTAGGGCATGAGAATATAGAACTTTAATTTTAAGTATCATACATTATATTAAAACTCACTTTTCTATTAGTACGATGGTTGACCGCTACAATCTTAAATGATTTCACCCAAGTTAATTAATATAAGGTAAGTGATTCGTGTTTTCAAAATCATCTTTTGTTTGTTACTAATTTGATCATAATATTATTTTGTAAGTAATTTAAAACTTTTAATTAAGTAAGAATAACTTATTATCAACTGTTTTATATGCTTTGGCGGTTGAGTGGAATACTTTTTAACTTCAAGTATATGTGCATCGAAATAAAATATTATTCAAAATAATTAGAAAAAGTAAATACCTTTTTTTGGGTGTATGAATAAAAATATTTTGATCTTGTTCTCTTATTCTTTATATCTGTGGTCTATAATTTCTGGGAGAATAAAAAATTATGCTACAACAAATACCTTCATAACTATACAACAAAGAAGTAAGAAAAGGAGAATACCTCTATAGTTGTCATCAATAAGTTAAATTAATGTAATTATAGAGGAAGAGGGAAGAACAAGAATATTATGCATGCATGCATACAAGCACATGAACATGATCAAAGATTCCCATATATTCTTAAATAAATTTAAACAAGTTCTTTAACTGCAAGCAACCCATAAAAGTATTTGTCACCGGTGATAAATAAATCAAGACACTGAAACCAAATCAAATTTATTTATTTATTTTTAATCTTGATCATCATCGGTATTTATAAAAAATAAATTTATTATTAGGTCTTTCAACTCACAATATAAATTTAAACCTGAATCAATATAGTTAAACGGGTCTAACTTTTTATTATTAGGATCTGATAAATTCATTTATTAATAGAAAGAAGAATCAATCTTAGCTAGCTAGCCACAGCAGTGGATGATGATATTGATATGCATACATGAATTGGCTGTATGTTTATAATTAATGGAAATTCTTTTTATCCCTTTTAAAAGGCTCTTCTCTGCTGGCTTGAGACTTGAATGCAAGAATCCTTCGAATAAATGCCTCTTTATGCACATGGATTCCCCCTTCTCTTTTGCTACCTTTTGACCCTTCAACAATAATAAGCACCATTAATTATATAATGCATTAAACATCACCAACCACTGACTAACCAACTGTTCCCTTTCTTCTTTTCTCTATTATTGATGACAGATTCGGTTACCTTCCAAACATGTCACATGATGCTCTTTCTATTATTTGCATCTTCTTCTCTCTCTTCTTAGTTTTTCTTTTTGGTCAGATATACAAGGTTTTGACATCATGGGGTCTATCATAGACTTTATTTTTTAAATGGGTCCAGGGTAAAATATATTTCCATGAATAGATCTATTTTTATTAAAAAATTAATTTTCTTAAAGTTTACATTAAAGTTTCATGGGATATGGAGAATTCACATTAGCCCTTAGAGTCTTTTTCTCTCAACCAAGATCTCACTAGCCCATTCTTATTCCTTTTGCCATTCTAATTGAATTATTTTCATTCCATTTATCAAATAAGTATATATCAGGAAAAGCATTCAAAATTTCTTCATAATAGAATACATTCAAATCCCTTGTGGCCAACATTAGACCTACGAGTAGATGAACTTTCACTCAATGTTTGGATTGAGAGAAAATTAGGGAGAAAAGAAAATAAGAGGAGGAATGGAATTTTCTTCATTTATATACCAAAAGAAAATGAGGGAGAGAAAACTCGAGAAAAAAAATACCCGTGAATTTTACACAAAAATTTTGTATTCAAATATAGAGATTTTGAAGAGAATATTTGCTCTATATTCTCTCAATTTTTTATTATAAAATTACTTTATAATAATAGTTGATATTATTGTTATTATAAAATACGTTATTTTCTTTCCTCTTTATTTTTTCCATTTATCCAAACACAAAGTTATGAAATATTTTCTTTCAACTTTTCTCTTCTATTTTTTTTTTTTTCTCATTTTTCTCAACCCATCCAAACAAAGAACCAATATATCATGTCCCGTTTCTATTAATGGTTGTTAGAGATCTGGTTAGGGACCATTTATAAAGTGGACCCTTTGATAAGACTCTTTGGTCCCTACACGTGGGTTATCATTTGGGTATTATAATTAATAATTAATTACTATAATGTTATCAAAAAATAATATTTAACTGCAATAATCACCATTCAAATAATGGATACTGAGATTCAGACCATGAAGCTTGTTATTGTACAAAAGTAACCATAGAATAGGCTTTGGGTTACCTGCATTCAAAGAATTTCAACTACTTTTCTGAGCTTGATTAATTTTTTATTTAAAAAATCCTTTATTTTAAAAGATACCTTGGACATGTGGTTTGGTACTCCTTTTGAGAATGGGACCATAAAATATATTGAAACCACATGTATAAATTTAGTATAAATAAAAAATTATTTATCTTATACTTTATCGTTAATTTTAAAAATTATTTTTATTTTTTAAATTAAATAAATATTTTTTATATTTTAAGTAAAAAATAAAAGTAAAATTTTTGTATAAATAAAAAATATTTTAATAAAATTTACTTTTATTTTTAGTTTAAAATATAAAAATTTATTTTGTTTAATTTAAAATATTATGATACTTCATGATTAATTTTAATATAAGAGAATACAAATAATTTTTTTTAGAATATATATGTAATAAAATTTGAGATTTTGTACAATTCCAACTAATATAAATGTTCGTAATCAAAGACTCAATAGGTGGATTTATGAGGCCAACAGAGCCACAGGTGGTTAAGTTTTCAATTTTTTCTAGTATTATGTAAGTTTTATATATTTAACTCCTAAAATTTATTTTTTTCAAAATTTTTGTTCTGGCATTATTTAAATTTAATATCTCAATGAGAATTTTAAGGAATATTTTCTTTGACTTTTTATTAGTAGTAAGTTTTATTTTTATATTAAAATTTTAAAAAATAAAATATTAACAAATAAAATTAGCATGTCAGCTAAGAAACATTGAAAGGAAGATAATATAACTAATAAAAAAATAACGTAAAAGCCTTTAGTTTTTAGTTGAATCAATTCAACTAGCTGATTTTATATGATCTTTTTTTTTTTTTTATATATTTATATGTTTTTTAACCTTGGACCCTCATTTTTAAGTCTTGGCTTCGCCTCTCATGGCTAAGGAGAAAACCTAAATTAAAATGTCAGAATACAAAGATGTTCCATTGTTTTTTTTTTTAGTCATAATTTTAGGTTTGAATATATATGGAACGCTCTCTCTTCTAAAACTTTTTTATTTTTTCATTTTTAGAGTTTTTGTTCAAAAAATATCACAGTTTTAGAAAAATCAGGACTCGTGTTAAATTTATTTTTCAAATATATATTCTTATTTAATTAAATGTGGCTTACTCTTTCTCTCTTTTAACTATATTATATTTTAAATGAAATAGAGTAAATTAAACAAAAATATTATAATCGATGTAGTATATATACTAATTAATGATTTATTAATGTATACACAAAAACCTTAAATTACAAGAGTTTTGGAACAGAGAGAGTAATTAAAAATTGTTTGATAATATTGCTTTTGCATTTTTCTATAATGAAATTTGGAAAAGCGTAGAGAGGTAATTTTTTTTTTTTTTGTCTTAACTAGTAATATTTGTAGGATCATAAACTTTTTATTAAATTTTATAATTTACAATTAACTTAATTCAAATTAAATAAGATTATAAGAATAATAAAATTTTTTTATTAAATTTTAACACAATTATATACTCAAAACTTAAATTTAAAATCTCTAATTAAACTAAAATAATCTCGTGACATTTCATCTACTTTATTAGTAGGCATAGTGTGGTAATAGCTAATAATTTCCTTTGAAATGACCATTCAATTGAATATATTATTTATTTTAAAAGTATAATCTCTCATTTTCATATGTTTTTATGAGAGCCATGCATAGGGAGAAAAGTTAGATCAAATTTATACCACTAAGTAAAAGAAAAGTTGGATAAATTCAAAAAGAGTGCTAAAATGGCATTTTTTTTTTAAAAAAAAGAAAAAAACAAAGAAAGAATTAGTCAGTTTATACACAAATTTATGTTATTCTAAAAATAATTAGTCAATTTATACAACACAAAATCAACCTCAATTGTGTGGGGACGCATTAAATATTTTACAATACGTTTTGAATATATTGATAATAAATAATTTTGTACATAAATAACTCAAATAAAGAGTAATGGGATAATAAGAAAAAAATATACAAAAACGAGCTAAAAAAAAAGATGAGGTTGAAGGCCCTGTGAAGGTCATAAGAGATAATAATATATTAATAACTAGTTTTCAAGTCACCGTATTTTAATAAATATTTTATTTTATATTTTTTTAATATTTTAGCCTCCAATATGTACTTTATTTTGTCTTACATCTCTCCATTTTCAAACCGTACATACACCTTTTTATGTACTTTAAAAAAAGGATTTAACAGTTAAATTTAAGAAATTCACTAAGTAGGCCATGGCCATAAAATTAAGTGGAATTTTAAAACTTTTGTCACATTTTAAATCCTGTTTTTTTTTTTATTTGTAAAATATAAACTTGATTCTTCAATTCAATAAATTTAAGTAGAGTTAATTAAAAAATTTAAAAAATATTTTTTATATATAAAAATTTAAATTTGAGTATGATTTATTATTATTATAACTAACAAAACTTATTTATTATTAAAACAATTTTTTTGCTAGTGTTATATTATAAATTTTATTTTATTTTTGTAACATGCTGAAAAATATAATGAAAAAATTTATTTGATAAATATACGATTAAACTAGATATTTTTCCTACATAATACTCGAACTCTAAATTGGTGGAATCCGCTCTTCAAGGGATTTGGTTAACCTAAAATCTTACCGACTTACACGTTGTTATGAAATATACAGAATTTAGGGTGATAAAATGAATCATCACTAACAATGTGACAAATATTAATATTATTATAAAATAGATACAATTATACACTAAGATAAATTATAAATTGAAAAATTCAAGGAAAATCATATGTCTTACCTAAACTGAGAATCGATATCTCTAATTAATAAAGGCTCAAATTATATCTCACAATAACACCAATTTGGATTTTACCGTTGGTGTGATAACCTTATTTGTATGTTATAATTAATTTTATAAATACTTTATAAATTTTGAGATTGGATGATTTTTCAATTTTTAACTATTCTAAACTATTTAAAGGAACAAAAACAGAATCAATTAAATTTGATTTTTTATTGAACTATTAATAAGTAATAAATAAATAATTACGATTTATTTTTATAAAATATTATTATATGAACTTGGGTTCTTTGACTTCACCGACGAATGGCGGTGATGTTTATTTAGAATTTCCTTTCTGTCTTTTCTTCTATTGTGGTCCGGTGCCTATCCTCAAACTAATAATTGTTCAATTCTCTCTCATTGGCTCATTTTCCCACCATTATCTCTTATGCCCTTATTGGGTAATCAAATTTTCAGGTCAATATTCTAAACGGATAAGTCGGTTATATATGAATATATTATCCATTCCTGTTCTAATTTTGAAGGAAAAATTAGTCTCGTGTTAAAAGCATTAGAGCATTTTAAGTATAAATAAAAAATAATTTCATTATCAATAAAATTTAATATAATTAGTAAATAATTGAGTTTTATATACTCAACCTAAATAGAAAATTTTATTTTTAATTTGTATAAAGTGTAATAAATAATATGTTATTGTAAGATTTATAAAAAAATTATTAAAAATAATTTATGTAATTTTTATAATATCATAATTAAAGATATTCTAATAAATGTACATAATAAATAATATTCTAAAAATGATATAAAATTACTTATTTGTCATTATTATAATACTTAGTAACATAAATTTTGAATAAAATTTGGTGAGTTTTTTTTTTTTACCTGATCATGAGCTTATTTTTAATATAAAAAATGTGATAGATTCATTTAAATTATCAATATTTAATTCTTGAAATTATTATTATTATTATTTTAGTAAAATCTTTCTACGATTTATCAGGCGTCATAAATAGGCATTCTAAAAAAAGAAAAGAGAGAAACTGACAGAAAAACATGTTTTGACCCTTGAGATAAAAAAAAAAAGAAATTCTATCAATTCAGCTCACAATTTCATCTT
Source organism: Bauhinia variegata (assembly GCA_022379115.2). NCBI lineage: Eukaryota > Viridiplantae > Streptophyta > Magnoliopsida > Fabales > Fabaceae > Bauhinia > Bauhinia variegata. The sequence goes on along the minus strand of CM039434.1, from coordinate 16,557,622 downwards.
CTTCTTTTTTTATTCTTTTCCTCTCCCACTAAACGAGAAACTTACTTCTTTTTTTTCCTCTCCAATTAATTGCGAGATAATTAAAAATTAGAAAGAATAAAACTTCAAGAGTCAACTAATTGGACAACTTAAGAAGGTTTAGTGACAAACAAAGCAAAATCTAACGGCTATGAAACAGAAACCTTGGATACAAAACTGAAAATCATTAAAAGAATAAACGTTACAAATTTGCACTGAAATTTTAGTTAAGGCTTAGTTTCAAGTATTAAAAAGATAATATATTAATTTTTATCTTAAATTTTTAGAGAATATATTTATGCCTAACTCAAAAACTATGAAATGTAAATAAGCTTTATTAAGTATCATTTACAAAAATTAATAAAAAATGATAAAAATAAATTTATTAATAATAAATAATTTAAAAAAATTTCTCTAATTTTTATTCCATTATATTTCAATCTAGATTAATTTTCATAAGTGATATTAATTTATGCACAATATAATATTATATTAAAATACCAAATAATTTTCAAACCAAAAAACACCACGAGAACTTAAAATCATACAAAACTCTTTTTATCTTCGTAGTGAACTAAAATTAAATATTACAAATACACAATCATATAAAACAAAAAAAATATTGTGCCAACAAATTGAATTATTTTTTGATCTGAACAAATTGAAAATTTGAAATAGTCTTTCTTAAAAAATTATTAATTAATATGTTGTCAGGAACAATTATTAGTTTCCTTCTCAACAATAAAAGCAACAAAAATTGAGGTCCTTTTTTTTCCTTTTAATTTGATTTTCTTATATATTAAGTAAATTAATCTATGAACAGATATCTTCACTTCAGCCCAAAAAAATTGGCAGTGATTTCTTAGATATACAATACAAAATCTAAGACTATTTTCTATTTTTCTTTTTTGAGATAAATTCTAAAGAATTCAAAGTTGGGTACTATCTCTTAAACTGGCAGTTTCTGCACAGTTCGCCGGTCTGGTAACCCAACGGGCAACACAAGCACACCGCCGCCGGCTGAGCGGCCGTAACCGACTGCACCGCGCCGTCAAGCTTGAAAGGAACTCGAGTGAGTTTCGACTGGGCCGAGTTCCCTCGAGTTGACTCGGTGTGATGTGGGAAAAGACCGATTGAGAGCTCAAGATTGAGCTCGCCACCGTACAAATCTTGCTGCAATGGCGACCCTTCCTCAGTGGTTGTGCCACTGCTGGCATAGTTCAGATCTTCAATGGTCTCTTTCTTGGGTTTCTTCACTTCAGTGCCAAAATTAATACAATTGAAATTATCTTCGCTCTGTTTTGCGAGATTGATTTCCCCAATTGGAAAAGAATAACTCTTGAAATCCAACTGAGAGGGGTTGGTAGCGGCAACGGCGGTAGCCGGGGCAGCGGAAGGGGCTGCGGCGGCGGCTTCATTAAGAGAACGGTGAGTTTGTGGGTCAATTCCACGACTTATGAGCTTGCGCTTGATGTGAGTATTCCAGTAATTCTTAATCTCGTTATCGGTTCTGCCAGGTAATCGACCCGCAATCAGGGACCATCTGGTTTCAACCAAAAACAGAAAAATCAATTAATTACTCTGGCTTTCATTTTCTCGGCATCCAAACAGTGTGGCTAGAAGGAAAATAAACCATAAAAGAGTAAGGCTTACTTGTTTCCAAGTAAACTATGGAGTTTGATGATTAATTCATCTTCCTCCTCAGTGAAATTCCCACGTTTGAGGTCAGGACGGAGGTAGTTTATCCACCTCAATCTGCAACTCTTACCGCATCTAAGCAATCCTACAAGAAAAATCGAAAATTTTCAAATACCCAGAAAAGAAAATCAATCCAAACAGAACCCAAACCAATACAGAACCAGAAAAATGGAAACTTTGAATAGATTGGATAGGATACCCACCAGCAGCTTTAGGGAGAGAACGCCAGCAACCTTCGCCATGGACGCGTATGTAATCAATAAGGCGTTGGTCTTCTTCTTTGGTCCAAGCACCTTTGTTGGTGTGAGCTTTCTCGCAACAAGGGGAACGTCCCATCGCCAAAACTCACAGGAAGATGAGAATGAAGAAGCTAACAAATTGAACAACTTAATAGCGAATGGATAAATACAAATATGTTTATCCTTTTCCTTTTTTCTTTCTCTTTGTGCCCTTTATAGACAAAAAGCAAAGGGATGTGATTTCGAAAAGAGAGGAGAGACTGAGAATGTGAAAGAGAGAGAGGGATTTTATATGGGTGAAAGAGAGAAGAAATGGAGTGAGAGATCCTTTGTGGAAAGGGCAAGTGTGAGGTGTTGGAGATGAGGGGATTTGACCAAGTTGGTGAGAAAGACAGGTGGTTAGTGGTTACAGATTGATTTGGTAGGTGGCTCTACTTTTACGTCACCATGGGTTCCATTTATATCTCTTTGTGGGCCTATCTTTATCACCACTTTCCTTCCTTTGAACACTTTTTTCCACTCCCACATGGTATCTCTTGTGGCAAATTACCACTTCTAGTTATTAGTTATAGTTAGGAAAAAATTATTTACACACCTAAACGGTACACTCAGCTTTTTATGTTATAGTGAATGGGTAAAATTATAAAAAAAAAATGTAAAAAGTGAAATTATATACTTATGGTATATCTCTTATAATTATGTTTTTTGAAAAGGATTTATGTATGGTATTGCAAACCATCTCATCTAAAGGGCATGAGAATATTTGATTACAAACTTAAAATAATAATATTTGTCGAATCAGGTTGACATAATGGATATGTATAGCTTGACCGTTGGATCTTACAAAATTCATTTTTAGAAAAACATGTGAATTAGTTAAGATCTAGGCTAAATTTAGAGTTAGCAAAAATTTCAAAATCAACCAAACTCAACCAACATGAGTATTTTTGAGTCCGTTAAAGTCAAGTTAAATGGTTAGAAACAATTTAAAAATATTTAAAAGTTAATCAGCAATGATTGATAATGGATTAAAACTTTTGACCCGTCAATACCTATTGATACTCGACTTGATTCAATTTCACTTTTCATATTCTTCCTAAACTCTTCAACTCACCCAACCTTACCCGTTTCGAAGCATTTTCTATTTGCTCTAAATCTACCCATTTTTACCTGCCACCTATTTTCATTTGACCAATCGAGTTTGACATTTTAATTAGTTAGTTTCAATTAAAAAAAAAAAAGATCATTCGAATAAAGTCCATTGGGTTGCTTACAATGCAAACTTTATTTAACTTAACTCATGCTCACTCCTAACTAAATTAATGGGCTCATACAATATTGGGGCTAAATTAATGGGCTTATACAATATTGGGACAAGCCTTCGTAATGCTTAGGGTTGATTTTGGGGCTAACAAAATCCAAACAAAAATACCTAAACTGTTTAAATTAAACCAAATTATAAGGAATTCAAATTAATTTATATAAGTTTGGTTTGATTTGGATTGTAAATTTGGTAAACTGTATGATGAGATTTAGTTTATAGTTTGAGCATTTCAAAAATCGATTAATTCAAATTAAATCATACTATATGCATATATAACTACAAGTTATACAAAAAGGCGCAAACTATTATAAAATGATATTGCCCACACACTAAAACAATATATTATACACGCGCTAACACTATGAATCAATAGGATCCCTAACACCCCAAAACAAATGCTCATTTTTTGATCTCTTGGGAAGAGAAATAAGCCTCCAGGTTCAAAATTTTAGTACGTGATCTCCTTTGTTTAGATATATGAAATATATTGTTTGAACTATAGGCATTGTGACTTTGTATTAAATTTGGTGCTTAATTTTATTAAACATGTTATTGTTAATTTTATTAGATTATCAAAATGCTCAAACCAACAAACCAAACTATAATTGAGTTGTTTGGTTTCGTTTTCACTTTGAAATTTCAACAATTAAAACCAAATTACACTCTAAAACATAGAAGTGATTTGATTTATATTTTTTTTTCAAATTTATATTGAATCACACCGCATTTAGCCCTAAATGGCTTACCTGTATGGGGTGAAAATTATTTGTCTCACATATTATCTCGAACCCTCATTTAGGCCTATAATTAGTCAACATATAATAAAATAATGTTACAAATTATCTCAATTAAATATTTTGGCCAATAACAATTCTTTGTTTCTATTGATTTGAGACACTTCAATAACCTCACAATTAGTAGCTGAATTAAAATGCCAAGTGCAGAGGTTAGGCTATTAAAATAAAAAGATAAACAAAATTTAACAACCTTCAGTCAAGACTTTCGTGGCTTTGTTATTCATTATGGCATTCCAGATGATCTTATTTGCCAACAAGGAACCCAGTGTTGTCTGTATATATAATAAAACAATGAATAAGAAAAAATTAAATTAACATGCTTCACATTCCTGTCAACTAATAGCAGAATATGTAGGCTCTGATTTTGTAGGAATTCACACTAATTAGAAATAAATTAACACTTACCAAACATTGGGGATCGTTGCTGTTCGCGGGTGATTTAGATTAGGTCGGGTTAACTGAACTTTAGGGTCAGGCTGGCTCCTTGGTTGGTGCAAGTCTCGAATGATCCTATAAACAAGAAGAGTGATTAGGTGCAACACTTTTAACGCTCAAATTAGTATTTAGATTCAGATAAAGTTTCTGAGATGTGAGTATTAAATACTTATTAATATCATTGTAGTTTATTCATACTGTTTGTATACAAGATTTTTTCTGTAATTTGATCTTATTAATATCATAAAGTTAGCCATGCATTGTGCTTAGGTCATACTAGCTATGTCCACGGCGGCTCATCCATTAGTCAAATGAAAAACTTTAGACCCAAAAAAATCTCCTAAAAATTAGGGTTCATAATATCTTTATCTTATTTTGTGATAATTACTTATATAAATTTTGGTTTAACTTTCATTATTTTAGTAGATATTAATTATCCTTCCTAATTCTAAAAAAATATCTTTCCTAAACAAGTTTCTTTATCAGATTCTTCTTCTATTCAAACATTCATTTTCCTCCTTCTCTCTAAGGTATAACATTCCTTTTCTCTCTCTGCTTTAACATTTTTTCTTTTTTCTGAATATCACTCTAAAAGTCTATTGAAAATCTTCTTGTTCATTGCCATTTTGTAGCTGTTCTTCCTTTTTTGTTGATAAAGGTAGTATTAGAAAATTTTCACCTCATTGACAATCAACTACCTTAAATTAGGTTCTATCATTTTAATTTTTCCTATTTTCCATTAGTTTCTTATCTTTGCTACTCCTTCTCTTTATAATACATGTTACTACATTGGTTTTGCTTTCTTTTCTATTTATTTTCAAAATTTAGAAGTTTTGAAAGGAATTATACAAGTAGAAAATAATATCTTAATTGACACAATCATTTTTAAATATATATAATATTTTTAGAATTATGCTGACAATTCCGGTAATTGTTGTTTCAACATAAAGAAGGTTTTCAAAATTAAAATTAATAAAATCTTACCTACAATCAACATTATTCCGACAAATATTAAATGAGTTGTGGTTATGTTATCAATAGAAAAACCAAAAAAAAAAAAAAAACGTTAGAAGGAATTGACTACAAGATGTAATTAATAATTTTACATCACTTAAAGCTAGAAGAATAAACTTTAAATAGAAAATAATATAACAGTTAAACAAAACTGCAAAACCTGTCATTTATAATTTCGTTTTAGGTCATTATATATGTTCAGCCACCCCTGAGCTAAGTAAACACTAATACCAATATACATTCATTAACTTAAGTACATTGTGTAGATATTGCATTTTCTCCATATATTTTAGAATTAAAGTGAAATGGAAAAAAATTCAATTAACCATTTTTTTAAAAAAGGGAAATTTTGAAAAATAATAAATTAGAAAAATAAAAGGTATTAAAGGTAATAAAAATAATGAATATAATTTGAGGGAAAAAAAGGAATAAATGTTGCTATTCTCCCTCTCCTCCTTTTTACCCTTTAGTATTGTGAGAGACTGTTGAAATATGTAAGTTGCTTCATATACACATAGTTATTGCTATAAGTCCATATTGGGCATAGTATATGCATTCTTCATAAATCAAACTACAATCGAATGCCAAACCTTGTAAGATAAAAACCAGAACTAAAAATAATTTTAGCTAATAGGTTACTGAAAAAAAAAAAGCTTAAAATACAAGGGGAAACATCTCAAATGGGCATACAGGAGATTTAAAATACATAAAATGCAAACAAAAAGAATAGCCAACTTGGGAAATCTGCCAGCAACAAGGAGAATGAACAATACCTGATAACGTATTCCTTGAGAGGGCATTACCTTCACATTGAAACTCTAGGGTCTCCCCTAAAAATTATTTATGTTTCTATTTAGCTATTTTCAATTAGTCTCTGTCAGACTAGCTGATGGAGAATTAAGTGATGGATTGAATAAGAGGTTAGAGACCGGGTCAAATTATGATAGAGGCCTAAGGCCACTTAGGGATGGGGGAATTGGTTATGCCACATATGCAAGGCTGTTGAAGGGAGTTACTTATTTTATGGTGTAGGTCACATAGTGGAAGGTGTATCTAAAGTGTGAATTGTTAGTGAGGAGCATTGCTTCTATTAGGCCTTTGGCTTGGGGAATTCTGGCATTCTGGGTACCTGCATAGGTTCAAACTCAATAATTCTAGTAATTGCATTCTCTCTGTTTCATTACTCATCTGCATTCTTTGTTATCTGTTTGTATTCCATCACTAGCGGACTGGAAGGCCATCTTGAGATTACATTCTCTGCATAGGTCTCTTTTTAACTTTGTTTCCCTCTTAATGAAGTCTTCTATTACAAAGCAAATAAGGTCGACATGGAAGTTTTTCTAGCAGATGTATGGTATGCTGATTTACTAGGTTAGGAAATGGAAGTTATAATTGTTCTGCACTCATTATCTCATTACATAACTGTTATTTTCACAACCAGCTGTGCTACATATTAACAGTTAAATGAGAATGTTAGAGAATGATTGATGTGTAGAAAATATAACTATTGAAATCACAGTACAAGCATACAATATCAGTGCAGTTAGTAAAATATTTCAAGGTTGTTGTGTTCACAAGGACTGGCTACTAATTGTCAAAATACTTGAATATAAAATATTATTTACAAGATCGAAAACAATAACTAAAATTAAGAGAAATCTAAAGAAAGAATAAAAAAACATAAATAAAAGAAAATAATAATATATAAAAGCTCTAAAGTTTATGATTTCTGTAGACACTCTAAGGATAATATTTAGATTTAGTTGTTATTTTTTCTTTCCAGTTTTATTAGGACTCTTAGACTTATACTACTATTAGGACTCTTAGACTTATAGACTTTTACTTCTAGTAGGACTATTAGACTTATATATTGGGTGTAAGTTTCTTTGATTGAATAAGAATAATTTTTCAGTTATTCTACATGGTATCAGAGACCTACTCTGAGCCCTAATCCTCTTCTTCTGTCCGTAGTCCTCTTCCTGGACTACTCTTCACCATGCCTAAACACGGCCTGGCTTCACACTCACACTCATCCTCCTCGGGAGTCATATCCACACCCGAGGCTCATCACTTTGCTCCTTCTATTCCCGATACATCTCACCTTGTCACAAACCACAAACTCCATGGCCATAATTTCCTTCTTCAATGGTCACAATCAGTCTTCATGTACATCTGCGGCAGGGGGAAGGATGGACATCTCACAGGCGAAACCATTGCTCCTGAAATAACAGACCCCAAATACCGATCCTGGAAAACAGATGATCACTTGGTTATGTCATGGCTGATCAATTCCATGACCACAGAAGTTGGAGAGAATTTTCTGCTTCATCATACAGCCAAGGACATCTGGGAAGCTGCTCGAGAAACATATTCCAGCACAGAGAACACCTCAGAGCTCCTTGAAATTGAAACTAGGTTATATGACCTAAAACAAGGAGATCTGAGTGTTACTCAATACTTCAATGCTCTCACACGTTGTTGGCTGCAATTAGATCTATATGAAATTCACCCATGGAAGTGTGCAGAGGACTCCAAACTCCATAAACAAATTGTTGAGCAGAAGCGGACCATCCGATTCCTCCTTGGCCTCAACAAAGATCTAGATGAGGTCAGGGGGAGGATCATGGGAATTAAACCTTTACCTACCACCCGGGAAGCATTTGCAGAGGTCCGGAGAGAGGAGAGCAGAAAGAAACTAATGATGACAGACACTGCCATCAATCATACAGTTGAAGATTCAGCCTTATACACTCAGAATAACAAAGCTGGGAAAGGACGCCCATGGTGTGACCATTGTAAAAAGCCTGGGCATGTAAAGACAACTTGCTGGAAGTTACATGGTAAGCCTGCAGATTGGAAACCAGCTAGAAATCGTGCAAATGCTGCTGTCAAAACATACACCAGTATAGAGGAAAGCCCATTCACCAAAGAACAGATTGACGCACTGCAGAAAATGCTTGGAAAAATCACCAATCCTGGACAAACTACTGCAGAACAACCCACCAGCCTTTTTGCCCATCAAGGTACTCAAACCCATGCTCTTTTTGTCCACACTAATCAATCACAACCATGGATAATTGACTCAGGGGCCTCAAACCATATGACTGGAAACTGCAGCTATCTCACAAATTTCCAGCCTTACTCTAGTCACTCTGGTGTCAAAATTGCTGATGGATCCGTTTCCCCAGTGGCAGGAATTGGATCAGTCCAGTTAACAAAGGATTTTCACCTATCTCATGTTCTTTATGTTCCTAAATTAAACTGCAATTTACTTTCCATTAGTCAACTCACCCGAGACCTCAATTGTGTTATTAAATTCCATTCAAATCTTTGTGTTTTTCAGGCAGTGGATTCGAGGAAGGTGATTGGCAGTGCTGAAATTCATGAAGGCCTATACTTGCTCAAGGAAGTGAATCTCCCAAGTATACAAACTCACCAATCTATGTTAATTTCCAATTCTGCTTTAAATTCAAATTCTGTTTCAGTTCAGAGTCAAGTCCTATTATGACATTTTCGCCTTGGTCATCCAAATTTTGCTTATGTTGAGAAATTGTTTCCTCATTTGTTCATCAATAAAAAATCTAATTCTTACCAGTGTGAGATTTGTCAATTAGCAAAACACACTAGGCATGTCTATTCAAGCCTACAATACAAGCCTTCACAACCTTTTTCTGTAATTCATAGTGACATTTGGGGACCCTCACGTGTAAAAAACATAAATGGAGCACGATGGTTTGTGACATTCATAGATGACCATACACGAACCACCTGGACCTTCCTTATGAAAGAAAAATCTGAAACAGCCACTATTTTTCAATCCTTTCATACCATGATCTCTACTCAGTTCCAAAGCCCTATTCGGGTTCTAAAAACTGACAATGCTAAGGACTACTTCAATTCCACCCTTGGCTCATATTTATCAAAAAATGGTATCATTCATATAAGTTCTTGTGTCGACACTCCACATCAAAATGGAGTGGCTGAAAGGAAAAATAGACATTTACTTGAGGTAGCCCGTGCCATCATGTTTACAAATCATGTTCCTAAAATTTTTTGGGGGGAAGCCATACTTACAGCCACTTATCTCATAAATAGGATGCCTAGTCGTACTCTTAAATTTCAAACTCCTCGACATGTCCTCACCACTGCATACCCACACATTCACTCTTTTACTTCAGACCTACCTCTCAAAATTTTTGGCTGCTCCTCCTATGTTCATATCCATCAAAATCACCGTAGCAAACTTGATCCCAAATCGCTCAAATGCATTTTCATTGGTTATTCATCTCATAAAAAGGGCTATAAGTGTTATTCTCCTCTCACTAGAAAAATTTATAACTCCATGGATGTCACCTTCTTTGAGAATCAGCCTTACTTTCCCAAATCTGACATTCAGGGGGAGAATCCTAGGGAATATCAGATTTGGGATCTCCTTCAAGACACTCAAACCAGTCTCACTCCACACCAGTCAATCCCATTTTCCACACCTGAACTAGAACACCCTACTATTGAAACAGCCCCAGTTTCAACACCTGAAACAGAACACATACCAGAAACAGAACTCCGTGTCTATAGAAGAAGAAAACCAACCGAGCAAGTAGAGGAAACTGAGAAAAATCAGCACTTCCAATCACAAGAATCAAATCCTACTGCATCCGATGATCATACTGGTATGGATTTCTCCTCTTATGACACTGTGATTCCAATAATTGATGATTTAAATTTACCTATTGCCCAGAGGAAAGGTGTTCGTGGGTGTACAGAACATCCCATTGAGAAATATGTAGCATATGGGAAATTATCACATCCCTACAAGTCCTTTGTCACTAACTTGGATAGTGTGAAGATACCTAACTCTATTCAAGAGGCCCTTATGAGTCCAGCATGGAAAAAGGCAGTTGAAGAAGAGATTCGGGCTTTGGAAAATAACAACACATGGACTCTTACTAAATTACCTCCAGGTAAGAATCCAGTGGGATGTAAATGGATATTCACTGTCAAATACAAAGCTGATGGGAGTATAGAAAGATACAAGGCCAGACTTGTAGCAAGGGGGTTCACTCAATCGTATGGAATTGACTACCAAGAGACCTTTGCACCCGTGGCCAAACTCAACACTGTTAGGGTGCTGCTTTCCCTTGCAGTAAATCAAGATTGGCCATTATACCAACTTGATGTCAAAAATGCCTTCTTAAATGGAGATCTTGAAGAGGAAGTCTACATGACCATACCGCCTGGACTAGAAAACAAGGCAAACCACAAATCAGTTTGCAAATTGAAGAAATCATTGTATGGTTTGAAGCAGTCCCCCCGTGCATGGTTTGGCAGGTTTTCTAAAACTGTTAAGGATAATGGATATAAGCAGTGCCAGGCTGATCATACACTATTTGTTAAAAGTGTATCTGAAGGTAAGATGGCTGCTCTCATAGTCTATGTAGATGACATAATTTTAACAGGAAATGATTCAGAGGAGATTTCCAACTTGAAAAAATTACTAGCAGCAGAATTTGAGATCAAGGATCTCGGGACACTAAGGTATTTCCTAGGCATGGAGGTGGCTCGGTCAAAGGAAGGGATTGTTATATCCCAACGAAAATACATTCTAGACTTATTGAGTGAAACAGGTTTACTTGGATGTAAACCTGCCAACACACCAATGGATTCTACCAAGAAATTAAACAGCAATCTAGACAGCAGTCCGGTTGACAAAGGAAGGTATCAAAGACTAGTTGGAAAACTCATTTATCTATCACATACCAGACCTGATATTGCCTACTCAGTTAGTGCAGTAAGTCAACACATGAACAACCCAACGGAGGACCATTTGGAAGCAGTGAACCGAATCCTGAGGTACTTGAAGATGACTCCTGGACATGGTCTGTTATTTAGGAAATGCGAAAAACGGGAAGTAGAAATATACACTGATGCTAGTTGGGCAGAAGGAACAGATAGAAGATCAACTTCTGGCTACTGCTCCTATGTTTGGGGCAATCTTGTTACTTGGAGAAGCAAAAAGCAGGCTGTGGTCTCACGGAGTAGTGCAGAATCAGAATACCGGGCACTTGCACTTGGAATATGTGAAGGGATGTGGCTGCAAAGGTTATTAAAGGAACTTAATGTTGAAGTACAAGACCCAGTCAAGATGTTTAGTGACAGTCAAGCAGCTATCAGCATAGCCAAAAATCCTGTTCACCATGATAGAACAAAACACATTGAGATTGATCGACACTTTATCTCAGAGAAAGTCAACACTGGAATTATTCAGCTTAGCTATATTCCAACCAAACAACAGATTGCTGATGTCCTCACTAAGGCCCTTCCAAGGGACAGCTTTGACAAATTGAACTCCAAGCTTGGCTTGTATAACATATACAACCCAACTTGAGGGGGAGTGTAGACACTCTAAGGATAATATTTAGATTTAGTTGTTATTTTTTCTTTCCAGTTTTATTAGGACTCTTAGACTTATACTACTATTAGGACTCTTAGACTTATAGACTTTTACTTCTAGTAGGACTATTAGACTTATATATTGGGTGTAAGTTTCTTTGATTGAATAAGAATAATTTTTCAGTTATTCTACAATTTCACCTCAACTTCTGTATGCGACTATTAATTCTTATTAATTCAATTTCAATTCCTTTAATTGCTAGCTAAGTGATCCCTAATTTATTAAAGAGACCCTTATGAGATTAGATTAATCTAATCTTAATTACTAGTCCATTCATATTCTTATGTGAATTATAATAACTAAAATTGCTTTAAGTTTTATGGATTCCTTTTTTATGGCTACACAGGGTATTGACATATCCTTATTTGAAGCTCCACTACAATGTGATTCCCTATGGTCTAAATTTACTACTTCCTTCGTACATTGTAGAAATCAAGCAAACAGAAGCATTAAGAATAAAAGAAATACAATCAATTGAAAGGAAAAAAATTGAAATTAACTTAAATTAAATCATCCAATACATAAAGTTTTGGCTACATTGTAGCCCTAGAACAGAAAACTAGAACATAAAAGAAAAGGAAGAAAAGTAGATTAAACCCATCATTCCAAAGAGATGCCTTTGTGCTTCCTATTCTCCTAATGTGTTTAAAGTGTCAAAAGTTCCTAAACCTAGTTTAGAGAGTCCTATTTATACCTAGGTTACAATTCTCCAACTATTGAGAGTCCCAGCTCACTAAAATAAGCCAAACGGCGCAAAATTCACGTCTTGGATCAACCTCCATGCTACGGCATGGGTCTTCAACATTCTGGAGCTAGTTTCGCACACCTCCATGTTGTGGCGTGGATGAATGCCTCTCTGCCTTGTGCATTTCCTTATCATTAGGCTACGGCATGGGAATTTCCTTTCTGCCTAGAGTTGCTTCTCTTCGTACTACCGCTTGGTTCCTTGATTAAGCTAATCAACTCTTGCTCCTTAAGCCTCCAAATGACTCTTTTTATGCAAATCATCTCCAAAATCCTTCACCTACAAAATCGAAGATAAAATCTCGAATAAGGATAAATCATAGCATAATTGAGGCTTAAATGGTAAGAAATTGAGTGAAATCCCTATTTAAATCTCATTCATTAAACCTCCCAAACTTGAGATTTTGCTCGTCCTTGAGTAAAGCAAGGACGAAAAAGAGGTGAGCATAGGATAACAACTTACTAACCATATAGGCCTTAAAGAGCAGCATAAGAAAATTATTGGAGACTAAGCATGAAAAGTCATGGCAAAAGATCAACTCCATATCCTTGCACAATTGGCATACTCATACCCCAAAAAATCACTCACGAAAGGCCTTAAGCTTGAGACTCCCAACATTGAACAAAACTCATGATATTAAAGTAGAACAAAGTACAACTTTCAAAATGCGCACACACAAGTGAATATACATCAAATTACATGAAATCCAATGCAATAGGAATAAATTCCCTCACACAAATGTAAGATACACTCAATTTACTAAGATACACTCAATTTACTTAAAGTGTTTAAGGGGACAAATGTTTCACTCAAGTCAATGCAAGACAAAATCCTTCTTTATGCTTGCTCGTATATCACATCTTCACCACTTAATAGGACTAAATGCACCAATTAAAGGGACTTTGGAAACCATAATGGAGTTTAGGTGAAAGTTAGAAAAATAAAAGGATGATGGAAATAGGGTGAGAAAGGCTAAGGCTTAAGGGGTTCCACTAATGGTCAAAATGCAAATGTGGGCAATAAAAAGGCTGAGAAGGGTTTAGTTCTAATTGCCCTAATCCTCTTAATGCACTAGTCCTTAATGTAGTCTCAATATGTATAACAGAGTAATTTCTAAAAAAATTAAAGATGTATGACACTCTTATAATCAAATCATGAGCATTAAAGATATAGTTCAAGGGCAGAAAACCTCACAATTGGCTACAGTTAGGGACGGGACCAAAGCTTAGCTAAAAGGGGTGGTTGCCCCCCCCAAGTATAGAAGAAATTCTTAGTTAGTACATGTTGGTTCATTTACTTGCCCCCCATCCCATACTTCTCTATTGTTAGTGTCGTGGATAGAACCACTACAGCACTATTGATGTGAAATGGTTGGGACCCATAAACTTCTAGTTGTAATATAACTAAATTAGTTAAAGATATTAATGACGAGTTGTGTAAAAAAAAGTCTCTTTGTACATTTTCAGTTTGAGAAACTAACAAAGATATAGTTCCCATTTCTCTTTCTCTTTCTCGTGCTCTGTATCCCATCCATTTTTATGCAAACTTTTTCTTTTCTCACCAAGCACCACTCAAGTCTCAAGAGACAAGAAGCCTTGGCTCCTCTCATTTTTTTCTTCTCCCAAACCAAATTGATTACTCTAATTTTCTTCCTCCTCAACCTTGTTGGCTGTTCAGCATCACTTTGCATTATTTTTGAAGTAAGTTCTTCCCTTCTATCAAGCACCCACTTCTTCCTTCTAATATATCACATACACATATGAATAAGTTCTTGGGAAAATTTATTTGCTTGAAGAATATGCAAGACAATCATAAGTAGTAGAAGTGAGTTATTGTTGATATTGCTTTAAAATGTCTTAAATTTTGCAACAACGCCGCCGCGCGCGCGCCCCCCCCCCCAAAAAAAAACCACAAAAATCTAATTTTTTTTGGTTCAGTCCCTGGGTGGAAACATCCTTCCCCTAGAGGCTAGATTCACCACCCTCCTCTAAAAAACCACTCATAACAAGCCATCTATGAAAGATTCCTTCCAAATAGAATTTGCCAGTTGAAGAGATTTAATGTCACTCGGAATGACCCTCAACTATTATCTATAGAGAAGATCACCTCCAAGTTCATAGGACAACTCCTAAGAAGAAAATCAATATTGGGTATTAAGATATCCCATGTACTTATTTCATTTTGACATCCCACAATCTAGATTACCTTTGTCCTTGTCTTTTTTTTTTTTTTTTTTGAAGTTTTACTTTGATATTCTAATCCCTTCACACAATTCCTATCCCCAAGATTCATGATTTAGAGGCCTGAACAGAGCATTTTCCTCGCTTGGCAAGGAGCAAATGATGGAGACACCTAAATAGTAGGGATATACTATCGCGACACAAGCTCTATGCGCTCAGAGTCCTTCTCGCAATGCCTAGAATGCTTAGTTGGTTCACCATTCAACTCACAAGGCCCATGTTTTTGTCAGATTGGGTAACACCTCCTCGATTATCTGTTTTCCGAAAGTCTAATGCTACATACAATAAATAGGTATCTCAAACATTTTAGTTTATCATTTTCTTAAAAATAAAATGATTGAAAGAGAGACCAACCTTTCCTATTCGCTTCTTCTAGGAGCATCTCTCTTAGAGCTATCTCGGAGTTGTCAAATTTTCTGTGATGTTACCTTCTATTATTCTTTCTGCTTTTGTATCTCTTAAGCTTTCTGATAATATATGTTATCAAGTTCGACGCGCTTGATTCTGAGCAGCTTGCATTATTTGATGAATCAACTACGACAAGAGTTATTGAATTTGCTTTCTTTTTATTGTTTTTCTTCACTTGACCCTTGCATGACTTCATCAGCCTGAGATTCAAAATGTCCTCTTAGCTGATCAACAGTTAGTTAATTGAGCTCCAAGAACTATTGCATGACTGTAACCTTTGTCTCAAATTCATCAGTTAGACAGTGCAACAACTTCTTGACTTGTTCCTTTTGAGTATAAACACGTCCACGCTCTTTCAAACTGTTAATAAGACTATGAAACATGTTAAAATAAGAGTCAATTGATTTGTTTTCTTCTACATGAAACATTTTATACAGTTGGGAATAATAGTCAATTTTGATTTCTTTGACTTGGTCAGTTTCCCTCATGTATGCACTTTAATCTGTCCCACATCTCCTGTTGCATGAAGCAATAGCTTCATACTCTTTGTCTACTATAGAGCGCATGATGATGTATTTGCATAACATTTAGCAAAAAGATCTTTTTATCTTTAGTTGTCATCTCCTTTTAGGGTTTTTCATCAACATCTTTTGTTGGCATTTCTAGTCCATGCATCACAGCATCCCATACACCATCTTTGTAGCATTGTAAGAACATCTCCATTTGGTGTTTCCTATGTGGATAGTTTGACCCATTGAAGAATGGAGCTTTGATGTGGGATGTCTTCTCGATTGTGTTTGTTTTCTGCATAATAATATATTGTTAGCTCTTGGAGGTTAATCCAAAAACTTGAGCAAACAGTCTCTGATGCTAATTGTGAGTGCAGAAAATGTGTCTTAGCGGAGGTGAATACGATTTTTTCAAAAACTTTTATTTTAATTATGAGAATGTTCAATACAAATATCGTATAACCTGTTAATTTTGTTTGTAATGTTAAGCTATCATAATAGCTTAAGCTAACAACTCAGTTACACAGTTTAGTGTACAGTGCAATAGTTTAACAGTAAACATGAACAACTTAAAGTAAATAAAAATAGGGAAAAAATAGCATATACAGAGATTTATAGTGGTTTAGCCAAACAATAGCCCACATCTACTCTTTCACACTCTGTGAAGGGTTTTCACTATCTTCAAGTATTGGTTTTTAGGTTCACCAATCAACCTTTACAAAGTTTCCACTTGACTTTTTACTCCCGAATAGCCAAGCACACAGTCTACACTTCACTTCCTATTCTCAGATAGCCAAGTACAAGAATCTCTACTTAACTTCCTACCCTCAGATAGTTAAGCACAATAGATCACTCAGTTGACCTAGCAAACTTGACTTCCTACTCTCAAACAGTCAAGTATCTATCTAAACTACTCAATGTAGAAGGGTTACAAAATAGGTGAGCACAAGCTCAATTGAATGGGTTGTTCTAAATAACAGATAATCCTGATTTATCCTAAATGACTCAAAAAATGTAATCCTAAGTAGCTCGTGAGTGTGCAAACATTCTAGAAGTATAATCTCTTGTGTTCTCTTTTATTCTCGTTTGTCCTTCACTTCGTTTGAAGGTGGCTCTCTTTACACTGTTCAGAAGTCTACTAGCCATTAGAGCTTTGAATATAAATTTGCATTTGACTTTAGTCTAATCTCTTCAATCACGTTGCAATATCCATTTGAATCTTCAATCAACTTTTGACTGTTGTAATTTCTTTATTTAATCTTGATTCTCAATCAACAGCTTTGACTTGTATCACCCAATTATTGTTTGTGATTCAATCTGATTATTTCCTAAAATAGCTTAGATCAAATCAAGTAATAATTGCGTGATTGATTTATATTTCAAAATTGATTGGTGATCAAATTAACTTTGGCTAATTTGATTCCTTTTTGAAAACATTCCTTATTTAGAGCCAATTTATCATGATTAAAAAATCTGAAATATTTTCCTTTTATAAATAGAAATCTAATTGTATTTGTCATCAATCAAAATCTCATAGGATTATACCCTTATGCTAACATGAGGGAAAGGTTTAGATAAACCTTCTCCTTGTTTGAGAGTTCCAATTTTAGGAGGGAGGAATTTAGAGGACTTTTATAGTTCCTCAAAATCTCTCCTTAAGTCATTTTTGAGTTCCCCCAAATTGGGGTTTTAGAAGAAAAATTAGGAAGTTTACTCATATGTTCTCATATACACACATATATATAGTATTTTTTTTTATAGTTATAAGAATTAATTAATATTTTAAATAAGAATAAAATTATTTATATGTATTATGAACCTCTCATTTCCCTCTTCTTATAAAATTTATGCTCCTAAACAAGGTGAAAATAAATCTCCCGTACTCCTTCCTTCCCTTCCCATTGCTTCCTCTTTAATTCCCTCCCCTTCTTTCTCCTCCAAACTTGCAAACATAGCCTAAGGCTTTGATCTACTATTGGTAACTGATTTATGTGGAAACAAAAGAAGGTCAGGGATTTTACAAAGAAAGATCTACCAAAAAAAATAGTGAAAAACAAATAAAATGGAAAAATAAAATTCCAAATTACTGGATAAACTGTCTGAAGGGCCTAATATTGTCATTATTGCTGGGGTGAACAAATGAATAACTTAAAGAGCTCATACGCATATAGATAAATCCACATAGTAATAAATTCAAACACTTGTAATATGTTTCAACTTCAAGATTTTTGCAAAAATAAAAACTTAGGCCATGTTTGGATAAGTTTTTAGTTGAGTCTTTAAAATTTTGAAAATTTTTGAAAACTAAAATTAGTATTATTTACGCTCACTCCTATTACAACTATAGGTGTGCTCACCGCAGTTTTCCTACCTCACCAGTAAGAAGGGTCAAGTGGTTCTCTTTTTACAAATGAAAACCAAAACCAATTTTTTTTTTTTTTTATGGTTTTGAAATTTGGTTTTATAATTTGATTAATGTCTTGAAACTTGCATCCTCACAATTGGTTTTACTGAACATGTTTTCTTTTGAAATTTTGATTTGGAAACTAAAAACCTACTTGATGAGATCCTATCCATTGTTGCATGTGGTGAAAATGCCGATGAGCAAGATTCTTCAAATTTTGTACTAAATTGCTTAGTAGACATAAGAAGCAAGAAATATTTTGTCAAGATAAATAAATAAGGAATTATTCCAGAATACTAAAGTGCAAAGTTTTTTTCTAGAAGTGTGGAAAGAGAAGGATTTAGGGTAACTGAAAGTGAAAAGCTTAAGAGAGAGTGTGAGGAAGAGGAATGATGGAGAGTAGGTGAGCAAGAAAAATGGAAGATTATTATTATTATTATTTAAAAAAAAAAGGGGAAATTGTGAGTTTGGAAAAAGAAACATATGAGGGGGAGGCGAAGAGTAGGCAAGTTTAAAAAATTAGCAAGAAGTGTCAAACAAAAAGTAAAAGTAGGTGTCAACAAAATGTCCAATTACAAGGCTCTATATAATTGTAGCATTTGGCAGAAAGTGACTAGAATTAGTAATAGTACGTAGACATATAGATATAGAATACAGATATAGATTTGCAGAAAACTTTGAACACAGGAAAATGGAAAGTCTAATAAGCATCAATGACCATTTTCGAGAACATAATGGAAAATATCATTTTTCAACGGTCTTTTTCTAGCTGGAAATATCAGTAGAATGGAGATCTGAACCTGAGCAAGTAATGTTGTTTGTGTAAATCTTGTAATCATGTAACAGATATTTTCTATTATATCAAATATACATTTTCTAAGAATCTTTATGATACAAGCACATATTTTGGGAATAGACAGGGAGAGAGCTATCCATATACTGATATACTCTTCTTCACTGCTGCTCTAATAATATGGTGCTTTAAAGACAACTACATAAACGATGGAACAAATTGCAAAAATAATGATGAAAACATCGACCGTCAGGGCAGTCAC
Organism: Bauhinia variegata; assembly: GCA_022379115.2. Taxonomy (NCBI): domain Eukaryota; kingdom Viridiplantae; phylum Streptophyta; class Magnoliopsida; order Fabales; family Fabaceae; genus Bauhinia; species Bauhinia variegata. The sequence goes on along the minus strand of CM039434.1, from coordinate 16,538,285 downwards.
TGCTTGATCACTAAGCTTCAAATTTCTACCTCCAAGCCGATCAACCATGTCTGGAACAGGTTCATAGTTCTCCACTTCTTTCATATAGGGATCCTCCAATCTCATTCTCATCTTCTCCGCTTTGCGGCTTGCAGCCTCTTGAGCAAGTGTCCAGTCATAAAACCTTCTACTTTCGTCATTGCTTAGAACATTGTAAACTTCTCTTAATTTCATGAATTTTTCTGAGGCAGCTTTGAGAGGGAGGGAAGTTGTGTCTGGATGGAATTCCTTTGACAATCTGCGGTAAGCAGCTTTAATCTCTTCTAGATCAGCTTCTGGTGTAATCCCTAAGAATCTGCTTGGTTCCAACATGATTCAGTTTGTCAAGAACCACACAGTTATCATTATGATACTTGCTGTCACTTGTAAAAGTAACCTACTATTCATGTAAGAAAATGTCTCAGCCAAGAGTTTTTCTTTTGGGACATAGATAAATGATTGTATAAGAGGAGATATTGGGATGACACCTATTGAGGAGATGACAGAAAATCAGTTAAGGTGGTCTGGACATGTTCAGACAAATTCATTAGAAAAACCAACAAGGAAAGTTTATCATATGATCTTTAACTCCATAAAAGGTATAGAGAGACTAAAAGTCCCACTTGAGGAAGTCATAAAAAGAGATCTTGCGGTTAATAATATTTCGAAAAATTTCGTTTTTGATAGAGCACAATAGCGTCATGCAATCCATGTAGCTGACCTGATTTGGTGGGACAAGGCTTATTGTTGTTATTGTTGCATAGATAAATAGAAACTGCAATTGCAATCAAAGGGTTGAACAGTGGAAGGGGATGAGGAGACTAGCCCTGTGATTGAGATCGTACTCCATCGAGCTCTACTTCAGATTCATGGACTATTACAGTTTTACTATGCACCTTGTAAGGCTTTAGAAAGCAGCTTAATTCATATTAGATTTGGATAACATAATCTAGACAAGTACCTCCTAAAGAGCCTTCATAAATGGATTCTGATTTAAGATGAATAGAACAGAAGAATACAGAACTTGATTCTAAAACCAGAAGAGGTAAAAGGGCAACACTATTTGTTCAAACATTGAATTCACAAGCTTTTTCGCAAAGAAACCCTTCTAAAACATGATAGCTACTCAAAAATATGATAGCAAATTCCGCTACAAGCACATGATAGTATCATTTCTTCCCAAAACTATAGACATACTTTATACATAAGTTGCAAAAGTTACTGCAACGTTTGAAATAAGTTATGCAATTAAGATTCTAGCAATACTCATCAGAAGCCTAACGGGACAAATTCTCTAATGGGAAATTGTATTTGAACATCAATATTTCAGAGTTTCTTGTTTGGCCTGCTTGTTCCTAAATAAGAATTCAATTCCAGAGAAGAAAATGTCTTTCTCAAGAAGCTAGTGTACAACTGTTAAACTCCTGCAGGTCCTTTATCAATAATTTCATATGGAAGCAACCAAAGAAATGCAAAAATTGGGAGGAAGAAATATTTCTAATATGGAAATCTTTAACAAATGAAATATGTAACTGTAATATATCTATAGATAGGAATCTAATTTCTAAGTGGTGAGTTTAGCCATAGAGGTAAGGACAATTTTTTCATAGTTATGATTTTGGGCTAAAAATCAATCTGGGTTTCCACACATGGCTTCAGATTCTTGGGTTTGCGTTGCATTCTTAAAGTAAATCTAAAATGCCATAGAACACTCACTCATAATGAGAGCCAGAAGCATCGTTAAGCAAATCTGCAAACTTTTCACCCAATAGACTCTTGGGGTCGTCCTCTGCAGTAGATTGCTGTTGTTTACTGCTGCTGCCTCCAATCCACCCTTCATCTTCGTTTTCCCAATGGATTCTTGTGTCAACTCCTGGCGGTGCTCTGTTGTGCCTCGGAGAATCCTGTGACTGTGAAGCGAAAACCAGCAAAGCGTTGTTTTTGGGGTTTGATTTTGTGGTTGTTGTTCTTAAAAATCTTGTGGCTCGGCGATTATGCAAGAAGGGATTGTAGAGAAGCTGTGGAGTGGCTGCGGAAGCCATGTAGGAGGAGAAGCTGAGAAATTGTATGCTTCTGAAAGAGGAGAATAGTAGAATACATGGCGCTAATCAAGTTTAGATTCTGTGGTTCAGATTGACAACTTGTCTAAGAATTGACACATTATTGAACCCTTTCTGTCTTCTGAATACGAAGTGTGTGAATAACGTTAATGTGTTATCGATACGGCAGTGTAATATTTCAGAATGATAAGTGCAAAATGGGTTATTACTTAAGCCATTCCTTTAATGGGTGTGTGTAAGTTAAATCAATATACAAGAGAGGGAGTGGTAAAAAAAAAAAATTGGAGTGGCTTAAGCATTTCTCTAGAAATGTCATTTATACACAGAACAATATTCTGTACCATTCTATTCTTATTAATTAAAAAATATTAATATTTATAATTTATTTAAATATTTTTTATTAATAAAAATAAAACAAAGCATAATTTAAGATAAATTATGAGATAACATAATGAATAAGGAGTAAATAGGATAAGAATACCTATTGCATTTTTTTTTTAATTATTAGCAATATGTTAAAAGATGATGATTGACTATTACTCCTCATGCATCCCTTAATAAGTAAACAAATCCCTAATTGAAATGAATTCCACTTAATGAAAATATAATTTAATCGTAAATTACAGTTACTAATGTTGTAAGATGATGGTTGACTATTGTTAATGTTGGTATCAGTTACGTAAATTACAATTATTAATATTTTATTGAATGCCATTATTATTAATGAAGTTACTAATGTTTTGTTGCATGCTATTATTACTTTAATGAATGCCATTATGCCAATAAAACCAATGAAAGAAGAGAATTGAGTTTTAATCAAATAATTGCTTTTTAATTAGAAAATTGATTGATGATGTGATATGGCTAATTAGCCTAATTTAGGGACTCTCTTTATAGTATGTATAGATATGACCCCTTGCTACAAGCCACGTGGATTGTTTGATTTTTGTTTGACTAAGAGTTTGAAATAAGGCTATTAAAAGTATATTAGGGGTGTTTATTTAACTTTTACTATTAAGCACCATCTGCAACCATAGATTCATGGCTAGAGATTGACACACTGAAATATCCGAAAGCCAAATTAAGCAACCTGAATTTATGAGGAAAATGGGGCCTCAATTATACTTTGCTGGGGCCAAATCAGTAAACCTTTAATTAATAGTGAGCACCAAGACAAGACATTTAGAGTTTGGGACAAAACAAATTAAGATTAGAATAAGATTTTTTGTTCCAAATATATTTTGAGACAAAATCCGAATAAAGGAAATTCTATCCTATTCCTATCCGAAACTTGTCTTAAAGTATTTTTTTTTCTCATATTAAAATGTATATATTTTTGTCTTGTCCTATCCTGTCTTGGTCGTAAATTAGCATTTTAATCTCTAATCCATGAATCCATTAGTAGATCTAATTTGCTTGTACTTCTCATTTTTTTTTTCTTCTAACTATCTACCAAAACTTCCCTTCATGTTCCTCTCAATTTTACCATCATTCTTGCTTGACTATCTACACATTACACAACTTTTCTATTTGTGTAAATTTGGTCTTACATCTTCGACCCTGTTGTTCTTAAAAAAACCCCTGCTATCATTTTGTGTCCCGACTTTATTATTAGGGGCGAGCAAAATCCATACAAAATTGTTCAAACCGCCTAAGCTAACAGCCTTTACAAAGAATTGATTCGGAGTTGAAAAATCAAACACTAAAACATGTTATTACAACACATTTTTTTCAATATGCCTAATACACCAAACATAATATCCCAAATAAAAGTGTTGTTTATAAAGATGAGAAAGAGAAAATGAAAACTTTTAGAGCTCTAGAAAATATGTGCAATGTTGCTTACTTCTTTCTTCTTGTTCTTTCTCTTCTAGCAAATGTGTGGCTTTCTCATCTTTATATAGGCTCTTGAAAATGACTATTGGAGGGAAGAAGATTTGAAAAATCTGATCAGATTTTCACTTCAAGAAATCTTCATTTCCTTGCATGTAATATCCTTAAGTCTTGATTTTTGTCTTCTATGATTCTTCCTTTTTCTTTTGCCCAATAGTTCTTCAAGTTAGCAAATTTGCTTGTCCCAACAGTTAAAAGGACGTTGAGCTTTGTTTATGATAGATTTCTGCTATTGAGGCCTGCGAAAAAGGTTTGATTATAGACCAACTAGGCTTGTTTAATATTTTGAATTTTTTTTTATTGTGAGTTGAAGATTTTTGTGGCTTAAAGCACTGATTTCTTGTCAACATAAATGTGGCCTTGATAATTGTTTTTGGTAGTCCAATAAAATCTATTTTATTGCAAAAGCGTTGGGTCTGCAGCTTGGTTGTTACCCAATAAATAACTTGTTAATTTGATAGTATTTTGTGACCTAATAAAGTTTATTTTCAGATTGCACAAATGTAGGCTCATTTTCAAACAATATGAGGCATGGTTCTTCGCCTTTTTCTTTACCCATTGGATTAAGAGATAATTTGGTAGCAAATCAGCATATTTAATAGCATAACAGCCACTTGATGCTGTTTTGGCAGTGCTTGTGAGGGAAAAAAAAATAGTTTTGCAAATTTCTCTTTCTCATTGAGACTAGGGCAGCAAACATTATATTTGGTAGGTTGCTTTTAGCAACACCATTTCCCAACATTTTGTGATTAAAAAATTGAGCAAATTTTGGCCAAATTTTGACTGCTTAATGCTGATTAAAAATGCATGTGAAAGGCAACAAAAACAGATTTGCATTACTACAAATTTGTTTCGCAAAGAGGAAAATAATAGGTTGACTTTGCAACATATTAAAATAATAAATTTACCTTGTAAAAGTAAAAAGTTCTTTCCTTTTAGAAGATATTAAAGTAAAAAATAATTTTAGGAAGTGAACCAAAAAACACTCATTGGTTTGGTTAAAGTAACCAAAAAAAAAAATTTAGAAACCAAAGAAAAAAATAAAATTATAATTTTATTTAAGGAGGTATTTCTAAAACTTATAAAACATATTTTGTAAGATAGTCATTTTTCTAATAAAATCAACAAATCTAAAAATATTTTTCTTATCAAAATCAATTAAGAGAATTAATAAAAATTTACTTGAGCTAACATGTAAAATAAGAGTATTGTATATAACAAAAATAATTTACCTCTTTAATAGTTTTTTTTACATTTCACCAATTTTGCAGAACTTGTGATCACTAAAACGAAGATCTCCATGCAGGTTCACCTGTATAGCAATAGTGTCCTTAAACATAAATTGCCTCAAAAAGAAATTGAATCTAATATATCAAAGCTAAGCTACACTTTCATGTCAAAGGTTAGGGGTAGATCAACTTCTAGGCCAGTTCCATTCAGCACCAAAAAGAATATACTCCAGTCCCCGCACCTTGAGGAGCAAGGACCATCCATTGTACATGAGAATAACATTCTGGTTTTCCACCCCTCCCCCCTCTTTCCACTAATAAATAGATTAAGAGCATAGGGTACACACATCGTGCATAATTTAGTAAAGAAGCATGGTATTCCTAAAGGTGGAAAATAAAATAAGGCATAACTTGAGATAAAGTATGACATGGATCTAAAATATTGTATGATCCTATGTTACACACCCACATGAATGGAATGAAAATTTTATTTGAGTTTGAAGTAAGATTATTAAAATTATATCGGGGGTGTTTATTTAAATTTTACTATTAAGCACAACTCTGCAAAACAGAGATTCATTGCTAGAGATTGACACGTTGAAATATCCAGGTGCCAAATTAAGCTGCTAGAATTTTCGAGGAAAATGGAGCCTCAATTGTACTTTGTTGAGGCTAAAGTGGTAAACTTTCAATTAAGGGTGGATACAGGACAAGACATTTCAATGTCTAATCCTGGCTCGATATGATAAATTAAGATTGGGACAAGATTTTGTGTCCCAAATAAATTTCAAGACAAGATCAAGATAGAGTAATCCCATACTGGTCATATCTTGAATCTGTCCTAAAATGTATATTTTTCTCTTATCAAAATACATATATTCTTGCTTTGTCATGTCTCGCTTAGGTCATAAATTAACATTTTAATCTCTAATCCTTAAATTCATAAATAGATCTAATTTAGTTGTATATCTCTCATTTTCTCTAATTATCTACCAAAAATTCTCTCCATGTTCCTCTACATTTTACCATCTTTCTTGCTTTACTATCTCCACATTACACTTCTCCTTTTCTATTTGTGTAAATTAGGTCTTAGTCTTACATCTTCAACCTTGTTGTCCTTAAAATACTTTGTTATCATTTTTTGTCCAACTTTGTTATCATATTATTATCTTTGTGCAAAGACCAATAAATTGAGTTAATAACATGGACAATTCTTTTAAGAGAGGGAGGGAGAGAGAATTTGAAATAGGATGGGACAAATATAAAAGAGAGATAATCGAGACAGGATGAGACTGCAACAAAATTTTTCATCCCGACTAATTTTTAAGATTGAATTATGACGAATAAAATCTCATTCTAATCTCATCTCATGTCCATCTTTACTTCCAAAAAAATTGGTGAGATGATTGCAAGAAAGACATAAATCAACACAGACAACATCCCATAATCAAAATTTGTAATTAAGAAGAAACATGGATATTAACTCAAAATAAGATATTCGAAAACCTAAATCAAATTAATGGGAAACCTATAAATTGCACATACATAGAACAATCAGACATTGGAAACCCACTGTCAAAGAAACCTACCAAGAAATTGCAAGAAGAAACAAACACAAAAAGCATCCCATCAAGCAAACCCACACTCAAATAAGAATATGAATAAATTTGTTAAAATTTCTATGCACTTATATATTTTGTTATTTTTTTATTGTGTCAAAATTAAAATAAAAATAAAATAAAATTTTAAGATGCAGCCTAGTTGAAACACCTGCATAATGTAGTGCTAGTTGAAATCCCAAAATCCCTAGTAATAATTAGTTAATTAAGTTATTAAATAAAATTTTTGCTGGTTTTCCGTATTAATTTATTCATTAACCAACTCTAAGATCTACCTAAACAGTAATTCATAGAGTGCAATTGATTCTTGGTCTATCAAATATTTGAGATCGATACTCTTATCCACTATATTAGCCATCTAGTACACTTGCTAGCATGAATTTGGTTCTTTGTTGAATTGCCTTGGAACCGAAACAGGTTTTTGTTGCATTACTGGGAATTTTATTAGGTCAATATAAATAAGAAACTAGGTATTTACTAGGCATTTAATTTCTTAAGTAGTTTATTAGTCTTAAGCTATGAATCACGGACACTCCTATTAACTTTTTAATGTCTTTGTAATTTCTAAATACCCATTATTTGTGTGACTGGGTATCTTCCTTTACTATTCTGCATGAATAGAACAACCCAATTCAACCATTGTTTGTGGTGAAAGAATCTAGACGCACTTGAATAATGGACAGCCTTTCATTCATAGGGTCCTCATGAACTAGGCAACCTGCTTTGGTGCCCACTGCCCAATAAAGGCTTGTGTCCTTCAAATATAACATATAGCATCCTCTTATCCATTTGATCAAACTGTTCTATCTGGTATGTATATGCATGTCAAGAATTAAAAGCCAAAATATGATTGTTATATTTAGTTTACTACGATATATGACTAATTTTGAAATGAGCCTTTTTGTTCTAATTTCTCATCTATGCATTCAAAAGAAAAATTTACTTCACCATCAGTGAATATTGTTATTTATATTATAAATTTATTATCGTGTTTTAATATATCAATGTCCTTAAATTTTATAAAATTATCATGTCATTGTATCGACATTCTACTGCACCTGTGCTATGTCACAGTTTCATAAAAAGAATATTTCTAGAAATAAACTTTTGAATTTTAAAAACATTTTTTTTTTAAGAAAACCCTAAGTCGATGTCCATCAATTGGAGGCATCGTATAATCACCCATTCTTCTAGGTTGCTGATCCCCTCAACGGTTTTGGACTAGTTGTTCAGCCATGGTTGGTGTATTTTGCTCTCAGTTTCGAGCCTTTCAATTTAACAGCTAAGTAAAAGCCATTTAATCAACTTTGGTGGTGAGTTTAGTGTGTTTACTCAAATTACTGGAGAGTTGGGCATTAACATAGATTTTCCTACCTTGATACTTCTATTCGGATTATTCTCACACTTGTGTTAGCTCAAAGGAATTTTAATCAATCCCTTAATTAATTTTGATGAGAAAAATATTTTTTAGATTTGTTAAATTTGTTAAAAAAAAAATTTGTTACATGTTTTATGATTTTATATCAAATAAAAATATCTCCCCAAATAAAATGAGTATTTTATTTATCTCTTTGATTTTTAAATTTGTTGGTTCGCTTTCTAAAAATATTTTTGGGATAATATCTTCTTACACAAAATTAGTGTTGTTTGCTTTTTTAAAATTATTTTGTGGCAAAAGTGAACTGTTATAATTAATTGATTTTTGGTATATTACTTTTTCTCTTTTCTAAAAAATCTTCTCTGCAATTACTAAGATTTTTCTTTTTCACGCCCCCCATCATTTCTAGCTTATTGGCTTACAGAAAAATAAAATAACTTTTTTTTGGTTTTTCCTCTCTACCGTTGATGCCCATTTTACTTATCTTGGTGAACAAGTTTTTGAAAAGTTGCAGCAAAAGTCATTTTTCACAAAGTCAACCAATCATGCTTTATTCGAAAAGCAAAACTGCACAGTTACAGTTTCCAGTATGCTGGTTCACATGTAGCAGCAAGCTAGATTCATTACTTTGCTTAACTAGATAATTGTGAATTAATTTTGGGTTATTTACTTAAATCTATAGACAATTCAAAAGTCAGCCCACTTTATTGAGCCACACAACAAGAAAGCGTGGGCTCTAGAAAGCTGTTAACGACCACTACATACTGTTCAAAAACATTGAATAAGCTTACTACAGGTCCAACTTTAGCCAACTTCAGTTCAACTCATACCTTGTAAAATATAAAAATTGGTGGACAATGGAAGATAGCCCAACGTGTGTCATGCAAAAAGGCCAACCAAATAGTTTACCATTTGGACAAAGGAGATGCACAAGTAACAAGATTTCACCTAGAGAAGGAAAAAATTTCCAACAGCCATATTGATATGATGATATTTCTAATAGCTATTTTTTGAAGGCTATATAAGAAAGGGAGAGCTTCTAGTAAGAGGTTAGAAGAAGAATTTATAAAAAAATTCATTTGCACTTTCTCTCAAGAGCTCTCAAGTTTTCGTCTTCTTCTCTTCATTTTCGTGCATCAATACTCTCATATGGTGTATGATTCTAGTGTATTGGGATTAAATGGGAAATCTATTGAAGAAGCAACGCACTTTATACTTCATTTCTTCATCTCTTCAAAACTCTGTGTAAAGGTTATCGTGCCTTATTCTTTGTGTTGTAACCCTGGGAAAGGGATAGATATAGTCTTTTAGAGACATAGTCTAAATTGTAAATGTTTTTAGTTTATCTTCGAAAACCAAGTGTAGGCAATATTGCTGAACTGCTGTGTAGCTGTAAGAGGTAGCTAGAATCTTATAAACCAATGGAGATAGTGAAAATAACTCTCTTAAGGGATTTTGAGAGGAGTGGACGTAGGTCTTGTTATGACCGAACCACTATAAATAGCTTATCATTTCTTTTCCATATACTCTTTATTTTTAGCATATATTTACTTCCAGTATATTATTTGTGCTTAAAGTTTAACTCTAATTTATCACGCTTCAAAACTATAAAATTTTTGTAATCAAGCTTAAACTGTTTGAAACCAAGTTTTATATATTGTGCTTGATTCTGAGAACTAATAGTTTAATCTGTAAAAAAAATTATTTGTTTTATTCAACCATTTCTAGAACATATTTACTTGCACTTTTAACTTGCTCTTACCAAGGGTTGGCCTATATAATAAATTGATGTGAATAATGCTTTTCTTAACACAGAACTTAGTGTAGAAGTTTATACGCAAAAGGATTGATTTGAACATCCAACTATGCCTCACAATGTGGGCAAATTAAGGTAAAGAAAGCTTTATATGGTTTAAAGTATGCAACAAATCTTAGTTTGACTAGTGCAAAACTTGCCCCCTGTGCTAAGTGAAGATGTCCATGACCTAACTCAACCTGACCCATATATATTATATATTAAAAAAAAAACTCAAAATTTAAAACTACATTGTTTAGTGATTTTATATTTATGTTAGATGATGACTGATATTTAATATTTTTATCACTACCATAGCTACTTAATTAGTTTAGTATTAGATTATGATTTATTTATTATGATATTTTGATTATATATTTTTGTTAAATAATGAATTATTTAACTCGTGTTTTGTTTTAACCTATAGTGCAAATCATGATATTTTTTCAAATTGCATTTATATTTATGTGTAAATTTTTTTTTGTGATGACCTATTGATTCAATCAAACCCACCTTAGTTCGAGTCGGTTTGGATTTGCAAAAAATTTTCTCCAACCCAAACCATCCAACTTAACTTATTTTATTTTTACGAGTTGGGTATAAAAATACTCTCAACTCAATCTAACCTAGCCTGAAACAAAATCAACTACATTTTTTAGTTAACCGATTAAAATATAGTGAGATAAAGAATAAAACACTAAATTAAACAATAAATTTTGTCCCACCTAGCCCTTAAACATCCTCAATGTCAAGGAGATTCTTTTCCAACTCCCATTTGATCTTTTTCAACACTATAAATTTTTTTAATACCCAAATTATCCATTTATATTAAACATGTTTCTCACACCTTTCTAACACAATCACCACAAAGGGCGTTTAAAACCACCACATTTCACTGTACCCTCATTGTCGGAAATCTTGTTGGCGTTGGAAAATCACTATTTTCTCTCTCTACAGTGTTGGTAATCATTAGGAAATGTAGCCTCAACTCAACATTCACATATTTTGTTGGAAATGAACTTTTTTTTGTACCCATTTGATGTTTTGAGTAAAAATTTATTATTATTTTAGTTTTTTTCACAATTTTCAAAGCTTGGGTATCCAAGAGTAAATAAAAATTCAAGTATTTTGCATGTGTTTTCGATGTTGTTATTTTGTATTATGAAATTTTAAGATTAAACAAAATTTATAATGTAAATTAATTGTTATTATAAATTTTAAAATTTATAATTTGTTTAATTTCAAAATTTCGTAATATAAAATCACAACAACAAAGACGTAGGAAATATATGAATTTTTATTAATTCACGAACACCCGAACTTTGAAAATAGTATATATATATATATATATATATATATATATATATATATATATATTCAATTTAAACTGAAACAACAATAAATCTTTATTCAAAACATCAAATGACCATAAAGTGTAAAAAATAAGCTTATTTCCAACAAAATCGATGAATTTCGGGTTTAAGCTATATTTCCCAGCAATTACCAACATTATAAAAAGAGAAAAGAGTGATTTTCTAGCACCAAGAAGATTTCCATATGAAAGTGTGGTGGAATGTAGTGATTTTAGCTTCCCTTCTTTGTGGTGGTTGTGTTAAAAGAGTGTGTGAAATGTGTTTAATAAATAAGGATAGTCTGGGTATTAAGAAAATTTGAAATGTTTGGAAAGAATGCCCCACGCCAAGGTTACTTCACCTGTTGCTCAGTCTCATGGCAAATCCTACTGAATGCTCCTTCCTGCTGATACACACACGGTCTTTCCCAGGCCCGTGCGTATGCCGAATTTTACACATATATATTAAATAAAAAAATTATTATTAATATATATCACTTTTAAAAATATATATTAATATATATTATTTTTTAGATATCACATTACGATAATGTAATATTTGAATAATATTATATTATAATAATGTAATATTTGACTAAAAGACTAATAATTCATAAATATCATAGTATGATAATATAATATTTACGAATATCACAATATTATAATGTGATATTACTTGTTTGTGTATTTTTATGTAGTGGGAGAAGAGTGAAATTAAATAATTTATTTTAAATTTTTTATTTTCAATTAAATAAAATAAGTGTGTAAAAAAATATAATAAAAATAAAAAAATTGTACAAAAGTAAAGAAAAGGATTAAAAAACAAAAATTAAATAATTTATTTTTAATTTTTTATTTTCAATTATTTATTTATTAATAAAATTACATTAATATTTAATTATGTATTTTATTTTATTTTAATTAATTACTTATTTAATTAAATTATAAATTATAATAAATTTAAATTAAACAAAGTAAAGTTGTGAGAGGACAATGTAATTTTATTAAAAGTAGTATATATTAATAAATTTTATAAAAATAATATGTATTGGTGATAATTTTTGAAAAAATAAAAATAAAAATTTATAAAGTGTAATTTAATAAAATGAGATGACATCTTATTTTATCTTTTTCATAAAAATTTATATTTTTATGTTTTATTTTATTTTTTATTTACAAAATAATTTGATTCACTTTTTCTTTTTAAATCTACGATATTCATGAATATTACATTACTGTAATGTAAAATTTGTAAATTATTAACTTTTTAGTTAAATATTATATTACTGTAATGTCATATTATTCAAATATCATATTATCGTATTACGATATCTAAAAAAGAGATATATATATATATATATATATATATATATATATATATATATATATTTTTTTTTTTTAAAAATAGTATATATTGATAATAATTTTTTTTATTTGATATATGTTTGTAAAATTCTCATGCGTTTGAGGGGGAGTGAAAGGAGTTCAGCTCCATGTGCAAAGCACGTGCCTATTATTAGGCATGGGTTTAGTTAAGTCAGTTAGAGTTAGTTCTTCTAAATTGAGTGTAATCTCCTAGGGACAAGATCTTACGGTGTCCAAACTAGGAAAAGTTGTAAAGCAACTCTATGAAGTTAGTTAAACAGTTTCAGATCTAATCAGTACAGCGAGAGCTTCCAATTCTCTCTATTTTCCTTACTATATTGTATATTTTCTACACTTAACTATGCCTATTGAAAACAGAGAAACCAGGCAACTGACATCAATGTTCTCAAACAAATTCCATTGCTATAGCTTAGGTATCTCGTTACAACATTGGAACATGAAGTTCTCCAACTAAATTCATAAACCTATTTACATGCGTGTCAAACAAGAAAGTTATAAAACCAAGACCTACTAGATATGAAAAGAGAAAAGCAACAAGCATTAATCGCTTGAGGGACAGAGTTGAAGACGTTGAGCCAGATAAACCAGATGCCAAGTAAGAGACATTAGAGTGAGGATATTTAGGAATGATGAATATGAGTTTAGCTTCTTCAGCTTCTCATTCAGCCTAATAATCCGAGATCTTACTGCCTCATGCCTCAGCGATGTCCCTCCTTCTGCGGTGCCGGTGCCGGTGGCAGTGCCGGCAGTTGTAGTGGACTCTGTATAACCATCAGGATGCTGATGCTCTCCTCCTTTGCTGCGATGCTCGGAAGCAATATCTTCTCTGCCCCTTCCTTCCTCTTTCTCAATTTTCATTCTCTCAAACATAACCTACTCATCAAGTTAAGGAAGTAAAACCATAATCAAGCACGTCTCTAGAAAATTCCCGCTTAGATTAAAAATTCTCTCTAGGGACAAGATCTTACTATGTCCAAACTAGGAAAAGTTGTGTTTTTTAAGGAGTGTAGACACTACATATGAAGTTGACAGTTAGAAACGAATTAGAAGAAATACCAATTGCCATTGTTTCACAACTCAGGATTGAGAAAATATCAAAAACAAAAAATAATGTTTAGACCTTACACGCTAAGCCAGACTACAACCACAAAGTAATAGATCCAGGAGTAACACAGTGGAGCCAAACTACGAACTTAAATGTGAGGGCTCGAGCAATTTGGTAAAAAATTTCACAAGTGGTCGCCCCAACCCCTAAAATTTGTCGCTGGTTCTACATTAAGTATATCTAATCTCGCCATCAAACTAATCTAGCATTATTTACCTTCAAATCTACTATGCAAAGGGTTTGTGAATACATATGCTACAAAGCCAATGATATATGGACTAAGTTATAAGATTCAAGGCACCAGAAACACACGGGACCTTACTTTCTATTTCCTGAGATGTTGTCTTCATCATGGAAAGTGTATCTGCAGAGGCAAAATAATGATGCAATAGGACAAGAAAAAATATCAAGAAGCTTATACATTGGTACCTTAGTAGCCCGAGGCTCCAAGTAAACAGAATTGACAAAAACTGTTAACAGCGAGCCCAGCAGATTGAGTATTTGCAACTTTTCAGGCTTACTAGTGAACAGCCTCTTACTATGGCTCAAACTGTGCCCCAACAAAGCTAGCCCAATGCTATAAGCCATAGCCTTGAAATAAACCGGGTAAATCTTGCTCTGCACCACTCCAAATTGTTGCCTTGGCATAGCCCTGGACAGGACATAACTTGAGATAAAAGTAACCCACACGCACAGCCCATAAGCTATGGAAAATCCCATCAAATTGAACACACCCATCAGAGAATTAAGGGTCTGAATCATTGTGGCTTCTCTGATAATTTTAAGCACCATAAGATTTGACACATTTCCCACTATATGGTCCCCAATGGTGCCGCCTATGTTCACAGCATTCTGAAGGGTATCTTTAACTTTCCCCACCGACTCCTTTGTGCTTTCCTTGACACTATCCGCTGCGTGTGACGCTGTCTCTTTGGCCTTTCCAATGGCGTCGGCAGCTGTGTGACCAACCTCGCGTGCTTTCTCTTTCTTAGTGTCAATCATTTCTTGGGCAATCTCCTTCTGCTTCTCTATTGCATCGTGCGCCGTCTCTTTGGCCTTTCCAACGGCGTCAGCAGTTATGTGGCCAACCTCATGTGCTGCTTCTTTCTTACGGGCAATGATTTCATGGCCAATCTCCTTCTGCTTCTCTATTGCATCATGCGCCGTCTCCGAAACTTTGTCTTTGGCTTTCCCCATCGCACGGGCAATCTTGTGCTTGCATTTACCATAAGCATCGCAAATTAGCTCTCTAGGTGTATGACGAAATGCCCCATCTTCTTGGGAAAGACCTTGACCCAGATTGGGAAGAACGGAAGCTGCCTCTTTGATCTTGTCTTTAGCATTATCTAATGCACCTGATTCTAGATTCGCGTCATGGTTTTCTGGGGAGATTTTGATTTTGGTGTTCCGATGGCCATCTTGGTCATACTCAACTACAACGACTCTGTGGCCTTCTTTGATTATAGTGCTTCCTCCGTGGTTATCTGCTGCTTCTGGTGTTGGAGAGAACACTCCTGCTGCTGCAAGCGAAGTGAGGACGAGACCCAGAGCTAGAAGATTTATCATTTTTGTTTTTCTCAGAGGTTTTGCAGTGTTGAGAAGTAGAAGATTCCATGTGTTGGGGAAAATATTGAAGGGGATAGAATGGGTTTTGTTCTCGGTGGAGTCGGCGTAATTGAAGAGCCACGTAGAGGAATGCAGGGGAATCAGAACCGCCATGTGTTGTGCCGATTCCGCACTAGCCCACGTAACCTCCTTCGTGTCGAGACTGGAGCGCTGTTACTCTTTATTCGGATTCCGATCAGTGCTAGGCGGGTCTAGACACCGACTCCATTCATCTTATCTTATTTTTATATTTTTTATAAAATAAAATTTGAGCTTGTAATATTATTTTAAAATGTATATGATATAAAATTTATTTTATAAATTTTGTCTTAATCACGTTATATCATCTTTTATTAAAAATAGGGATTTATCTTGATATTAATATCATTTAAAATTTTAAAAACAATGAGTGAAAATAATTAATTTTATTAAAATTTAATATTTGACCAAAGTTCATCTGATATTATGGAGAATAATAATTTTATTTTATTTTTTTGAGAAAGAAGGATGATAAATTTTAGATTTCTAAACTAATTAAAACTGAATGCTTTTTAAGAGAAATTAAAATTTTGAAAATTAAAAATAAAAGCTGAATGCTTTTAGTTTATTGATTATTTTTATTAATATAATTTATTGCATTGGAATCTTTATTTAATTCATGCAAAAACAGACTTATAGTCCATTATCCACTGATTTATAACGAAGTAGTGAAGTACACTTGAATTTACAATTAAAAAACCTTTATTCTGTCAGTGAAAGAAAGCCAAAACTTAAAACCCTTATCTGCTGCTCAAATTGGGTTAAAGCTCAACCTCTGAAGTTAGAACAGCTTGCATTCTGAAGCAAAAGTAACGAGTTGAAACCTAGTTTTGAGGAAACCAGATCAAATTCCAAAACGTTGTCCTCCAATTGATGTCCCCCAATAATAACTGAAGTTCTTGGATTTATACCTCCATCCACAAATCCCAAGCACACCACATTTTTACCAGTAATCTCCACCATTGAATTAGCACCATAAATTCTCCAATTAACTCCCTCGTTTTGCAGCTCCAGATCAATGGCTGGCACTGCAGGTCCTGCTATGGTTTGCTCAATTGTCTTAGGATCAAAGCATGCTTCAAAAGGTGCTACTGATGCCACTCTCTTTATTTTTCTGTTCGCAGCCTGTTTGACGAATTGTCTCACAAAGGGTTTGTAGATGTTACTGTGTAATTCTGTGTAAGGTTTCATGGTGCTAATTTTGGTACCCCCATTTCCCTTTTTGTCAATGGACAAAAGGCTGCTCTTAAAGTTTACAACTTTGCCATCAATCTTGATAGATTTCACGCCAATGAAATATTCATAAGAGGGCTCACCTTCTGAGAAAGAAGGAGCTGTGCTAACAGGGTTAATGACAAGTGGGGTACTGAAATGAAGAGGCTTTTGATTTGGTACCCCACCTATGAAGATGTTTCCAAAACCATTCTCCTTTGAAGAAGGTAAACAGAGAAAAAAACTTATTAGGAAGATTAAATGCTGATGAGAGCTGTGTTTGCAATGCAAGTTCTGTTCTTGCAATGCCCACAATTCCTCTTGCACTTTTCACTAGTCCAACTAGAAAGCTGCTAGCAAATCTGTCTCCATCTGAACAGCCAGAAAGAAAGTGAGGCACTTCCATTTGAGGCAGAAACAAGACATCATCGCCCATGTCGCCACTGAACCTGTAATCACCTAGTGGATTAAACACATAAATGCCACAAGTGTTGTTGGTGCAGCCTGGTTTAGGGAAGTTGTTGCAGCCAACACATAGTGAACTTTGCGGGCATTGTTTCGAGCCACAAGCGACAGGAATATAGGATGAAGAATTGTAGCCAGTGTCACAATTGTACCATAGTTTTTCTCCTCCAAGATCAATGACTAGATCCATGTAATGGCGAGGAGTTCCAATGCCGAGTGAAGTGTAGTACTGGTTTGTTGCAGGGTCTTTCTTAACTTGAATGATGATGGATTGGGATTTTGGCTTGGGTGCATTTGGTGTTGCTGATAAGGAGGAAACTGAGAAAAGGGCAATGAAGAGAAAGAAAAAATGGAGAGTAGAAGAGTTTGCCATTGTGGACATAAGCTGAAATGAATAGCTAATTGTATTGCTGTATTCAGCAAGCATGCAGAGTGTGCTTTTTATAGCAGAATGATGGATCTGATGTTAATTATGATATTTATATTTATGCATTCTGCTTTGTCAATAATGTTGGCTCATTGATGATACATCCGTATACAGCTCATATTCATTTTTGGCGGCTAGCTTTCTTGGTTGGCTCATTGGTGGATCTTATCCAGGTTTGACTAGTTCTTAGTTGATTTATTTCTTAAGATTGTACATGAATATGTAGATATGAAACTTGCATATCTCGACAAAAACTGCACCCATGCTGGGGTGCCTAATCTTGCTGCCTAGTGCCTTTCCTGAAATCCAAGTTGAATATACTCTTTAAGTGTCCACTTACATGGTGTAAGTCCCTTGTGGATTAAAGTATACTCATCACTTTGTTATGCTTGATGGTCGAGCCTCCATCCCAATATGAGTGGTTGGAGCTTCGCTGGAAATCAAAGGATTTCCGTTATCCAAAATAAATTACGTAGATTTGGCACATCACTATAAACTTTGTTGTGAATTGATATGATAAGGAAAATAAAACTCAGTTGTACTTTATTTGGCAGGAGTCTTATCTGGGACTTGCCAGAGTTGGGTTGTGTAAGCAACTCAAATAATCATATGAAAAATGGAACTTGCATTCTAATGAAATAACTCACCATTGTTTATTAACTTAAACACCCCCGGGTTAAAGATAACTTAACATCAACTTGGAATACTTAACTCGTAAACTCCATAAGATTTTACTTGGGCTACAATTTTTAAGTTTAAATGCAAAATTCAGAAACCTTAAGTGTGACCTTTCATTATGCCGAAAGATATATAACACGGCATTTTTTAAGCGAAAATGATGTAGCCACTGTCTAATGAAAAATCAAAGAATTTTTGAAAGTGGTTAAGAGATAACCATTGTTTATAAAAAGAATAAAAGATTATAAACAGTGGTTCAATGATAACTGCGATATAAGATAAAACACAGGATTTTAGATAACAGTTGCAAGTGGAACTTCTATGCAATATTAGTTATAAACTGGTTACATTTAGAATTGTTGTTTATATGCAACAAAATTTATCGTCTTCTACTACTTTGTAACTTTTGAATTTTTATTGTGTAACTTTTAAAACTCTTTCTCTATAAATCAATTTCAAACTCTAGCGATGTTATCTTTAATAAGAGTTATATACTTGAAACCACTATTTAAACTTCATCTCTTCTCCTTCAACTTTGCCTTTTCCCCCAACTCGTTTCTTCTTCCTTCAATGTTGGCTTCTCCTTGAGTCTTTAACAATGACATCTTTGTTAAAGGTATTTCTCCTTCAAAGTTCTTATTCTTTTTATTTTTATTTTTTTTCTAAGCTTAACCTCGGTTCATTTGTTGACCATGAAGATAAATGTCTTGAGATATTGTCATTACAAACTAACGGCCTTCGCTTGGGTGTATTTGTTGGCCGTGAAAGAAGACACTTTGTGTGTTATCTCTACCAGTGTGAAGATGTAAGGGAAGATGCAAAATCTAGTGGCTCTTGATTTTGCAATGACCGGGGAAGGACCGAAGAAGATGTGGATGATCTAGTCATCAAAGTCAATGTCATAATCCTGGTGGTTGATTTTGAAAAGATTGGAGTGCCACTAGTTGAAATACTGAGAATTTTGAAACCCTCTTCAATTTCATAAAAATAGTATACAAAGCTTTGTGCAACTCTAGTATTTCAAAGTTCACAACAAATCTATACAGCACTCTAGCACTTTTTGGTCATTCAAGAGAAGTGAAATTGAAATTTCTGTGTTTATTTTTTCAACAATGATGTATCTATTCTGTTTATTTAAAAAATGTTGAGAAAATTTAATAAACTGTTTATTCTGAGTATTTTTTGGTTACTAATGCAAATGATTATAAAATATAATAAATTCTTAATTTTTTTAAAAAATATATAATCATAGACAGTGATTCTTTTTATGATCATTGTCTAACGCAATTAAAATAACAAATAATTATCTATAATCATATACTAAGGTTAAAAAATAAACAATGGTTAAATTAAAAATCGTTGTCTTTAAACAAGCAAAGACAATAAGACTACTCTCGAAAATGATATAATTTACTATCTCGGCCAAAGCACTATCAAAAAGAAAATTTAACCACTATTAAAATTTCTTTTTTCATAGCGTTTGTTCCATTTGGTCACAAGACAAAAGTTTAGATAAACAATTTAAATAATGGGTTTATTGAAGAAGAGTTTATTAATAATGAAATAAGCTTCATATGTTTATATATATATATATATATATATGGTGATTGAGGATATATTTAGTTGTTTGTGCATATGAAATGTTACTTACTACAAAAGGTAAATGGGCTGTACATAAACCAATTAGACCTAGTGAGTTGATTTTTGCACCATGTTTTTTACTATACTCACCACCTCCTTGACTTCACGAAATATACTTCCAGAAGTGAAAGGGTGGTGTAAATATTAATTTTAGGTGGTGTATGTTGGCTCAAGGGTATTTTTGAAAACCCCTTATTTATTTTGATGATAACAAAAATTTAAAGATAACTTTGTCAAATATTATTTTGGTTGAGAAAATAAAATAACCTATTTAATGGGGCAAGTAATAGTAACTTTTGTTTCAACTAATTAGGTTAATTTTGAGAAACTAGTTAAAGGAAACTATTCGCTTAGTTTGGTTCATTCTTGGGATTAATTTTATAATCTAAAGTGAACCGACATCACTTTTCAATCTTGATATCGCATGTCCCTAAAAAGAAGTTTTGTGTATCAATTTTTCAGGGACATAAGTATCAGCAAACTTCCTTAACATATAATCAACATTTGCTGCACATGGGCCCTTGTGCAATAAAAGGCCCAGCTACTTTGCTATTGTTTCTCAGGCCTAATATTATGTTCAGAATGGACTTCTTGTGTAATCCCTCCCGATGCACACGCATAAAAAAGGTCAAGTTCTAAAAAGGACAAAAGATGCAGCAATCTTAAAGAGACTTTTATCAAGGGCATTAATTGAAATTTCAGAGATACAAAGCATTGTTGGAACACTTACCATATTTATACATTGATAAGTAACTCTCACCAACACGAGACAAGTCGAAGGGGACAAAAATACCAAGTGCTAGAAACACTTTCAGCATATGAGAAAAGTCAATTTCGAAAATTCAAAATTTCCCTCCAGCAACTACTTGAAGATTGGCTATATAAGAAAAAGTGATCAACCATTTTGAAGTAGATGGAAGTGTGCAAAATTTTGAGCAATTACACTTTCCTTTACTCTTTCTACACTTGTTCTTCACTTGCAAATCATTTTAAGAGTGTCTTTGAACTCCATTGGACAATCAGCCATACTAGTTAGCATTCTGAACTTGTAAAACACTATTGCAATCATCTTCAGTAAAAGGCTTTAGGCCTTGTGATTTGATCTGTTAATCCTTTCGAAGATTAGGAGTTCTATTTGAACCATTGGGTATTATTATAAGGTTCTTGGTACTCTAGAAAACCAAGCTCAGCCTGTGTAAGTTGGGAGCGCTGAAGGGTTCTTTAGTGATCTATAAAATCAAAGATTATTATATTGAAGGTGATGTGGTCCTATAAACCAAATTGAAAATAGTGAAGAACTCTCTCGAAGGTATTTGAGATAAATGAATATAAGTCATCTTTATTTGTGACCAAATTATTATAAATTATTTGTATATTTCTTTTTCTCTTACCCTTTTATTCTATTTACTTACAACTCTTTGTTTATATTGTCACACCACTAGTCATATCCTCCAAACTAAGTTTCATCTTTTAACTCATGATCAAGCTTACATTATTAAAAAGAAATTTTATTTTACAAAATTTTCTAAATGTCTTATTCACCTCCTTCTATAACACATATTTGCATTTTTATTTGGTATCAGAGCCTTGACCTCTGTAAAGTTTGCTAACATTCTTGAGTTAAAATCCTAGTATGTGCAGAAAATATGGAAGATTTTAAGGTAAGCAACTTATGCAATAAGCCTTTGTTTTTTATGAAAACTTCTACAACCACTAGAGAAATAGAATGGAAATGTTTTTGGGTTTAAATCACTTTGAGCTTTTAATCATTGTTATAAATGAATAGGAAGATCCAACCAAAGAAGTAGATGGACAAAGAATTCCTAAGGAGGAAACGGAATACACCGATCAAGAAAAAAAAATAGCCTCATTACACATGAAGACCAAATATATGCTTGCTAACGTTGTATGCTTAAAAGAGTATGAAAGAATAGCAGCTTGTAGTATGGTAAAAGAGTGTGGGATCGATTACAAAGCATATATGAAGGAACTGGTCTAATAAAAGGGTAAAGAATAGATATTTTTGCTGGAGAATATGAGATTTTCCACATGGAAGATGAGTCAATAGAAAAATACTTTACTAGATTTCTTCACATGGTGAACTAGCTTAAAATACTTGGAAGAAATCTCACTCAAAAGGAACAAGTGAAGAAGCTTCTCAAATGTCACACTAATGATTGGGATACAAATCACTATATACTTCGATACTATGCCAAGACAAATGAGATGACAATTGATGAGCTTCAGGGAGAACTTAAAGCTGAAGAAATGATGTTGAAAAAGAAAGAAAAAAGAGCACAAGAGTGAAAGAAGAAAGAAAACAGCTTGTTTTTGTTGCTACTTCATCCTTGGATGAAGATAGTGATGAAGATGTAGCTCTCTTATCCAAGAGAGTTGCTAAGCTGCTACAAAAGAAGTTCAAAAAGGAATCTTCTTACAACATGGAAAGCATCAAGCCAAAATACAACAAAGGAAAGTACAACAAGTACAAATCCAAGAAGAAAGGTGACAAAGATGGAATAATTTGCTTCGAGCGCAACAAGCCTAGACATAAAGCTCTTGACTGTCCAAAGAAGAAAAAGAAATACTACAACAAGTAGCACAAGAAAGTGTATGCTATTTGGAGTGATAAAGACGATTCTTTGGATTCAAGCAATGATGAAGCTCCAATCTATCTAATGCCTATCTCAAATGATAGTAACTTTTAAAACGAGGTAGATGATCTAGACCAACCTTTATCTTATGAGAATTTATCTAATGCATATGACAAGCTTGCTGAAAATGTGGGAAACTCTCTTCTAGAAAGGATAGAATAATCTTGAAAAAGAACTTGATGAAATATGTATCTATTCTGAGAATGACAAGATGCTTATTGAGGATTTGAAACAAAAAGAAAATGTTTCTAAGAAATAAGCTTGATAAACTTTCAAATGATTTAGCTACTTCTATCAAAGAAAAAGAAAACCTTAATAAGCTTATTGGAATGCAAAAGAGTGATCTAAAGCATTCTCTCAAAAAATAAGGCTTGGGATACAAAAATCCCAACGTGAAAATGAAAGCTCGGCAAGCTACTAGCTGTAATTATTGCAATAACCTTGGTCATTATGCATATCAATGTAACTACAAGAAAAATGTGACTAAGTCTAAATTGGTTTAGGTACTAAAGGGTACCATTCCTACTAACCAGCAAGGACCCAAGCTAGTATGGGTACCTAAATCTACTTGTTTAATGTTTTGTTTGGATGATGAGAGAAATTGAGAGGAAAGAAAATAGAGAGAAGAGAAAAGTGAAGAAAAAATATTTTCTCTCTTGATGTTTGGATAGGGGAGAAAATAGACAGGAAAGAAAAGTAGCTAATTTGCTAAATGATGAAATATTTATTATTATTATGTGAGACTCACTATAATTATAGGTAATTTTGGAACATAAAAATTGGCACAAAGTAGGGTGAGTTTTCTCTCCAAAATCTCTCCATATTTGGAGAGAAAATTTTTATGTGGAACCCACATCGATTTTTTTTTTTTTTCTCTTTATTTTCTTTCTTTTCTACTTTTCTCACCTATCCAAATAGGAGAAAATATATTTTTTCTTCAATTTTCCTCTTCAGTTTTCTTTCATCCCTTGTTTTCTCCCAATCCAAACAAATGGTAAGGGACAAAGACCGTGTTAGCTCTAGAAAGGAAGCTAGTACCTCAACAATAGATGCTCTCACCATAAAACTTGGGACAAAAAGAAGTTTATAAAGCTCCATTAACAAGACATAGGGAATGTACAATTTGGTGATGATAGCAAAAGAAGAATTATTGGCATGGGAAAGATCCAGCTTACTCCCACTCTTGTTGTCAAGGATGTCTACTATGTAAAAGATTTGAAACACAACTTAATGAGTATAAACTAGCTTTGTGATCTTGGTCACAAGGTATGTTTTCAATCCTCAAAATGCATTGTCTATGATCTTAATAGAAAGGATACTCTTTTTGAAGGTTATAGACATTAAAATGATTAAAAATATCCAACAAGGATTTAGTTTTCAAAACTAAAACTTGTCTAGTTTCTCAAGTTGAAAACATTTCTTTGTGACATAGACATCATGGTCATGCCCACATACAAGTTATTTCAAAACTTTCAAAAAGGAAACTTGTTTCTGGACTTCCCAAGCTTCATTTCGAAAAGGAAACTGTGTGTGATGCATATCAAAAAGAAAAATAGGCAAAGTCCTCTTTCAAAAGTAAAAATGAGCTTTCTAATACAAGATCTCTTGAGCTAATTCTTTATGGACTTCTTTGGACCTATTTCAACTTTGAGCATAAGAGGAAAGAAATATGGCTTTGTTATTATTGATGATTTTTCTAAGTTTACATTGGTATACTTTCTAGCTCATAAGGAAGAAACTTTTGAGAATTTCGAAAAGTTTTCAAACAGAGTTGAAAATGAAAAAGATTTGAAAATTACTTCTATTGGAGCGATCTTGGTGGTGAATTTGAAAATCAAGCTTTTGAAGATTTTTGTGAAAACCAAGAAATCCACCATAACTTCTCCTCTTAGGACACCTCAATAAAATGGGGTTGTTCAAAAGAAAAATAGAACTTTGGTTGAAATCAGAATAACCATGCTTTGTGAAAACAAAGTTGTAAACACGCCTTTGGACAAAAGCTATAAATATAGCATGCTACGTTTAAGCTACTACTTCATTAGACCTATTTTAAAGAAAACCTCATATGAGCTATGGAAGGGAAGAAAACCTAATGTGAGCTATTTTCATGCTTTTGGTTGTGTTTCCTACATTGACAATAATAGCAAGAATGCCTTGGGCAAGTTCGATGCAAAATCAGATGAAAGCATTTTGAGGCTACTTCTTGACTAACAAAACTTATAGAGTTTATAATAAGTGAACTAGATCAATAGAGAAGAGCATGCTAAATTGCAGGAACCAAGCTTACCTATCTAGGAAAATAGAGCTGATGAAAATGAGCTTAATGAAAACCAGAATAGAGAAGTAGAACTTGAACAATTGATTTTTATTAGGCCAAATTAATCACTCTCCTTCTCTTTCTCTTTATTTTGTCTCATTGTTTCTTCTTCTTTCTTTCTCTATTTATTCCTCTCCATTAATTTCATATATAGTTTTATTGTCTTTTATAAGGCAGCCAAATTTTATTATTATTAGATGCATAGACATTGTTGCAATTGATTTTTAACTTCTTTTTTACTTCCTAACTGGTGATTGTTTTGTTCGTGTACTCTCATACATAGTTATTCTTATAGGTCAGTTAGTGAAAATAGTTGCAAGATCTAATAGGCTACACTATTCATGTTCTATATTGTTTTGTCTTTAAGATCTGCATCTTACTTCATGTGATTATATATATATATATATATATATATATATATATCCATATAGCATTTAAAGTGAATATGTTGGATATCTTTTTGCGGGTTGCTACATGTTTCAAAAATCACTCGAGCAGAAACTGCTTCTCTCAATGACATATTTTCTATTGATGAGAAGGTTATAAAGTTCTTTTTGTGAAGTCAATCTTTCTTTAAAAAAAAAATATAGCTCTAAGGTAATGTATTGTAGATTTTTACTTCCTTACATAATCTGGTTATGAAGTCATCGTGCTATTACTTTGGGTGCCTTTTAGTGTTTGAAGCCTCTATCTAAATTCTTACTCTTTGCTTTTGTCAAGAACATTATATTCATTACCATTTTATGGTTAACTTTGGTTTTCTAGCAACCTTAAAAACGTAAGTCAAAGAAAAAGATATTTAATTTTACTTTTCTAAGTGTAGTTTGAATAAATTCTTTAGTTCTAGTCTGATCTTTGAAATTTTTTTTTTTTTTTTGCAAGATAATATATTGGAGGCTGATATGATGACAAAGAAATATAAGCAAAAACTACTTCTCGCTATTATAACTCATTAATCAAACCCTCTCCCGACAAAAGACCTGCCTTCTGAAAATGAAACACTCTACGCAAATTGGAAGTGATTTAAATTTGAAAGGAAAAATGTGAATCAAATTGACCCTTAATTAAATAGTAAACAATTCACCAATGAAAATGGAACAAATGCTCTATCATTAGTTCATTGACCTTTTTCTTATGGATATGTATCAAGTGTGGAGATGTTGAAAAAGCTCGAAAAAAAATTAGTTATACAAATAAGAGAGATGTTGCTTGTTGGAATTCCATGATTCCAACATATGCCCATCATGGGGAAGCAATATAAGCTCTTGAGATGTACTAATGCATAAATCCATAAGCTCTATCAATAACCTTGACACAGTCATATAGCTTTTATCTCCTATCCACTACCAAAACCTATGAAATTAATGTAAAGGAATATATAGAGAAGGAAGAAGAAACCATGAGAGAGAAAGAAAACCCATAAGCTCTATCAATAACCTCACACCCAAATAATTTTCATCTCCTCTCCACTGCCAAAAACTATGAAATTAATAAAGGGAAACAAACAAACAAACAAAGAAGTAAGAAGAAACCATGAGAGAGAAATAGATTAAGACAAATAGGGATTGATTTTGCTAGGTTTTAAAACATGAGGGACTAATAATGAGGATAATAAAACGAAGATACCAACATGATGCAAATAATGATACACATCATATGTCTACCAACCCTAACAGACATAGGCAGAGAGGTAGATATGGTGTGTTTTTAAAAACGTCAAGGACTAACAATGAGAGAGTTAAAATGTGATGAACCTTTTTGCCATTAGCAATAATATCAAGGACGAAAAAGGAGTTTTACTTGTATTATTATTATCATTAAAAAAAATTCAACTATCTCTACATTAATTTCTCTTAAAAACACAAAAATAAAAATATTTACCAAAATACTACTAACCTGAAATCATTTCCCAATACACCACAACTTTTGGACTAGTAGAGGGACGCTTTTTAGGTTGGTGTTTTTACAAAATTTTCCTTCACAAGGCCGCCAAACCGGTTGGCATCCCACAAATATAATTTTCTTACATGGAGGATGCCGGTCAAGCTAGCGCCCTCCCACTACAATTTTTTTTTTTTTTTTTTTTCATTTTGGTTTCTTATTTGCCAGTAATATTTTTGGATATTGAAAAAAATGGAATCTTATTGCTCAAGTAATGTATTTGATATTGGAAATATTGTATCTATAGTTATACTTTTTTACTATAAAATTTTTACTTATGTTTACCATGTGTCTTATCCTCTAATTTAATACATATATGGATGTAAATAAATATGAAAAAGGGCAATTTCACACCCAAATATATAGACTTCTAGGGACACCCTACTTATTTAAGTAAGCAAAGGTCAAAAGAAATTTTTTATTTTCTAATAAAATATTTTAAAACACTTTCTACAAATATAGGAGTTTTTATAGTGATTTGATTAATTTAGAACTATGTAAATATAAAGCTTCTAAAACATTATTTTTGAACAACTGAATTATCAAAGCTGAGTTTTCAAAATTATAATAACAGCTGCAAAACATAAAGACTACACTTGCATAAGAAAGAGTTTATTGTGTAACACTTTCTATTAATTTTATCTGACGTGACAAAAGATTATTTCATAACATTCAATATCCAAATATATTGCTTGGGAAATAAGACACCAAGAAAAAAAGAAAACAAAAATGTAATGACGGGACGCGAGTCAAGGTGGCACCCTCCATGTAAGAAATTCTATTTTAATGAAAAATATTAAATAAGTCTATTTGTGTTTGAGACATAAATAATTAATACTTAAAAAAAAAGTTGAGAGAGCAATGAATATAAGAGAGTTTTAGGAATAATATTTAAAAATTTCACTCACTCAAAGTTATTTTACAAATAAGAGAATGATTTATTTATACTTATTTAGTCTCTTAAATGTGTAGTTACAATTATTTAGTTTAGAGGCTTTTAACTTAAATATCTAGATATTTTTATGTGTCATACTAGTTTTTTTTTTTTAAATACTTTATAATACTTTAAGCATGTCTATAAATATATACAAGTTTTCATAATATTTTATAACTTTTAGAGTACTCGTGTATTTTTCATAAGGCTCTAAAAAAATTTAAATAATTTTAAAATATTTTAAAAACTTTTAGAGAATTTTAGAGAATTTTAAAATCTTCTAAATTTTTTTAAAACATTTAAACTAACTTAAAAAATTCCAAAGACATGTTTTTATTTTTAATTCAAACAAAAAAATTAAACACACCCCTACGCTAGACCCGACCTATGATCTCTACCCCTTTTTTTCTTTTTCTTTGTTTAATTCAAATATTAATTATTAAATCTAAAATAATAAATAAAATAAAATAATAAATACAAATAGATAAATGTATAATTTATAAATACTTTTAAAAATGATATTAATTAATAAAGTAGTGATCAAAAACCCAAAAATAAAAATAAATAAATTTACATTATTATCATCCCTAAACATATTAGCCTTTAAAAATAAGAATACTCTTATATATATATATATATATATATATATATATATATATATATATATATATATATATATATATATATATATATATATATAAAGAAGTGTGCATTATGAAAATTATAGATCCTAAAATTTAAAGTTTAAATTTTAATTCCTAAGATATAAATACTAAAAACATAGATTATAGGTGAAAAATAATTTTAATTTATGCTTTTAAGATTTAGCCTTTAACTTTACACACTAAACTATACTTTTAAATTTAAAACTTACTATTTAACTTTAATAACTTAAACTTTAAAGAATGAGCCTTAAACTATAAATCAAATTAAAAATAATTATTTTGAACTCTAAACCTTAGACTTGTATCACATTTAAAAATAATTACCTAAAATTTTAAACCTTAAGTTAATTAATACCATAATTTTTAAACTTAAAAACCAAATTTAAAATATTTTATTTGTAATTTATGCTTTCAAGATTTACATTATTATAATTTAAGACCTGGAGTTTAAATTTTAAAGTTTATGCTTTCATAAATAGTAACATAAATTTTATAACACTACGTACTATATTTGCATTTTATTAAAATATATATATTTTTTATCTACAGGTATCTATACTTTTCATATAAACTAAAACTAATATTTTCCATAAATAATAATCTATTTATTTATTTTTATTTTTATATTTTCTGATTACTACTTTATTAATTGATATAATTTTTTAAAATTATTTTTATATATTATATATTTATTCATTTATTTTTGTTATTAATTTATTTATTTTAAATTTAATAAGTAATATTTGAATTAAAAAAAAAAAAAAAGGAGAGGAGGGATGATAGGTCGGGTCTAGCAGGTAGAGGTGTTTTAATTTTTTTTATTTGAATTTAAGAAAAAATAAATAAAACAAAACAGTAACACGACAGAAGTCCGATTATGCTACGACTTTTGAGCTGTCATCCTCTCTTTCAAAGCTGCGATGTCGCGATTTGAAGGGACGTCGAATTATAATTATACAATTTTTATTAAATTTTGGTACGTTTAAGTAAATATTTTTAAATTTTGGATAAAATTTTTTAGCAAATGGCATATATATGTTTTTTAGGTAAAGAAAAGTTTTGTAAAGATGCCAACTCAATTGGCGTTTTTTATTAACTCAAAAATCTAAAAATTGTGGTATATTAAAAAATAATTTTGTGGTTAGTTGTATTTCATTAAATAATTTTTATTTTTGTATTTTTAAATTAAATTAACCCTACACTAGAAAATGTAAAATACTTTTTTAAATGGCATTGAAATTTTTCATTGGATTCAAACAAAAACAGCTTTATTCATTGATTTACAACAAAGTACAATTGAAATGAGAGCCTTTATTCTACAAGTAGAAGAAAGCGAAAACTTTAAACGCACATCTGCTACTCAAACTGGGTTGAAGCTCAACCTCTGAAGCTGGAACAGCTAGCATTTTGAAGCAAAAGTGACGAGCTGAAACCTAGCTTTGAAGAAACCAGATCAAATTCCAAAACGTTGTCCTCCAATTGATGTCCCCCAATAACAACTGAAGTTCTTGGACTTTTACCTCCATCCACAAATCCTAAACACACCACATTTTTACCAGTCTCCACCATTGAATTAGCACCATAGATTCTCCATTTCACTCCCTCGTTTTGCAGCTCCAGATCAATAGCTGGTACTGCAGGTCCTGCTATGGTTCGCCCAATTGTCTTAGCATCAAAGCATGCTTCAAATGGTGCTACTGATGCCACTCTCTTTATTTTTCTGTCCGCAGCCTGTTTGACGAATTGCCTCACAAAGGACTTGTAGATGTTACTGTGTAATTCTGTGTAAGGTTTCATGGTGCTAATTTTGGTACCCCCATTACCCTTTTCGTCAATGGACAAAAGGCTTCTCTTAAAGTTTACAACTTTGCCATCTATCTTGATAGATTTCACACCAATGAAATATTCATCAGAGGGCTCACCTTCAGAGAAGGAAGGAGCTGTGCTAACAGGGTTAATAACAAGTGGGGTACTGAAATGAAGAGGCTTTTGATTTGGTACCCCACCTATGAAGATGTTGCCAGACCCATTCTCCTTTGAAGAAGGTAAACAAAGAGAAAATTTATTAGGAAGATTAAATGCTGATGAGAGCTGCGTTTGCAATGCAAGTTCTGTTCTCGCAAGGCCCACCATTCCTCTAGCACTTTTCACTAGTCCAACTAGAAAGCTGCTAGAGAATCTGTCTCCATCTGAACAGCCAGAAAGGAAGTGAGGCACTTCCATTTGAGGCAGAAACAAGACATCATCGCCCATGTCGCCGCTGAAGATAAACTCAGCAAATGGGTTAAACACATCTAGGCCACAAGTATTGTTGGTGCAGCCTGGTTTAAGAGGAAAGTTGTTGCAGCCAACACATGGTGAACTTTCGGGACATTGTTTCGAGCCACAAGCAACAGGAATGTAAGATGAAGAATTGTAGCCAGTGTCACAATTGTACCATAGGTGTTCTCCTGCAAGATCAATGACTAAATCCATATCATGGCGAGGAGTTCCTATGCCGAGGGAAGAGTAGTACTGATTTGTTGCAGGATCTTTCTTAACTGGAATGATGATGGATTGGGTTTTTGGCTTGGGTGCATCTGGTGCTGCTGATAAGGAGGAAACTGAGAAAAGGGCTATGAAGAGCAGGAAAAAATGGAGAGAAGAAGAGTTTGCCATTGTGGACATAAGCTGAAATGAATAGCTAATGGTATTGCTCTATTCAGCAGCATGCCGAGTGTGCTTTTTATAGCAGAATGATGGATCTGATCTTACTTATGATATTTATGCCTAGTTGACCATTCTGCTTTGTCAAAAATGTTGGCTCATTGAAGGTACATCCGTATACAGCTCATATTCATTCTTGGTGGCTAGCTTTTTTGATTGGTTCATTGGTGGATCTTATACAGGTTTGACTAGTTCTTACTTGATTTTTTTTCTTGAGATTATATATGAATATTTAGATATGAAACTTGCATATCTCAAAATTTTAGGTTTTATTTCAACTTTAAATTGCCACTATTAAGTTAAATGTGAAAAATTAGTGATGGTTATTTATAAAGTCTGCATATAATAAGTGCAAATATAGTGTAAGATGAGCTTTAGCAAAAGGGAAATGGTGTGTGCATATCTAGTAATCTACATATCTTTATTTTTCTTTTTTATGTTATAGTTATTTGTAGAGAAAAATTATAAATAAAAACGTATAAGATAAAAAATAAAATGAATGTAAAAAAGAAAAAAAAAATGTAAGAAGTATATATGCATAAACACGTAGCATCATTCTTAAAAAAAAAAAATACTGAGTTGGCATGGACAGGGGACCCCACATAGTGGCAGAGCACTAGAAACCTTTTTATGCATAAATATGGTAGGAAAATAATGGTGTTATATTCATATTTTTTGGGCACATTTATCGTAGATCATTTTATAAAGCTCGTGAAGATTAATTACCACAAAAAAAAAAAAAAAAAAGTTTGTAGAGGCTGGAAGCATGTATTGTTGTATATCTCTTGATGTATTATTTCTTTTTAATTATACAGAAGCACAAAGCATTTGGGAAAAAGAGAAAATGAACGTTTAAAGTGAGAATAAAACTTGAAGTATATCAAATCAAGATTAAAGGAAGTATCACTAGACTAACAGATCATCGGCTATTCATTGGTGTTTTTACTTTTATAGTTAGAGATCAAATCTTTTGTCCCATTGATACAAACTATTAAATATATTACTCATGTTAATTGGTAAATATTTATTTATTAATTGATAAAAAACCAATTCAATAATAAATAAATTATTTAATTAAAAAATTTTTGACATAACGGTGGTATGCCATGTTTTTAATGTTATACATGTTGTTCCCACCACTTCAAATTTTTTAATATGTCACTAACGACCTTCGTTCCATTTGGTTAGAAGAATAATTTTGGATAAACAATTTATATAAAGGGTTTATTGAAGAAGAGTTTATTAATCATAAAATAAGCTTCATACGTTCAAAAGAAAAGAAACTTTTGTATGTTAATACACAACCAAGTGGTTTTTTGGTTAATCATAGGCATAATTATTTCTAAAAAAGGACGGGTTGGGGCCACAAATTAGAGAAAAGTCTTGCGTCAAAAACAGAAACGAGAAGAATTTCCCTTTCTCTATTCCGTGCTCTCCTCCCACAGATTTGAGATGTGTTCGGTGATGTCTCGGAACCATCAGTCACATTGATTGGTCCTTAAACAATGATCAATGTTCCTAAGGTAACAAAGAAAATAATAGAGGTTTCTTGGGATTGGGAATGGGAATTTAGACTTGCATTGATGATGTTTCTGATCAAAATTATGTCAGAAATGGCTATCATATGAACCAATTTTTACACCCCACTTTTTTTTTTTTTATTAAGTTGAACTTTTAGCCTGTCAAAATAAACTCAAAGAGCCTTATTATTAAAATATTATTTTAATTTCTCTTTATAAAATAATTTTTTTAAATTAATTATTATAAAATAATTTTTTTAAAATTTAAAATAATAATAAATTAATTCTTTTATTATAACATCGTTAACAAATTGTTAATGTGACATTATCTTTTTATGAGAATTATTATATTGTAAAATTTAATAACATAAAATGTGTCTAAATAATATGAGTCAGCATCTATCATTTCTCTTCTCCCTCCTATCAAAATTAGACCCAGATAATGTAGGATATATCATGGTATGCACATTAATACATTAATTAATGTATGTAAATTTAATTCATTATAGATATTAATTTATTTTAATGTATGTGGATGAACATATTGAAAACTTGAAAATGTTGCTATTACAAGCTCCAAGCAGTCAATGAAGGTTACAGACAACTGAATTCTGAGTCAAATGTTGAACCAGAAATTAAAAGCATGTGCAAGAGGACAACGCAATTAAAGATGATACCAGAAGGCCAAGTACTTTATATTGGATAACTGGCAAAGGACATAGGTTCTGATGTTGTGCCTTGGCATCCCGTTAGGTTTGTTTGCATACAAGTTCATTCAGTATCGGCATAAGCCAGCACGTGATTTTCCAAGACTGTTACCATTTTAAATTTAAAAGAGATTATATTATAACAACTAATTTAAGAAGAATTATTTTTGTAATAACTCAATCTAAAAATGATCAAAATAATATTTTAACTTTTTTTTATAAATAAAATGAAAACACAAACTTTTTAATAATAACTCAAATATTAAAAAAATAATCAAATTTAATTCGAAATATAAAGATATCAATATCTTATCTTTGAAATTGTAACACTATATGGAATCACTTCCTTTCAAAAAAGCCTTACAGTGAGGAAAAAGAAATTATGTATTAATTGAATTAAATGAAACATGTACAGAGGTGGTCTCATATGTGAATCTTATTACTGCTATGTACAAGAACATACACAAGTACCCATAATATTATCAAGAGAAAACCTCATTTTTTCCCCCCTAATATTAATTTTGTAGACAATTATCTCCTGACACTTTAAGTTTCTTAATTTAAACTCTGAGACTTCAAACGTTTACTATATCAAATCCTTTGTCCACCTCTGTCACTGCCCACTAACAGTTTTTGCCTACGTAGCATGTTAAGTGCTGACGTGGCCGTTAATGAGTGATGTGGCCAACAAGAAATGGGTGATGTGGCAAAGCTGCTCAAAATGTAGCTAGCAAATGTCATTTAACTAGGGGTGGGCACAGGACGGGACGTCCCGGCCTAAAAGATTCGGGACAATTCGAGATTCGGGACGGGACTAGGACCCAATTTTGTGTCCCGATGAATTTTCGGGACGGGACTGGGACTGGGACAAGCATAATCCCATCTTGGTCCCATCTCAAAATTTATATAAATATGTCCCATCCCAAAATTATCCAGATAAGTATATATATTTGTCCTGTCTATAATCTTTTACACCCCTATTTTTATTATTTACACTCCTATTTTTATGGTTTACACCCCTATTTACACCTTATTTTCTTCTTTTTCTTCATGCTTTCAATACCTCTCTTATTACTTTATACACCCATTTGTTTTTTTAAAAAAATTTAATCAGGATAGAACAAATGGATCGGGACAGGATCGAGACGAGACTATATAAAATCGTGATGAGATGAGACGGGACAAAAAAAATTCAAGACGGAACAAAATTTTTTTTTTTTTTCGGGACGGGACCAAGACTCCAAATCTCAGCCCGTGCCCACCCCTACGTTTAACATTAGGGCATAGAAAAAATGCAGTAAGAAAAATTAGGCATTTATTAGTTATCCAACAAAAATGACACACAAAGAATCCCAATCTCAAGAATCGTGTGTCTGAAATTCCAAAATAACAAAATCTTAACAATAAAAATTTATCCATGAAGTCAAAGAAGAAAGAAGAAACCTCAAAGATCAGGGGCTTGGACATTGTTATATGGTCGGACGTTTGCCTACAGATTTACGGAAAAGGAAAGTCCAAAACAACCAAATCTTAACAATAAAAATTTACCCATGAAGTCGAAGAAGAAAGAAGAAACCTCAAAGATGGTCGGCAGGAACAAAGGTAACGACTTGATTAGCAAGTCGCCTCTCCTTTTCCTAATTCTTTTCACCACATAGTTCTCTATTTTCTTCTCTCCTAAACCCAACGTTCTATCAAACACCATTAATGGATCTTGACGACCTTGAACTTGAACCCTATGCGATGCCATCCCGATGGAGATTCACAGTGACGATTATGGCCTTGAAGAAACAGACCCATCTCCTCATCATCAAAACACACCGTATTATCGCCTCACCATGGAACTAAATGAGGACTCTACAACACTCCACTCTTTCCATTTCCCAAAGCACAAACTGTTGTGCGAGGAAATGGTGTCGTTCTGAAACCCCATACTAGACAAGCTCGCCACGAAGTGGGTCTCTCCTTGTCGTGAGTCTCTCTTTGCGCACAAAGTGGCTATGAAAACGACATTTGCTGGCTGCGTTTGGAGCAGCTTTGCCACATCACCCGCTTCCTGTTGGCCACATCACTTATTAATGGCCACGTCAACACTTAACATGCCACGTAGGCAAAAACCGTTAGTGGGCGGTGACGGAAGTGGACGGAGGATTCGATATGGTAAATATTTAAAGTCTTAGAGTTTAAATTAAGAAACTTAAAGTATCATGGGATAATTGTTTACGAAGTTAGTGTTAAGGGAAAAAAAAGGTTTTCTCTATTATCAATAGAACAAACATGAGTAGATAGGATAGCACTACCCCACTTTCGATACAAGTGATAACTAATAAATTTTTTAAAGAAAAGTATAATTTAATAAATTTAAACTTCAAAACTTTTAAGTTTAGAGTATATTAAGACTCAATTTGTTATCACTAAATTATTAGTAAAACTATCTACTTTAATAATAGCAGGCTAGGTCAATTTCAAAAAAAATTAATCCAAATTAAAACAATTTTATTTTGTACATTTACATTTTCTAAAAAATATTTGCCAAGTTTGCATGAGATGTTACATACTACAAAAGATAAATGGGCTGTATATAACCTGTTAGATCTAAATGGCCTTATATTGGGGATTCGTTGACGCTTTTTTTCTTTTCACAACCCAAATCCACCATGTCTTTGGTTGAGTTGTGAAAAGAAAAAAGGGTGAAAAAAAAATGGCCTATTGTATTAAGCCTCTCATTGAGTAAGGCTGACAAGAATAAAAATAAATTCTGATGTCTTGACAATGTAGGTGTATATGATCTACGATACCATACAACACAACTAAAACAATATAGTACAAAGAAATAAGTTATAATATAATTTTTCATATTGTTTATTGTTTATTGTTCAATACATTGCCCATTTGTATTAAATTTACAGTAATACATTTTGTATTATATTATTTTTTAAAAAATATATACAA
The DNA here is from genome assembly GCA_022379115.2 of Bauhinia variegata. NCBI lineage: Eukaryota > Viridiplantae > Streptophyta > Magnoliopsida > Fabales > Fabaceae > Bauhinia > Bauhinia variegata. Next base: position 16,501,988 of record CM039434.1, on the reverse strand, counting down.
GATTTTAATATTTTATAACAATTAAAGTATTCTATAAAATTAAAAAAGGGTCATTGGTTGTTGGTCTTTGCCAGTTACCTCGATAGTCACCGGCCATTGTTGGGACTTGCCGTCATTGATTTAATGAGCTAAGTTATAAAGGATTATAGAGTGGTTTGAGAAATAATAGGTTAAATTTTTTATTCAATATTCTAAATAAGTATTTGTAACAACATTTCAAGGATTTATCTAATACTATGTATAAACTTTTATCTGATAAGTCTTTTAAAAAATCAAATAAAAACAAAAAAATTTGTGCTGTACAATCTATTTTTTTGAGCAAATCAAACAGACTTTGTATCAAATTTCATGTATTACGTCTACATGTATTTTAAGTAACTCATTAATATTTATAATATTATTTTAATAATTAAAAAAAAAAAAGTGAGACAGAGAAATATGATGTGAGATAGTTGATTATGTAAGATAGCTAATTTTGTTCTAAATAGATTGAGGGATTTCTTTTTACACATCCCAAAATCTCTTTTTTAACATTTCATATATTTCATAACTTTAATTTTCAAAGTATAATTTATACTACAAAAATTAAAGTTAAGATAAAAAAGAGATTGTGCTAAAAGAGATACCCACAGAGTGATCTATTTCAAAATTTTAGATCCAATTGGTCCGTGTCCTTTGTTTCTTGTTTGGACTTCGTTCCAGCTCCAACACCCAAAACTATGTGGAGGTATCTTTTCCTACAGCCCATTTTTCTTTTCTCACGCTCCAAACCATTGAAATCTCCAAACTAACCCTCATTTTTCACTCCTCTTCCAAGACAAAACCAATGGTGTGAGGAATTCGGAGCAGTCAAGGGTTTGGGAGTGGTAAGGGCAATTTGGGGATAAGAGAAAGATGAGGGTGTGAAAATAGAAAAATGGGGTGTGGGAGGAAATCCTCATGGATCATCATGTGAGATTGGCATTGTGATTTTGCTCTTACTACAAATTATCTTAAAACTAATGAGATATTAGGGTTAAAACGTTCTAAAAAAGGAGTAGCACTACCCCTCTTAGAGTGGTAACTTATAGCACTCCCTTCTTTCTAATGAAAATACGATAATTTTTTTATAATTTGTCTTAATTAATACTGCTATATATTAAATATAAATATTTTTTATAATATAGATTTAAATCCGAATTTACCATATTGTGAGGATCTAACTCCTTCTTATAGACTCAAATTTTGTTAACAAGTATATAAGTTTTAAACTAAAATGATTATAAAAAAAGAGGCTCATCATTCATGTAGAGTGTCTCTTTGGACAAAGAAGTTGTATTGACGTGCACTTTAATTTATGATTTTCTTGACAAAGGGTCCTTGTGATTTATTGGATGTGTTGGATTACAAATGGCAATTATAATTGAGATGACTTGCACGAAACTTACTAACTCGTGACTTAATCGTCAAATCATGACTACATCTAGCTACACTCACCGACACAAGGAATCAAATGTCCTCTCACCTCATCCATGCTACCTAAACCTCTTACTATACTAGATTGCAAATAATAGCTTAAAATAATTAATTAGATCTTATGCATTCATCTTTTTCAATCGATAAATATATGGCGATGGTAAAGAAGTCAGGAGATCATCCTTGTCATCCAATGATTTTTTTTCCCTGAAAAGATTAATTAATTATGCATTTCTTTTTTTTTTTATTTCTAATATATTTTTTGATATTGAAAGAAATTAATTATATATAACTCCAATATTGTAAGCTATTCCTCAACAAACTTTTGATATTTGAGTACATTACTTCTAATATATTTTTTGAATTACAAATCCAAATTTTGGGATTAAAATTTGAAAGCACAACTCTATTTTTTTTCAGTTTATACTCTTTATGTTTAAAATTAGTTCTTATTCAAAATAAAAAGTAATAAATAATAAATTCTTCTTAATAATGATAATTTAAAAATTTTGAAATCAAAATTTTAAAACAAATACAACCTATTTTAAATGTAAGTTATAGAGAGTAACTTGTGAAACTAAACTTATATGTTTTCTCTAAGAAGAAATAATTGTTTATATAAGTCATACTAATATAGGTCAAACTTAAAAATGTAACATCAATAAAAGATAAAAGTAGATGTTTAGTCTAATAACAATAATATCAAAGTAAAATTATCAAAAACTCTTGTCATCATAGCATTATAAATAGATATTATTATTAATGAGGTATGTAACTTACAAGAATTATAATCTTTAAGAATTTTGTTTTGTCCATAATACTACTTGAGTGTCAAAGGCATTCTACGTGACATTTTTTTTTTTTTTTTTTCTGTAGGCACCCTTCAAAACTAAGTTTGACTTAAAGACCTATCTAACTAAAAAACGCAGCTCTCCCACCGATCAACCCATCTAAAACCTACCCCCAAACGTATACCTATTTTATGAATTGGAATACATTATAGAAGAATATTTCATGTGTTTATTTTCAGAGAAGTTTATGATTGATATGTATACTACATGCTCTCTTGGTCTAATAATGGTAACAATAATAAAAGAGAATGGAATCTTGAAAGAGATGCATGGTGTCTTTTCTTTTGTATTTTGTTTCATTAACCATTAGCGAAGCCATGTTGGAATGGTATCACATCCATCTTGCACTTCACATGCAAAAGCATAAGCCAGCTTTTCGGTCACTTTATATCTATCTATTCTTTCCTTTTCAGAAGATGGTAACTGGGCCTCAAGAATATACTAAAAAAATTGATAAGATATTTGGTAGGTCATGCAACTTTGTTGTGGTTGAATAGAAATGTGATCAAAACGACAATCGTGTGATTATATATTATGTCGTTGAGAACACCTTTGACACCTCAATGGGCTATGTAGATGGAGACGTCTTTGATTAAGTTTAAGTGGGTTTTTCAATAATAACATTATGGGAAGTTGATCTGGCAATTGATCAATGTGATAATATAATGAGACCTAACAAAATTTAATTTAAGGCTTTTTGGGGACCATATAGTATATGGTCCTTTAACTGGTCCCCCCCTTCTAATTCTGATTTGATTGAAATAAGCATTAAGTTATGATGAATTACAAATTGAATGTGAAAGAGAGAGAGGGCATTTGTTGTGTCGGTGAGAGTCTAAAAGTGATTTTGTGCAAATCACTTGGTAATAATTTGTATTTTTTAGTGAGAAAAATTTTAGTGCAAGGAAATATTATACCTAAGGTTATTATATACACGGTCCAGCTTGTTTGTTGGGCTTTTTTTATTAAGTAATAGATGAATAGTTCAAATTAATTTAAGAGATATATGTTGAATTTAGCTTAAATGTGCTAACACAAACACAACTCAACATAAAAGTGGAACACTATTATATATCACATGTTTTAGAGAATATTTGGATTAATTTTTAAAACTATTTTTTTGAGATATAAAAATAAAGTAGGAGTCAAAAATATTTTTATTAATTTATGTAATATAAATAACTTTTTACTCTAATGGTGTAATTTTATAAATTTTTAATTTATTTTTAAATTTGAAATAATAAATACATACGTACATAAATGTAATTCCATAAAAAGCCAACCACATTTAAGACATAGCCCACTTAATAAAACTAAGCAATCCACTTTTAGAGTTGTTATACAAAAAAATCACATGGTGACGTAAAATTTATGGAATGCACTCTGATATATATTTGCAACTGATAATAATTGTAATTTTAATAGTTTGAGTATGGCATGTGCTTTGCACATGTCTATTTCTATTAAAAAATTAATGAAAAGTTAATTTTGGGTTAAATAAACAAGTATATGATAATTTATTATATATTTTTAAATCTATAGGGTAAGATATACATGAGCAAAACTTTATGGGAATAAATTAGAGTTTTCTCTAAATTCAAATACAGCGGCAATGCCATTGGTTTGCTAATGTCTCCTACAGCTAGCATATCATTTTCAATGCAAAAATTCAACGGGATCCATCAATCATGTTCCCAATTTTCAATGGGCTGATTTAACACTTCAATACATAGTAAACGTATTTATTATTCTTTTTTTCTTATAAGAATTTATTTATATGGCAAAAATACACAAAAAAATAATTTTAAAAATTATTTATCATAAAATAATAATTGTAAAATTCTTTATTAAAATACTACTATTTTGATTTCTAGGCTAAAAAATGTTAACAAAGTTGATTTGGTAGTTACAACAAAGGTAGAAAATGAAAGATAAGATAAAGAGAATATAGAGATGATATCTTTTGATTATAATAAATTACAAATTTAATGATAAATAGATAATATCATTATCTCGTAAATAGAAATAATATTTTTGGTTACAACAGATTACAAATTCAAAAATGAATAGATAAAATCATTATTTCCTAATATTATGAAAATGTTTCTTACTTATCCCAAAGTTATTATTAGATTTGGATTACAGTAAAAAAAAATTAGTGAATAATATTATGTAAGTATATTTTGCTTATCTCAAAGTTATTACCAAATTTAAATTACGGTGAAAAACTAATAAATTATGACCAAAAGAATTTTTAGGCTAAAGACTATCAATTTAACTGATGTTCTTGATACACATAATATTTTGATAAATAATTTTAAAACTATAATATAATAGTAAATAATTTTTAAATTACATTTTTTTGTAATTTAGCCTATTTATATTCCTAAAAGATATAAAATATTCAATTAACTTTCTAAAAGGTTTTTTTTTTTTTCTCGATTCAATTTTTAGAAGATAATTTTATTCATTGATCTAAATAATTTCTCCTAAATTTTATGTATCACACTTTTCATATCCATATTTAACATGTGATGCAAATGGGTTCTATCAACTCTCACTAAAAAAAACTAGTGATAATTAATGAATCCTAGCAAACATTTAATGGTGTAATTTCTTTTTCTTTATTTTACTTAGAGTTCCCCACCTCATATTGGGGATAAATTAATATCATTTAAGGAGTGAGAATAATTATAATCACTTTTTTTAAAAAAAACTTAAACTATTAACATTATAAAGGTTTTTACATTATTGAGGTCAAATTACTTATTAACTAAGTCATATTATGTTAATAGACTTTTAAGTCTTACATGTGAGAAATTTAAATAACATTTTTTATTTCACATTATATGTTTCATTATTTATCTTATTCATCATTTTATTTAAATATAAAATTAAGTATTTAATCACAATTTTAAATTATTTTTTTACTAATTAGATACTTTACAACAAGGAACGAAATAGCATATGAAAAAAAAAAATTGCTCAAATAAATATATTGTAAGTGAATTTTTACACACCTATGAAAATTTAATATGATTAGTAAGGACCAAAATCCTATCTCAAAGCTAATAAAATGTAGTTCAATTTGTAAGTAAATTGGATTTAATAATTAAAAGACTTTTATAATATTAAGAATTTGAGTAAAAATATATATATTAAAAAATAAAATAATTATAATTATTTTATTTCTATAATAAAATTATTCTTCACTTTAAATATGAGGTAAAAATAGTTTAGGTAAAATAAAAAAAATATTATATCTTAAAAAATGAGAATTTGAATCTCACAGTTAATGTAATAACTTCTTAGAAGTGAAATTTTGATCTAGTCAGTCTTTGAGATTCCCCGCCTATGTATATGGGTTAGACATAGAATACCCTCACGATTAGTTTGACTTCTTGTACTTCAACCACCTTTCCTGACCAACACAAATGCGCCCTGTACTCGACACTTCCTAAAAACAAGGCCTTGGCTCATGGCTATCTAACAAATATATTCATTGCGATTATGACTCAAAAATTTAAATTTTAAAAAAATATATATTAAAAAAATAAGTATAATTATTCTTTATTTTTAAATAAAATTAATCTTAGAATGATAAAAGTTGCAGATAAAAAAAAAATAGATATATTGTACTTATTGTGGCACATTCAGACTTCGTACCGATCTTTATAGGGTAACATTAATTTCTCCATCATATCAAAAAAAAAAAAAAAAAAACAAACATTAATTGCTCCTTGAACGCAGAGCCTCTCTCAGTTTGAGATATCATATGTGCATTTAATTAATTGCATCATTTCATAAATCCTTCAAAAAGAAAAATATTGTTGAGAGAATGTTAGAATATCAAGAATTTGAGTCATAAAGAGTCACGTGTTAAATTAGAGATAATTGTAATTGTTTTATTTTTTAAATAAAATTATTCTTACATTTAAATAAAAAATTTAGATGATGTAGATTATATTCACAAAATTTGAGAATCAATTAATTAATCTATTAGATTATCTTATTTGTATGAACTAATGAAATTCTAATCCCATAAAAAAATGAAGATTTATTTTTTTTAAGGGAAGAAAATGAAAATTTAAAACAAAAGTGAATGCATTAATTAAATAAAGTACATCTATATAAAATTTGATAGGTGTTATAAAACCACAATATTGAATAATTTAATGATTGAATAAATGAAATTCAATTTTTTTTTAAAAAATAAATTTTCTATTTATATTTATGATATCTTTATACTTCTCCCTCTATTATAAATTTTTATGGTTTAAGATAAATTTATACATAATAAGAAATGTAATTAATGTGTTTATTTTTTTAAAAAAAAACTTTTTAATATATCCTTGTTTATTTTAGTATTACCTAATTGTATAATAAGTGTCGTCAAATAATTAAAGTTGGTGAGGATAAAAATATAGTTAGAAAAATAATAATTAATATTATCTTGAACTTCTAAAATAATAGATAATTTGAAATCACAAATTTCTTCTAAAATGACAAATAATTTGAAATTGAGGGAATATTTGAATATGAAACTAATTTTTTATTAGTGATAAGAGCAATAATTAATAAATTTCTCCCAATAAATCAAGTATTAACATTTGAAGGTAAATAAACCTTACCCCAAAAAATATATTATCCTTTTAAATGTAACCCACATACATGAGCTAAATATAAACTTTTAAAGAAGTGAATCTGGCGCAATAATATAATTTTTTAGAGTTAATGCTATGGTATTTTTATATTTTGAGTTCAAACCTAGCTCATCCTATATATATATATATATATATATATATGCATTTCCCCTCTAATACATCTACATACCTAAAAATAAATATAAGAGAGAAGTACTCAATGTGCCAAACCTCTTCCTTTCATAAATGGTGTTGCTTTAATTTGAGTCCCTTATTTTACTTTCTCTTCTTATTATAACTAGATTTAAACCCCTCATTACGTGAGTTACATTTTGTATCATGTTTTTAGTAATTAAAAATAATATAAATTATATGTGAAGAACCCATCAATTTCGATAAATAAATAATCAATTATTTAAAAAAATGTTTAAGATAACTTGCTGCCTTGTCCATTTTAATTGATCAAATGAAAAATATTTAAAAAGTTCTTACTCCATGAGTGTACACATACCACTTGAAGTCTCCATCTTCATGAATATTGTTTTGTAGCTACAAATTTATATAAACTAAAGAGGAAAACTTTCCTCCTCACATTATCATTAATTTCAAAAATAATTTTAATATTTTAAACTGAACAAAATAAATTTTTACGTTTTAAGTCAAGAATAAAAATATACATTATTACCGCATTTTTTATCTATACAAAAAAAATATTTTTATTCTAGGCTTGAAATGTAAAAATTTATTTTATGTAATTTAAAATATGAATTTTTTTTTTTGAAATTAATAATAATATAAAGAGGGAAGAAAAAAATTTTCTAAATTAAAATTGAAGATAAAAGATTAAGGGAATGAATAAAGATACTTTCGCATACATAGCAACATGTAGGCTCCTAAATAACTAAAAATAATATATATTAAATATAAATAAAGAATGGAATATGAATCATCAACGCACCCATCAATAACAAAATTAAAAACGAAATATATTACCCATAAACATACAAACTATTGCTGAATTTAATTAATTTATAGAAAGAAAAATAAAAGTACCTGATTGTAACCTTCAGCATCTGAGTCTAACCTACAAATCATAAACATAGAAAAAAGTAAGTGGTGACCTTGTAATTAAACAGACTTACCTCTAAACATAATACATAATAGGTGACAATTAGATATACTAAACGGATGACTGTTATATAAATAAATAAATAAATAATGTCAATTAAATAGCACTATAATATCACTTATGGCTGTTAAATAAAGAAATAATATCCATTAAATATAAACTAAAATAGAATACAAATTATCAACTAAATAGATAACTATATAGGACCAATTAATAACAACAAAATATGCTACCTAATTATTTATCAATGTTAACTTTTTCTATATATTTACCTTGCTAACTTGGCTCTTCTATTTAATCAAATTTAAGGATATCTTTTATATTATGTATAGACTATAGTTGAGAAGGTCTATCAAACATCAGTAATTATTAAAAAGATATGAGTTTGAATTTCTTTGTTAATATAAAAATTATGTTAATAAATAATTTATAAAATTTTTTATAAACACTCTTTAAATTTAAACGTATGTTTTAGTCCAGCTAAGCATTCACCTAAAGTTTTTAAACTTGACATTAATTGCTTCACTTGTTGGTAAAGAAGGGTCAAAGTCAACGCAATGCAATGCAATTGCAACTCCAGCACATGGTGTTATCTCTTTTCCATAGACTGTTACCATGACCTATTGCTATTTGAAAAGTCAATCTGCCTTTATTTGGTGCACATCCATTAAAGATGTCTTTCCTTTTTTATAAATAAAATAAAATAAAATAATGCAACACAACAAATAAAAGTAGATTTTTTTTTTAAAAAAAAAAAAGGCAGAATAAAAGGAGGAGAGAGAGGGTAGGGAAATCAAATTATTTATGTGCGTTCCTAAAACTTAAACCTTAGCTGCTAAGAAACCGGGTGACCATAGCCTAAAGTATTACTAAACTAGGAAAATGTTACCTTTTTCTAAATTCAAGCTGACTTTTGCATTTTCTTTTTTCTCTTCCTTTTCTTTTCTTTAATATCAAAGTTTATGGTGCAAAAAGGCTTTTTCAACATATAATCAATTCTTGTTGAAAATTTATAATGATACTCACATATTATTTATTAAAAATATTACCATATACAGTCGCCAAATCATGATTTAGATAAAAGAGAAATCCATATTAAAAAAACTAAAACTTTACATAAATTTTAAGGGGGTAAATTCATAATGACTAGAGTAAAATATATTTTTTATTTTTAATGTTTATTACTGAAATTAATTTTATCTTTGATTTTCAAAATTATCATTTCTACCTTTAATATTATATAAATGTATAATTTCAAAACCTTCGTCAATCATAGTTAGTGGGGGCAAACAAAAGATATTAACATGGCTGTTAATTGCTAATGTGACATGTTAATTGACACTCTAACACACATGCCATGTCAACAATTAACGGCCACATCAATGTCTTTTGTTTGCCAACCGAGGTTTTGAAAATGGCACATTTATGTAATGTTAATGGTCAAAATGATAATTTTTAAAAGTTAGGAAAAAAAATTAATTTTAGCAATAAACGTTAAGGGCAATGAGTATATCTTACTCTTTTGACTCTAAATGTTATATAAATGTGCCATTTCAAGGCCTCGGTCCATCGCAATTAGTGACGTGACACATTAATTGACACTCTAACACACATGCCACGTTAGTAGTTAGTGGCCAAGTCAACCTCTTTCATTTGCTCCCACTAATTGGAATGGATGGAGGTCTTGAAATAACACATTTATGTAACATTAAGGGCCAAAATGATAACTTTGAAGATTAGGGGTAAAATTGATTTTTAGCAGTAAATGTTAAGGGCAAAAAGTATATTTTACTCTTTTGACCCTTAACATTACACAAATACGCCATTTCAAGATCTCCACAAAAGACGCTGATGTGGCTATTAACGGTTGACGTGATACGTTAATTAACACTCTGACACACATGTCACATTAGTAGTTTATGGCCACATCATTGTCTTCCATTTGTCCCCACTAACTATAATGGACGAAGATCTTGAAATGGCATATTTATGTAACATTAAGGGTCGAAATGATAACTTTAAAAGATCAGAGCCAAAATTGATTTTAAGGATAAACATTAAAGGCGAAAAGTATATTTTACTTTAATAATTATATAATACTAAGATAAAATTAACAATTTAAGAGAGATCATAGCCTCTGGCCTCCTCTCAATTCCGTATAGTTTATATGAAATTGCACTTTACAAAGTGTTAAGGGTATTACTCAACGTTAATGAGGATATGAAGGTTTAGATGAGGACGCGGGATTCTAGGGTCTCGTCGGGTGGTGGAGTTATGAGTCTGATGGTGGTAAGAGCTTTTTACTACTGTTAATGTACTTGGGAAACGGCCGAGGTCGGAATTCCCTATCTCTTTCTCTATCTCTTCCACCCTCGCGGGGCTTGCTTTCCTTTGGAACCGCCCTCTCCACTTCTTCTAAATTAATGTACTTTCCCGCTCTCTGCAACAGTTCCTGGAGAGAACCTGGAGGATTCAAAGTAATATTTTCCCTGAACCGTCCAGTTCTAAGACCCGCCATAAGGGTGTGTACCGCCACTTCATCCTTCAAATCTCGAATTTGCAGGGATAGTGCCGTAAACCGCTGGATATATGACCTCAAAGATTCTTCGTCCGTTTGACGCAAAGTCGCCAATACAGCTGAAGTCTTCTGCGGGGGAATACTCGTGGAAAAGCGTGCCACAAACTGATCTGCTAACTGGTTAAACCCAACTATAGATCTCGGGGGTAAGTTGTTGAACCACTGTAACGCAGCTTTTCTTAACGAAGTCGGAAACGTCTGGCATTTGATCTCATCTTCCACTCCAGAAATTAACATTACATTTTCAAAACTACATATATGTTCAACTGGATCTGTTGATCCGTCATATAAATCTAGGACAGGCTGTTTATAGTGACTTGGTAATGGATAAGTCATGATCTGCTCGACAAAAGGATGTTTGGGTTGCCTACCTGTCGTCAGCAGATGAGGTGCTCGGGAACCAGTCAGAGTTACAATCTCAGTAGAAATTACCTCTGGATCGACGTACGGGGAAGATTGACCTGTAGACTGTGCTGTACCTTCTACTGTAGTCGGGACATGAGCGTCGCCTTTGCTTCGTAACTTGTGTATTTCCCTCATGTCTTCCTGCCTTTGTGCTTTTAACTCATGTATCTCGCGCTTCATATCTTGTAAATGGTCCAATAGGGTTGCAAGGACTGATTGATTTGGGTCCCGCGGCTCGGCGCGTTCTAGCAACTGGGATGCGCCTACCGGGTCCAGGGCGGTGCCAAAGGTATCTTTGAGGAACGGTGGTGCGCCTATTGGGTCCGGGGCGGTACCGGGGGTATCTTTTTGTGGGGTAGTGGGGTCCATGGGTTATAAACGCGTCGAACCGAAAAAGCCTGAAGGTGAAGGTCCATGTTCACCGCACCAATGGTAAGGGTATTACTCAACGTTAATGAGGATATGAAGGTTTAGATGAGGACGCGGGATTCTAGGGTCTCGTCGGGTGGTGAAGTTATGAGTCTGATGGTGGTAAGAGCTTTTTACTATTGTTAGATGCGGCGTTGATAGGTAAGGTCTACCTTTTAGGGTTTCTGGAGAGGCTTTATACTGGTGTGGATTATGGGCTGGGCCCTGCGCCAGGCCCATAAGCAGGGCCCGATGGCCTTTGGGGAAGGTCCACATCACAAAGCATTTTTCTAAACAACTTGGTCATTTTCTAAATCAAAGTATAAAAGAAATAGAGGATTTTCTTGAGCTCTGTAATGGCTTCACTACTTGTACTTTTATTTTTGTTTAGGTTGCATAGGGAGTCAATTATGTTGTTGCTTAAGGAAGTAATTTAATAAAATGGCTCAACTTTTAACAATAAACCTATTGTATTTATATTTTAAGATTAAGTTTAATTTTTTAATATATTTAAATTAATATTAAAAACTCATATTTTTATTATATAAAACAAACAACAACAAAAAAAATCATATTGGTCGTTTGTTGGCCGGTTAACTAAGGTAGACACTTTGGCCAGTAAATATTTTTTTTTTCTTGTTGATTATTATTAATAATTAATAATTAATAAAGTAGCATCTTCATATTTATTAAAATAAAATAAAGCCTAATAAGGGAATGTATTATTTATTATTTCTTTGAGATTTAGTTAGGATTTAAGCACAGCAGTACATATATTTGGCGCAAGTGAGAAAGAAGCGCTTGTTTTCTTCTCCACTTTTTCGGTCCTTTTGTTTATATCCCTTCTCTAACACGACCACAGCGTACAAACAATTATCCATGCTTCGTTTACGTCGTGTCTGAGTAGTTTGTGTAAGCCACGTGCCAACCAAGAAAATTGATATATATATATATATATATATATATATATATATATATATATATATATATATTTACTTAAATATCTTCCATTTTTAAAGTATAAGACTGACTCTTTTTTTTTTTTCTTATTTTTTTATTTAAATATTTTCCATTTTTAATGTATAGGAGCCCGTTTAATTGGTTTTTAAAATAAGAAAAAATTATTTTATGTTTTGATTGTCTTTTAAAATTTTTTTTTTTTAAAAAAAGTATTTGATTGCATAAATATAAAAGTATTTTTCTTTTTTTTTTATAAGCATTTTTTGGTATGCTTTTAAAAATATAGTTTTTGATTTTTATAAATACTTTTTTTCTATACAAAAGTTAAACCAAACAGTATTTTGGAATATAAGTGTTTTATTTTTAAATTATAAACAAAATCAAGCTGGTAAAAATTAACCTAAACAGACTCAAATTACTTTTTTGTCATAAATAAAATATGACACAAATATTTTAATATTAACTAAAATGTATGAAAAAAGACTATATTTGATCTAAAAATTTATTTTTAAGAATTATATTACTGTATTAAACTACTTTTTTTTTAAAGATTCTGAGATACAATGAGTCAAAGTCTTATTTCTAAAATTCTTAATTTTAAATAGTTAATAAATATTTTTTAACAAAAAATTTTTAAAATATTGAAGTTAATTTTTTTTTTGCTATCAACGTTTTGAGAATGTATAGAATATTTGGGTGTTATTAAAAATAAACCCCTAGATAGAGAGTGTCACACTGTTGTGATGTGAATAAGAAAAATGGAAAGTACCCTGAGCACTTTCTATAATATTTTTGTAATTTTATAAAACCTTATTTTAATAAAAATTTTCAATTTCTTTATTACAAGAGAAATGTCTAATTCATGTTACCAACAAGTATTAGTTTTAAAAATAAGAATTTAAATTATTTAAATACATTGATTTATGTTTGAATTTATATGTATATTAATAGCTGTGATTAATTTTCCCAGATTATATATAAATTGTCCATAATTTGTTTTATCCGCTTTGCTTTCCGGAATGGGAACGTGTTAGGTGACAAGTAACAACAAACAGGTCCCAGTTCTGTCGCCCACATGCCGCAGCTTCTTACGTGGCAGTATCAGGCGGGCAACCTAAGATTTTTGTCTTTATTTTTTTTTTTAATAGCTGGTTAAGACAATTTTGTTTTTTTAATCTGAAAGACGATTTTGTTTTTTAATTTTATTTTCTTATAATTTTTAAAATTTTATTATTTTTAATTAAAAAATTATAAAAATATAATATTCCCACTTTCACACCTTAAATAAAATTTATAATTACTATTTTTCCATGTTTATCTGCAAAGTCAAAATATTCCTTAGAGCTTTTAATTTTTAAAAGTAGTGCCAGCTGTTACGAGAATCAATTTTTGTTTTCATTTTATTTAAGTGTCACAATAATTTTTTTTTCTCTATTTGTTTGATTATATTCTACGTATTCTTACGTAAATAAAAATGAAATTACACTACCCTTTCATGGGAGAGAAAATAACGATAAGACTAATCTATCAATTTCTTATGAAGATCAATAAAAGTATATAAATAATCCTTTTTTATTTTAAAGGATAGAGTTTTTATTTTTTAAGAAAAGAAAAGAAAAAAAAAAAGGTTCTTTACTGAAAGTGTGGGGAAGAAAAATCCAATAAGAAAAGAAACACCGATGTGCATATTTCAAACATTTCGCCTATGTGAAGTCCAACCATGACAAGCAAACCTCACCACATTGAACTTTAGGTGGAATCAAAGGCCGCTCCCATAATCAACCGAAAACTCAGTTGCCTTTTTAAGAATAAAATTTTCTTGTCTCACTTTATATATTAATTAATTATGTATTATGATTTTATGATTAGTAAAAAAAATAATTCTTTTTTTATCTCTTACACTCTCATTAATTATAAAAAGAACTTTAACATTTCAAATTGTATAAAATAAATTCTCATATTTTAAACTAAAAATAAAAATAAATTTTGTATATAGATAAAAAATACTTCAATAAAATTTATTTTTTTAATTTAAAATAAAAAATTTATTTTGTTTAATTTAAAACTTAAAAATTCTTTTTAGGTTTAGTAATAATATGAGAGGTTAAAAAAAATTTCTTATAAAAAAATTAATTTATCTACTTTGTAATATTATTTAATAAAATTTTAATTAATTTTAATGTCATAACACATGATTTAGCATATAAAGTAGAACAAATAATTTTATCTTTAATTATATTACTTATGATAGATCAAATGTGCCAAACCTTATCTCAAATAATTATAATTGGTTTAAAATTAAAAAATGTAACTTGTAGCATTAATATTTGGACTAATTATAATTCTTTAACACATGGTTTGACATGCGTAACGGGAAAAAAGATATTTTCACATGTCACTTCTACTATTTATTATCATTTATATCTCACTTTCTTTTATTTCTTTTTGTGTAAAGATTCTCTTCTGAATTTGATTAATATTAAGGTTATTTTTCTTTCCTTCTAAGATAGAGGGGCATTGTTGCCTGACATTTAGTTGATAAAGTTAAAAAAGAGAGCATGAGTTTCACACCTCATGGCTGATTTGGTACACCAAATAAAATTCTTGAAATGTGAATGAGAATAGGATTAAAAACAGCACTTTGTTAGATAGCTCATGAAATAAAAGGCATCATATGGTTGGTTTATAAGGAATGATATCATAAGATTTAATACTTAGAATGATATTTTTTTTTTATCTTATTATATTTTAATTGATCAAAAAATTTACATAAAGTGAGATAGAAGTTTTTTTTTTTCTTCTAACTCTCCTAGTTAAAAAATAAAACCAAATATATAAAGATGGCATGTTAAGAAAAATGAAATGTTAATTTCATGAAAAGTGAAGTGAGGAATCCCACTTTTATTTTCTACATTTAAAATTATAAAATACTGTTTAAAAGGTTTTATATTTAAAAATGTAAGATCTTCTTTTTTATTTTATAGAGTAGTTAATAATATTTTTTAAAAAACATTTCTATTTAAAATTTTATTTTAATAATTTTTTATATATTTAATTTAAAAATAAAATTTTAAATAAGAGTATTATAAAAAATATATTTTTTAAATTACCTAATTATATTTTTTAAAAAATATAAAATAAATAATATCTTGTTTTTACTACCAAACACATATAGAAAAAACTTGTTCCATAGAAAGAAAAAGAGAATAGAATGATTACTAGCCATCATTTTTATTTATTTTTTCTTTTAAAAGATAAAAAAGGCTATCGTTGTCTACTAGGCAGCAGTTAAGTTTGAATAAAAGGCAACGCGAGTAAGGTAAAAACTTCAAAGCTGGGATGGTAGTAGCATCACCCGTCAAAAAACTCCTCTCCCATTTCCAACATAAACATTATCCTCTAATCTCAGACATTAGCTCAAAAATAATCAAATAATATTAAAAATTAAATTATTTAAATTTTTAATTTAATTTTAATGTCAGAAATATTATTTAGTACAAAAATGAAATTGAGAATTTGATTCTATTACATTATGTGAAACTCAACCTTTTTGAATTTTGATACTCTGTAATTATGAGTTGATTGACCAGAGAATAGAATTTCATGAATAATATTTTTCTCTCTGTATAAATTTCTTACTTTTTAAAATTGTCAAGTGCACATATTAAGAAATTATTAATAAGTATAATATATTAACTACAACGTTTTTATTTAATTTCTCTTAGTTTATCTGATATTAAGAGAAAGAATGAATATTTATCTTGCACCAACATGGGTTGAATCTATTATAAGAGATTAGTCTTGCATAATATAGTAAATTAGGTTTAAATTTATATTAAAAGAAGTGTTTATATTTAATACTCGACACTCTTAAATAGAGTTGTCTCTAATAAAAGGTAATTTTTTTTTGTCATTTTACACTACTATAAATCTTAAATAAAATATTCACATTTCAAAATTATTAAATTAAAATTTTATATTACAAAAATTATATCAAAATTAACTTTTAATTTTTTAATTTATATAAAAAATTAGTTTTAATGTTTATCTAGTTTAAAAATGTGAAAATTTTATTTAAAATTAAAATTAGTGTAAGGATAAAATAAAATTTTTTAAAAAATATTATTTACCTTAAAATTTTTAAGAAAAAATAAAACCAGTCAATGGTGTTTCTTTACGAATTACGATGTGGTTTCCGGCAAAGGAAATTACTGCCTGACCTTTTGGGAAATAAGACTTTGCAACTTTGCATTTGTCTTAACTCCTTTGAAAGTGAGAGATTCTATCAAAAAAGTGGTATCTGCTTCTTCTTTTTTTTCATTTTTATTTTAAAAAAGAAAATGATATTTCGTCTATGAAAGTTTAATGAACGAAGCCATCATTTTCATAGCTTCCAATCCAACTCACACTATTAATTAATTTACCTAATTTTCTTCATCCACCTAAACATTATCCTTGTCATAAATACTACCTTATAACGAGGCAACACCACATAGATAGACAAACACACACCACAAAAAATAAAATAAAATAAGGAGGGCATCATGGTAAATTCACTCATAAATTTTAATATTAATTAATATTTTAGTATATGATCTTATTTTAATAAATAAAATTATAAGTAAATATCATAATCTAATATCAAATATTTAGAAATTTTAATTTATGTAAAAACTTATAAAAAATCGTAAAAATCTCTATACAACATAATTCAATTGAATGATTAGATTGGTAAAAATTGTCTTTTAAAAAATTATTAAATAATGTAAATATTTAAGTTTTATTCTAAAGGAAAGTGAATCCTACCAAATAAAAATAACTACAATGGTTAAAAAAAAAAAAAACTATAGTGATTAATGTGTGACTCACCAACTCTAGTAAGTAAAATAAATGAAATTAATTATATTTGATATTAAAAGTTTTATTCTTAAACTCTTTTTCTTTTTTGATCTGTCCTCTTCTTTGTCAAGTACACTATAATTACTTAAAAAAAAATCATTAATCACAATAATAAATAAACAAAGAAACACCCTTCAATCTTGTCTTGTTGCTCTCTCTATCTAGCATTAAACAAAACAATAATTATAAATGAACGAATGAATGAATAAATAAGCCATCCAAGCAAAGAGACACAAATGTACCTACTAGAATATCTTCTTTCTACCAAAAAGCCATATGAATCAAGGGGTCCTGGCATCACCCACCAACAGCATAGCAACAGTACATCTATCCAACTTTCCCATCTTTTTCTCTTCTCACCTTCTCTTCCTTTCTCTCCAAACAGAAAATGTCCATCTCTTCATGCTCCAAATGAGCATCTCTCTACCACCACCGTGTACTGTTCTCCCTCTCTCTCTCTCTCCTACTCCCATTTCTGTCTTCTTCTTATTCTTTATTGCTACTCTTTCTTCACCGCCCACCTGTACTTCATTTCTCTTGGATCAAAATTGACATCTCTCACCCCCATTGAAGCTTCCAAAAGCTAAATTTCTCTTCTTTCTTCTTTCCATTATGAATAAACTAGTGGTGGAAGTTCTTGATGCCTGTGACCTCATGCCCAAAGATGGGCAAGGCTCGGCTAGCCCCTTTGTTGAAGTATCCTTTGATGACCAGCAACAGAAAACTCAAACAAAGCCCAAAGACCTTAATCCCTCATGGAATGAGAAGCTCGTGTTCAACCTGAATGATCAGAGAGATCTTCCCAGCAAAACAATTGAAGTGACGGTGTACAACGACAGAACAGGTGGACATCATAAGAATTTCCTAGGCAGGGTCAGAATTTCAGGTGACTCTGTCCCTATCTCGGAGTCTGAGGCCAATGTCCATCGTTATCCTCTTGATAAACGTGGTCTATTTTCACATATCAAAGGAGATATTGCTCTGAGAATGTTTTTGGCTCATGACCCTTCTGGGTTTGCTTCTCCTCCTCCTCCTGATCCTTCTTCGCAGCGACAACAAACTAGTGTCCCTAATGATGGTGGAGAAGAACCTGTTGATGAGACTCCTTTGCATGAAATAAACACTGACAAGCTAGAGGAAACTATGTTTGGTGACGGTGAAGTGACGAAGAAGAAGAAGAAAGAAAAGGAAGTGAGAACTTTTCACTCTATTGGGACTGAGAAATCCCATCATGCTCCTCCTCCTGCGGCTGCTGCTCCTCGGCCGGCGCCGACCACGAAAGTTAGGGCTGATTTTGCAAAAGCGGGCCCACCAAATGCGATGTTGGTTCAGGTGCCAAAGCAAAACCCAGAATTTGCATTGGTTGAAACTAGTCCACCGCTTGCAGCCAGGTTGAGGTATAGAGGAGGGCACAAAATTTCAACCACTTATGATTTAGTGGAACAGATGCATTATTTGTATGTGAATGTGGTGAAAGCAAAAGATCTTCCAGTTATGGATGTCACGGGAAGTCTTGACCCTTATGTGGAAGTGAAGCTTGGGAACTACAAAGGCATCACAAAGCACTTAGAGAAGAATCAGAACCCAGTCTGGAAGCAAATTTTCGCCTTTGCAAAAGAGAAGTTGCAATCAAATTTGCTTGAAGTGACTGTGAAGGATAAGGATTTAGTGAAGGATGATTTTGTGGGTAGAGTTCACTTTGATCTCCATGAGGTGCCTCTTAGGGTACCCCCAGATAGCCCATTGGCTCCTCAATGGTACAGATTAGAAGATAAGAAAGGGGATAAAACCAAAGGAGAAGTTATGCTTGCTGTTTGGATGGGAACTCAGGCTGACGAATCATTTCCAGAAGCTTGGCACTCTGATGCTCACAATGTTAGTCACTCAAACCTTGCAAACACAAGATCAAAGGTATATTTCTCACCAAAGCTTTACTACCTTAGAGTTCAAGTGATTGAGGCTCAGGATCTTGTCCCTTCCGATAAAGGGCGAACTCCAGATGGTTATGTAAGAGTTCAGCTAGGGAATCAGATAAGAATCACAAGACCTCCTCAAATAAGAAGTACTAACCCAGTTTGGAATGATGAGCTTATGTTTGTTGCAGCAGAGCCTTTTGAGGATTTTATAGTTGTGACGGTTGAGGACAAAATAGGTCCTGGCAAAGATGAAATCTTAGGCAGGGACATCATATCAGTCAGACAGGTTCCCTATAGACCTGAGACCAGCAAGATGCCAGATGCTCGTTGGCACAATCTGCAGAGACCTTCAGTAGCGGCTGAGGAAGAAACTGAGAAAAAGAAGGAAAAGTTCTCTAGCAAGATTCACCTCCGGATATTCCTTGAGGCGGGTTATCACGTTCTTGATGAGTCCACACATTTTAGCAGTGATCTTCAGCCATCTTCAAAACATTTGAGGAAATCAAGCATTGGAATTCTTGAGCTCGGTATATTGAGTGCAAGAAATTTACTACCAATGAAGGGAGGTGATGGTAAACTTACAGATGCTTACTGTGTAGCCAAGTATGGGAACAAATGGGTTCGGACCAGAACTCTACTTAACACATTGTCTCCTTGCTGGAATGAGCAATATACTTGGGAAGTTTATGATCCTTGTACTGTAATCACAATTGGGGTTTTTGACAATTGCCACGTTAATGGAAGCACTGACGCTAGAGATCAGAGAATTGGCAAAGTAAGGATAAGGTTATCAACTCTAGAAACTAATAGAGTGTATACCCATTATTATCCTTTGTTAGTTCTAACACCTAAAGGCCTGAAGAAAAATGGGGAACTTCATTTGGCATTGAGGTTCACTTGTACAGCTTGGATTAATATGGTAGCTCAGTATGGAAGGCCTTTGCTTCCCAAAATGCATTATGTTCAACCAATTCCTGTTAGGCACATAGATTGGCTTCGCCACCAGGCGATGCAGATTGTAGCAGCACGCCTATCAAGAGCTGAACCGCCACTTAGACGTGAAGCCGTTGAATATATGCTTGATGTGGATTACCACATGTGGAGTCTGAGGAGAAGCAAAGCAAATTTCCACAGAATAATGTCAGTTCTTTCGGGATGCTCAGCTGTATGTAAATGGTTAAATGACATTTGCACTTGGAGGAACCCAGTGACTACTTGTCTTGTGCATATCTTGTTCTTTATACTGGTTTGCTATCCAGAATTGATCTTGCCCACCATTTTCCTCTACTTGTTTGTGATTGGGATATGGAACTATAGGTACAGGCCAAGGCACCCACCCCACATGGATGCTAGGCTTTCACAAGCAGAAAATGCCCACCCAGATGAGTTGGATGAGGAATTTGACACCTTTCCAACTTCTAAACCTGCAGATATTGTGAGAATGAGGTATGACAGATTGAGAAGTGTAGGAGGTCGAGTACAGACCGTAGTTGGAGATTTGGCTACTCAAGGGGAAAGGGCTCAAGCACTACTAAGTTGGAGAGATCCAAGGGCTACTGCAATCTTCATCATCTTCTCACTGATCTGGGCTGTGTTTATATATGTTACCCCCTTCCAAGTAGTGGCAGTCTTGGTAGGGCTCTACATGCTCCGGCATCCCCGGTTCCGGAAAAAGTTGCCATCAGTCCCAGTTAATTTCTTCAAGAGATTGCCGTCAAAGGCAGATATGATGCTATGAGGGGGAAGGCTTGGTTGAATTTTCTTTCCTTTTTTCTTTTCTTTCACCTGATCTTAATTCCTCTGCACTAATAGAGAGCTATATCAATAAATGGACAGACTATCACAACCAATTTAAAGAGAGGGAACAGCAAATATGCTCATAGTCCCCTCTCCAGCTCCTTTCTCAGTATCTGTATATCCAACATTTCCTTAGTTTCTGCTATGAAAAAATACATCATTTCATGCTTGTAACAGATTTATAGAATAATGAAAGGCCATTTTAGTTTCTAATACATTGCTGTTGTTGCCCATGTCAACCAACCGAAGCAAAAGGTTTTCCAGTCTCAAGTATGTTAACATATAAGAATCAAGCTGATAAAAGTAAGCAAACATCAAAGTTTTCAACTTTTATTTGGCACCCATGAAAGAAAAAGAAAAAATGGATACATATTGTTTAAATTATATCATACAACAACTACAAAATCGTGTTCAGACAAGTCTTCGTGAAAGAATACATGAGGAAATAGAAATACTGGGGAAACTTTCGTGCGAATTTGCATTAAGTCAATATTTTGGATCAGCAATTCCAGGAAAGATCAAATAATAACAATCTTTTACTTTGACCAAACAGCTCTAAACATAAGAGCTACTGCTAGAACAATAATCGTCAAGGTACTGACAAAATTCCACCCAAAAGAGCCTTATCAAAAAAGTTCCATTCACTCATTCTCATATGGGTCCCATCTTTCTTTTTAATGGATCCTGAGGCAGGTTCGCTCTGTACCCTTTTTAACAGATTCTCTTGGACTATTAACTTTCCTCAGAAGTATTCTGACCGCAGCAGCTTTCATATCCCGAAGCACAAGATTCTTGCTCGTCTCAGCATCCACAAGCCTTTAATGGATTGCAGCATAGAGAAGACATGTCCTGATTAGGATTCTTCTTACTTGAGGCTCTATTATCACTCTAGGTGTTGACCTTCTCAATCACTTCCCCAAAAACTGACCATCTCCCAACTGGTGTTATCTTAACCAAAACTGAAGTTCCCAGCATAGAATCTGGAGCAGCTACAAGAACCTGTATAAATCCCTTGGTATGACCAACCTTGGGCATTGGAAAAGAAATTAATTAGATGGAAGATTCATCAAAGATATGAAAATACATAATGTGCATTTCGCAAGCAAAACAGAACGGCTACTTCTGAAGAATTCAAATTTTATTACATCTTATTGAAACAAGAAACTTTACTTCTTTCTCATAGGTCACCATTTTTTTTTATGGTCTAAAATGTGAATTGAGCCTACAGGTAAGCTCTAGACAACCACCTGCTATCATGAAGACAAATACTAAGCCCTTGGAACACAGCAACAAAACTCTGCCACTAAAGCAACTAGAGTACCAAAATTGTCATACATCTGCTGGTTAGACGGTGACATGGAAGTATAAATCTCTAACCTGTAAGTTACCTACAACCTCCCGACATTAATTAATTGAAAAGAGTACATATTTAAGATGTTAGTTCTCTAAGAAACGAAATGGTAAAATCATAAAGGAATGAGACAGCCTTGTCATAGCCCTAGGGTCTTTTCCATGGGATTTGGGGTGTGGGGGACTTGAGGAGAGAAAAAGAACTACTTTTAAGTTCTAATATCATACGAACTAACAAACCAAAGAGCTTCAGCCACGTGTATGTATTGACTGCAATAAATAACATTATTGAATGGAAAATTTCTAAAAGCACCAATCATGATTCAAGCACTATTACACTGCCTTACCAAGTGAATTCCATCAGATGCAATATCAGTAATCCAAATTCTTTCCACTTTATCCTCCATTCCCGTATATGGTGCGAAGGCAAGGCTTCAAAACATTTGTCAGTTCACGGCTCCTTCTCTTGACCACATTAATTGGAACTTTTTCCATCCTTGCAGCAGGTGTCCCTGATCATTATGCAAGGAAGAGGAGTTAGATTTCAAAGGTAAAAGTGAAAGATGGGACTTTTCTATGTTCTTTCTTTCTGGCTGGCTGGTAATATCTTGCAAAGATCAACTTCCCATGGGAGATTGTTGGGGGAGGGGTCCAAAATCAAAAATGAGAAGACAAATTAGGAAAAAGAAAGAAATTTCCATAACTTGGAGTATCTTTCTCTAGCAGGAAACATCACAATTTTTTGGGTTTGTTTTAGTATGATCAATGCGATAAATTGACCAAAACGAATGGAGAATCAAATGTCTGAGGAGGATAAAAGTAAAGAAAAACCTGGGGTAGTTGTGGAATTTTTTCCGAGGAAATTAGAGAAAAAGAAACATGTGCAGTTGGCAATTTCTGTTTCCTAATTTCATAAAGAACCAATTTCCCTATATTTTCCACTATTTATAATGTTCTTTGTTTGTTTCCAAGATTTTTCAGGAAAAAAAATTCTGGTGGCATTTTGGTAAATTTGTAATTTGGAACGGTAATTTCTGTAATATATCAGAAAGAACTTTTGAAAACAGCACAAATTCAGAAATATCTAATTTTGTAAATAACTCAATGTTGTCAAATACACAATGGAAGTTCTGCAAATCTCTGTTTTCTGTAAGGAGCAGTGGCATTTTTTGCACATATCTCAGTCTTGTGGGAAAGATGGTAGCACTTTCATTATTAGAAATTACATAGGATGGCAGTTTTGTAGATTTTTCTAGATTTATAGAACATTTTTTGCATCTTGTAGCTTAACATTATTTAAAATTTTTCGATTGAAAATGGAATTTCCATTGCTCAATGATGCTCAAGTTTCAATGTTTTTATGGGACCCAAATTTAACCAATTTATCTAATAATAACTTGCATGCTAAAGCACGGAACAAAAAG
Organism: Bauhinia variegata; assembly: GCA_022379115.2. Taxonomy (NCBI): domain Eukaryota; kingdom Viridiplantae; phylum Streptophyta; class Magnoliopsida; order Fabales; family Fabaceae; genus Bauhinia; species Bauhinia variegata. The sequence continues at coordinate 16,478,173 of CM039434.1, read as the reverse complement.
GGCTGACGTCCATCTTGGCAAAGTTCTATTTTATAACAGTGTTTTAATTGCCATTATAATATGACAAACTACTTTGCTTGGTTTGGATGACCAACGATAATATGACAAACCACAAATGAAGTCAATCTTTACAGATAACAGCAATGTACTACTATATCACTTAATGGCAAACTAGTATCACTAACCTCATACCTAGTTGAGGATAAATTTGAGAGATATGAACTTGGAGGAACTAGTACTCATTAATAAAGTTGAAAGTTTGTCGGAAATCTTCATCATTTTTACCTGAAATAATTTCAAGAAATAAACGTTACTTTATAATTCCAAGAACTTAATAGTTTCTCATGAAACTCTTCAGATTATCTATATATATCCTCCAAATCATATTTTAAATGATTACGATAAATTTTTTTAGCATCAAGAAAACATGGTTTCATTTTTCCTAATGAGAATTGATACCTCCCATAATAATGATCCTTCAGTTATATTTTACTACTTAAATTATATTGTCATTCATGACCAAATTATCGTACAAGTATTGCGACCTTAGAGTATTATGGAACATATTTAAACCTAAACTGAATCAGCCATCAAACATTTAGAGTGTAGACCATTCACAACTTGAAAAAAATGATTTACTTCAGCTGTTTATCTTATAAATTAAGCAGTTCAACAAAAGTATAAGATAAAGTAAAAACCTAGTACAAGTCAATTTGCTAACCAGGAAATCCACATATTATATCAGTGGCAATATGCATTCCCGGCACAAGCTCCATCAAGGTATCAACAACAGTCCTGAACTCACTCACAGTATATTCCCGATTCATTGCCTGACATATTCAGGTAGTCAATATATTTAGCATTTACAAATTCATGCAAAGAGATATTGGTAGAACTGTAGGGCAAAATTGTGGTGTAGAAAGAGTCCAGTAGAGGAAACGGCCTCGATGTTGGTCCAGAAACAGGAAGGACCCAACTAGGAGGAAGAAAAAAGGTCCAGTGAAAGTTAGCTTGTGTGGCAGGTTGTTAGATGATGTGGTTGGTTGTTAGTTTGTTGAGCCCCAAGGGCATATGGGGCGTGTGTGCTAGCCTGCTAGGAGAATTTTGGGTTAGGCTTGGCCTGAGCACAGGGAGTAAGAACTCTTTGAATTTCAATAAAATCTTAGCAACCAGAAGGTCCAGAACCTTTGATACTGTTACACATTAGATATTTAGCATCTTATTCTACGCAAACACATGAACAATAGCTGCGACTTACAGTCAAGATAGCATCTCCTACAAGTGAGCACTTTGAGATCACGTGATGTGTAAAATTTAAAACTACTCTAACACAGTGCAAATCTACACTAAAGTATTGCAAGGTTGTCAAACCCATAGGAATTATGGGATGCGGTTGATACACAATATAGAATAGCACAAATAAAATAGTATAGTACAAACAGTTAATTTATTATATAACTTTTTGTTCCGTTTCCTGTTTGTTGGTAATGCGCATGCCAACAAAATTCAAACACATGACTGTTTATTCTTTCATCTTTGATGGATGCACCTAATACAACCTGACATTGTCGAAAAAGTTGCGTATATGATATATTGTCCAACAAATAAGCGTACCTATTAGAACAATAGAGATTAGAGAATAACCATAATTATATGTCTCTATCTTCTGAGTTCTGATGCTTTTCTTTTCTTAACCCACCTTTTCGAAACTACTTTTCACTGTTATAAATTATAACCTAATTTGCTATGAGCAGAACCAACTTAGAAATCTTAATAGCACAGTAGCACACCTAATATTGGTTTCCAAGGAGTATGTTTGGACAATCTCAAATTTCATTTGGGTAAGTTTTTTAATTTCTTCTTTTTCTTTCCTTTTACACAAGAATAAATTAATCAAGACAAGGAAGGAGAATGAGGTATTCTCCTGAGCAGGAAAAACAAAAAATTGTTGCACTGAGGCAATACAATCCCGCTGCATATATCTGAATTCAGTCTATATAAATAAATCCTTTTTGTTTCTAAAGTCACATATAATTTGAAAATCGAAACTACAAGACCATTTTAAAACATAAGATTTTGGGTGCTTGCCTGGTTATGCTAGATCAAAGGTCTTTATAAATATTGTCTGCAGCAACAACAAAGAACTAACTTAGAAAAACAAGGCACAAACAACAGAATGTACACAAGGGAAACCAAGAAGAAGAAGGAGAAGGAAAGGGAACCTGAGTGCCGGGAACTTCTGAAGCTGAGTCTCGGATGCTCTTTGTGTTCACTCCAATGGTGGTTAATGGCAACCGAAATCCAGGTGGGGATCCGCTTCCGCTCCCAATTAGCAAATCTTCTGTATCTTCATTGCTTGGAGTGATGGCACCGGAACCAGAAAGGAGAAGCAGCACTGAGAGCTGCAAGCAGAGGGGAGTGAAAGAAGAAAAACTCACTGCGCACAAGCCACTATTTGTGTGCTTTTTCTTTCACTTGGGCGAAGTTGGTTGCTGTTTGTACAGTGGTGCAGCCCTATTAGAATGCAAGGCCCACTTCTTCAAGTCACCTCTCTTTTTTCTTCTCTCACCCAAAATGATTTTTTATCTATTATTAAAATTAAAAGTACCCTCCACCTCCACCCTTCCCTATTTCAATCGCACCGTTGCACTTATAATTCTAAATTTTGTTTTTTTGTCTGGATTTAATTAAATTGGGAACTATAATTTATAAAGGGTGTTAAATAAACATACAAAACTAAAAATAAAAAAAAAAGTGGGGCGGGGAAAGAAAAAATAGGTGACAAAAGAAATTTCCAAGTAAGAAACTAGATTAAGTAAAAAGTTCATGTATGATTTTTTTATCCAATGTTATATATAATTTAAAATTAAATTTCCTAAATATTTATCTGACTAAAATCTATTAATCTAAAATAAATGTTCATCAAAAAAATAGATAATTTAAATAGTTCTTTTTAAATTTTACACAATAAACAAATTGGTTTATACTATTAACATTTAAAATGAGTAATTTTATATATACACTTCTTTGTTTTCATTTTTACAATTTGGTTCATTCTACATCTATCTTATTTCTTTGTTCACAATTTTACTCCTATAAATAATTAGTATAAATCAATTTAAAAATAGATTTTAAACCAATGGTTACAAGTCAATTTGAGAAAAGTTAATCATATGTCTTTTATCTATTTGAGAAAAATTAATTTCTAAAGGTTTTCAACAAAGAAAATGAAATTTGAAATTAGAACAAACAATTGAGTCCCCAAAATACGTAAAATGTTGATTAAATATATGTTATTCATCCGTTTCATTATATATAAAAACCAAATATGCCAAACATATAATGCTTGTTGTGAAACAAGAGATATAGAGAATAGAGTTGAGAGAAGAGAAATATAAAAATATCAAAAGAGCATACTTTATTCATCTTCAAATAGGTATTTATAAGTAGTGAGAAGAGTCCAATACAAGTAAGATTCTAGAAAGGATAATTACTCTTATAATTAATTACATTAGATAAATATAAAGTAAAGGTTGAGTCCTAAGGTAAATAGCATTTTAGATAGACATCCAAAATATTCATAACACTTTCCTTGGATGTCTATTATCAAAGAAGATGCCTTGTTAAAAACCTTATTAGGAAAAATCCTGTGAGACAAAAACCTAGTAAGGAATAGAGTACATAATTTTTTGTATACACAATCAAATATTGTCTCATTAAAAACTTTACCAGGAAAATCCAATGGGAAAAAATCATGGTGAAGGAAAAAAGAGTACAACGCATATCAATTAAGTTATTTGTGTCGACGAACTCTAATATTATATAAAATCTTTCAAATATTGTACAAAATCCTTCAAATATTGTAGAAGTTAATATTATAGTAATAAATTTGCTAGATTGTCATATTAACAAATTGGTTAAATTGTACTAAGATATAGTACTTTATGAACAAATATTTCTTTACCATTTTCACTAGTTCCAAAAAGAATATATGTTTGCATTTAGTGGTTACACTAGATATAATTTGTACATATAAAAGCTCTTTAGCACTTCTACTATATAAGCATTTTAATGCAAGTTGTCTCTATAAGTAATTTATAGCTTTGAAAGCTCTTCAAGAGTTCTAATAATAAATCATCGACACAAATTTACTAATATGCAAACAAATAGATTATTTTTAATTATTTCCTTCAACAAACATTAACTTAGATGATCATTTAAATTGTTTTAGGCAAATCAATTTCTTTAGGGATGTCATTGTTGAATAAGTCGACTACATCAATATTTATTAGACGCAAATAATGTCATTTATGTACTACCAGACTAGATAAGTACCATTAGATACTTGCACCTACCACAATTGAGTATATCTATTTAAAATTAATGTAAGTTATTTACAAAAAATGAAAACCTTAAGCGTCATTTTCATTTTGTATTCACACAAGAGCCTATTTGTCCATAACTGACTTTACACTTTTGGTTTATAGATTGTAGGTCCAAAATCGTTTGCCTTTTAAGTGAACCTCAATTGCATCTTTTCATTTATGGCCAATCATTTCTCTCTCTGTAGATCTTTACTAATGATCTTCAATATCTTTTATCACATAGCACCCTGCATTATATGTGAACATTGTCAACAATATTGATTTCAGTCTAGTTCCATCGTATTTTATAGATATCTTTTTATTTTCATGACTTTTAGGTATCTGTGTTTCATTTGAAACTAAAACATTAGTTATATTTGAGGACTATTCTAGAGTTACCTCTAGTGACTTTTCTAGAGTTACCCTATCCTTGATTTGACCATCTTTGGTTCGTAGTTTATTTTTTTTTTCGAGGATTTTATATTTGGAACCAGTATGTTTGTCACTTGTGTTTGTAATTATACTTTGATTAGAGCAATAGTAGTTGATACATATATTTTTAGTCACTCTTACTAGTCAAGCAAAGCGTACGACAATTTATGCATATGAATTATCATATGAACTTCTGGTTCATATTTGCTTTGTATGAGAATGAAGGTGATAATTCATTCTAAATATTCTCCTTTTCCAATTGCTTATTCTCTCCCCCTAATGTTGGAATAAATTATTTGTCAAAAAGACAAGTAGTGAACTAAGCTATAAATAAATATCCTTTTAGTAACTCTATATTTCACTTATATTTGGAGATCTATATCCAACATATATTCTTAACCTCCATTGAGGTCCCATCTTAGTATATTGTGGTGGAACAATTCACTCATTCAAAATTTCTTAGATGGCCCATATTTGGCTCTTGATTATAGTCAATTATAAGAGGGGTTCAAATAACTTGGCATGATGTGAATCAATGCTACAACATAAATAATCATGTGTTCCCAAATAAATTTTAGAAGTTTAAGATTCATAAGTAATGGTCTTGCAATTAATTTTAGGCGCCCTACAAGTCCATTTTATCTGTTCCAATAGCTTCCTTAAAAAGTGAATTCACTAGCATTAACTAGGGATGTTGCTCAACTAGATATAATTAAGTCATTACGCTCTTAATTCAATCCATTGAGCAAGCAATTTCATAAACTTTAGGTTATAAATTAACAATAAATAAATATGTGATCATTTAGTCGATACATTGATTAAAATAAAAAAGTATCTAAATGTTCCATTAGACAGATCTACAGGCCCACAAATATTTTTACCGCGTGTACATTCTAAAAGATGAAGGATTCACTCTTACTTTTGCTAGAACAAATAAATTTTCTATAGGAACAAATAGTATATGAGAAACTAAGCATTTCAATTGAAGAATCTTCTAGCTCTTTAATGAAAGTTCACATGATTTTTCAATTACTTTCACATCACTGTTGACTTGGGATGGCTTAACCGGTCATGCCAAGCAACAAACTTATTTTGACTTGTAAACTAATAGTTTACAACAACATATGTATTTCAATTGTACTAATATCATATAGTACAAATTAGAGGAAAACACAGATAATTTCTTAATGCAAACATTAACTAGTATTCCAGGAGTGTTTAATCATCATTTTCATTCCTCCAACTCTTAGGAGCCTTTGATTATCTTTGTACAATAGAAATAGGATAACATCAAATAATGTATGAAATTAATAAAATACATTTGAAATAAAATGACTTTATCAAAATTATTAAAATTAATGAAATTGTAATTTTCTATGTATACTCTCATCACCTTCGAAGTGGTCAAATAACTTTGACATATTTAATTATTGATATAATAAAAACAATCTTTTTATTGGGCAAAAATTATCTCAATATATAATCCTTTCTTAGAAAAGATTTAAAGGACGCTTAGGTGTGTACGAGCGAAAGGTACAAGCCTAAAAGCTTAATTTCACATGCCACAATGATTGTGGGTTTCTGGATTTCCTTTCATCACTTTTCATTATTGTTCTCCCACTTTTAGTGGGAAGAAAGATTTCTGGTATTAAAACCATTATACATTTGTCTATAACTATAACCATATTCACGCTTGTATTTCTTTCCATTCACTTCAAGAGAATCTCATAAACGATTCATTTTCTCTTGTAATGTGATATTTCACATGCTAAGTAGAGAAGTCTAATGTTATTTCAAGTTAGAGTGCAAAGAAAGGTCATCAACATGGAGTGAAACATGATTTAAGTTATGAACTGACCTAAGAAATTAACCACAACATCAAAGTGTCATATTGTTGTTAATAAATCTACTCTTGAACCATGACATCATAAAATAACAGCATAAATCTCAACATGATTAGGGTGGTAGTCCTAAACCAAAATCTTAATTGAATTTCAACATGCATGCATCAAGAGAGCACTAAGAGCCAACAGTTACAAAATGAAAAACAAAAGGGCATTACCTTAAATTACCTCAAAGAACTTTACTAAATGTGGAAATCAACAAGTATTGCATGTCAATAAATAACTATAGCATCATAAATTATTTAAAGTCTAGTGATCGGCCATTGGCCAAATAAATCACCAATCCAAATGAGTTAAAACTAATCTCAAGTTCATAATCAAATTCCCATGCTTCCACCTCTTATGAAGCCATATGAAGCGTTCCCCATTATTTAATGTGGAAGTTGGTCAAAACAACTAAGACTAACTTTTGGCTACTAAAGGGAAATCCAATATTCATTTTTGAAAGGGTGCAAGAAAGAAAATCAATTAGTGAACAAGAATCACATAAAAAGGAAAGAATCAGTATTGGGGACCAAGCTCCCTCAAAAAAAACTTTTAGAATATCTACCTATAGCTCAATATATAAGGCACACGATTTCCCACAATGCCATGAGTAATAAATTGCCATGACCTCAGAAAGCATTTTTTTTTTCTTGGAAACAAACTACTAGGTTATATATTCCATTAACAAAAACTGAATACAAACTAAAAAAAATACCACAAATAAAAAGGACGGATATTTTATATGGTCAAAAGAAAACAATAAAAAAATAGTTATATTACAAATGTTATTACAGTCAAGGTAACAAAGAAATAGTCATAGCATAAACTAAGTAACATATGAATTAGGAGTTAATGACTAGATGTTCTATAATAACATTTTTCACCCAGTTACAATTAGTCTTGTAACTCCATTTAAAATTTGTCATTAGCATAGTTATAAGAAAAAAAAAAAATCTACCTTGAAACATGGATTTGCCAGAATTCTATAGTTTTCGTGCATACAAAGCAAATGTGGTCATTGGTTGAGAACAACTTTCTTTGAGTAAAGTTTCTTTTTTTTTTTTTTTCCCTTATTATTGCTCTTAAGGATCAAATATATAGTTTTCTTTATAGTTATGAAAAATCATAGCTACTCAATTATTTTCACCACACTTGCTAGAAAGATTAGAAAATGGAATTTGAATATGTTGAACTCGGCCAATATTAATAATATATAAAATATTATGCACAAGTTCCAACTCCCATTAAAAACAAACAAAAAAAATTCTAGTGGTACAACTAATTGTTATACATCAAGAAAACAACAATAATACTACGACCTCGTACGTCATGGGTCAAAGTTTTTTGTTTATAAAAGTTAAAAACTATCGATACTTAATAAGCACTTAATTACCTCTGTCATATACTCTCCCTCAAGTACTTTCTCTGTGGTTGGCTTTTCATTCTTCTATGTGTACAAATTTTTTTTTTTTAAAAAGAACAAGAAGCAAAAGAAAGTAGCATATATAACTTGATTGTATATAACTAGCATTGTGGTCTACTACATATACTATGTGGATAGCTTCAAAATCCACCTCATTTTTAATTAAAACTATAAAAGAAATTACAAAATATCACAAAGTAATCTAAAAGACAATGAAAGAAAAATCATGAAAAGATAATAAGGAAAACAAATCAACTTCATGTTTTAGCATTTCACATATTTATTTACCATATACTTTTAGATGCAACTTGTTAAAGAAATTAAATTGTCTCATTCTTTCGGATGAGACATATTAAATAAACTAAATTTCTTCATAATTTTTGGATGTGACATCAAAAAATATTTGAATTACGTTATATTTTAAGACAAGTCGTTCAAACAATAAGGGAATTAAAAAAATTATTAATCTATTGAACTTTATTCTATAAGTAAATAACCAGTCCATGTGACATCAATGGAGCTGTTGTGCAAAGATAACACGTTTGACTTTAGATTAGGAGGTTGTGGGTTCAATTTCCATTATGGTCGTGTTATTGTTTTATTTTTGGGTTAAGCTTGGACAGAGTCCATAATAAATAAAAGCCAAAAATTGTGTTTTGAGATTAAGAAGAAAAAAAAAAAAGAGGGTGAAAGAGGAAATAAAAAAATATGCATAATTATATTTCACATATTCTTTTGAGTATATATAATTTTAAGATCTATTTTGGATATAGATAACTTTAGAATCTATTATTTTATATCAATTGAGTGGATAACTTTAAGATCTACTTTGATAATTTTATTAATTAGGTGGATAACTTTGAAATCTATTTTATGCTATTTGAATGAATAATTTCAGGATGTATTTTTTTTATAAAAAATTAATTGTTCATAATACAATTCCTCATACTTCTAGATAAAGTATATTAAATAAATTAAATTGCCTCATACTTCTAGAGGAGGCAAATTAAAAGAATTAAATTATCTTATACTTCTGGATTAGACAAATTAAAGAAATCAAAATTGAATTTTCTCATGCTTTTGGATGAGAAGTGTAAAAAAAATTAAATTGTCTCATAAGGTTAAAATTAATTGCCTTCATATTGGCAATGAAAATCAATTAAACAATTAAAGCAACAGAAGTTCAATAAACGTTTAAAGCTAAATGAAATGGTGTACATAATGCACACCTAACAATAGAAACCCTTTTTTTGTTAATAAGAAAAGAACTTCACAACGGCTCTTTCTCTAAAAAATTAGAAGCTATAATACTCAGTTGGCTGATAAAATTAAAAGCTACAATACTAAGTGTTGGTTGATAAAGTTTTTGATAACGTATTATGAAACAAGAGATATAGAGAATAAAGTTAAGAGAAGAGAAATATAGAACAACTAAAAAAGAGTACTTTATTCATCTTTGAAGGGGTATTTATAAGTGGTGAAAGAGTTCAATATAAGTAAGACTCTAGAAAGAATAATTACCTTTATAATTAATTAAATTAAATAAATACAAAATAAAAACTAAGTCTTAAAATAAATAGCATTTTTGATAAACATCTAAAATATTTATAACAATGCTTTCTTTGTATTATAATTACAGGTGAGTACCCGTGCATCATGAGCAACCTACTCAATGCTATCGGGAGAAATATGGCCAATCAAAATTAACTTTTAATGTTGGCAGTGATGACATTCCAAATTAGCAAGTTCACCTTGGAAATGTGTAATGGACTAGGCTTATAGGGTTTAGGCCAAAAGTTATGAGAGAAGGTTTAAATAGTTAAGGCTTGTTTTAATAATGTGTGAGTCAATAGTATTATAAAAATAATTTTTTTTTTCCATAAAGCAGAAACTATGTATATGAATATTAAGAGAGGAATATCATTAAAGTTTTTATTTTAGTCTTTTATTTTCTGCAATTTTATTTTCCTTTAAAAAAAATAGTATAAATTGTCCAAAAAAAAAACAACAGAAAAAAGCTTTGCACACACATGATGAAAGCGAAAAGTGTTACAGTAAATTGGGGACGTTAAATTTGTCACACCTTGAAAAAAAAATGTCACTTGTAACTGTTAAACATCACCAAAAACTTATAATTTCTTATAATTTGTTATCATAACAAAATCATAAAGCTAATATGTGACAACATCATCATCACCTATTCTTTTTATAAGATAACATTATATATGGAGTTAGAGGGAAGGGTGTTGTCTATAAGGAAAGAAGTACAACAAATTTTCCCTCTAATTCGACCACCTCCATGAAATTGACACGTTGAATTAAAGAGAAATTTTGTCCCAAATTTCTTCCAAGAGGTCTTCTCAAAGTAACTTATATTTGACTTGTGAAACTAAACTCTTCATAGTTTAAATTTGCATTTTCTTTCTTTTATTGCTTTTTAAATTGCATTCTTCATCATTTATTTTGGATCACTTAGATAACTATTAAGCTAATTAAGTTATAGTACTCTAGGTAATTACTTCAATAATACTCATGAGAGAATTTCTTAGAATATTTGCTTGCTACAAAATACTGTTTGCTTACACTTATTTCGTAAGTTATGATACACATCATACAGCTTTCCTTTTTCTCTTTTCTTCTTCTACACTTTAAAGAACCAACCCCACCAACACGTTGAAGTTCAATTTTTTACATTCATGCGATAGGAATGGCTTCAAAAAGCAAAGATGATATCCACTTCTTGCTTTCTTGGTCTTGAATAGAAAAAGCATCTCCATATTGGTACATGCAAAGTGACATCCTTACAGAGTTAACAACAATCTCAATGAAATTCTCAGGGTAAGAACCACTGTTTACATCTTCATTGATCTTCTTCCATGTTGTACATATTATGGACTTGATATGCTCACGAGCATATGCTTCAGAGGCTCCAGTCTCGTGCATATAGCATTGAATTGATTTAGGAATATCACCTGTCTCCATCTCACGCTAAAATTGAAATAATAAGATTATTAAACAGTAATGATTATAGAATAGTTAATGCAAGCTAGTTTTGGGGAAAAAAAAACAAAGAAACTATGATACCTTATATGTTCCAAGATCATTAGGAAGGCGAACAATCGTAGATGCAGCGTGAAGGATATTGGAATATTTTTCTAAGTATTTCAAGTCCTTCTTTCTTATTGGATTTGGAGCTGAAAAGTAAGCATGAATGAGCGCAACGGCTCCTGCAATTGAAATCCATCCATTTTCAATATATTCTTCTTGGCTTGGTGTGTATCCATTGAAGTACCATTTTGCTTCAATTAGATAAGCTTTACAGAGATCTTCCCACTAAACAATTTAAAATCAATTAAGTGATGTGTTAAAGGATTTAGTCCTAACAGAATTTTTTAAAGAAATACGGCGATGTAACTTGCTACAACCTAAATATATGCATACCACTTTTGCTAAGTATGGATGGATCTGGTGCCCTGTCTCTTTCAAGGTGTCACGAGCAAATTCATCCACGAAGTTATACAATTCAAGAAAACATATTTTCATGTATTCTGGCAGAGTATCCATGGCATTCATGTCCCACCTACAATAATAGATAAAATGCTATCAAATTTAATGTACAACAAAAGGGGAAAAATATGAGAATTTTTTTTTTTTTTTAAAAAAAGATGATAATTTTAACCTGCCAACAACATCTGTGAAGAGCTCTAGTTCTTCCAAAGTACCATACACATCATAAACATCATCTATTATGGTTATAAGTGCATTCACTTTTGTCATGATTCTTCTAAAATATCCAAAATGTGGCTGGAAAGAATACCCCACGGTCCATATAAAGCACTCCACTAATCTATCTCTGGAAAAACTCATCTTTTCTCTGAGTGCTGCTTTTTCCCACCACCTTTACATAGATAAAGGAAAGAGATTAAGTACAAACTATATCCTTATAAACTAGATAGTATTTATAATATGATATAGTATAATATCACCTTGAAGCATGCTTTAGATCTTCTTGGTGGATTGTTTGAACCATGTTGAAATCCAGTTTAGCAAGCTTAAGCAAAGAATGAATCATACTTTTCTTTCTTCCATAGAAGTCAATGAACCAACGAGCCTCCAACCGTAGCATCCTCCAATGTAATGGAATCTCCAAAGCATGAGTAACTAAGAGTGATAGCTCAGTGTGTCCACACTTTTTCACAAACTCCTTTAGATGTTTTAAGCAGAAATCTCTTGCATTTTGCAATATAATTTCATTTTGGAATGAATAAAAGGTTGCTTCATAAAATGATAGGATTCCATCAATATCAAAAGAAAGCGATTCCTTGAAATCACATTCTCCATCTTGAAAGCAATCAAAAACCTCTGAAAAACACAAAGCAAATTATTCAAAAAATCCTAAACAGAATAGTTGAGTCAATTAAATGCCCTTTTCAACTCTAAAGTGTTTTTCAAATTTATTTTTTGTCCTTAAAATATTTTTGATGTTATATTAATCCTACAATAATCACTCTGAATGACAAATCGACCTTCCATAGCAGGAAAAATGATCACTTAAAGGAGTAAATGTGTCCAACAAAGTGATTATTTGATAAAGACTAAAATGACACCAAAAACAAATTTGTGACTAAGGTGATAGTTAAGAAATAATTCAAGGATAAAATGGTATTTAGCTCATTAATTTATTAATGAAGAATCTGAAGTATATGGCATAAAGGGGAGAGCATCCTTAGTTGACTGATTATACAGCAGTTGCTTTCCCTACACACATCAGTGAAATCTGTACCTGCAGATATATGATAACCATTTTGCCTTAAGAGTCTAAACTTAAGAGCTGTGAAATACAAGTTTTCCTCCATGAATGAGTCCATATTTTTGTAAACGGTATCCACTATGATGTTTATTTCATTGTTGAAATGATAAGCCAATCCAAGCCTTTGCAAGTCGTCAATAAGCTCAAGTTGAAATAAAGGATTTTTCATTTTGCAAAGCATCATCCTTACTTCCTCCTTTAGCTGATTCCTCTGTTCTGCATATAATTCATTATCCTGTGACAATTGCAAATTGCAATAAGCTTTGGAATATTAACATAATATACCAGTATAGGAGTACTCCACCACAAAAGCCTTACCGCAAATTCACTTGTCAGAGACTGGAGGAAATCATAATCCCAAACTGAAGAACCAAAATTCGCAGATCGACGAGGAATTGCATGAGCAGAAACAGTGGGTGCCATGCTTTGGATTGGACGAAGAATATAAGAGCACTTGGTTTTTAAAAGTGATGGGGATTTTGCTTGCCCTGTTTGGAGTATTTTGGAGTGACCCAGATTTGGTAACAAGCACATCTGATAAAGAGCCATTAGCTAAAACAGAGAGAGCAATTTAACTTAGTTTATATTTGTTTAGGAATATTTTGTGTTTTGCTCACAGGAAGCAAATTGAAGCATTCTATATATGCGTTCAGTTTCTCACTTAGAAAATGTGACTATCAGAACGAGAAAGCATGAAATAGACATTTTCTTCTGCCGTGTGACAGTAAAACCCTTTCCATAAATATGCTATCATGTGGGGAAATGGTTGATATATATATATATATATATATATGTAGAAAGGAATATTGATCCTTTCCGCAACCATGATTTTGATATATTGAAGTATAAATATTCTTATCACAAGGATCAAGTTAAAACATTGTATATGGGCTATTTGAATATCTCAATTAAAAATTGTGACTATCAGCAATTGATGAAATAGATATATTCTTTTTTTGTGGCTGTAAAGCCGTTTCCATAAATTTGGTATCACACGGGGAAATGGCTAATATGACACGCCACAGTTATATATACAGAATATTGTAACTTTCCGTAATACCATTGTGATGTATCTTCAAAGTAAGGCGAGAAAATTTTATCATTGAATCGAAATAAAATTTGACAATGGAAATGCGCTTTATATAGCCCATGGAAGATTCAAAAAAGTACAATTGAGCAAATAACAGAATAATTCTTCCCATAGAATCGTTTATCTAACTCGTTATAAAACTCTTTATCTCAACTAAGAGACTAACTGTGGTTCTAACCTCTTTGTTAGGCTACTCTATTGTCCCTTTGCTAGATATAGATGAATTGCATATTACACTTTTACGTTACACGTTACACTGCTACCTAGTGATAAATATTTCTGCCATGTCAAGGTCTTCTACACACTTCTTTTTTATGCCATAGATAGAAGAAGGAGCAAGATGAGGTAGGAGTTGTGACCTATGGTCTTAGGAGGATTTGAGCCTAAGTTAAAAAGCTCCAAGAGACCTTGGAGAGGGTGCTAAACAACAAAACCAAACCTCATGGTCTTCTACACAATTCACATGCAGTATTATAAAATGGAATAATAAAAACCCAGCAGTAAATAAGCTTAAATCCTAATTCATAATTAATGAAACACTAAATATATGATAAGGTGTTACATCATTAGGTTTAAAAGGTTTTGAAACTTAGCATACTTTCACTAAACCGACTCGTCATAAATATATATATTTTTTTCTTTAACAAAGCTGCATTGTAAATGTCAAATGTCAATTTCTTAAGTTTAAAAGATTTTGTAATTTAGCATATTTTTCCTAAACTGAGACATCATAAATATTTATTTTCTTCCTTAAAAAAGTTGTATCGTAAATGTCAAATGTCAAATGTCAATTTCTTCTTTTGTATATATTAAACTTTGTCAGTTGGTTACTTGCATGCATACAAATAATAGTAAAACGCTTCAATTCTTGTTCTGTTCTTTTGCAAGAATGTTAATTCAGTAATTTCTGTGGTCTACTAAGCCCCGCAGACACAATGCATGTATATTACTAGCAAACATATTTATTCATGCATCTATTATATAGTTCTTTGACCAAGATGAAAATATAGCTAGAATCAAATCTCATCGACGTCTGTCCAATTTTTCCCGTACAATAATTGCTAGTAAACATATCTATTCATGCGTCAATTATATAGTTTCAGTGAAGATATTATTTGTCTCAACATGTATGATTATTATTAAATATACTTTGATACTTTAAACTTAAGACAATAATTTTAGAGATTTAAAAATTATTATGAAATACACCCTTCTACCACTTTTTGTCATTAACCATTAGTTGAAGTTGTTGATCTTGTATTGTTTGTTGTTTATGTGGCTGTTATTAGTTGATTTAGCCAGTTATATTTTGTTGAATAACTTATAAATAATATATATATATATATATATATATATATATATATATATATATATATATATATATATATATATATATATATATATATATATATATATATATATTGATTTTATTTTATCTTATCTTATCAATGCCTTAAGGATTGGATAAAAGCACTATTTTTTTTTATATTTTTTAAGTGTCTTAGTAAGATATAAGTAAGTGAGTCAGTAGATAACAATCACATAAACAACAAATGATATATATTAGCAACTTTTATTAATAGTTGATGATTGAGAGGTATATTAGTAATAATTTTTAAATATCAAGAATTATTTTGGCAAATTTAAAGTATCATAAATATATTTAATAATGGTCATAAGCATTAACAACTAAAATGATCTTTACGAAAAAAGTGAAAAATACAGCTAGAAACAAATGTCATTTGACTTGTCATTTTTTTTTTTTGCATTGAAAAATGTCTTTACAAACTATTAGTGCCTTTTAATAAGAAGATATGGTTAATGTGAAAAGTGAAATTATAAGCTTTCAATAAAATTTGGTAACATTTAACAAACTCACAAATAAAGATTAGATCTATTTAAAAGAGTTAATCCCTAACAACATAATAAATTATTATTTTAATTTCTATTAAGAAATGTGCTTACATTTAGGATCACCACTAATAAAGGACACCTAAAAGAAACAAAAAAATAAAAATAAAAATTGACTAACCATGACCAAAATCGATTAATACTATATTTCTTGATCCGTGCATAAAATCAATAATCATGATTAATGATTTTTCAATGAAAAATCCATGAGTAGTGTTTATAGAGGTAGTTCACCACTAACAACAATTACAACCTTACTCTTAGGGGTGCCACTTCACCTTCGTTTAGCTTCAATCATTAATGTACCTTAATGCTTTATAGTTACATATTTCTTAGTGCGTGGAGACAATCTAAAATTTTACTACATTCTGATTGATGAAATGCAAAAGAATCTCTGATTTATTTCATTATACTTTGGAAAATTCAAATTTTTAGTATCCCTGTTGTCTTAGCTCAATGTAAATAAATAAGGCAAAAGAGAGACCATCCTAATTCCCTTGCTCCCTCTTTGACTTTATATAAAGAGTCATTCCTTTGGAAGACCAAGAATTTCTCCCCAACTCTGAATTCCAATACTTTCTTAAGTGGTTACGACATTCCATTGTGCAGTTGCTTTCAGATGCTTCCAACAAACTACCTGGTTGCCACTTATTTTTGCTTTAGTAGGAGATGATTTTTCAATGGCGAATGCTCTATATATAAGTTAGCAGCTTCAAGGATGAATTTCTTACAGGTATGTTTGTTTGGAAAATGATGAAAAAGATAAATCCCACATCGATAGGAACATTCAAATGAGAAGTGTATATAAATGTGAGAACAGACTTACATTCATTTGTCTAAAGATATTTTGGATAGAAGTGCTATTATTTCCTTATGTTGACTTAGATCAAGTTTGCTAGGACGCAGATAGATGGAAAGGAAAAAAAAATTAATCTTTCATTATTTGGGAATTTTTTTTTTTTTTGATAATGAAATCTATTGAAATGGAAACAGTTTTATTCATTACCCGTCAAAATCTGAAGATTCTTTCCCTCCAAATTGAAATGGAATAGATGGAACAAAACAATTTACTATTTTTAAAAAAAAATAGTTGTTATGAATATTTTGATATTTGGATGCCCATTTAATGAAATATTTCCTAAGGTTGACTCAACATTTATTTATTTGTAATTTATTAAATAAATATTATCCTTTATAGGGCTAGGGTTTTACTTTCCTTGTGTATATATATCCCTTGGTGGATGAATAAACATCGCTATTTTGGAGGCTCTATTTTTCTCTTCTCTCAATTCTCTTTACTTCATTCTTTGTATCTACTTTTTCATAACACGTTATTAGCACAAAACTCTATCAACCAACTAAGTACTATAGCTTCTAATTTTCCAAAGAAAAGCCACTTCTAATTTTCAAGAGAAAGAGCCACTATGAAGTTATTTTCCTCTTAATAAGAAAAAGGCTTCCATCACCATGTGTGCACTACCTACACCATTTCAATTACCTTTAAATATTTATTGAACTTCTGTTGCTTTAATTGTTTAATTGGTTTCCATCGCCGGTATGAAAACAATTAATTTTTACCTTATGAGACAATTCAATTTCTTTTATACTTCTCATCCATAAGCATGGGAAATTTTGATTTTTGATTTCTTTAATTTGTCTCATCCAAAAGTATGAGGTAATTTAATTTATTTGATACGCCCTCATCCAGAAGTATGAAGAATTTTATTATGATTAATTAAACAATTAATTTGATATAAAATGGATCAAGAAGTTATCCATTTAAATATGATAAATTTTATTATAAACAATTGATTTTTGTGGATCTTAAAGCTATCTATTTATAAAGTGGATCATGAAGTTATCCATTATTTCATTCAAATATGGAGAATTTTATTATGAACAATCAATATTCTATAAAACAAATCCAGAAGTTATCCATTCAAATAGTATAAAGTGGATTTTGAAGTTATCCACCAAATTGATATAAAACAGTAGATCCTGAAGTTATCTACACCATTCAAATAGTATAAAGTGGATCTTGAAATCATCCATCCAATTGACAAAGTTATCCACCTAAATGATATAAAATTGTAGATCCAGAAGTTATCTACACTCAATGAATCTTGAAGTTATCCATACATTTGATAAAGTTATTCACCCAATTGATATAAAACAATAAATCTTGAAGTTATCTACACCCTTCAAATAGTATGAAGTAGATCTTGAAGTTATTCACTCAATTGATAAAATTATCCACATAGTAGATCTTGAAGTTATCTACACTCAAAATAGATCCTGAATCTTGAAGTTATCTATATTCAAAGAATATGTAAAATATAATTATGCATATATTTTTTTTATTTCTTCTTTCGACCTCTTATTTTTTTTTTTTAATCTTTTCTTCTTAATGTCGAAGCCCAATTTTGGGCTTTTCTTTTTCTTATTTCTTTCTTCTGGACTCTATCCATGCTTAACACAAGCATAAAACTAAATATTACATAACCATAGTGAGCTTCGAACCCATGATTTCTTAATACAAAGGCAAACGAGCTACCACTGCACCACGACTCCATTAATGGTATATGAGCCATTGGTTAATTACTTATTAAAAAAGTCAATGGATTAAGTAATTTTTTATTCCTTAGTACTATAAAACACAAAGTGGATCTTGAAGTTATCTACATAGAAGTTTAATTGGATCCTAAAGCTATCCATGTAAACTATAAAATGGATCTTGAAACTATTCACATAAGTTGTAAAACTAAATAATGTTAGTTTAATTGGATCCTGATATTGTCCATGCAAACTATAAAATGGATCACGAAACTATCCACATAAGTTGTAAAACTAAATAATACCTCCATTGGATCTTGAAGCAATTCACATATGGTGTGAAAGAGGATCTTGAAGATATCCACGTAGACATGGAATAGATCTTGAAGGTCTACATACACTTGATTACTTTCTTTATTTTGATTTGTATTAATTTTCTTTTGCTTTTTTTTTTTCTTCTTAATTTTGGTTCTTGAATAGACTATTGGAAGTGTGAGTCCATATGCAGTTATGGTCCAGAAGAACCATAACATAAATATATATATTGGCTATATAAGTTTAGAACAACTATAGCATGATCACATGTTAGCTATGAGTCTAGAAGAGTCATAGCATGACACACATTGATTGTAAGTCTAAAAGAACTACAGTGCTTGAGTGCAAATTTGGGTGAATATTTTACATTTGTTTTTAATTATATGCTTTGTTTAATAATTTTGAATTTTGGAGAAAATATCTATCATTTTTGTAGCATTTAATTTGTCCACAAATCAAGTGAAAGGGATGATGTGTGTTAGGACTCATTTTAATCATATTTGAACCCCATAATTCTTTGGATTATTGACACATTTTCAGCCTATTCTATTTGATTTAGATTACTTTTCAGATTCTTGAGTTCATATAGGTGAAAATATAAATTGGTCCTAATTGCATAATTTTAGTTGAAATGTGTGTTCTCATTAATATTTGAATTCTTGATGGATATTAACCTCTCTTTTATGTAGCATATGTTAAAGGAATAGGTGAGCTGAAAGTATGGAAGGAGAGTCATAATCCAACTCAAGCATCGAAGGGAAATAAAACAGAAAAATGGCAATGCTGCCTGTGGGCACCGTGGAGCCCAAGTCCCAGTGCCGTGGTGCTGCCTTCCCAATATCAATGCTGCCAATTCAACCAATGGACGCCGTGGCGCCCAAACCCCAGCGTCGTGGTGCTCAGAACCTGTTTAGAAGACTCTCTGGAATCATTGTTCAAGTGGAATTAACGTCTTGGAAAAATATATCTACTTAGTGTCCTAGTTAGAGTATAATTAGGAATGACTTGTACTTAGAATTATAATTTAATTAAGAGTCCTATTTTGAGTCTAACTAGGAGTGGATATATTATAAATAGCCAAAGAGGCTAGAGAGGAGATTAACCACACCACGAAACACCCACATCAACAGCAAAGAAGACCACTGCTGAGAAGACTTCATCCATTGTTCCCTATTGCCGAGATTTCATCTTTTATTTCCTTTATTAAATTTCAGTTAAGGTGACTATCTTTTTTATTCCAGAATTTTACTGGATATTTTCTTTTCAATATGATAGCTTAAATTTCCATATGCTTAGCTAGACTAATCTAAGCCATGATACCAAACTTGTGAGACAAGATTATAGTTTGAATGTTTGATAAATTAATTTGAGTATTCTGAAATTATTTGACAACATTGTTATTGAATCTATTTGGATTTGTTTGGATTAGATAACTAACCTATTTGAATGATTCATACTGTTAGCCAATTACTTAAGTCTGGATCCTTAGTTAGTTGGCACAAGGAACAACTAGTTAATCTTAGAATTAGATTAGTTAGAATAATTTCATATCTGAATTACACAAAACCGCTGGTGGACCTTTATGGTTCATGTTAGATGATGTTTTTGATGGATCTTAATGCTCAGAGTTCAATTAAATTTCATGCTCTGGTGTATTGAGGTTATTGAACCTGGTAGGTTTTATTCTTAGACGTTCTAGTTACAAAACAAATAGTAAGGGAAAATAGGGAATTTTGTCGTACAAAGTTCTACAGTCTAGCTATTCGAAATTAATTTACCTATGTGTTAATGATCAAATTTGTGTTATCATGGTGAGGATATGTCGATGCTAAGCATGCTTTATTAATCTGATCAATCAATTCACTTTTATTTACTTTTCTTTTGTTTAGTATTCTACCCAGAATTTTTAATTCAGTAACCACATTTTAAAACCCTCCTTTTTCCTTTTCGTTTGCTTAGGTATAGTAAAAAGTAGTTAGTAGTTTATTTTTCTGTTATTTTCATTCGTAGTTTACTTTCTTTTGAAAGCAATCTTATTAGATTGAATTAATTTTTCCTTGTGGGAATGATCCTACTTGCCTTACATTATATTAATTTTAAGGGAGTAGTGATTTAATTTGTGAGGCTACGACACCTCTTACAAATTTTGGTGTCGTTGCCGAGGAAGCAACAATTTAATCTTTTAGGATTGTTAGCATTTAATTTGTTTTCTTTGTTTTGAGTTTTATAGGTTTCATTGATTTATGTTCTTGAGGAGTGGAAAGATACTTTCCAGCAGCCAAAACTAATCAGAATTAGAAGAAAGGTTTAATATCAATCCATTATTCGAACCTGACATTACATCTGAAAGGGAGATGGTAACCTTAAAACAGTTGGCAGAACCAGACTTAACAATTCAGCCATTGGTAATAACCTATCATGCCCTTGTTGTGCCTTTGAATCTCAATTCGGGATTCATCAACTTGCTGCCCAAATTTCATGGAAGACCAGGAGAGGATCCATACCGCTATATCAATGAATTTATGATAACATGCTCAACCATTTAGCAAGAGAGAGTTGCCGAAAATCAAGTGAAGCTGAGAGCATTTCCTTTCACATTGCAGGACAAAACCAAAGACTGGTTGTATTACCTAATGCTTGGATCCATCACTTCATGGTAGCAACCACACAAAATGTTTCTACAGAAATTTTTTCCAGCATCACGCATTGGGTCAATTCGAAAAGAAATATGTGGGATCAAACAAGTCAGTGGTGAGACTTTATATGAGTATTGGGAGCGCTTTAACAAAATATGTGCCTCATGTCTAAAGCACCAAATCAGCAACCAACTTCTCATACAATATTTTTATGAGGGATTAGCACCCCATGACCGAGGAATAATCGATGCTACAAGTGGTGAAGCCCTCATAGATAAAACACCTATACAAGCCTGAGCTCTAATTGACAACATGGCTCAAAATTCTCAACAGTTTAGGGAAAGAAGTGGTTTATTCTTGCACCCTCTTAATGCTGTAAGCAACCCCAATGCCTAACTTACCCAGCGACAAGCTATAATAAATCAAATGATGATCGGTTCAGCTTCAGCACCTGTTTGTGATATATGCACAACTCCTGGACACATGACTGATTCATGTCCTAATTTACAACAACAAGGAGAGGTAAATGCTATGTACAACAAAAGGTATGATCCCTTCGCTCCTACTTACAATGAGGGGTGGAGAGATCACCCAAATCTCAAATATGGGCCACCTAGAAATAATCTACTAGGATTTGATCAAGTTTAACGCCCTTCACCACAAGTGCAAGTTGCTGACAAAACCAAGTTAATGTTTGAGCAACTGATGAAGCAAATGGGCTCTATGCAAACCGAATTCAACAAGAATTTTAGTGACTTGAGGCGTGATTCTGAGAATAAATACCAAACTCTAGAAAGCCAAATTAAGGAATTACAAATTCGCATCTCCAAGAACGAAGTGGTGGTTGGGAATTTCCAAGCCCAAATGAATAACAGGTTACCTTCCCAATTGTTTGCTAACTCGAAGATAAGCGTAAATGCTATCATGTTACGAAGCAAGCGTGAGCTGCACCCTAGCTCATCTACTGTGCAACCAAGAGATATGGAGGATGAAACAGTGGTTAGTGAGCAAAAGAAGCAACTGCAACAGCCATTACCAGTAGCTAAAAAACTAGAACAACACCTGCAAAAAGCACCAAAACAAGGTAGATCTAAGCAGCTGCAAGAGCAATGTTGCCAGCCCAATTCTAGACAGCAAAACAGTGGCAAAAATATGCAACTCTAGCGGCAGAAAAAGGATGAAATAGAGCTAGAAAAAACTGAAGAAAATAGATACATTCTGAAGCCATCATTCCCTCAAAAGTTCAACCAAAAGAAGCAAGAGGAGGCCAATCAAGAAATCTTGGAGACATTCTGAAAAGTTGAGGTAAATATTCCACTGCTGGATGCTATCAAGCAAGTTCCAAGGTACGCTGAATTTCTTAAAGAGCTTTACACTTCTAAAAGAAAATTAATTGTCAATGAGAAAATTAGTGTAGGAGAAAATGTTTATGCTGTTTTTCAAAAGAAAATTCCCAAAAATGCTAAGATCTGGGGATGTTCACTATCCCCTGTAAAATTGGTAATACTTCTTTTGGAAAATTGAACCTAGGAAATTTAAAGGAAACTAGCTTAATAATTCAACTAGCTGATAAAAGTAATGTTTACCCAAGTGGAGTCATTGAGGATGTCTTTGTGCAAGTCAATGAATTAGTATTCCTTGCTGAATTTTATGTGCTTGATATGGGAGATGAGGGCAATTCATGATACATTCCATTGCTTCTAGGGAGACCATTCTTAAAAACTTCAAGGACTAAAATTGATGTGCACATGGTAGCTTAACAATAGAATTTGATGGTGAGGTTATTAAATTTAATATATTTGATGCCATTAGATATCTTGCTGATGTTAATTACTTATATGCATTGGATGTTGTTGATGAAATGTCCCAAAAAGTTTATGAATTAGAAAAATCTGATGAGTTAGAAATTGTCATTACTAAAAGCATGCTTGATAGGCTTGATAGGGATGTAACTGTAAATGATTTTATATTGCATGATGCTTTGGTAGATACAATTTTAGCATTGAACTCCTCACATCAAGTGCATAAAAAATCATATTTATTTCTCCCTACACCACATGTTAAAATTGTTTCATCTCATATTTCACCTCCTACCCTAGACTTGAAACATTTGCTTGAAAATTTGAAATATGTGTATTTAGGGGAAAAGAAACATTACTTGTGATAATTTCAAATTCCTTGACTGAATTACAAGAAGAAAAATTGGTTAGAGTCTATAGGGAACATAAGGAAGCTATTGGGTGGACATTGTCTGACCTAAAAGGTTTGAGTCCTACGTTATGCACCCATAAGATAGCTCTAGAACCTAATGCAGCCCCTAAGCGTGATCCTCAACGCCGCCTCAATCCTCCCATGATGGAAGTAGTGCATAAAGAAATTCTTAAGTGGGTGGAGGCAATAGTTATATACCCTATAGATAATTCAGAGTGGGTTAGTCCTATTCATGTAGTCCCTAAAATGTAGTGACCAACCAGTAGGGTGAACTTATACCCACACACATTCAAACAGGTTGGAGAGTTTGTATAGATTATAGGAAACTGAATAAAGCCACGAAAAAAGACCATTTTCCCCTACCCTTCATGGACCAAATGTTAGAGAGACTAACTGGTCATTCATTCTTCTGTTTCCTAGATGGATATTCTAGTTATTTGCAAATACCCATTGCACCAGAGGATCAAGAGAAAACCACCTTCACCTACTCGTTTGGCACTTATGCATTCAAATGCATGTCATTTGGTTTATGCAATGCACATGCCACATTTCAAAGATGCATGATGAGCATTTTTTCTAATTTTATTGAAAAATTTATGGAAGTTTTTATGGATGATTTCACTATGAATGGACACTCATTTGATAAATGTTTGCATCATCTAGCATTAGTCCTTAGGCACTGCATTGAAACCAATATGATTTTGAATTTTGAAAAATGTCATTTTATGGTTAATCATGGTGTTGTCTTAGGGCATGTTGTTTCGGTTAAAGGGTGAGAGGTTGACAAAACTAAGGTAGAAGCAATTCAGACTTTACCATATCCATTTATTGTTAAAGAAATTTGATCTTTCCTAGGGCATGTAGCTTTTTATAGGCGTTTTATAAAGAATTTTTCAAAAATTGCCTCTCCCCTATGCGACCTATTAACTAAAGATGCTGAATTTAATTTTTTTGATGAATGCAAGTGTGCTTTTGATGAACTGAAAAAACATTTGATCACACCTCCCATTGTCCAAGCCCCAAATTGGGCACTCCCTTTGAATTGCTATGTGATGCCTCGGACAAGGCAGTAGGTGCCGCACTTGGAAGGAAGAAAAGTAGGGAATTTATGTTATATGTTATGCTAGTCGCACTTTAGACCCTGCACAATGCAACTACATTATCACTGAGAAAGAATTGTTTGCCATTGTGTATGCTTTAGAAAAATTTAGATCATATTTGCTTAGTGTTAAGGTAATTGTATTTTCTGACCATGTTACTCTGAAATATTTTTGTAAAGAAAGAGGCTAAACCTAGGCTACTTAGATGGATTTTACTCCTACAGGAATTTGACCTTGAAATTAAGGATAGAAAAGGTTCGGATCACCATATAGCTGACCACCTAAGTAGAATCCAGATTGGGGAAACTAGTAGAGAACCAGGGGATTTTTTTCCTGATGAGTGGTTATATGCATTAAATAGTACTATCCCTTGTTATGCTGACATTGTTAACTATTTAGTAACTAAAACCTTTCCTCCAGACTTACCTAGGCATGCTAGAGAGAAAATTAAATCCTAAGCTCGGTACTACATGTGGGATAACCCGTACTTGTGGCACTCCTATAGTGATCAAGTCATTAAGCGCTATTTAGATGAAGCTGAAATTTTTTCTATGTTAAAATTTTGTCATTTCCATGAGGGAGGAGGTCACTTCGGACCCAAAAGAATAGCACACAAGGTGCTGGAGTGTGGTTTCTATTGGCACACCATTCACAAAGATTGTTTTCGATTTCATGGGCCCATTTCCCCCTTCCTTTGGTTATATATATATCTTGGTTTGTGTTGATTACTTGTCAAAATGGGTAGAAGCTTTCCCTACTAAGAATGATGATGCAAAAATTGTAGTCAAGCATATAAAGAATGACATTGTGAATAGGTATGGGATGCCAAGAGCAATAATCAGTGACAAGGGCACACACTTCTGTAACCGCTCCTTAAAGGCTTTATTAGACAAATTTCAGGTTACTCATAAAGTGTCTACTGCTTACCACCCCCAAACAAATGGACAAGCCAAAAGTACTAATAGGGAAATAAAGGGGATCTTGGAAAAAATTGTTAGACCTAATAGGAAGGACTGGAGTTTGAGATTAGGTGATGCTTTATAGGCCATACGTACAGCTTATAAAACTCCCATTGGCATGTCATCTTATAGGATTGTTTTTGGCAAAGCTTGTCACCTCCCTGTAGAACTAGAGCATAAATCTTTTTGGGCTGTCAAACAATGTAATCTTAATTACAATCTAGCTGGGAGAGAGTGAAAATTGCAGCTACAGGAATTAGAGGAATTGATGTTAGAAGCTTATGACAACTCGGTAATATACAAGGGCAAATCCAAAGCTTTCCATAATTCTAAGTTAACTAGGAAAGAATTTCATGTAGGCAAAATAGTGCTGCTATATAATTCAAAGCTGAAGTTATTTCTTGGGAAACTCAAGTCAAGGTGGCTTGGTCTTTTTTTTGTCACCCATGTTCATCCTCACGGGGCTGTAGAGATTAGGAGCCTTGACACTAATAAAATTTTCAAAGTGAATGGACACAGGTTAAAGCATTTTTATGAAGGTGATATTGTCTGTGTGGTGGAGGCAATTCGGCTAGAAGACCCATGAGAAAGAAGAAGGTCGAGCCATTGACATAAAACAAAGGTGCTTCTTGGGAGGCAACCCAAGTTAATTTTAGGGAAGTGTGCAATTTTTTTCTGTCATGTTTTCTTATTTTTATTTCTATCTATCTATTTCATTTTATTTTGTTTTTATTTTTCCTTACATTAAGGACAATGCAAAATTTAAGTGTGGGGGGGGGGGAGTACATCTAAATTTTTACATCTTTCTTCTTAGTTATGCATTCCAGAGAAAACAAGAAAATAGCTTGAAAGTGTAGTTCTCATATTAAACAAGAATAACCCATGGTATAAGTGAATATGGCTATGTGGACCCTAACTCAAAAGTCAAAATTCAAACTTGTGCAATGTATAATATGACTGATCATGAGGTCCAAGTGAGCTATTAGAGCCAAGTGAAAGGTTGGGACATTCATGCCAACTTGAGAGTTCATATGATATTTTTTTTCATGTGTGTATTTTGTTCACTCTAGGGTAGAGACCTCTGAAATTTGCTCTAAGCCTTGTCACATGTTTAGAGTTATATCTACATGCTTGAAAGTGATTTGGACACTTAGGTTTAACCAATTTAGCCTTTCACAGCCTACCTTGCATAATTTCCACTAGTTGACCACTTTTGAGCTTTAGCCTTTCTTTCTTTTAAGCACATTATAAGCCATATACCATTCATTTGATGTTACCCATACTTTTGAACCCAACACCTTGAAGGAATATGTGAATTTGAGACATCAAATTGTTGCCTAGTTAGTAACTAGGGAAGTGGAGAAAAAAGAGCCTCAAAAGATGTGAAAATCTCTCAAAGCAAAGTGCAGAAAAGGTCCAGAAAAAGAAAAGAAAAATTCTGGATGGAAAAAGCTGAAAAGAAAAAAATCTGCAAGCAAAAGCAAAAGAATGAAAAGAAAAGGGAGAAGAAAAAAATATGTAAGTATAAGGCTTGGTAGTAGAAAGTAAGTGAGCTTAAAGAGTATGCTTTGAATTCACATAATATCTTCTTGGTGTAGTTTAACCCTTGATTTCAATACCATTAATCCTTTTTATCTTATTAAAGCCCCATTACAACTGAGGAATAGTCCTTTTGATTCATGCATGCAATGTGCTCTAAGATGTGGAGGTAAGACTGAAAATCAAATTTTGGTAGCTCTTGCTTTATGATTATGAACTTGAGAGTGAATACTGTAAACCTAAACACTTGAGAGAACTTGAGTGTAAACACGTATATTCATTGAGGATCATTCACATTTCGCATTGTGAAATCTGAGAATCTAAAATCTGAGTTAGGAGTTTTTGCTTAATGACATAGCTGCTTATGTTTGTGAGGTGATGACTTGCTTGACATAGTGACTTACAATTCTCAAGAGAGTTTTCTTTGTTTTGTTTTTCGTGTGATCGAGGACGATAAGTGTGGGGGAATTTGTTAGGACTCATTTTAATCATATTTCAACCCCATAATTCTTTGGATTATTGACACATTTTCAGCCTATTCTATTTGATATAGATTACTTTTCAGATTCTTGAGTTCATATAGGTGAAAATATAAATTGGTCCTAATTGCATAATTTTAGTTGAAATTTGTGTTCTCATTAATATTTGAATTCTTGATGGATATTAACCTCTCTTTTGTGTATATGTTAAAGGAATAGGTGAGCTAAAAGTATGGAAGGAGAGTCATAATCCAAGTCAAGCTTCGAAGGGAAGCAAAATAGAAAAATGGGAATGCTGCCTGTGGGCGCCGTGGCGCTGCCTTCTTGAGACCAATGCTGCCAATTCAACCAATGGACGTCGTGGCACCTTGGGACTCCTAAGCTTAGAAGACTCTCTGGAATCATGGTTCAAGTGAAATTAAAGTCTTGGAAAAATATATCTACTTAGTGTCCTAGTTAGAATATTATTAGGAATGACTTGTACTTAGAATTATAATTTAATTAAGAGTCCTATTTTGAGTCTAACTAGGAGTGGATATATTATAAATAGCCAAAGAGGCTGGAGAGGAGATTAACCACACCACGACACACCCACATCAACAACGAAGAAGACCACTGCTAAGAAGACTTCATCCATTGTTCCCTATTGTCGAGACTTCATCTTTTATTTCTTTTGTTAACTTTCGGTTAAGGTGACTATGTTTTAATTCAGAATTTTACTGGATATTTTCTTTTCAATATGATAGCTTAAATTTCTATATGCTTAGCTAGACTAATCCAAGCCATGATACCAAATTTTTGAGACAAGATTATAGTTTGAATGTTTGATAAATTAATTTGAGTATTCTGAAATTATTTGACAGCATTGTTATTGAATCTATTTGGATTTGTTTGGAGTAGCTAACCAACCTATTTGAATGATTCATACTGTTAGCCAATTAATTAAGTTTGGATCCTTAGTTAGTTGGCATAAGTAACAACCAGTTAATCTTAGAATTAGATTGGCTAGAATAATTTCAGATCTGAATTACATAAAACCGCTGGTGAACCTTTATGGTTCAGGTTAGATGATGTTTTCCATGGATCTTAATGCTCAGAGTTTAATTAAATTTCATGCACTGGAATATTAAGGTTATTAAACCCGATATGTTTTATTCTCAGATGTTCTAGTTACAAAACAAACGGTAAGGGAAAATAGGGAATTTTGTTGTACAAAGTTCTATAGTCTAGCTATTCGAAATTAATTTACCTATGTGTTAATGATCAAATTTGTATTATCATGGTGAGGATATGTTGATGCTAAGCATGCTTTATTAATCTGATCAATCAATTCACTTTTATTTACTTTTCTTTTGTTTAGTATTCTGCCTAGAATTTTTAATTCAGCAACCACATTTTAAAACCCCCCTTTTTCCTTTTCGTTTGCTTAGGTATAGTAAAAAGTAGTTAGTAGTTTATTTTTCTATTATTTCCATTCGTAGTTTACTTTCTTTTAAAAGCAATCCTATTAGATTGAATTAATTCTTCCTCAGGGGAACGATCCTACTTGCCCTACACTATATTAAATTTTAAGGGAGTAGTGATTTAATTTGTGAGGCTACGACACCTCTTACAATGTGCTATACAAAGATCTAATAAAAGTTACTTGAAATTAAGTTGTACATATGAGCTCTTTATATTTGTGATCTTATTGAATAAGATTCAATTTAACTTACTATATAGGTTGCATTGGTAAATGCATATTACTTGGTTGGTTAAAAATTAACTTGTTCCTTTACTAAGCCCTCTGGTATAATGTCGTGGTACTTTGAGCTAGCTATTTGAGCATACTTCACATTACATGTAGTTTATGGAGTAACCCATACCTTGGGCACGTGTTAAATCATGTTGCATTTGGTTTATTGTTATGCCCTCGATTCAAGAACTTTAGTTAAAATTGCAAATTTATGAACTTCACTTTTAGCGCTTCTTCATCATACTTTCAACATGTTATTATGACAAATGTGTGGATACTTTTGAGTGTTATTTGAGACTATTTATTCTCAAATTATCTATATATTTCACTATTTTAAATTATGGAAGGATTATGCCTCAATTTGAAATATTCAAAAGTGTTACAAAGGTTATGTTTAGACCCCATGTAACACATATTTGGTTATGCATCTCAAGTCCCAGCCTTCAAGGAAAGGGAATTTATGGATATTATTCATTGTTATTTTGTTGGATATATCTCTTATTTTGTAGTATTTGAAATATCATATTGTAGTAAAGAAAAATAAATCTTCATCAAAAATCATAAGCCATTATCTCATAATGAATTTTCTGTATTCCCTGAAGTAAATGGAGAAGCTATCAAGAAATATAAGCACATATATGGCTATGACTCGGCAAATATAGTATTAGTTATAATACTATAAATACCTCCCACCAGAAGTGGGAGAGCAATGAAGAAAAGTGGTAAAGGGATATTTGGAAAAACATTATCATTTTGGTATGAAAAGGCCATTAAGATTGTACCTGTTATACATCTAAACATCTTGTAAATACTTTTTAAGTATCGATGAAAGAAAGAGATTAATTGTTGAGACAATTTTGCTCAATGAGATGATATTTTCAATTTCGGCCATGTCAACGTGACAATTAAATGTGTCAAATTTCTCTTCCTTAAAGGTGATGAGAGTATGCATTAGAAATTACTTTTGTAGTTCATTTATTTTACATTTAATAATTATTTGCTTTCTTGTTTAAGCTATATCAATTTCACATATTATATGATACTACATTATTTCTATTGTACAAAGATAATATTACTAATATATTCAGCAGTGCAAAGATAATTGAGGGCTCTTGAAGAGCTGGAGGAATAGAAATCATAATGAAAAGCTCATGAAGAGCTAGTAAATGTTTACCTTGAGAAATTATATACATTTTCTCAAATTTGTACTATATGTATATTAGTACAATTGAAACATATGTTATTGTAAACTAGAAGTTTACAAGTCAAAATAAGTTTATTATTTGGCATGATTGGTTGAGCCATCCTGAGTCAACAATTATGAAAAAAGTAATTGAAAAAGATCATGTGAACTTTCATTGAAGAGCCAGAAGATTCTTCAATTGAAACACTTAGTTTCTCATATGCTATTTGTTCTCAAAGAAAATTTATTTGCATTAGCAAAAGTAAAAGTGAACCCCTTATCTTTTAGAATGTACATGAGGTGAAATATTTGTAGGTTTGTAGACCTACCAAGTGGATCATTTAGATACTTCTTGATTTTAATCAATGCATCGACTAAATGATCACATATTCATTTATTGTTAACTCATAACCTGAAATTTATGAGATTACTTGCTCAATGGGTTGAATTAAGAGTCCATGCCTTAATTATATCTAGTTGAGCAACACACCTAGTTAATGCTAGTGAATTCACTCTTCAAGATTGACTATTGGAATACATAAAATGAACTTGCAAGTGCCTAAAATTAATTGCAAGGCCATTACTTGTGAAATCTAAACTTCCAAAATTAATTTGTGAACATGTGATTATTCATGTTGTAACATTGATTCTCATCATGCCAACAAGTTTGAACCCCCTCTTATAATTATTCTATAGTCAGGAGCTAAGTATATCCCATCTATGAAATTTTGAATGAGTTGTTAATTGCTCCACCACAATGTATTAAGATGGGACCTCATTGGAGGTTAAGAACATATGTTGGATATAGATCTCTACATATAAATGATATATATTGAGTCACTAAAAAGATATTTATTGAGCCACTTGTCTTTTCGATAAATAATTTATTCCAACATAGGGGGGAGAAAATAAGCAATTGGAAAAGAAGAATATTTAGAATGAATTATCACCTTAATCCTCATGCAAAGCAAATATGAACTAGAAGTTCATATGATAATTCATTTGTACAAATTGCCAGACGCATTGCTTGAATAGTAAGAGTGATTAAAATTATGTGTACTGACTGTTATTGCTCCAATCAAAGTATAACTACAAACACATCGGTTCCAAAGATAAAATCCTTGAAAAGAAAAGGAGATAACAATCAAAGATGGCCAAATCAAGGATAAAGTAGCTCTAGAAGAGTTACCAGAGATAACCCTAGAAGAGTCCTTAAAAATAACTAATGTTTTAGTTTCAAAGAAAATTCAGGTACCTGAAAGCCATGAAAATAAAGAGATCTCTATAGAATATGATGGAACCATAATGAAATCAATATTGTTGACAATGCTCACATATAACATAGTGCACTATGTGATAAAAGATATTGAGGATCATTAGTAAAGGTCTGCAGAGAAAGAAATGATTGGACAAAAATGAAAAGACGCAATTGAGGTTTTTGTGTGAATACAAAAGAAAAATGATACTTAACGGTTTTTGTAAATAACTGCCATTGATTTTGAATAGATATACTCAGTTGTGGTGGATGCAAGTATCTAATGATACTTATTTAGTCTGGCAGTACATGAATGATATTATTTGCGTCTAATGAGTATTGTTGTAGTCGATTCATTCAATAATGATATCCCTGAAGGATTTGATTTGCCTGAAACAATTTATATGATCATTTAAGTTATATTTGTTAAGGGAAATATATATAGAAATGACCAATTTGTCCGCATATTAGAGTTCGTCAACATAAATAACTTGATTAATACGCACTGTATTCTTTTTTCCTTTCACCATGGTTTTTTCCCATTGGGTTTCCTTGGTAAGGTTTTTAATAAGGTAGTATTTGATTGCGTATACAAAGAATTGTGTACTCCTTTCCTCATTAGGTTTTGTCTTACAAGGTTTTTCCTAGTAAGGTTTTTAACGAGGCACCTTATTTGGTAATGGGCATCCAAGGGGGGGTGTTATGAATATTTTGATATTTGGATGCCTATATAATGGAATATTCCTTAGGGTTGACTCAACATTTATTTATTTGTGATATATTAAATAAACATTATCCTTTTTAAGGCTAGGATTTTACTTTCCTTGTGTATATATACCCCTTGGTGGATGAATAAATGTCGTTCTTTTGGAGACTCTATTTTTCTCTTCTCTCAATTCTCTCTACTTCATTCTTTGTATCTACTTTTTCACAACAAAAGTTACTACTTATCTCTCCAATACATTGAGATAGTTAATTTCATAAAAAATAATTAATTAGTTCAAGAAGAACAATATTAAAAATCTGTTTCTAAACTTTGTTCCATTCTATCCATATTCATAGATCTTTTAAACAATACGAAGGTAACTCCCCTTTCATTCTTTTTATTTTATTCCATTCTCCCAAGCATCGCTTAAGGGAACAACCTAATGAATATAGTGACAGATATAGAATGTCAACATTTCCCTTTTCATTTTACTGATAGGTGGCAAGAGCTATTTCAAAGTTTAACGAAAGCTTAGTATTTGAGTTTTAATGATGCAATTACGTTAAATTTTAATAAAAGAACTTTGTTATTATTATAGTCTTATCTAATAAGACCGGTCTTGACATTTTATGAGCCCTAACATTTTATCAATATCAATATTTTTAATA
Source organism: Bauhinia variegata (assembly GCA_022379115.2). NCBI lineage: Eukaryota > Viridiplantae > Streptophyta > Magnoliopsida > Fabales > Fabaceae > Bauhinia > Bauhinia variegata. Next base: position 16,444,915 of record CM039434.1, on the reverse strand, counting down.
TATTTTTCTTAATACATAAAATAGTTAGATCATTCAACCTTTCTTGTGACATTAATAATCTCAAATAAGGTTTTAATACTTTTGGACGAGAGAGTGAGAAGTAGAAGAGTCAACATTATTTTTTTCTCTCCTCAACAGTCTTTTTTATTATTATTCTAATGGTTATTCTTATAAATAGATACAGTAGATTACACTTATTTATTTTATGTATTTTAATTACTAATATATAGAGATTAAAGTGGGCACGTGATTAAAATAAACACTTCTATCATTAAATTGATTATTCATTAGTTATCAATTTTTTAAATATTTAATTGTTATAAAGTAAAATTGCTTAAAAAATGATCCCCTTATTCCTACGAGCCTTAAGCAATCACCCCTGGCTTATGCTCAGATTCGGCATGCTACCCTGCTTGAATTGAGATTAATTATTAGTACCTAATTTATTGCCGAACAAGATTTCACCCAATAAAAAAAAATTCTTTGCGCGTTTGACATTTATGTTCTCAAAGGAAAAAAAAAAATGATGGATTTGGAAACGGTGAATGAGCTTAAATTTGACCCATTCAATGTAAAATAAAATCAATTCTTCTATTCTATGCACCTAGTACATAGGATAAACCTTATTGAATACCTCATTAAAATCAATGTAAAATAAATCAATTCTTCTATTCTATGCACTTAGTACAAAGGATAAACCTTATTAGAAGTCCATTCAATATTAAATTTTTGTCCATAATAAATAGTAATTATTTTAGAAAATCAACCCTATTAACTATTGATAATTAAATAATTAGGACTCAACTTAATTTCTATTTTTTTTTATTTTCTATTACATTCCACTAATTACTTACAATATCCTCAAATAATTGTATATTTTATCTCCAACCATTTCTTTCTTTAACTTTTATTAAAAAAACAATTATCCCTAAATTTTAAATTGTAAAATTTTAAAGTTTAGAGTTTAAATTCTAAGTTATAAATTCCAAAATGACACCAATCTAATCAATTTGTTCGCATCAACATCTAATTTGGCATTTAATGTACTAATTAAGCGATTAACAGTATACAGGCATTCTCCATATGAATCGGTAACGGTGAACGCTGCGGTCAAAATAGGCCAAAAATGAAAACTGAGACTTTGTGACTTTTGAGACGCTTGAAAAGTGAGGGGCCATAAACGTGAGCAACAAAAATAATATTTTTGTCACAAAATAGGAACTTGTGAATTTACAGTAGATAATTGTAAAATCACATAAAATAGGGGACAATTTGCCAATTCACAGAATTAAGATATTTGTGCCATTATGAAATTAGAAAAACTACATTCTATACATTAGGAATAAGAACTCGAGCTCGTTGCAACACTCACAGTCACAAGCCTCGCTCACAGGCTTCTTCTTCGCTCTCTCTCTCAGTATGTCAACCATGCTCAGATCTACAGCGAAGCTAATCAATTCTTCCGAATTGTTGATGACAAAGTCAGATTAGTCACTCCAAACATGTCTATTCCTCCTGCTGTTTGGTTGCTGAGAAAAGGTTTCAAGTCTTGGTGCAAGTCACCCTATTTTTTAATAATTTTTTTCTTGCAACCATGATAGCTGCTATTGTATTATTGTATGGTTTTAGACCATGACTTTTCTATCAATTCATATATTAATAAAGCATATGATAGTGACGCTTTTTACTTGTCTTCTGACCAATTCAAGTATTCTCTTGTTTATTATATTCATTGCTAGCAATCCTTAATAGAAGGTACCTATTATGTTGTGACAGTGAGCAGAAATTTCCATTCTACCGGAACCAAGAGAATGGGAGGTGGACACGGGCATGGGCGCGATGAGCCATATTATGTTCATGGAGAACACATGTACGATTTGGACAAGATGAAAAACCAGAAGGTGAAGATTCCCATGGCTGTTTCCACCGTCTTCTGCATCGGTATTTTGGTTCCTATCTGGGCTACCATCTTCATGCAGAGGAAAACTGCTTCTGCTTAGCTTATATAATATGTTTCATTATTTGCAATAGCAGGGTGCAGTTTGAAATCCTGGATTAGCTTGCAGAAGTCTTGTCCAGATTATTATTAGTGTATTGCTTTGAGCTTTGTTTTTTCTCTTTAAACTTTGAAATGGGTTTTCATATCTCTGGTAATAATCGGTTCGTAATTTATCAATCAATTGCTGTGATATGCTTGGACAAATAAGTATTATATCAACTGTAGATACTTTTTTGTTATAATCAATTATAGATAATTTTGTTAAAAAAAAATTAATACAGATAATTAAGACCCCTCTTCCCCTTTTGATTTTTTTAATCACTTCCCAAATAATTTCTCAGAATATCCTTGAATTACTATATATTTTACCTCTTATCATTTCTCCCTCGAACCTGGACAAAAGTTAAATTTTAAACCACTAAACATAAATAAGTTCTAACATATAAATCCTAGGCGCTAAAACTTCAAAATAAAACTTTACAGAAAAATAAATAGGAGAAAGAGGAGTCTTGATTACCTGTAATTTATAGTACTGATTTTTCAAAAAAAAAAAATCATTTTTAATGAGATTTTCAATGAAATATCTTATGCATATAATATACGTTTGGCACATCATATAAGGTTTTATAAGTTATTTTTTTCAATGAAGTTAAACTGGGATTCTTTGTCTCTTCTTTTATTTAATCTGCTTCACAATGGAAAAGCCAATTTGGGTTTCCTTTCTTTATCAACTTAGTACAGGGCCGTGAAAACTGAAAAGAAAGAGAAAGAAGCATTTCTCTTTCAAATATAGTGTGTAGGGTTAGAGAGGAAGAAAGAGAAAGGATCGGAGAGAAAAAGGAAAAGTTTTACTTCATGTTGAAGAATGGAGGAGAGAGAAAGAAAGATGAGTGAGAGGGAGGGCAAAGAAGAAGAACCGAGAGGAAAATAGGCTATTCTGTTTTTGTTTTTTCTGTTTTTAAGAACAGTTTTATAAAATTATTCTTCAGAACAATTTTAAAGAATAAAAGAATAAGAAAATTTGTTTGAATATTTTATTTTTAAAAATACATCTTTTTAAGGGAGCAAATTTGTTGATTGCAAAATTGAACACACAAAATTGAAGAGGCAAAGTTAAATATATTTACTATATTGCCATTAATGAGAACTTGTGTTCTTTGTATTTTTGCTTATTCTTGAGAACAACAATTAGAGAATATCAAGATGTTGTTCTGTTTTTTTAACGATATTTTAATACTCAAATTAATAATACTAACAATATATTATTTAATTTTTTAACAATAAAAAGTAAGACATAGGCTCTGTTTAATAAAAGTAATTGATGAAATTTAATTGGATGAAACCTCCAATTATAAGAGAAAAAGTTTTATGGACCCAACCCTTCAAATTATAAAGGAATAACTTACATATACTTATATTAATAGATGAAGATAATATGTGTTCTTTAAATGTATTCAATATAGGGCTTTATTTGGGGCATACATAGCTCATGCTCATGCCATTAATCCATATAAATAGCCTACAAATATCACTCATATAATATTAAAATGAGAACAAGCTTTAAAAAGATTGACTTTTTTGAATTCTTTATTTGTATTAATTGTTGCATATAAAAATAGGTACAATAGAGTATAAAGAATATGTAATATGATGTCTCTATTATTTTTTATTGGTAAAGAGATATTAAAATAAGTTTTTTAATTATTATAATAAATAAGAGTAAAATTAAAAATATATGGTATCTTTTGTGAAAATTAAGCATAATTTTTTTTTTTAAAATACATGAATTAGTTAAAAAGATCTTCTATTTAAGATTGGAAGGAGTATTTGTTAACTTTAAATACTCTTTGAATTTTGGTATTCATTGTTTTTCAAGAAACACATCCTGTTTTGGCATTCTAGGTATTTACTGTTTATGTTCTTGTTAATCATTGATACATTCCAATTTTTTTTTTTTTATTGTTGGTATTCATAATTATTGCATTTTTCTTAAATTATTTATCATTAAAGTTAGTTCTCATCACCTATGGACAATGAATTATTAATTATATCACATAATTACTTTGAACAATATTCTATCTATTTCTTATTATAAATTCCTTTTAGAAGTTTTGGGTGTTTTTTTAATATAAAACATTTTACAAAGTTTTAGAACAATTTATTATTTTTTATATTTATCTCTAATAAAAAATTTAAAACGTTATATTTTATTTTATTATTAAACTGTGTTTTAATTGAAAGAGTTTTATACTATAAAATATAGTGAGTAAAAAAATAAAAATGAATATATATATTTGTGTACGTACACATTAAATGAATACATACATTAATTATTTTCAGTGTTTTTTTAATAAATCCTCAATTAATTTTTGTTTTAAGTATGAAATATGAGAGAAAATATCATTCATCATAGGGTGTATATAGGTGAAACCGCACTGCACTGACCAACGCAATTTGTAAAATTCTCGAACCAAAAATTTAGTTATCAATTTACAAGCTGACCATGGGCGATTTGGGTCAGTTTAAAACGATCTGTTTGAGTCGATTTCATTGAAATGTAGAGAGAGTATATATTGAACTAAAAATCCAAGAATATAGAATCAAACTAATTCCGTTAATAAAAGAAAATGTAGAACTAGATAAAATTTAGAAAAATTAAAACTAAAAATTTACTAGTAGGAAATCAACTTCTCCTACGCCATTAAAAGAGCCTAAAAAATCCAACTACATAACTAAAAAATATTAATAGAGAATAATTTTATTAAAACGCAAAGGCTTATCTAATTGATACTTGAAATAAAAACATCTTAAGAATTGAGAAGTGGGAATTGCAATGCAAACTGCATCCTTAAGTTACTGTGTATCTGTTAGCCCAGCTAAGCTTCCTTAAGATGCATACACGTGTACCAATCTTAGATCATCTGAAGTCTAATATAAGCAATGTGCAGCTACTAGATTATTGAATGAAAATCAAATCCCTAACTTCCTTTCTTGCTTCTTGCTTCCTGTATCTCCTTCTTCTCTTCTCATCTCTGATACTTGTACTTGTGCAAATTGAACATGCCATGAGGGGTCAAAGTGGGTTGGAGTGAGCTGTTTTATGCTCAGTTGTAGTCTAATGAGCAAGGGGATTTCAATTGTATGGCTATATATGGAGTTAGAGGGAAGGGTGTTGTCTATAAGGAAAGAGGTACAACAAATTCCCCCTGTAATTCAACCACCTCCATGAAATTGACACGTTGAACTAAAGTGAAATTTTGTCCCAAATTTCTTCCATGAGGTCTTCTCAAAGTAACATATGAACTTGACTTGAGAAACTAAACTCATCATAGTTTTAATTTGCATTTTATTTCTTTTATTGGTTTTTAAATTGCATTCTTCCTCATTTATTTTGGATCACTTAGATAAGAATTAAGTTATAGTACTCTAGGTAATTATTTCTAACAATACTCATGGGAGTGTTTCTTGGAATATTTGCTTGCTACAAAATACTGTTCACTTACACTTATTTCATAAGTTATGATACACATCATACAACTTTCCTTTTTCTCTTTTCTTCTTCTACACTTTGAAGAACGAATCCCACCAACACGTTGAAGTTCAATTTTTTACATTCATGCGATAGGAATGGCTTCAAAAAGCAAAGATGATATCCACTTCTTGCTTTCTTGGTCTTGAATAGAATGAGCATCTCCGTATTGGTACATGCAAATTGACATCCTTGCAAAGTTAACAGCAATCTCAATGAAACTCAGAGGGTAAGAACCACTGTTTACATCTTCATTGATCTTCTTCCATGTTGTACATATTATGGACTTGATATGCTCACGAGCATATGCTTCAGAGGCTCCAGTCTCGTGCATATAGCATTGAATTAATTTAGGAATATCACCTGTCTCCATCTCACGCTAAAATTGAAATAATAAGATTATTAAACAGTAATGATTATAGAATAGTTAATGCAAGCTAGTTTTGTGGGAAAAAAAAAAGAAGAAAGAAACTATGATACCCTATATGTTCCAAGATCATTAGCAAGGCGAAGAATCGTAGATGCAGCGCGAATGATATTGGAATATTTTTCTAAGTATTTCAAGTCCTTCTTTCTTATTGGATTTGGAGCTGAAAAGTAAGCATGAATGAGAATAACGGGTCCTGAACTGGAAATCCATCCATTTTCAATATATTCCTCTTGGCTTGTTGTGTACCCATTGAAGTACCATTTTGCTTCAATTAGAAAAGCTTTTCAGAGATCGGCCCACTAAACAATTTAAAATCAATAAAGTGATGTGTTAGAGGATTTAGTCCTAACAGAAATTTATAAAGAAACATGGCGATGTAACTTGCTACAACCTAAATATATGCATACCAATTTTCCTAAGTATGGATGGATCTGGTGCCCTTTCTCTTTCAAGGTGTCACGAGCAAATTCATCCACGAAGTTATACAATTCAAGAAAACATATTTTCATGTATTCTGGCAGAGTATCCATGGCATTCATGTCCCACCTACAATAATAGATAAAATGTTATCAAATTTAACATACAGCAGAAGGGGAAAAATATTAGAATATTTTATTTTTTTTAAAAAAAAGATGATAATGTTAACTTGCCAACAACATCTGTGAAGAGCTCTAGTTCTTCCAAAGTATCATACACATCATAAACATCATCTATTATGGTTATAAGTGCATTCACTTTTGTCATGATTCTTCTAAAATATCCAAATTTGTGGCTGGAAAGAAAACCCCACGGTCCATATAAAGCACTCCACTATTCTATCCCTGGAAAAACTCATCTTTTCTCCGAGTGCTGCTTTTTCCCACCACCTTTACATAGATAAAGGAAAGAGATTAAGTACAAACTAGATAGTATTTATAATATGGTATAGTATAATTATCACCTTGAAGCATGCTTTAGATCTTCTTGGTGGATTGTTTGAACCATGTTGAAATCCAGTTTAGCAAGCTTAAGCAAAGAATGAATCATACTTTTCTTTCTTCCATAGAAATCAATGAACCAACGAGCCTCCAAACGTAGCATCCTCCAATGTAATGGAATCTCCAAAGCATGAGTAACTAAGAGTAATAGCTCAGTGTGTCCACACTTTTTCACAAATTCCTTTAGATGTTTTAAGCAGAAATCTCTTGCATTATGCAATATAATTTCATTTTGTAATGAATAAAAGGTTGCTTCATACAATTATAGGATTCCATCAATATCAAAAGAAAGCGATTCCTTGAAATCACATTCTCCATCTTGAAAGCAATCAAAAACCTCTGAAAAAGACAAAGCAAATTATTCAAAAAAGCCTAAACAAAATAGTTGAGTCAATTAAATGCCCTTTTCATCTCTAAAGTGTTTTTCAAATTTCTTTTTTGTCCTTAATATATTTTTGATGTTATATTAATCCTAGAATAATCACTCTGAATGACAAATCGACCCCCCATAGCAGGAAAAATGATCATTCAAAGGAGTGAATGTGTCCAACAAAGTGATTATTTGATAAAGACCAAAATGACACCAAAAACAAATTTGTGACTAAGGTGATAGTTAAGAAATAATTCAAGGATAAAATAGTATTTAGCTCATTAATTTATTAATGAAGAATCTGAAGTATATGGCATAAAGGGGAGATCATCCTTAGTTGATTGAGAGCAGTTGCTTTCCCTACATAGACCAGTGAAATCTGTACCTGCAGATATATGATAACCATTTTGCCTTGAGAGTCTAAACTTAAGAGCTGTGAAATACAAGTTCTCCTCCATGAATGAGTCCATATTTTTGTAAACATTATCTAATATGGTGTTTATATCATTGTTGAAATGATAAGCCAATCCAAGCCTTAGCAAGTCGTCAATAAGCACAAGTTGAAACAAAGGATTTTTCATTTTGCAAAGCATTATCCTTACTTCCTCCTTTAGATGATTCCTTTGTTCTGCATATAATTCATTATCCTGTGACAATTGCAAATTGCAATAAGCTTTGGAATGTTAACATAATATACCAGTATAGGAGTACTCCACCACAAAAGCCTTACCACAAATTCACTTGTCAGAGACTGGATGAAATCATAATCCCAAACTGAAGAACCAAAATTCGTCGATCGACGAGGAATTGCATGAGCAGAGACAGTGGGTGCCATGCGTTGGATTGGACGAAGAATATAAGAGCACTTGGTTTTTAATAGTGATGAGGATTTTGCTTGCCCTGTTTGGAGTATTGTGGAGTCACCCAGATTTGGTAGCAAGCACAGCTGATAAAGAGCCATTAGCTAAAACAGAGAAAGCAATTTAACTTAGTTTATATTTGCTTTGGAATTTTTTGGGGCTCACTGGAAGCAAATTGAAGCATTTTATATAGGCGTTCAATTTCTCACTTAGAAAATGTGCCTATCAGAACGAGAAAGCATGATGTAGACATTTTCTTCGGCCGTGTGGCTGTAAAACCCATTCCATAAATATGCTATCAGGTGGGGAAATGGTTGATATATATATATATATATAGAACGAATATTGATCCTTTCCATAACCATGATGGTGATATATTGAAGAATAAATATTCTTATCTTAAGGATCAAGTTAAAACATTGTATATAGGTATTTGAATATCTCAGTTAAAAATATGACTTTCAGCAATCGATGAAATAGATATTTTCTTTTTTTGTGGCTATAAAACCCTTTCCATAAATTTAGTATCACGTGGGGAAATGGCTAATATAACACGCCACAGTTATATATGCAGAATATTGTAACTTTCCATAATCCCATTGTGATGTCTCTTTGAAGTAAGGCGAGAAAATTTTTTCATTGAATAGAAATAAAATTTTACAATGGAAATGCACTTTATATAGCCCAGGGAAGATTCAAAATGTACAATTGAGCAAATAACAGAATAATTCTTCCGATAGAATCGTTTATCTAACTCGTTATAAATGCCTTTATCTCAACTAAGAGACTATGGTTCTATTTCTTTGTTAGGCTATTTTGGTGTCTTTTTGTTGGGTAATAGATGAATTACATATTACACTTCTAGACTACCTAGTGATAAATATTTCTATCATGTCAAGGTCTTCTACATATTTTTTTTTTTTTTTTTTGGCCATAGATAAAAAGAGAGCAAGATTAGATAAGAGTTAGAACCCATAGTTTTGGAGGGATTTGAGCCTAGGTGAAAAAGTTCCAAGAGATCTTAGAGAGGGTGATAAACCACAAAACCAAACCTCACTTATCAGTCTTCTACACACTTCACACATAGTACTATAATGTTTAATAATTGTTGTACAGAATATTCTTATAGCATATTCCATTGCACCAACAATGACAATACCCATATACCATTTCCCCAAACTAAGGGGTGTAAAATTTAAGAAGCAACATTAGTAGGAAATTCATGAATCTCATCCACCCATGAGTGTAATCTTGCTTAACCCATAGACGCATGTCTTGGAGCAATGCCATTGTTCTATGCATGGAATACTACTATTTTACACTTGAATCCATATCCAAATGCAATTTGCCATTTTCAGTGTGCCGGAAGTGCAAACTGATCTAAGGATATAAAATGAGATCATCCATTTGAGAAAAACTGATCTGAGCTAGTTCATATAAAGATAAATGAGAAGATGTCTTCTATCCTAGATAATCTGTTCAGCAGATAACCTCGCGCTGGCACCACAAGATACAGTCCATTACTGGGGTCTGGGATATTTTGAAACGTTTGGTTGTATTATATCGAGTTCAAACATAAAGCAAGTAGCTAGTACTTCTAATAATTTTTGGGAGAGAATTCTATGTCTAAAAAGTCAAAGCTTGAGTGTTCCTTTCTATTGTCCTTGCATTTGTCTTTGTAATTATGATTCTTTTAGTGAATAGAGATCTATTTTCTTGTATATTTTACATTTCTCTTACTTTTTATGTTTCTTATTGTTTGTATATAATGCTCCTGCAGTGTTTATATATTAATATGAAAAGTCAACACATGAACCGATATTAGCATGTCAATGATGTGGCATTGTGGATGATGTGGCACTCTCAAATAGGGCAGAAGAAATGGTGCTTTTGTTTAGAAAAGTGTTAGGTGTACATATATGTCTATGTATATTCATTTTTTAAGGGTGTATGAAAGAGTATGTAAAACTAATTGTGTAAGTAACTTTTACCTTTTGCTTAAGTGGATTAGGGCTAACATCCGAGGAGTGTGACTGAGTAGCCGACGCATGAGGTGCTTGGACAAGTGATGCCACTCGCAGATTCTTTGGGTGGCTCATGTGGGCACATCTTGAAAGTGCAAGTGAATACGTCCTAGAGGGGGGTTTTTAGGACTTATACAAATTTTCAAGGAATAAACTGTTAGTTTCCAAAATCAAACACAATATAACAAACTTGGTTTTAAACAATATAAGCTTGATTATAAAAACTTCATAGTTTCAAATCAGAGTTAAATATTAAGCAGAAGTAATGTATTGACAGTAAATATAAGTTGAATATAAAAAGTGTAGGGAAGAGAAATTGCTCAGCTATTTATAGTAGTTCAGTCATAACAAGACCTACATCCACTCCTCTCAAAATCCTTTGAGAGAGTTATCTCCACTATTTTCTCTAGTTTACAGGATGCTAGCACCTATTACAGTTATACAGCATAACCACCTATGCTTGGTTTTGCAGGCTCAACAAAAGCCTTTACAATTGACTATGTCTCTACAAGACTATGTCTATGCTGGTTTGCAAGATTCCAGTAACCTTTGCTTGGTTTTTCAGGCTAACCTTACAAAAAAGAAGAAATTTGAAGATGAAGAAATTGAGCTTGATACGTGCTGCTTGATTCAGCTGATATATTAGTATGCTTTGTACACAAAATGATACTGAAGTTATAGTGTTGGTGTACCAAAATTGAAGAGAAGAAGTTGAAAACTTAAGAACCTCTTGAAAGAATATGCAAGTGACTTTTCTTGTGATCTCTCTTCTATCTTTGACTTTGAGGCTTCTCTCCTCTTTTATAGACTTCAAAAATTTGACTGTTAGAGCTCATTAAATTTTGTTGCATGCATCACTTCTCAAGATGCACCATGTTATTTGTGAATGGCTTTTATCCAAAGGCTAAAAGAGGATGCTATTACATCTTTTCTTGTTGCACATTGGACTCTTTGACTAACATTCATCATTCTTTTTGTTTTGTACGCTTAGGAGAGCTGACAAGTCAACTTGGAAGAATGCAGCTTAGGGCTTATGCTTCATGCAACAGGTTACTGTTATTTGCATGAAAATTGTAAGTTTTGGGCTGATGAAGTAAAAAGGCCCAAAAAGACTTTCTTTTAACTTTACACGTGAAACCCAATACTACAGAATGGAAGTGCATGCCTTGCTAAGATATGCGTGAAGCCCAAGGTTTGAGAAGCATGCCTTTTGCTAATATTCACGTGAGGTCAAATGCCTCTTCTAGAAAGCTGAACTTTGGGTATCATCCACAGATTCTTCCAAGTCACCCATAAGGCTTTGAAACCATGCATGCAAGGCCCAAGGAGCATAGACTTCAGCTGCAGCCTTTTGCTGCACATATGACATCCTAAGTTGACTTTCTTAACATCCTAATGCTGCCAAAGGTTAATAGACTTGGGAACAATGCACATCAAACATTGTGCCAACGGTAAGGAAGGAGAGGGAACAAAAAATTGTTTTTATATTGAAGGGAGGTCAGAAAATAATTTTGTCTCATGAAACAAATTTGTATTAAAATAATTTTTAAGCATGAAACAAATTTTTAGTAAGAGAAAATAATTTGTGGAAAGAAGAGAAGGTAAATACTTAAAATTAATTTACCAAAAGAATAATTTTCTATCTAAGAAAAGTATTCATAATGTATAAATATTTTCTAAGGTTAAGAAATCAATTTTTGAAATATTTTTCATCATCAAAATCAATAGAAAATTTCCCTTGAGCTAACACGTCCAACTTCGAATGTCACCAAACTTCGTGGGCTAGCAAATGGAGATTTGCGGAAGACGATGGAATGGTGGTTTGCTTATACAAGGGATGGAGATAAGTCAACTGAGAAAGGTTGATGGGAATCCAATTTTTCGGCGAATTTTTGCCAGTTTCTGGATATCGGGTTTAAAGATACCTCGTCGTTTTGAACAATGCTCAAATACTCCCTAAAAAAAAAAATACTTTTTATTCATAAAAAAAAATTTAAACTAATTACAATATTAGAGACCTATTTATAAGAGTTTCCTAATTATTAGTAACTCAGTAAAGAAGCAAACTTAATAATAAAACAGCCTTAATATAAAATAGGAAAAATGGTAATCCTAATCTAGGATAGGTAACAATGGAAAATAGTTAATATTCTAAAATGGAATAATAAAAACAAACAATAAATAAGTCCAAGCCTAATTCATAATTAATGAAACCCTAAATATATGATAATATATGTTACATCAATAGGTTTAAAAGGTTTTGAAACTTAGCATACTTTCACTAAACCAAACAACAGATGGTAATTTTTTTTTCTTCTTTAACAAAGTTGTTTCGTAAATGTCAAATGTCAATTTCTTTTTTGTATCCATTAAACTTTGTCGGTTGGTTACTTGCATGTATAGAAATAATAGTAAACTTTTCAATTCATGTTTTGTTCTTTTGCAAGGCTGTTGACTTGGTGTCAAATGTTAATTCATTAATTTCTGGGGTCTACTAAGCCTCACCTACAAAATGCGTGTATATTACTGGCAAACATATCTACTCATTGCGTCAATTATATAGTTCTTAGGACAATGATGAAAATATAGCTAGAATCAAATCTCATTGACATCTGTCCAATTTTTCTCGTACAATAATTGCTAGTAAACATATCAATTCATGCACCAATTATATAGTTTCAGTGAAGACATTATTTTAGTCCTAACACTGATGAGCATTATTAAATATACTTTGATATTTTAAATTTATCACAATAATCTAATACTTAAAAATTATTATTAAATACACTCTTCTACCATTTTTTGTCACTAACCATTAAGTGAGGTTATTAATCTTGTATTGTTTGTTGTTTATGTGACTATTATTAGTTGATTCAACCACTTATATCTTGTTGAGTAACTTAAAAATACATTAAAAAATATATTTATTTTATTTTATTTTATCTTATCAATACCTTAAAATTAAGATAAAAGCATTATTTTTTATATTTTTTAAATGACTCAACAAAATACAAGTAATTGAGCTAGTAGATAACAGTTACATAAATAAAAAATAATACATATTAGTAACTTTTGTTAATAATTGATGACTAATAAACATATTTAATAATAATTTTTAAGTGTTAAAAATTATTTTAATAAGTTTAAAATATCTAAAATATATTTAATAGTGGTCCTTAGGAACTGATCTTCTCTCAAGTCCTTACAAACAGAAGTGAAAAATACAGCTAGAATCAAATGTCAATTGACATCTGTCATTTTTTTTTCATTGAAAAATGTCTTTAAAAACTGTCAGATCTATTTGAAAAGGTTAGTCTCCCACAACATAATAAATTATTATTTGAATTTTTATCAAAAGATGTGAATATATTTAGGATCAACACTAATAAAGGACACTAAAAAAACCAAAAAAAAGTAAAAAATTGACTAACCATGGCCAAAATCGATTAATACTAGATTTCTCGATCTGTGCATAAAATCAATAATCATGATTAATGATTTTTAAATGAAAAATCCATGAGTAGTATTTATAGATGTAATCACCACTAAGAACAATTACAACCTTACTCTTCGGGGTGCCACTACACCTTCCTTTAGCTTCAATCAACAATGTACCTCAATGCTTTATAGTTACATATTTCTCAGTGCATGGAGACAATCTAAAATTTTACTACATTTTGATTGATGAAATGCAAAAGAATCTCTGATGTATTTTATTATACTTTGGAAAATTCAAATTTTTAGTATCCCTGTACTATTTGCTCAATTTAAATAAATAAGGCAAAAGAGAGACGAGAAGCAATAGATCATAATAATACAAAATTTGTTTTCTTTTTTGTAATTAAATCTATATAATTAGAGCTCAATTTTTAGTATTCTTATATCAAATTTCAAGCCAAGAACAATATAGAGACAAAAAATATCTTAATAAGATTTATTTTTGTAGAGACTTAAAATGTGAGGGTTTAGTTTGTTCAGTTTAAAGCATAAATTTTTTTTTTAGAATTGATAACCGTGTGAGAGGGTAAAAAGAGATTTTTTTTCTTTTTTTTTGACAAACTCTAGAATTCACATAAATTTTATATCATTTTTTCATTGTAGTAATTCTACATGTTCAAGATGTTCACAATTGCAAAAGCTGAAAGCTAAAGATGGCACAAAGAGGACCTAGATTATGCATGACAACAAAATAGGACATTAGTATCTTCCTCGGCCACCAGAGCCACCATATATCTTTATCAGTGCAATTTTCTCTTTAGAAAATAAAGCTAGTTGCTTTCAGACGCTTCCAACAAACTGCCTAGTTGCCACTTATTTATGCTTTAGTGGGAGATGATTTTTCAATGGCGAATGCTCCGTCAAATTTGGGTATGAATGGTTGAGCAAAGCTGCTTGTTTCTGCCATCTCACAATCACCTTTTTTTTTTCTCACAATGTTTCACTCACACTCACACACACAGTGTTTCACTAACACTCACTTTTCTCTTGCTCACACTAACTTTTCTCCAAATCAGGCCCTTTTAAGGGCTCTGATACCACTGTTGAATGAGCTAAAATTTCGAAAGAATGGCAGTGAGGAACAAGCCTTGAGGGTCACTAGCAGTGACACAGTTGGAGGAAGAGGTCGTGGAAATCCCAGAGGCAGAGGAAGAGGACGAGGAAGACAATTTTTTAATAAAGCTGTTATTGAATGCTTTAAGTGCCACAAACTAGGCCATTTTCAGTATGAATGTCCTAGCTGGAACAAGAATGTCAACTATGCAGAGGTGGATGAAGAAAAGCCTGAGTTGGATGAAGAAATGCTGCTCATGTCCTATGTCGAGCTTAATAATTTTCAGAGAGAAGAGATGTGGTTCTTAGACTCCAGATGCAGTAATCACATGAGTGGAGACAAGAGGTGGTTCATTGAACTGGATGAATCCTTCAGACAAATTGTGAAATTGGGCAATAACTCCAAGATGGCTGTCAAGGGAAAGGGAAATATCAGAATACAAATTCATGAAACAACTCATGTGATCACTGAGGTATTTTATATTCCCGAACTTAAAAGTAATTTAATTAGTATTGGACAGCTTCAAGAAAAGGGTCTAGCTATTTCAATTCAATATGGCGTTTGCAAAATTTATCATCCAATGAGAGGGTTAATTATGCAAACAAACATGTCAGCAAATAGAATGTTTGTATTGCTTGCTTCTTTACCTAATCCAGGACAAGTTTGTTTTCAAACAACAGATGAGGACACAACAACACATCTATGGCATCGAAGGTTCGGACACTTAAACATGAAAGGATTGAGAACATTGGCATATAGAAAGCTGGTGAAGGGTTTGCCAATCCTCAAAGCTTCTCCCAAGTTGTGCACTGATTGTGTAATTGGCAAGCAACATTGTGATCCATTTCAAAAGAAGAGCTTGTGGAAAGCCTCTCAACCATTGCAACTTGTGCATTCGGACATTTGTGGTCCGATTACTCTTGAATCAAATAGTCACAAAAGGTATATAATCACTTTCATAGATGATTATAGTCTCAAAATGTGGATTTATTTGTTGCATGCTAAGTCATAAGCATTTACCATATTTAAAAATTTTAAAAGCATGGTAGAGAAGGAAACAGGGTATTATATATGTTGCTTATGTACTGATCGAGGTGGGGAGTTCACCTCAACGGAGTTTAATACATATTGCAGCTCAAATGGGATCAAAAGACAACTGACTACAGCTTTCTCTCCGCAACAAAATGGTGTCACTGAGAGGAAGAACCGAACCCTTATGAGCATAGAGCGATGCATGCTGACAGACAAAGATGTTCCAAAGGAATTTTGGCCAGAAGCTATAAATTAGGCAGTGTACATCCTTAACAGGTGTCCTACTTCAGCAGTGAAAGATAAAACTCCCGAAGAGGCCTGGAATGGACTCAAACCTTCTGTGGAGATTTTAAAGTGTTTGGTTGCATTGGTTATGTCCATGTACCAAAAGACAAGAGGAAGAAACTTGACAATTTGAGTTTCAAATGTGTGTTTTTGGGCGTAAGTGAAGAATCAAAAGCCTATCGAATGTATAATCCAGATTCAAACAAAATCGTTATAAGTCATGATGTAAAGTTTGAAGAAGAAAAAAAATGGAGTTGGGGAAGAAAAATTGAAAAAGTTTGCTGTGATACTCTTGAATGGGGCGATACAAATGAAAACATTCTAGAATATAGAGAACATGAAGAAGATGGGCAAGAAAATGAAGAAGACGATCATAACCAACAAGAAGAAGTTAACGTAACCAGTCCAGATCAAGGGAGGATTAGAAGGGAACCAATGTGGATGAAGGATTACGTAAGCGGTGAAGCTTTGTCTGAGGAAGAAAAGATGCAGCAGCTAGCAATGTTCACATCACCAAATGATCCGGTAAGTTTCGAAGAGGCTGTCAAAAGTTCTATATGGAGAGATGCTATGAACTAGGAAATTCAAGCTATTGAAAGAAATGGTATGTGGGAATTAGCTGAATAGCCAAAAGGAGAAAAAAAAATTGGTGTAAAATGGATGTTCAAGATTAAGCTAAATGAAAAAGGAGAAGTGGACAAATGCAAAGCTTGCCTCGTCGCAAAAGGATACACACAACAAGCCAGCATTGATTATACTGAGGTATTTGCTCCGGTTGCCCATTGGGATACTATTAGATTGATATTTGCACTTGCAGCTAGCAGAGATTGGGTGGTGTACCAACTCGATGTTAAAAGTGCTTTCTTGCATGGAGAAATTATAGAAAGGTTTTCATAGAGCAACCACAAGGTATGAAGTAAAGGGTGCTGAGGATAAATTTTATCGGTTGAAGAAGGCATTGTATGGGCTTAAACAAGCCCCTCGGGCATGGTTCAGCAAAATTGAGTCTTACTTTGTCAGAGAAGGATTCATAATGTGTTTAAGTGAACACACTCTTTTTATAAAGAATGGTGACAATGGGAGAATTTTTATAGTCAATCTTTATGTGGATGATCTCATTTTTATAGGAAATGATAATCTCATGTTTGAAGAGTTCAAGAGGTCAATGAAGAAAGAATTTGAGATGTCTGATTTTGGAAGAATGAAGTATTTCCTTGGAGTGGAGGTAACTCAGAATTCAACAGGAATTTTCATAACCCAAAGGAAGTATGCCAATGAAGTACTTGAAAGGTTTGGAATGCAACACTGTAATCATGTAAATAATCCCATTGTTCTTGGCTACAAACTTGTGAATGATGAAGGAGGTACGAAGGTTGACTCTACCATTTACAAGCAAATGGTGGGCTGTCTCATGTACTTAACTGCCACCAGACCTGATCTTATATATGTGGTGAGCTTGATAAGTTGATTTATGGAGGCACCTACTGAGTTACATAAGGATCTTTCGATACTTGAAAGGAACAACCAAGATGGGGATACTATACAAGAAAGGGGGTGAAGAAATTTAATTCCTTTCTCTAACAGTGATTATACAAGTGATCTTGAAGATCGCAAGAGCACATCAGGCTACATATTTAAAATGAGTTCTGGAGCTGTGGCATGGAGTTATAAGAAACAACTGATTGTAACACTCTTTACTACAAAAGCCGAATTCGTAGCAGCTGTTTCGTGCGCATGTCAAAGTATTTGGATGCGGAGGATTCTCAAGGAATTGGGTCTCATTCAAAGTAAGTGAACCATTTTCTGTGATAATAGTTCAGCAATTAAACTCTCAAAGAATCCTGTTATGCATGGTAAGAGTAAGCATATCGATATTCGGTACCATTTTCTTCGAGATTTAACAAGAGATGGTGTAGTTGACTTAGTATATTATGGCTCTACAGACCAGTTAGCTAACATTATGACAAAATCATTAAAGTTAGACATGTTCTTGAAGATACGTGAACAACTTGGAGTATGCATTGGTCAAGATGTAAACTGACTGCAAGTTTTGTAGTTCAGTTTAAGGGAGGATCTGTTAGTCATTAGTCAGTTTGTTATTTCTTGTTGAATAAAATCCCTGGATTATAGGGCGCAGTTTAGTCTAATGACTAACAAAGACTAAATTGCACCCTAACAAAGACTAAATTGCACCCTATAATCTAGGGATTTTATTCAACAAGAAATAACAAATTGAGTCATGACTAACAAATTCTCCCTTAAACTGAACTGCAAAACTTGTAGTCAGTTTACATCTTGACCAATGCAAACTCTAAGTTGTTCACGTATCTTCAAGAACATGTCTAACTTTAATGGTTTTGTCATAATGTTAGCTAAGTGGTCTTTAGAGCCACAATATACCAAGTCAACTACACCATCTCTCATTAAATCTCGAAGAAAATGGTACCGAATATCGATATGCTTACTCTTACCATGCATAACAGGATTCTTCGAGAGTTTAATTGCTGAACTATTATCACAGAAAATGGTGCACTTACTTTGAATGAGACCCAATTCCTTGAGAATCCTCTGCATCCAAATACTTTGACATGCGCACGAAGCAGCGGCTATGAATTCAGCTTCGGTAGTAGAGTGTTACAATCGGTTGTTTCTTAGAACTCCATGCCACAACTCCAGAACTCATTTTAAATATGTAGCTTGATGTGCTCATGCGATCTTCAAGATCACCTGCATAATCACTATCAGAGAAAGCAATTAAATTTTCTTCACCCCCTTTCTTGTACAGTATCCCTATCTTGGTTATTCCTTTCAAGTATCGAAAGATTCTTTTTAAAGCTTGTTGATGTAACTCAGTAGGTGCCTCCATAAATTGACTTATCAAGCTTACCACATACATAAGATCAAGTCTGGTGGCAGTTAAGTACATGAGACTACCCACCATTTGCTTGTAAATGGTAGAGTCAACCTTCGTACCACGTTCATCTTTCACAAGTTTGCAGCCATGAACAATGGGATTATTTACATGATTGCAGTGTTGCATTCCAAACCTTTCAAGTACTTCATTGGCATACTTCCTTTGGGTTATGAAAATTCTTGTTGAAGTCTAAGTTACCTCCACTCCAAGGAAATACTTCATTCTTCCAAGATCAGATATCTCAAATTCTTTCTTCATTGACCTCTTGAACTCTTCAAACATGAGATTATCATTTCCTGTAAAAATGAGATCATCCACATAAAGACTAACTATAAGAATCATCCTATTGTCACCATTCTTTATAAAAAGAGTGTGTTCACTTAAACACATTATGAATCCTTCTTTGACAAAGTAGGACTCAATTTTGCTGAACCATGCCCGAGGGGCTTGTTTGAACCCATACAATGCCTTCTTCAACCGATAAACTTTGTCCTCAACACCCTTTACTTCATAACCTTGTGGTTGCTCTATGAAAACCTTTTCCGTAATTTCTCCATGCAAGAAAGCACTTTTAACATTGAGTTGGTACACCACCCAATCTCTGCTAGTTGCAAGTGCAAATATCAATCTAATAGTATCCCAATGGGCAACCGGAGCAAATAACTCAGTATAATCAATGCCAGCTTGTTGTGTGTATCCTTTTGCGACGAGGTGAGCCTTGCATTTGTCCACTTCTCCTTTTTCATTTAGCTTAGTCTTGAAGATCCATTTTACACCAAGTTTTTTTGCTCCTTTTGGCAATTCAGCTAATTCCCACGTACCATGTCTTTCAATTGCTTGAATTTCCTGGTTCATAGCATCTCTCCATATAGAACTTTTGATAGCCTCTTCGAAACTTACCGGATCATTTGGTGATGTGAACATTGCTAGATGCTACATCTCTTCTTCCTCAAACAAAGCTTCACTGCTTACGTAATCTTTCATCCACATTGGTTCCCTTCTAATCCTCCCTTGATCTGGACTGGTTAAGTTAACTTCTTCTTGTTGGTTATGATCGTCTTCTTCATTTTCTTGCCCATCTTCTTCATGTTCTCTATATTCTAGAATGTTTTCATTTTTATCGCCCCATTCAAGAGTATCACAGCAAAATTTTTCAATTTTTCTTCCCCAGCTCCATTTTTTTTCTTCTTCAAACTTTACATCATGACTTATAACGATTTTGTTTGAATCTGGATCATACATTCGATAGGCTTTTGATTCTTCACTTACGCCCAAAAACACACATTTGAAACTCAAATTGTCAAGTTTCTTCCTCTTGTCTTTTGGTACATGGACATAACCAATGCAACTAAACACTTTAAAATGCTCCACAGAAGGTTTGAGTCCACTCCAAGCTTCTTCAGGAGTTTTATCTTTCACTGCTGAAGTAGGATACCTGTTAAGGACGTGCACTGCCCAATTTATAGATTCCGGCCAAAATTCCTTTGGAACATCTTTGTCTGCATGCTCTCGGCGACACCTTTTTGTTTTGGAGAGAAAGCTGTCGTGAGTTGTCTTTTGATCCCATTTGAGCTGCAATATGTATTAAACTCCGTTTAGGTGAACTCCCCACCTTGGTCAGTACGTAAGCAACATATATAATACCCTGTTTCCTTCTCTACCATGCTTTTAAAATTTTTAAATATGGTAAATGCCTTTGACTTAGCATGCAACAAATAAATCCACATTTTGCGACTATAATCATCTATGAAAGTGATTATATACCTTTTGTGACTATTTGATTCAGGAGTAATCAGACCACAAATGTCCGAATGCACAAGCTGCAATGGTTGAGAGGCTCTCCACAAGCTTTTCTTTTGAAATGGATCATGATGCTGCTTGCCAATTACACAATCAGTGCATAACTTGGGAGAAGCTTTGAGGATTGGCAAACCCTTCACCAGCTTTCTATATGCCAATGTTCTCAATCCTTTCATGTTTAAGTGTCCAACCCTTCAATGCTATAGATGTGTTGTTGTGTCCTCATTTGTTGTTTGAAAACAAACTTGTCTTGGAGTAGGTAAAGACGCAAGCAATATAAACATTCTATTTGCTAACATGTTTGTGTGCATAATTAACCCTCTCATTAGATGATAAATTTTGCAAACTCCATATTGAATTGAAATAGTTAGACCCTTTTCTTGAAGCTGTCCAATACTAATTAAATTACATTTAAGTTCGGGAATATAAAATACCTCAGTGATCACATAAGTTGTTTCATGAATTTGTATTCTGATATTTCCCTTTCCCTTGATAGCCATCTTGGAGTTATTGCCCAATTTCACAATTTGCCTGAAGGATTCATCCAGTTCAATGAACCACCTCTTGTCTCCACTCATGTGATTACTGCATCTGGAGTCTAAGAACTACATCTCTTCTCTCTAAAAATTATTAAGCTCGACATAGGACATGAGCAGCATTTCTTCATCCAACTCAGGCTTTTCTTCATCCACCTCTGCATAATTGACATTCTTGTTTCATCTAGGACATTCATACTGAAAATGGCCTAGTTTGTGGCACTTAAAGCATTCAATAACATCTTTATTAAAAAATTGTCTTCCTCGTCCTCTTCCTCTGCCTTTGGGATTTCCACGACCTCTTCCTCCAACTGTGTCGCTGTTAGTGACCTTCAAGGCTTGTTCCTTATTGCCATTCTTTCGAAATTTTAGCTCATTCAACAGTGGTATTAGAGCCCTTAAAAGGGCCTAATTTGGAGAAAAGTGAGTGTGAGCAAGAGAAAAGTGAGTGTGAGTGAAACACTGTGAGAAAAAAAGAAAAGGTGATTGTGAGATGGCAGAAACAAGCAGCTTCGCTTAACCATGCATACCCAAATTTGACAGAGACTACGATCACTGGAGCATGTGAATGGAGAACCTTTTGAGATCAAAGGAATACTGGAGTCTTATTGAAATTGGTTACACTGAACCAACTCAGGCAGAAACGTTGATAGCCGCAGAAAAGAAATCTTTAGAAGAACTAAAGTTGAAAGACTTGAAGGCAAAGAATTATCTATTTCAATCAATTGACAAATCAATTCTGAAGACCATTATTCAGAAGGACACGTCAAAACAATTATGGGATTCAATGAAGAGAAAATATCAAGGGAATGCTGGAGTTCAGCGTGCTCAGCTCCAAACACTTCGTAGAGATTTTGAGATTCTGGAGATGAAGATGGGTGAGTCAGTCACTGAGTATTTCTCAAGAGTAATGTTGGTGGCCAATTTCTTACAGGTATGTCTGTTGGAAAATGATAAAAAAGATAAGTCCCACATTGATGGGAATATTTAAATGAAAAGTGTATATAAGTTTGGAGAGAGATATAAATAAAGAAATTTAGACAAGAATACTACTATTTTTTTTTAAATAATGAAAACTGTTGAAATGGAAACATTTTTATTCATTACCCCTCAAAATTCAAAGATTCTTTCCCTCCAACTTGGAATGGAATAGTTGGAACAAAATAATTTATTATTTTTTTAAAAAAATAAAAAGTTACCACTTATCTCTCCAATTACCTTGAGATAATTAATTTCATCAAAAAATTAATTAGTTTAAGAACAAGGATATTGAAATTTTGTTTCTAAAATTTGTTCCATTTTATCCACATTCATAGAATTTTCAAACAATATGAAGGTTATTCCATTATATTCCATTCTTCCAAGCATTGCTTAAGGGAACAACTTAATAAATATAATGATAGATACTGACTGTCGACATTTCCCTTTCTATTTTCATTTTAGTGATAGTTAGCAAGAGCTATTTCAAAGTTTAACTAGTGCTAAGTATTTAAGCTTTAATGATGTAATTATGTTAAATTTAATAAAAAAAATTTGTTATTACTGTGGTCTTACCTAACAAGGCCGGTCCTAACATTTTATGTGACCTAAGGCAAAGTAAAAAAAATAAAACTCTAATAAAGTGCAAAATAATTATATCAACCTTTTTTATCACCTACAAAATAAATAAGCACACAAATGATCATAAAAAACAGTTTCCTTTGGCATTTTTAAATGTAAAATTATTACTAATATTATCAATATCAATATTTTTAATACATAAAATGGCTAGGTCATTCAACCTTTCTTGTGACATTAATAACTTCAAATAATGTTTTAATATTTTTAGACGAAAGAGTGAGAATTTGAAAACTCAACATTATTTTTTTCTCTCATCAACTTTCTTTTTTATTATTATTTTAAAAATTATTCTTATAAATGGATATAGTAGATTACATCTATTTCTTTTATGTATTTTAATTACTAATATATAGAGATTAAAGTGGGCTCGTGATGAAAATAAACACTTCTATCATTAAATTGATTATTCATTAGTTATCAATTTTTTTTAAATATTATAATTTTTATAAAGTAAAATTGCTTAAAAAAATGAGCCCCTTATTCATAGGAGCCTTAAGCAATCACCCCTGGTCTATGCCCAAAGTCGGCCTGCTATCCAGCTTAAATTAATTATTAGTATCTAATGCATTGCCCGACAGGATTTCACCAAAAAAAAAAGAAAAAATTCTTTGCCCGTTTGACATTTATCTTCTCAAAGGAAAATAAAAAATATGATGGATTTCGAAATGGCTAATGAGCTTAAATTTGACCCATTCAATGTAAAATAAAATCAATTCTTCTATTCTGTGCACCTAGTACAGAGGATAAACCTTATTGAATACCCCATTAAAATCAATGTAAAATAAATCAATTCTTCTATTCTATGCACTTAGTACATAGGATTAACCTTATTAAAAGCCCATTCAATATTAAATTTTTGTCCATAAAAAAGTAATTATTTTAGAAAATCAACCCTATTAACTATTGATAATTAACTTAGGACTCAACTTAATTTCTATTTTTTTAATTGTCTATTACATTCCACTAATTTCTTTAACTTTTGTAAAAAAAAAAAAAAAAAATTATCCCTAAATTTTAAATTATAAAATTTTAAGATTTAGAGTTTAAATTTTAAGTTGTAAAATTTTAAGATTTAAGCATCTAAGTTTTATTATTAATAAATATTTACAGGGTATTTTTGTCAAAAGAGTATGATACCATAAAAATGCTTCTATATATTGCTTCCCTCTCAACAGGGAATTCAAATTCTCTCATTTATGAGAGATAATATTAATATTAACTAAGAAATTCTTATTCCCATTCCCAATAGCAAAGCATTTCACGAAGAATTTACCCCTCCCTTTCCTTTTCCTTCTCAAATTCTGTCTACAAAACATGATCTTATTCCTCAACAATTGTATCACTTTAATAAGAAAAATAAAGAGAAATGAATACACATATACAAACATTAAATCAATGCATGTATTATTATTCTCAGTTTTTATTAGAATCCTCAACTTTTAATTTTTATTTTAATTTAGAAATATGAAGATCGAACATTAATATTCCTTAAACAAATTATCTACACATTTGTGCCCCTGTATAAACCCACAGACCAGAATATGCATGATAGCACCCATAATAGAGGAGGAAACAAAGCAGAAGGAAACGAGCTTATACTTAGACCACTACTAGTAAGTTGAACCGATACTTAAGTTGAAAATGCTTTCATCATTATGAAGAACCTAATTCATTGTTTAAAAGAAATTCAATTTTTTTTTTTTTTTTTTATCAAAGAACCTGATTCATTGATCAGTAGGGTCTTGATTGAGTTGATTACTGATCTTTTAGCATATTTATTTGACATTGAATTTAAATATCTCTAAAAGTACAAATTTGAATCGACAATGTTGTAATTCACCTTAATGTCACATTTAAATTATCCAAAATGATACCAATTTAATCAATTTGTTCACATCAACATCTAATTTGGCATTTAATGTACTAATTAAGCAATTAACAGTAGACAGACATTCTCCATATGAATCATCGGTAACGGTGAATGCTGTGATCAAAATAGGCCAAAAATGAAAATTATGAGACTTTGTGACTTTTGAGACAGCTGAAGAGTGAGGGCCAACTCTAAACCCCCTATAAAGGTGATTTTTGTCACAAAATAGGAACTTGTAAATTCACAGTAGATAATTTTAAAATCACATAAAATGGGGGACAATTTCCTAATTCACAGAATGAAGATATTTGGGCCATTATGAAATCTGAAAAACTACATTCTATACAACAGGAGTAAGAGCTCGAGCTCATTGCAATACTCTCACTCACAGTCACAAGTCTCGCTCCCAAATCCCATCCACCGCCACAGCCAGGCTTCTTCTTCGCTCATTTATGAGAGATAATATTAATATTGACTAAGAAATTCTTATTCCCATTTCCAATAGCAAAGCATTTCACGAAGAATTTACCCCTCCCTTTCCTTTTCCTTCTCAAATTCTGTCTACAAAACATGATCTTATTCCTCAACAATTGTATCACTTTAATAAGAAAAATAAACAGAAATGAATACACATATACATACATTAAACCAATGCATGTATTATTATTCTCAGTTTTTATTAGAATCCTCAACTTTTAATTTTTATTTTAATTTAAAGATATGAAGATCGAACATTAATATTCCTTAAACAAATTATCTACACATTTGTGCCCCTGTATAAACCCACAGACCAGAATATGCATGATAACATCCATAATAGAGGAGGAAACAAAGCAGAAGGAAACGAGCTTATACTTAGACCACTACTAGTAAGTTGAACCGATACTTAAGTTGAAAATGCTTTCATCATTATGAAGAACCTAATGCATTGTTAAAAAGAAATTCAATTTGTTTTTCTATCAGAGAACCTGATTCATTGGTTAGTGGGATCTTGATTGAATTGATCATTGATTTTTTAGTATAGTTGTTTTGCATTAAATTTAAATCTCTATAAAATTGTAAATTTGAATCGGCAATGTTGTAACTCACCTTAATGTCACATTTAAATTATCCAAAATGACACCAATTTAATCGATTTGTTCACATCAACATCTAATTTGGCATTTAATGTACTAATTAAGCAATTAACAGTAGACAGACATTCTCCATATGAATCATCGGTAACGGTGAACGCTGTGATCAAAATAGGCAAAAAATGAAAACTAAGAGACTTGTGATTTTTGAGACAGCTGAAGAGTGAGGGCCAACTCTAAACCCCCCTATGAAGGTGATTTTGTCACAAAATAGGAACTTGTGAATTGACAGCAGATAATTGTAAAATCACATAAAATGGGGGACAATTTCCTAATTCACAGAATGAAGATATTTGGGCCATTATGAAATTTGAAAAACTACATTCTATACAATAGGAATAAGAGCTCGAGCTCATTGCAATACTCTCACTCACAGTCACAAGTCTCGCTCACAAATCCCATCCACCTCCACAGCCAGGCTTCTTCTTCATTCTCTCTCTCAGTATTTCAACCATGCTCAGATCTACAGTGAAGCTAATCAATTCTTCCAAATCGTTGATGACAGAGTCAGGTTAGTCACCCCAAACATGTCTATTCCTCCTGCTGTTTGGTTGCTGAGAAAATCGTTTCAAATCTTGGTGCAAGTCACCCTATTTTTTAATAATTTTTATCTTGCAACCATGCTAGCCGCTGTTGTATTATCGTATGGTTTTAGACCATGGCTTTTCTATCAGTTCATATACTAATAAAGCATATGGTAGTGAAGCTTTTCACTTGTCTTCTGATTAATTCTAGTATTCTCTTGTTAATTGTATTCATTGCTAGCAATCCTTAATAGTAGGTCCCTATTATGTTGTGACAGTGAGCAGAAATTTCCATTCTAATGGTACCAAGAGAATGGGAGGTGGACACGGGCATGGCTGCAATGAGCCATATTATGTTCATGCAGAACACATGTACGATTTGGACAAGATGAAAAACCAGAAGGTGAAGATTCCCATGCCTGTTTCCACCATCTTCTGCATTGGTATTTTGGTTCCTATCTGGGCTAGCATCTTCATGCAGAGGAAAACTGCTTCTGCTTAGCATATATCATAAGTTTCATTATTTGCAATAACAGGGTGCAGTTTGAAATTCTGGATTAGCATGCAGAAGTCTTGTCCAGGTTATTATTAGTGCATTGCTTTGAGCTTTGTTTTTTCGCTTTAAACTTTGAAATGGGTTTTCATATCTCTGGTAATAATCGGATCGTAATTTGTCAATAAATTACTGTGATATGCTTGGACAAATAAGTATTATATCAGCTGTAGATACTTTTTTTGTTGTTAGGACTCATTTTAATCATATTTCAACTCCATAATTCTTTGGATTATTGACATATTTTCAGCCTATTCTATTTGATTTAGATTACTTTTCAGATTCTTGAGTTCATATAGGTGAAAATATAAATTGGTCCTAATTGCATAATTTTAGTTGAAATTTGTGTTCTCATTAATATTTGAATTCTTGATGGATATTAACCTCTCTTTTATGTAGGATATGTTAAAGGAATAGGTGAGCTGAAAGTATGGAAGGAGAGTCATAATCCAACTCAAGCGTCGAAGGGAAGCAAAACAGAAAAATGGCAATGCTGCCTGTGAGGGCCAGGGCGCACAATTCTCAGCACCGTGGCGCTGCCTTCCCGAGACCAATGCTGCCAATTCTGCCTATGAGTGCCGTGGCACCCAAACCCCAGAGCCATGGTGCCCAAAACCTGTACTAGTGTGAATTTGAAGAGTTCCAAGCCTAGTGAACTTCCAGGAATCTTTGTCATGCAAGGATTGGGACTCCTAAGCTTAAAAGACTCTCTTGAATCATTGTTCAAGTGGGATTGAAGTCTTCAAAGTGTGAATCAACTTAGTGTCCTAGTTAGAGTATGATTAGGAATGACTTGTACTTAGAGTTATAATTTAATTAAGAGTCCTATTTTGAGTCTAACTAGGAGTGGATATATTATAAATAATCAAAGAAGGCAGAACTGGAGGGGAGGTCACACACATCAACAACGAAGAACCACTACTAAGAAGACATACACCCATTGTTTAAGGTATTCCCTAATTGAACCTCTTGAATTGAATGGCTTATATGCATGTGATTATATTAGTTATGTTTACAACTTCATGTGAACAAGCATATGTGCATGTTTATGGCAAGTAGGAATTGAATACCTTGCATGAACATATGTAATTAGAATTATATTATTTCATTCATAAGGATCAAATTGAATAAGATTTTGATAAGTGGTTGCACATTCATAAATAACCAAAAGTAAGAAACAACTAGTTGAAATATAATGAGGGAACTAGACTAAGTTAGTGGCACTAAGAGGACCTAGCCATAAGGGAGCCCAGAAGGCAGCAGCCCATCCCCATAAGGCCCACGCCACTCCCATGCACAAGGCCTCCAAGGTTTGCTTTGAGTTGGTCAAAGTGCCAACCAATGAAATAGTGACACTAGGCATGATTTGTGTGCATATTCCATGATATTTATGCATGTAATAAATGAAGGAAAATGGGAAAGAATTCCAGAACAAGTGAGAGGCAGCAAGCAGGGCTGCAAGGGGGAAAGAATAGGAAATAAAAAGGGCGAGAAGAGAGCTAGGCGTGCAAGAGAAAAGAAGGAGAAAAAAGAAGAAAAACAAGAGAGGAAAGCAAGCTTGTGTGAACCCTAGTGTTCTTGCTTTTTCAACCACTTGAAGCAACCATCTAACTAGCCTCAAAAGAGAAAGGAAAGCTGCCATAGAGACCCTAAAAGAGAAACCCTAGGGCTGACAAGGAAGAAATTGAAGACAAAAGTTAGTTAGTTTAATTCAAGCATGGGTAGTTGGTCTAATTCAAGCATAGGTTGTGGTGTCTTGTATGCTGAAAAATATGAGCCCCTTGCTATATTTATTTCTATTGTTTTGTATGATGAAATTCAATGTTATTTTGTGTCCTTGAATGGATGTTTATTGGCTGTTTATGGTGGTTTGATGCCACATATTTCTGCCTTGGATGAAAGTATGCAAATCCACAAGAGGTGATGAGAAGAGTATGAAGAAAGTTGTATAACCATGGGGATGGGGTATGCCAAAATGGCACCTAAAGTGGCATCTATGGACAGGGAATGATGACTACCTCATAGGGGTAAGGAATGCCAAAAGGGAGCACTAAATATGTCTCACCCTATGAATAAGCAATGGTGCCAAAAGGGTGCACCAAACCTATATATACTGTCCATAAAGACCTCTATACATGGTTATGCATTTTTCTTTGTGTTCTCTTCAAACTACTTCAAATTATGCCATCTTGTAACCTTGTTTGAATGAACTAACTACTGAGAAATTATTGGTTTCTCATAATATTGGTGTTAATGATTTCATACAGGTGACAAAGCAAAAGAGGTAATTCAAGACTAATTGTGGCTGCTGGCTGTATTTTTGTAGTTGATTTATGATGACCTTTATTTGATGAACTTTTGAGAGTTATGTGATGTAATTTAAAGTTATGTATTGAACATTATGAAGTGGATATTTGTTATATGCATATTATGTATTAAGGTAACTCCTAGAGTTAATGAACATAGACTAGTGTACCTTGTGCTAAAAGGCTGTTTTCTGGCCAACTTGAAATAATGAATTATTAGTACCTTCAAACCACGAGATAATTACATGAAATTATTTTTCCAAGGTCACGAAACACTATATTTTATTCATGCAAAATTTCAATATTTTTAGCTTATCCAATTAATACAGAAAATTCTTCAAAATTACACCTCAGGATTTTCACCGGTAAACAGGACAGTTTACAAACTTTATTTAATTGACCTATCAAACCAACGAAATTTTCTACAAAAATTTTACCATATGTTCTGGACACATTGAACTTGTAAACTGGGTATTTTCATGATTTTTGGACATTTATACACTACGTTTCCATATTTTGCAAAAACAGGACAGCAAGTTGTCAAAGTTTGGAAGCTGTCCACTTGAAACCAAAACTTTTTATTTTCAATTTCTCAGTGAATGGATATCAATGGAAGGTGTTTTCATAAATTTGAAAGTTAAAATAAGGTGTTACAATTAGCACCCCATGACCGAGGAATGATCGATGCTGTAAGTGGTGGAGCCCTCGTAGACAAAACATCTGCACAAGCTCAAGCTCTAATTGACAACATGGCTCAGAACTCTCAACAATTCAGGGAAAGAAGTGGTTCTTTCTTGCACCCTCCTAATGCTGCAAGTAACTCTAATGCACAACTTACCTAGCTGCAAGCTATAATAAATCAAATGATGATCGGTTTAACTTCAGCACCTGTTTGTGTTATATGTACATTTCCAGGACACATGACTAATTCATGTCCTAATTTACAACAACCGGGAGAGATAAATACTATGTACAACAAAAGGTATGATCCCTTTGCTCCTACCTACAATGAGGGGTGGAGAGATCACCCAAATCTTAGATACGGGCCACCCAAAAATAATCCATAAGGATTTGATCATGTTCAACACCCTCCACCACAAATGCAAGCCGTTCACAAAACCCAGTTAATGTTGAGCAACTAATGAAGCAAATGGACAAGAATTTCATTGATTTAAGGCATGATTATGAGAATAAATACCAAAATCTAGAAAGCCAGATCAAGCAACTACAAACTCGCATCTGCAACAACGAAGTGATGGTTAGGAATTTCCAATCCCAAATGAACAACAAGTTACCTTCCTAACCCGAAGGAAAGCGTGAACGCTATCATGTTACGAAGTAGGCGTGAGCTGAACCCTAGCTCATCTACTGTGCAGCTGAGAGATAGGGAGGATGAAACAGCAATTAGTGAGCAAAAGGAGCAACTGCAGCAGTGGGTACCAGCACCTACACAGCCTGAACAACTACTGCAAAAAGCACCAAAACAAGGCAAATCTGAGCAGCTGCAAGAGCAATGCTGCCAGCCCAGTTCTGGACAGCAAAACAGTGGCAATAAGACGCCATTTCAACAGTAAAAAAGAAAGAAACAGAGCTGAAAAAATCTGAAGAAAACAGGTACATTCCGAAGCCACCATTCCCGCAAAGATTCAAGCAAAAGAAGCATGAGGAGGCAAATCAAGAAATTTTGGAGACATTTCGAAAGATTGAGGTAAATATTCCATTACTGGATGCTATCAAGCAAGTTCCAAGGTATGCTAAATTTCTTAAAGAACTTTGCACTTCTAAAAGAAAATTAATTAGCAATGAGAAAATTAGTGTAGGAGAAAATGTGTTTGCTTTTTTTCAAAAGAAAATTCCCACAAAATGCCAAGATCCAGGGATGTTTGCTATCCCCTGTAAAATTGGTAATATTTCTTTTGGGAAAGCTATGTTAGACCTAGTAGCCTCAATTAATGTCATGCCTAGAAATATCTATGAAAAATTGAACCTAGGAAATTTAAAGGAAACTGGCTTAATAATTCAACTAGTTGATAGAAGTAATGTGTACCTAAGTGGAGTCATAGAGGATGTCCTAGTACAAGTAAATGAATTAGTATTCCCTGCAGACTTTTATGTGCTTGATATGGGAGATGAGGGAAAGCCAGGGGACATTCCATTGCTTCTAGGGAGACCATTCTTAAAAACTTCAAGGACCAAAATTGATGTACACAATGGTAGTTTAACAATAAAATTTGATGGTGAGGTTATTAAATTTAATATATTTGATGCATTAGATATCCTACTGATGTTAACTCCTTATATGCATTGGATGTTGTTGATGAAATTTGCCAACATGTTTATGAATTGGAAACTGTCATTGCTAAGAGCATGCTTAGTAGGGATTTAGCTAAAAATGATTTTATGTTGCATGATGCTTGGGTAGATACAATTTCAGCATTGAACTCTTCACATCAAGTGCATTCAAAATCATATTTATTTCTCCCTACACCGCATGTTAAAATTGTTTCATCTCATATTTCACATCCTACCCTAGACTTGAAACCTTTGCTTGAAAATTTAAAGTATGTGTATTTAGGGGAAAAAGAAACATTACCTGTGATGATTTCAAACTCCTTGACCGAATTACAGGAAGAAAAATTGGTTAGAGTCCTTAGGGAACATAAGGAAGCTATTGGGTGGACATTGTCTGACCTAAAAGGTTTGAGTCCTACGTTATGCACCCATAAGATAGCTCTAGAACCTAATGCAGCCCCTAAGCTTGATCCTCAACACTGCCTCAATCCTCCCATGATGGAAGTAATGCAGAAAGAAATTCTTAAGTGGGTGGAGGCGGGAGTTATATACCCTATAGCTAATTCAGAGTGGGTCAATCCTATTCATGTAGTCCCTAAAAAAGGAGGCACCACGGTAGTAACCAACCAACAGGGAGAACTTATACCCAAACGTGTTCAAACAGGTTGGAGAGTTTGCATAGATTATATGAAACTAAACAAAGCCACGAAAAATGACCATTTTCCTCTCCCATTCATGGACTAAATGTTAGAGAGATTAGCTGGTCATTCATTCTTCTGTTTCCTAGATGGATATTCTAAATATTTACAAATACCGATTGCACCAAAAGATCAGGAGAAAACCACTTTCACCTACCCATTTGGCATGTATGCATTCAAACGCATGCCATTTGGTTTATGCAATACACCTGCCATGTTTCAAAGATGCATGATGAGCATTTTTTCTGATTTTATTGAAAAATTCATGAAAGTTTTTATGAATGATTTCACTGTGCATGGACACTCATTTGATAAATGTTTGCATCATCTAGCATTAGTCCTTAGGCGCTGCATTGAAACCAATTTGATTTTGAATTTTGAAAAATGTCATTTTATGGTTAATCATGGTGTTGTCTTAGGGCATGTTGTTTTGGCTAAAGGGTTAGAGGTTGACAAAGCTAAGGTAGAAGCAATTCAGACCTTACCATATCTATCTACAGTTAAAGAAATTCGATTTTTTTCTAGGGCATGTGGGTTTTTATAGGCATTTTATACAGAATTTTTCAAAAATTGCCTCTCCCCTATGTGCCCTATTGACTAAAGATGCTGAATTTATATTTTCTGATGATTGTAAGTGTGCATTTGATGAACTAAAAAAACGTTTGATCACACCGCCCATTGTCCAAGCCCCAAATTGGGCACTCCCTTTTGAATTGCTATGTGATGCCTCGGACAAGGTAGTAGGTGCCGCACTTGGACAGAGGAAAGGTAGGGAATTTTATGTTATATGCTGTGCTAGTCGTACTTTAGACCCTGCACAATGCAACTACACTATCACTGAGAAAGAATTGTTTGCCATTATGTATGCTTTAGAAAAATTTAGATCATATTTGCTTGGTGTTAAGGTAATTGTATTTTCTGACCATGCTACTCTAGAATATTTGTTGCAAAAGAAAGAGGCCAAACCTAGGCTACTTAGATGGATTTTACTCCTACAAGAATTTGACCTTGAAATTAAGGATAGAAAAGGTTCGGATCACCATTTAGCTGATCACCTAAGTAGAATCCAAAATGGGGAAACTAGTAGAGAACTAGGGGATTTTTTTCCTGATGAATAGTTATATGCATTGACTAGTACTATCCCTTAGTATGCTGACATTGTTAATTATTTAGTAACTAAAACTTTTCCCCCAGATTTACCTAGGCATGCTAGAGAGAAAATTAAATGTCAAGCTAGGTTCTACATGTGGGATAACCCATACTTGTGGCACTCTTGCAGCGATCAAGTTATTAGGCGCTATTTAAATGAAGCTGAAATTTTTTCTATGTTAGAATTTTGTCACTCCTGTGAGGGAGAAGGTCACTTCGGACCCAAAAGAATAGCACACAAGATGCTAGAGTGTGGTTTCTATTGGCCCACCATTCATAAAGGTTGTTTTCAATTCTGTCATGCATGTGAGCTATGCCAACGGACTAGAAATATTGGTAATATAAATCAAATGCCACTTTATAATGTTTTTGTTTGTGAAATATTTGATGTATGGGGCATTGATTTCATGGGCACATTTCCCTCTTCCTTTGGTTATATATATATATATATATATATATATATCTTGGTTTGTGTTCATTACTTGTCAAAATGGGTAGAAGCTTTCCCTACTAGGAATGATGATGCAAAAACTATAGTCAAGCATGTGAAGAATGACATTGTGAATAGGTATGCGATGCCAAGGCACACACTTCTGTAACTGCACCTTAAAAGCTTTATTAGACAAATTTCAGGTCACTCATAAAGTGTCTACTACCTACCACCCTCAAACAAATGGACAAGCCAAGAGTACTAATAGAGAAATAAAGGGAATCTTGGAAAAAATTGTTAGACTTGATAGGAAGAATTGGAGTTTGAGATTAGGTGATGCTTTATGGGCTATAAGAACAGTTTATAAAACTCCCATTGGTATGTCACCTTATAAAATTGTTTTTGGTAAAGCTTGTCACCTCCCTGTAGAACTAGAGCAAATCTTTTTGGGCTGTCAAACAATGTAATCTTGATTACAATCTAGCTAGGAGAGACCAAAAATTGCAGCTACAGGAATTAGAGGAATTGAGGTTAGAAGCTTATGACAACTTGGTAATATACAAGGGCAAATCCAAAGCTTCCCATGATGCTAAGTTAACTAGGAAAGAATTTCATGTAGGCAAAAAAGTATTGCTATATAATTCAAAGCTTAAGTTATTTCTTGGGAAACTTAAGTGAAGGTGGCTTGACTTTTTGTTGTCACCTATATTCATCCTCACGGGCTGTAGAGATTAAGAGCCTTGACACTAACAAAATTTTCAAAGTAAATGGACACAGGTTAAAACATTTTTATGAAGGTGATGCTATTTGTATGGTGGAGGCAATTCGGCTAGAGGATCCATGAGTAAGAAGAAGGTCGAGCCATCGACATAAAACAAAGGTGCTTCTTGGGAGGTAACCCATGTTAATTTTAGGGAAGTATGCTTTTTTTTTTTTTTCATGTTTTCTTCTATCTATCTATTTCACTTTAGTTTATTTTTATTTTTTCCTTGCATTAGGGACAATGCAATATTTAAGTGTGTGTGTGTTGGGGGGGGGGGGATGAATGGAAAATTCTGCATGTTTGCATGACTTAGCTACTCCCTACATCTAAATTTTTGCATCCTTCTTCTTAGTTCTGCATTCCAAAGAAAACAAGAAAATCTCTTGAAAGTATAGTTTTCATATTAAACAAGAATAACCCATGACATAAGTGAGTATGGCTAAATGGATCCTAACTCAAAAGCTAAATCTCAAACCTATGCAATGTATAATATGACTGATCATGAGGTCCAAGTGAGCTATTTGAGCTGAGTGAAGGTTGGGACATTCATGCCAATTTGAGAGTTTATATGATATTTTTCTTCATGTGTGTATTTTGTTCAATCTAGGGTATATACCTCTGAAATTTGCTCTAAGCCTTGCCACATGTTTAGAGTTATATCTACATGCTTGAAAGTGATTTGGGTACTTAGGTTTAACCAATTTATCCTTTCATAGCCCACCTTTGCATAATTACCACTAGTTGACCCCTTTTGAGCCTTAGCCTTCCTTTCTTTTAAGCACATCTTAAGCCATATACCATTCCTTTGATTTATCCCCATTTTTGAACCCAACACCTTGAAGGATTGTGTGAAGTTATGGCTGGAAAGGTTGCCTTGTTAGTAACTAGGGAGTGGAAAGAAAGAGCCTCAAAAGGATATGAAAATCTCCCAAGAAAAAGCAAAGTGCAGAAAAAGAAAGAAAGAAAAAGAAAAAGAAAAAATTCTGGAAAAGTGGAAAAAGCTGAAAAGAAAAAAAATCAGCAAGCAAAAGCAAAAGAATGAGAAAAAAGGGAGAATCAGAAAAATATGCAAGTATGAGGCTTGATAGTGGAGAATAAGTGAGCTTAAAGAGTATGCCATGAATTCACATAATCTCTTTTTGATGTAGTTTAACCCTTGATTCCATCTCCATTAATCCTTTTTACCTTACCAAAGCCCCATTACAACCAAGGAAAAGTCCTTTTGATTCAAGTATGCAATGTGCTCTAAGAGATGGAGGTAAGACTAAAAATCAAATTTTGATAGATCTTGCTCCATGATTATGAACTTGAGAGTAAACACTTTAAACCTAAACACTTGAGAGAACTTGAGCGTAAACACATATATCCAGTGAGGATCATTCACATTATGCATTGTGCAATCTGAGAAACTGAAATCTGAGATAGGAGTCTTTGCTTAATGACATATCTGCTTATGTTTGTGAGGTGATGACTTGCTTGACATGGTGACTTACATTTCTCAAGAGAATTTTCTTTGTTTTGTCCTCAGTTTGATCAGGATGATCAAGAGTTTAAGTGTAGGGGAATTTGTTAGGACTTATTTTAATCATATTTCAACCCCATAATTCTTTGGATTATTGACACATTTTCAGCCTATTCTATTTGATTTAGATTACTTTTCAGATTCTTGAGTTCATATAGGCGAAAATATAAATTGGTCCTAATTGCATAATTTTAGTTGAAATTTGAGTTCTCATTAATATTTGAATTCTTGATGGATATTAACCTCTCTTTTATGTAGGATGTGTTAAAGGAATAGATGAGTTGAAAGTATGGAAGGAGAGTCATAATCCAACTCAAGCATCGAAGGGAAGCAAAACAGAAAAATGGCAATGCTGCCTGTGAGCGCCGGGCCGCCCAATTCTCAGTGCCGTGGCGCTGCCTTCCTGAGACCAATGCTGCCAATTCTGCCTGTGAGCGCCGTGGCGCCCAAACCCCAGAACCATGGTGCCCAGAACCTGTACTAGTGTGAATTTGAAGAGTTCCAAGCCTAATGAACTTCCAGGAATCCTTGTCATGCAAGGATTGGGACTCCTAAGCTTAGAAGACTCTCTGGAATCATTGTTCAAGTGGGACTGAAGTCTTGAAAGTGTGAATCAACTTAGTGTCCTAGTTAGAGTATGATTAGGAATGACTTGTACTTAGAGTTATAATTTAATTAAGAGTCCTATTTTGAGTCTAACTAGGAGTGGATATATTATAAATAATCAAAGAAGGCAGAACTGGAGGGGAGGTCACACACATCAACAACGAAGAACCACTGCTGAGAAGACATACACCCATTGTTCCCTATTGCCGAGACTTCATCTTTATTATCTTTTGTTAATTTTCATTCAAGGTTACTATGTATTTGTTCTAGAATTTTACTGGATTGTTTTCTTTCATTATTTTAGCTTAAATTTCTTATATGCTTAGCTAGGCTTATCTAAGCCATGATACCAAGTTTGTGAGATACGATTATGGTTTAAATGCTAGATAAATTATTTTGAGTATTCTGAAATTATTTGTTAGTATTGTCATTGAATCTGTTTGGCTTTATTGGAGTAGCTAACCAACATCTTCAATTGATTCATATTGTTAGCTAATTAGTTAGGTTTGGAACCGTAACTGGTTTGGCACAAGTAACAACTAGTTAATCTTGGAATTGGATTAGCTAGAATAATTTCATATCTGAATTAAATAAAACTGCTGGTGGACTTTTATGGTTCAAGTTAGATGATGTTTTTCATGGATCTTAATGCTTTGAGTTCAATTAAATTTCATGCGCTGGTGCATTGAGGTTATTGAACCCGGTAGATTTTGTGCTCAAACGTTCTAGTAACAAAACAAATGGTAAGGGAAGATAGAAAATTTTGTCGTACAAAATTCTACAGTCTAACTATTCAAAATTAATTTACCTATGTGTTAATGATCAAATTTGTGTTATCATGGTGAGGATATGTCGATGCTAGCATGCTTCATTCAATTGTTCACTCGATCTACTTTGCTTTACTTTTCTTTATTCTCTTTTCTTTACTTCTAAATCTGCCCAGAATTTTAATTCAGCAATTACCTATTAAAAGCCCCCCTTAATTGTGTGCTAGTTAGTTTATATTTCCTAGTCGGTAATTTTTCTAGTTAGTAGTTTTATTTTTCTATTAGTTCCATTCGTAGTTTACTTTCTTTGAGAGCAATCTTATTAGATTAAACACATCCTTCCTCATGGGAACGATCCTACTCGCCCATACTATATTATATTTTGAAGGGAGTAGTGATTTAATTTGTGAGGCTACGACACCTCTTACATTTGTTATAATCAATTATAGATAATTTTGTTAAAAAAATTAATACAGATAATTAAGACCCCTCTTCTCCTTTTGATTTTTTTAATCACTTCCCAAATAATTTCTCATAATATCCTTAAATTACTATATATTTTACCTCTTATCATTGCTCCCTCTAACCTGGACAAAACTTAAATTTTAAACTACTAAACATAAATAAGTTCTAACATATAAATCCTAGGCGCTAAAACTTTAAAATAAAACTTTACAGAAAAATAAAAGGGAGAATGAAGAGCCTTGATTATCTGTTACTAATAGTGCTGATTTTTCAAAAACAAAGAAATCATTTTTAATGAGATTTTTATTGAAATATCTTATGCGTATAAGATATGTTTGGCATATCATATAAAGTTTGATAAGAAATTTAACTGATCAAATTATTTTCTTCCAATGTAGTTAAATTGGGATTCTTTTTCTCTTCTTTTATTTAATCTGCTTCACAATGAAAGAGCCAATTTGCGTTTCCTTTCTTTATCAACTTGGTACAGGCCCGTGAAAACTGAAAAGAAAGAGAAAGAAGCATTTCTCTTTCAAAGAAAGATGAGTGAGAGGGAGGGCAAAGAAGAAGAACCGAGAGGAATATAGGCCATTCTCTTTTTGTTTTTCTGTTTTTAAGAACAGTTTTATAAAATTATTCTTCAGAACAATTTTTAAGAATAAAAGAATAAGAAAATTTGTTTGAATATTTTATTCTTAAAAATACATCTTTTTAAGGGAGCAAATTTGTTGATTACAAAATTGAACACTAAATAATACTATATATATATATATATATATATATATATATATATATATATATATATATATATATATATAGTTAGTATTATTTAGATATTTTGCATATATTTAATAAAATATTCATGTATTTAAAATATTGATCTGATCCTAGTTAAACCATTGAATTATGAAAACCGTTTCATCCACTGGTCTAGTTTTCAAAACATTGGCTAATAAATACAGAGGTTGGACAATTTGTTGGATTTAACATAGGCAATGTGTGTGAAAAAGTTGTGGTTTATAAGTGAGGGAATTACTTTAGTGTATGTGGGGAAGAAAAATAGAGTTTGAAAATGGAATGCCTTTGTCCATTCTAAGGAAACATGTCCTGGATTGCATTGGAGATATTGAGGGTGGGATGCGCTATAGATTGATGATGAAGATAATTCCATGAGGTCACTTTGTTTTGTAAATTGTTTCACCATTAATCAGTTTGGAGTGGAGATGTCCTTCACATAATGTATTCCTCTAGTCTTACATATAAGCAGCTTCTAAAATAAAATTTTAGTCTATTTTATAAAATAGTTTATTAAAAAATAAAAAAAAATTTATGCTTGTCTTTTTGTATTAATTGTTGCATATAAAGAATATGAACAATGGAATATGGGGAACATCCAATATGACGCCTCTATTACTTCTTATTGATAGAAAAATATTGAAATAAGTTGTTTAATTATTGTAATAAATGTAGATAAAATTAAAAATATATCATATCTTTTATAAAAACTTAGTATATTTTTTTTTTAAAATGGGTAAATGAATTAAAAACGTCTTCTATTTGGGACTAGAACGAGTATTTGTTAGTTTTAAATACTTTTTGAATTTTGATATTCATTATTTTTTAAGAAACACATGTCTTGTTTTGGCATTCTAAGTATTTATTGTTTATGTTCTTGGTAAATATTTTTTTTTAATGAGATGTTCTTGTTAATTATTGATACATTCCTATTTTTTTTTATTGTTAGTATTCATAATTATTACATTTTTCTTAAATTATTTATCATTAAAGTTAGTTCTCATCGCCAATGGACAATGAATTATTAATTATATCACATAATTACTTTGAACAATATTCTATCTATTTCATATTATAAGTCCCTTTTAGAAGTTTTGAGTGTTTTTTTTTTATATATAATGCACTTTACGAAGTTTTAAAAATATTTATTATTTTTTTATATTTATCTTTAATAGTAAATTTAAAACATTATATTTTATTTTTAAAAAGTAATAAATTAATTAATTTTAATTATTAAACTGCGTTTCAATTGAAAGAGCTTTATATTATGAAACATAGTGAGTAAAAAAAAAAATGAATATATATTTGTGTACGTACATATTAAATGAATACATAGATTAATTATTTTCAGTGTTTTTAATAAATCCTCAATTAATTTTTGTTTTAATTATGAAATATGAGAGAAAATATCATTTATCGTAGGGTGTAAATAGGTGAAACCTCGTTGCACTGACCAACACAATTTGTAAAATTCTTGAACCAAAAATTTAGTTATCAATTTACAAATTGACCATGGGCAATTTGGGCCAGTTTAAAACCATCGATTTGAGTCGATTTCATTAAAATGTAAAGAGCGAATATATTGAACTAAAAATCCAAAAATATGGAATCAAACTAATTCCTTAATAAAAGAAAATGTGGAACTAGATAAAATTTAGGAAAATTAAAACTAAAAATTTAGTTGTAGGAAATCAACTTCTCCTACCCCATTAAAAGAGCCTAAAAAATCCAACACAAAACTAAAACATATTAATAGAGAATAATTTTATTAAAAGGCGAAGGCTTATCTAATTGATACTTGAAATAAAAACATCTTAAGAATTGAGAAGTAGGAATTGCAATGCAAACTGAATCCTTAAGTTACTGTGTATCTGTTAGCCCAGCTAAGCTTCCTTAAGAGGCATAAATGTGTACTAATCTTAGATCATCTGAAGTCTAATATAAGCAATGTACAGCTACTAGATTATTGAATGAAAATTAAATCCCTAACTTCCTGTCTTGCTTCTTGCTTCGTGTATCTCCTTCTTCTCTTCTCATCTCTTATACTTGTACT
The DNA here is from genome assembly GCA_022379115.2 of Bauhinia variegata. Taxonomy (NCBI): domain Eukaryota; kingdom Viridiplantae; phylum Streptophyta; class Magnoliopsida; order Fabales; family Fabaceae; genus Bauhinia; species Bauhinia variegata. The sequence continues at coordinate 16,404,061 of CM039434.1, read as the reverse complement.
TGTGCAAATTGAACATGCCATGAGGGGTCAAAGTGGGTTGGAGTGAGCTGTTTTAGGCTCAGTTGTAGTCTAATGAGAAAGGGGATTTCAATTGTATGGCTATATATGGAGTTAGAGGCAAGGGTGTTGACTCTAAGGAAAGAAGTACAACAAATTCCCCCTCTAATTTAACCACCTCCATGAAACTAACACGTTGAACTAAAGAGAAATTTTGTCCCAAATTTCTTCCACGAGGCCTTCTCAAAGTAACTTATGAACTTGACTTGTGAAACTAAACTCTTTATAGTTTTAATTTGCATTTTCTTTCTTTTATTGCTTTTTAAATTACATTCTTCCTCATTTATTTTGGATCACTTAGATAACAATTAAGTTAGAGTACTCTAGGTAATTATTTCTAACAATACTCATGGGAGCATTTCTTGGAATATTTGCTTGCTACAAAATATTGTTCGCTTACACTTATTTCATAAGTTATGATACACATCATACAACTTTCCTTTTTCTCTTTTCTTCTTCTACACTTTAAAAACAAATCCCACCAACACGTTGAAGTTCAATTTTTTACATTCATGCGATAGGAATGGCTTCAAAAAGCAAAGATGATATCCACTTCTTGCTTTCTTGGTCTTGAATAGAATGAGCATCTCCATATTGGTACATGCAAAGTGACATCCTTGCAACGTTAACAGCAATCTCAATGAAACTCAGAGGGTAAGAACCACTGTTTACATCTACATTGATCTTCTTCCATGTTGTACATATTATGGACTTGATATGCTCACGAGCATATGCTTCAGACGCTCCAGTCTTGTGCATATAGCATTGAATTAAATTAGTAATATCACCTGTCTCCATCTCACACTAAAATTGAAATAATAAGATTATTAAACAGTAATGATTATGGAATAGTTAATGCAAGCTAGTTTTTGGGGGGAAAAAAAGAAAGAAACTATGATACCCTATATGTTCCAAGATCATTAGCAAGGCGAAGAATCATAGATGCAGCGCGAATGATATTGGAATATTTTTCTAAGTATTTCAAGTCCTTCTTTCTTATTGGATTTGGAGCTGAAAAGTAAGCATGAATGAGAATAACGGGTCCTGAACTGGAAATCCATCCATTTTCAATATATTCCTCTTGGCATGGTTTGTACCCATTGAAGTACTATTTTGCTTCAATTAGAAAAGCTTTACAGAGATCTGCCCGCTAAACAATTTAAAATCAATAAAGTGATGTGTTAGAGGATTTAGTCTTAACAGAAATTTATAAAGAAACACGGCGATGTAACTTGCTACAACCTAAATATATGCATACCACTTTTGCTAAGTATGGATGGATCTGGTGCCCTTTCTCTTTCACGGTGTCACGAGCAAATTCATCCACGAAGTTATACAATTCCAGAAAACATATTTTCATGTATTCTGGCAGAGTATCCATGGCATTCATGTCCCACCTACAACAATAGATAAAATGCTATCAAATTTAACGTAAAGCAAAAGGGGAAATATATGAGAATTTTTTTTTTTTTTAAAAAAAGATGATAATGTTAACCTGCCAACAACATCTGTGAAGAGCTCTAGTTCTTCAAAGTACCATACACATCATAAACATCATCTATTATGGTTATAAGTGCATTCACTTTTGTCATGACTCTTCTAAAATATCCAAAATGTGGCTGGAAAGAAAACCCCACGGTCCATATAAAGCATTCCACTAATCTATCTCTGGAAAAACTCATCTTTTCACCGAGTGCTGCTTTTTCCCACCACCTTTACATAGATAATGGAAAGAGATTAAGTACAAACTATATCCTTATAAACTAGATAGTATTTATAATATGATATAGTATAATATCACCTTGAAGCATGCTTTAGATCTTCTTGGTGGATTGTTTGAACCATGTTGAAATCCAGTTTAGCAAGCTTAAGCAAAGAATGAATCATACTTTTCTTTCTTCCATAGAAGTCAATGAACCAACCAGCCTCCAACCGTGGCATCCTCCAATGTAATGGAATCTCCAAAGCATGAGTAATTAAGAGTGATAGCTCAGTGTGTCCACACTTTTTCACAAATTCCTTTAGATGTTTTAAGCAGAAATCTGTTGCATTATGCAATATAATTTCATTTTGTAATGAATAAAAGGTTGCTTCATACAATGATAGGATTCCATCAATATCAAAAGAAAAAGAAAGCGATTCCTTGAAATCACATTCTCCATCTTGAAAGCAATCAAAAACCTCTGAAAAAGTGTTTTTCAAATTTCTTTTTTGTCCTTAATATATTTTTGATGTTATATTAATCCTAGAATAATCACTCTAAATAACAAGTCGACCCTCCATAGCAGGAAAAATGATCACTTAAAGGAGTAAATGTGTCCAACAAAGTGATTATTTGATAAAGACTAAAATGACACCAAAACCAAATTTGTGACTAAGGTGATAGTTAAGAAATAATTCGAGGATAAAATGGTATTTAGCTCTGAAATACAAGTTCTCCTCCATGAATGAGTCCATATTTTTGTAAATATTATCCAATATGGTGTTTATATCATTGTTGAAATGATAAGTCAATCCAAGCCTTTGCAAGTCGTCAATAAGCTCAAGTTGAAACAAAGGATTTTTCGTTTTGCAAAGCATCATCCTTACTTCCTCCTTTAGCTGATTCCTTTGTTCTGCATATAATTCATTATCCTGTGACATTTGCAAATTGCAATAAGCTTTGGAATATTAACATAATATACGAGTATAGGAGTACTCCACCACAAAAGCCTTACCACAAATTCACTTGTCAGAGACTGGATGAAATCATAATCCCAAACTGAAGAACCAAAATTCGCCGATCGACGAGGAATTGCATGAGCAGAGACAGTGGGTGCCATGCGTTGGATTGGACTAAGAATATAGGAGCACTTGGTTTTTAAAAGTGATGAGGATTTTGCTTGCCCTGTTTGGAGTATTTTGGAGTAACCAAGATTTGGTAACAAGCACAGCTGATAAAGAGCCATTAGCTAAAACAGACACAGCAATTTAACTTAGTTTATATTTGCTTTGGAATTTTTTGAGTTTTGCTCACTGGATGCAAATTGAAGCATTTTATATAGGCGTTCAATTTCTCACTTGGAAAATGTGACTATCAGAACGAGAATGCATGAAATAGACATTTTCTTCAGCCGTGTGGCTGTAAAACCCTTTCCATAAATATGATATCAGGTGGGGAAATGATTGATATAACGCGTCACAGTCATATATATATATATATATATATATATATAGAACGAATATTGATCCTTTCCGTAACCATGATGTTGATATATTGAAGAATAAATATTCTTATCTCAAGGATCAAGTTAAAACATTGTATATAAGCATTTGAATATCTCAGTTAAAAATGTGACTATCAGCAATTGATGAAATAGATATTTTCTTTTTTTGTGGCTGTAAAACCCTTTCGATAAATTTGATATCACGTTGGGAAATGGCTAATATAACACGCCACAGTTATATATACAGAATATTGGAACTTTCCATAATCCCATTGTCATGTATCTTCGAAGTAAGGCGAGGAAATTTTATCCTTGGATAGAAATAAAATTTTACAATGGAAAGCGCTTTATATAGCCTATGGAATATATATATATATATATATATATATATATATATATATATATATATATATATATATTTCTTTTACTTTTTATTTTATTATTATTTTTTTATTTATAGATGGTTATCTAGTGTAAAAATACTTCGATGTTTTAAATCAAATGGTAATCTCAAAATGAATTTCCTTTAGACAACATACTTTTCTTAGAATAAGCTTATATATAACGCTCCTCTCTGAGACAAGATACTCATGTCATGGAAGTAAGTTAAGTTAGACTAAATTTTTATTCAAATAAAATCTGAGATTAACCTATTAATCTTATTTAGGTTTAAAATAAAATCTGACCAACAAACTTGTTTAAACTTGGTAGACTTATTCAGCCTATTTAGACATATGATTAACCACCCATAAATTTTGACTACTACGTCATAAATTAGGTTTGGCTTATAGTAGACTAAGTCGTAGGCCTTTGAGTCTATTTTTATCCTGGACAATGCGCAAATATTCCCTAAAAAAAATACTCTTTATTCATAAAAAAAATATATTTAAACTAATTACAATATTAAAGACCAATTTATAAGAGTTTCCTAATTATTAGTAACTTAATAAAGAAACAAACTTAATAATAAAACAACCTCAATATAAAATAGGAAAATTGGTAATCGTTATCTAAGATAGGTAACCATGGAAAAATAGTTAATAGTCTAAAATGGAATAATAAAAACCCAGCAATAAATAAGCCTAAATCCTAATTCATAATTAATGAAACTCTAAATATATGATGACGTGTTACATCATTAGGCTTAAAAGGTTTTCAGACTTAACATATTTTAACTAAACGACAGATCATAAATATTTTATTTTTCTTCTTTAACAAAGCTGTTTCGTAAATATCAAATGTCAATTTCTTTTTTATGTCTATTAAACTTTGTCGGTTGGTTACTTGCATGTATACAAATAATAGTAAACTCTTCAATTCATGTTTTGTTCTTTTGCAAGGCTGTTCAGTTAGTGTCAAATGTTAATTCCTTAATTTCTGAGGTCTACTAAGCCTCGCCCACAAAATGCATGTATATTACTAGCAAACATATCTATTCATGCATCAACTATATAGTTCTTATGACAAAGATGAAAATATAGCTAGAATCAAATCTCATTGACATCTGTCCAATTTTTCTAATACAATAATTGCTAGAAAACATATCTATTCATGCATCAATTATATAGAATTATATAGTTTTGGTGAACACATTATTTTAGCTCCTAACACTTATGATCATTATTAAATATACTTTGATACTTCAAACTTATCACAATAATTTTTGACATTTAAAAATTATTACTAAATACATCCTTCTACCACTTGTCGTCACTAATCATTAACTAAAGTTGTTGATCCTGTGTTGTTTGTTGTTTTTGTGATTATTATTTGTTGATTCAGTCACTTATATCTTGTTGAGTAACTTAAAAACATAAAAAAAAAAAAATATTTATTTTATTTTATCTTATCTTATCAATACCTTAAAAATAAGATCAAAACATTATTTTTATATTTTTTAAGTGACTTAGTAAGATATAAATAGGTGAGTCAATAAATAACAATCACATAAACAATAAATGATACATATTAGTAGCTTTTATTAATAGTTGGTGATTGAGAAGTATATTTGATAATAATTTTTAAATGTCAAGGATTATTTTGATTAGTTTAAAATATCATAAATGTATTTAATAATGATCCTAAGTATTAGGAAGTAAAATGATCTTCTCTCAAGTTGTTACGACAAAAGTGAAAAATACAGCTAGAATCAAATGTCAATTGACATTTGTTATTTATTTATTTTTTTCATTGAAAAATGTCTTTACAAACATTTAGTGCGTTTTAATAAGAAGATATGGTTAATGCCAAATGTGAAATTATAAATTCTCAGTAAAATTGGTAACATTTAACAAACAAATAAAGATTAGATTTTTTCAAAAAGGTTAGTCTCCCATAATATAATGAATTATTATTTGAATTTGTATTAAGAAATGTGCTTACATTTAAGATCATCACTAATGAAGGACACCTAAAAGAAATTAAAAAAAAAAAATGACTAACCATGACCAAAATCGATTAATATTAGATTTCTTGTTCCGTGCATAAAATCAATAATCATGATTAATGATTTTTCAATGAATAATCCATGAGTTGTATTGATAGAAGTAGTTCACCGCTAAACAATTACAACCTTACCCTTCGGGGTGCCACTCCACCTTCCTTTAGCTTCAATCATTAATGTACCTTAATGCTTTATAGTTACATATTTCTCAGTGCACGGAGACAATCTAAATTTTTACTACATTCTGATTGATGAAATGCAAAAGAATCTTTGATGTATTTTATTATTATTGGATGGTCAACGCGGAATTAATATTGAATCTGGTCTTGCTTGCAAGTTCTACAAGAAAAAATGAGTTGATCATGTGATACTCCAATGCCTAAGTTAACAATGTTTCTGGGTAAAATGGAAAAAAACTCAAGAAAGTAGGGGAATTAGGATTTTATGCATAACGTACATTTTTCATTTGTAGAGTCTCTTTTTATAGTATCATAGTCTTTAAGGTCCTTTTACTGTACAGATGAGAGGTGCAAATTTAACCTTGGGCCTCTAGCCCTTCTGGGTCCAACTTTGTATTATATGGGTAAGAGCCTAAGCAGGCTTAGTCTACATCAATTATATTTTGAAAAATTCAAAATTTTAATATCTCTGTAATATTAGCTTAATTTAAATAAATAAGGCAAAAGAGAGAAAAGAAGCAATAGATCATAATAATACAAAATTTGTTTTCATTTTATAATTAGATCTATATAATTAGAGCCTTTAGATTCGTTGGCACGGACCATTTACCTACTCTATTACCTTGTCTATATGGAAGAGCATGCCATTTCTTTATTTCATACATCTACACTAATTTTTTTTTTTTTTTTTTTTTGACAAACTCTAGAATTCACAAAAATTTTATACCAAATTTCATTGTAGTAATTCTACAAGTTCAAGATGTTCACAATTGCAAAAGCTGAAAGCTAAAGATGACACAAAGAGGACATAGATCATGCATGACAACAAAATAGGACATTGGTATCTTCCTCGGCCACCAGAGCCACCATATATCTTTATCAGTGCAATTTTCTCTTTAGAAAATAAAGCTAGTTGCTTTAAGACGCTTCCAACAAACTGCCTAGTTGCCACTTATTTTTGCTTTAGTGGGAGATGATTTTTCAATGGCGAATGCTCCATATATAAGTTAGCAGCTTCAAGGAAGAATTTCAACAAAAAATTAATTAGTTTAAGAACAACAATATTGAATATTTGTTTCCAAACTTTGTTCCATTTTATCCACATTCATAAAATTCTCTAACAATATGAGGGTTACTCCCTTTTTGTTCTTTTTATTTTATTCCATTATGTTCTATTCTCCCAAGCATCACTCAAGGGAACAACCTAACAAATACAGTTATAGATAATGAATGTCCAGATTTCTCTTTCCATTTTCATTTTCGTGATAGCTGACAGAAACTATTTCAAAATTTAACTAGAGCTTAGTATTTAAGCTTGGATGATGTAATTATGTTAAAAATTTAATAATTTTTTATTATTATTATGATTTACCCAACAAGACTGGTCTTAACATTTTATAAGCCTTAAGGCAAAGTAAAAAAATAAAGCCCTACTAATGTGCAAAATAATTATATCAACCATTTTTCTCACCTACAAAACAAACAAGCACACAAATATCATAAAAAACCAGTTTCCTCTAACAATTTTTAAATGTAAAATTATTAATAATATTATCAATATCAATATTTTTTTTAATATATTTTTCTTCATACACAAAATGACCAGGTCATTCAACCTTTCTTGTGACATTAATAACTTCAAATAATGTTTTAATACTTTTAGACGAAAGAGTGAGAAGTTGAAGAGTCAACATTATTCTTTTCTCTCGTCAACGTTCTTTTTTATTATTATTTTAAAAATTATTCTTATAAATGGATACAGTAGATTACATCTCTTTCTTTTATGTATTTTAATTACTAATATATAGAGATTAAAGTGGGCTCGTGATTAAAATAAACACTTCTATCATTAAATTAATTATTCATTAGTTATCAATTTTTTAAATATTATAATTGTTATAAAGTAAAATTGCTTAAAAAATGAGCCCCTTATTCCTAGGAGCCTTAGGCAATCACCCCTGGCTTATGCTCAGAGTCGGCCTGCTACCCTGCTTGAATTGAGATTAATTATTAGTACCTAATGCATTAACGAACAGGATTTCAACAAAAAAAAAATCTCTGCGCGTTTGACATTTATGTTCTCGAAGGAAAAAATAATGATGGATTTGGAAAATGAGCTTAAATTTGACCCATTCAATGTAAAATAAAATCAATTCTTCTATTCTATTCTATGCACCTAATACATAGGATAAACCTTATTGAATACCCCATTAAAATCAATGTAAAATAAATCAATTCTTCTATTCTATGCACTTAGTACATAGGATTAACCTTATTAAAAGCCCATTCAATATTAAATTTTTGTCCACAAAAAAGTAACTATTTTAGAAAATCAACCTTATTAACTATTGATAATTAACTAATTAGGACTCAACTTAATTTGTTATTTTTAATTTTTCTATTACATTCCACAAATTTCTTACAATATCCTGAAATAATTGTATATTTTATCTCCAACCATTTCTTTCTTTAACTTTTATTAAAAAAAAAAATATCATCCCTAAATTTTAAATTGTAAAATTTTAAAGTTTAAAGTTTAAGTTCTAAGTTATAAATTTTAAGATTTAAGCATTGAAATTTTATTATTAATAATTATTTAGAGGGTATTTTGGTCAAAAGAGTATGATACCATAAAAATGCTTCTGTATATTCCTTCCCTCTCAAGACGGAATTCAAATTCTCTCATTTAAGAGAGATAATATTAATATTAACTAAGAAATTCTTATTCCCATTCCCAATATCAAAAGCATTTCACGAAGAATTTACCCCTCCCTTTTCTTTTCCTTCTCAAATTCTGTCTACAAAACATGATCTTATTGGTCAACAATTGTATCACTTTAATAAGAAAAAGAAAGAGAAATGAATACACGCATACATACATTAAATCCATGCATGTATTAATCTCCCTATAATTGTAAGTTAAAATCTTTATATATATCCCCGTTTCCTTTTAACTATAATATCAAAAAAAAAGAAAAAAAAAGTTGATTGACTGGTCGAGAACATAGCATTTGCCTCCAATGGGCAATGTTGTAACTGACCTTAATGTCACATTTAAATTATCCAAAATGACACCAATTTAATCAATTTGTCACATCAACATCTAATTTGGCATTTAATGTACTAATTAAGCAATTAACAGTACACAGGCATTCTCCATATGAATCGGTAACAGGGAACGCTGTGGTCAAAATAGGCCAAAAATGAAAACTAAGAGACTGACTTTTGAGACCGCTGAAAAGTGAGGGGCCATAAAGGTTAGAGACAAAAATAATATTTTTGTCACAAAATAGGAACTTGTGAATTTACAGTAGATAATTGTAAAATCACATAAAATAGGGGACAATTTGCTAATTCACAGAATTAAGATATTTGTGCCATTATGAAATTAGAAAAACTACATTCTGTGCATTAGGATTAAGAACTCGAGCTCGTTGCAACACTCACAGTCACAAGTCTCGCTCACAGTCTTCTTCTTCGCTCTCTATCTCAGTATGTCAATCATACTCAGATCTACAGAGAAGCTAATCAATTCTTCCAAATCGTTGATGACAAAGTCAGGTTAGTCACTCCAAACATGTCTATTCCTCCTGCTGTTTGGTTGCTGAGAAAATGGTTCCAAGTCTTGGTGCAAGTCACCCTATTTTTTAATAATTTTTTTCTTGCAACCATGATAGCTGCTATTGTATTACTGTACGGTTTTAGACCATGACTTTTCTATCAATTCATACATTAATAAAGCATATGATAATGACGCTTTTCACTTGTCTTCTGAGCAATTCATATCCCCTCTTATGTGAAATTAAAGTATTCTCTCGTTTATTATATTTATTGCTAGCAATCCTTAATAGAAGGTCTCTATTATGTTGTGACAGTGAGCAGAAATTTCCATTCTACCGGAACCAAGAGAATGGGAGGTGGACACGGGCATGGCCGCGATGAGCCATATTATGTTCATGCAGAACACATGTAATGGACAAGATGAAATACCAGAAGGTGAAGATTCTCATGGCTGTTTCCACCATCTTCTGCATCGGTATTTTCGTTCCTGTCTGGGCTACCATCTTCATGCAGAGTAGAACTGCTTCTGCTTAGCTTATATCATATGTTTCATTGTTTGCAATAACAGGGTGCAGTTTGAAATCCTGGATTAGCATGCAGAAGAAGTCTTGTCCAGATTATTATTATTATTGTATTGCTTTGAGCTTTGTTTTTTCTCTTTAAACTTTGAAATGGGTTTTCATATCTCTGGTAATAATCGGTTCGTAATTTGTCAATAAATTGCTGTGATATGCTTGGACAAATAAGTATTATATCAATTGTACATACCTTTTTGTTATAATCAGTTATAGATAATTTTGTAAAAAAAAAAATTAATACAGATAATAAAGACCCCTCTTCCCCTTTTGATTTTTTTAATCACTTCCCAAATAATTTTTCATAATATCCTTAAATTACTATATATTTTACCTCTTATCATTTCTCCCTCTAACCTCATTACAAAAATTAATTTTTTCTTTTACAGGACAAAAGTTAAATTTTAAACCGCCAAACATAAATAAGTTCTAACATATAAATCCTAGGCGCTAAAACTTCAAAATAAAACTTTACAGAAAAATAAAAAGGAGAAAGAGGAGTCTTGATTATCTTTAATTAATAGTACTGATTTTTCAAAAAAAAAAATCATTTTTGATGGGACTTGTAACGAGATATCTTATGCACATTTGTCACATCATATAATATTTAATTGTGTAAGGTTATACAATATGATTTATCTTTATATGATGTTTGGGTTAAACATCGCATTGCATTAAATTATACAGTTAAATTTAGTCAATTTCACTTAATATAGCTCACCGCCTTATTATTTAACTAGTGAAGTTATTTTCTTCCAGTGAAGCTAAATTGGGATTCTTTTTCTCTTCTTTTATTTAGTCTGCTTCACAATGAAAAAACCAATTTGGGTTTCCTTTCTTTATCAACTTCATATAGGGGCTGTGAAAACTGAAAAGAAAGAGAAAGAAGCATTTCTCTTTCAAAAACAGTGTGTAGGATTAGAGAGGAAGAAAGAGAAAGGATCAGAGAGAAAAAGGAAAAGTTTTACTTCCTAATGGGAGGGAGAGAAAGAAAGATGAGTGATGTAAAGAATGAAAAATATACAATACTCAAACTCTTCTTCTAATCAGTCAAATATAACTCATCAAATGTAGAGCAAATAGCGTATTACTATTACATGTAAATGTTAGAATAACTGATCCTTTTCTCAAATAATAAGTCTTAAGTGCGAAACAAAAATATAAGAAAGATTAAAATGTTGTTCTTACTTTATATAAAATTACTAACCTTGAAGCAAATAGATGGAGGCATTCCTAAGTTTGACAATGTAATAGTAACATGAAAGCCTTGAATCCATAGTTTCAACCAAAAGCCACCAATCAACATGCCAACTTTTGCAGAATAAACATTTGTCCACTCACTAGGTATGAAAGAGATTAAAAAAACCAGAATATCAAGTAACCAAGTGGAGATAAAAGAGGGCGGCCTTGAGCTCTAATTGAATCATTAACTCCAAAACATGATACTTATATTTTGGAGCATCTCAATCCCCGACTCAAGTTTCAAATGTTTCACTATAAAGGCTGCAAGTATCAAAATACATTATAATTCCAAGTTCCTACATATACATATCATTTTAATTTTTTAAATTAATGATAACTAAATAAAATAATATGATAATAAATGTTCCTTAAAAAATTTCAATCCAACATTGGTCGAAGTGCATCATAGCAACGATAGAAAAACAAATGTTCTGTAGATAATTAAAGCCAACATAACATAGAGAAAGCAACAACATCAGTATAGCAACAACATTGCAATAGTAACAAATGTTTGGTGAGACCTGTCTCTCTAGGGTTCTTCACTAAGCCAAAATTTCGATCTTATCAAGAGGCCAAGCTCTTGTGGTGATCAATCGACCTGGCTTATCAATTCTCCAGAATTGTGGCACCAATCCATTTCTCTCCTATCCAGTTTTCCTTTTAATTCTTCATTGTTCACGCCAATAGACAAATCCTTAAGTTCATCTTCAAGTCAGGCCAATTGGGGGGGCTGGAAATTGAGTGGAGTTCAACTTAAAATCCTAACCAGAATTCTGCTAATTGGGCTGGACCACATCACTTCTTCTCCTCTCATCTCTGATACTTGTACTTGTGCATGGTACCAGAGCAATTCTGATCCATGGATTCACTCAACGCTGCATCGTCAATCCCAACGTTTGGTCAAGCACTTATTGTAAAGCTTGATCAAGGAATTTTTTTAATCTGGAGAAATCAAGTTCTGAACATCGTTATTGCAAATGGGTTTGAAGATTTGCTCGACAGCACAAGAAGGTGTCTAGATCACTTCTTGCAAGGAATAGAGGATGTGACCCCTAGCCATGTTAAGTGGTAGAGGGAAAATCGACTAGTTATGAGTTGGCTATATGCTTCCCTAACAAAGCCAATGATGAATCAAATTATGTCATGTGATTCCGCCTATGAAATTTGGCGTTCTTTGACAAAGAGCTTTGCATCTTCCTCAAGAGTTCATATTATGGATTTAAAGATACAGCTTCAAACGATTAAAAAGGGTGCTATGAGCATCTAGGAATATTTGTTGAAGATCCGGGGATATGTGATAATCTTAGGCCTATCGGTGAAAGAATTTCCCAAGAAGATCAAGTTATGGCAATCCTCACAGGGCAAGGACCAGTATCGTGGTCTTTGTGAGTTTTGAGACTTGAATCTTTACAAAGCCATCTCATGGCATTTGAGAGAAGATCTGAAAGACAAAGATCTCTTGAAGACACATCTTTGATCCAAGCCAATGCAGTAGCTATGTATGGATAGAGAAATAGAAGAAAGTTTAATTCTAATCAGTTTAACAATTTTCCACAGGGTTACAATCAGTTTCAGTTTGGAAGGGGAAACACCAGACCTGCTTTTAACCAAAGTGTTGACAGATTTCGAGGGAATAAGGAGAATAAACCTCAATGTCAAATTTGCTATAAGTTTGGACATGTGGCAAGTGACTGTTGGCATCGTTTTGACAAGAATTATTAGCCAAAAGGGCATCTGAATGTTGGGGGAAAAGCCCAAGAACCACAAGCTATGGCTTTTACTGCCTCAGGTGCTGGAATTTCAAGACAGACTCCATGCCTTCTTGATACAGGTGCTACTCACCACATGACCCCTGATTTGGCTAATCTTGCATTGCACAACCCATTTGAAGGTGAAGATAAAGTGATAGTTGGAAATAGTAGAAATTGAGTATTCACAATATTGGTCATGGGTCAATTCAAACACAAAACAATTCTTTATTGCTCAAACATATGCTTCATGTTCCTGAATTAGCCACCAATTTAATTAGTGTACATCAATTATGTAAAGATAATCAAGCATTTGTTGAATTTCACCCCTTTCTTTTTTTTTTTTTTGTAAAAGACCAGAAAACCTAGCAAATCCTCCTCCAAGGATAACTTGATTGCTGAATGTGCAAAGTTCTTTGTCATTCAAATCAATTGCCTTCCAAAACTGTCTCTGCATTCCAAGTTTTTACCACCTCTATTACAGATAGATTAGATTAGCATCTTTAAAGATTGGCACAATAAACTAGGACATCCGTTAATTGAGACTGTAAATCGTGTCATGTCTCTCTGTAATCTCCCTTCATTTCCTGCTAAGTATCTTCACATTTGTAGTTCTTGTGAATTGTCCAAAAGTCATAAACTTCCCTTTGTGTCTTCTGATTCTAGAGCAATAAAAATGTTTGATTTGATTCATGCTAATGTGTGGGGCTCTCCTTCTTGTCTTTCTATGAATGGGGCATCATGTTACTTGTTGCTTATGGATGATTATAGTAAATACTTATGGGTTTATCTATTACAATCAAAAAGTGAAGTGTTGCAGATTTTTCAGTTTTTCTATAACATGGTTCATAGGCAATTTGGGGTAAGAGTTAAAGTTTTACAATCAGATTTAGGGGGTGAATTTTAAGCACTCACTTCTTATCTTCAGCTAGAAAGCATTCATCATAGACTATCATGTCCTCATACTTCTAAACAAAATGGAAGGAAAGAATGTAGAAATAAACAAATTATTGAAATGGTACTTGCTTTGTTGCAGACTGCTCACATGCCATAAAACTATTGCCCCTTTGCTGTACAAACAGCAATTTATTTGGTAAATCATTTACCTAGCTTAGCCATTGACTTTCATATTCCATATCAACTGCTTTACAATAAAATGCCTAGTTTATTGAATCTTAAAACATTCGGATGTCTATGCTTTCCTTATCTTAGGCCATACATAACTTATAAATTACAACTTCACTCTTATGTTTGTGCTTTTCTGGGTTATTGCTCGAAGCAAAAAGGATATTTGTGTCTTGATATGGCTAGCAAACGGATATATATTTCAAGGCATATTGTTTTTGCAGTGAAAATTTTCCCATGTTATGATAATGTTTCAAAAGGTTCAAGTTCCTCTCTTGTTTCATCACCAATTATGATTCCAATACAATTGCATGTTACTTCTGAATCTTCTACTACTGATCAATCTGGTTCAGAAAATATGTTGATAGATAGTCCAAGATCACAAGCTAGTTCAACTCAAAATGGTTCCACTCCAACCATTTCTCAACAGTCTGCTCACTCATCATCTCACAACAATAATTCTTCTCAGAATGCAAGTCCAAATCTGTCTATACATTAGTCTCCTCCTTAAAGAATAATTACTAGAAGTCAAAATGGCATTTTTAAGCCGAAAGCATATACGACAACCACGAATACCTCTATCATTGAGCCTTCGTCATTCAAACAAGCTAATAAGCAAGCTAAATGGCGTAGTGCTATGGAGTATGAGTTTCAAGCTCTACAAAAGAACCATACATGGGTTCTAGTTCCACGTACTAACAATACAAATGTGATTGGCTGCAAGTGGGTCTACAAAATCAAATACAAGTCTAATGGAGAAGTTGAAAGATATAAAGCTCACCTAGTAGCACAAGGGTTTGCTCAAACAAAAGGTCTAGACTACTTTAAGACTTTCAGTCTAGTAGTTAAGCCTGCAACCATCAGAATTGTTTTAACTGTTGTTCTACAGTTTCAATGGCCTATACAGCAGTTGGATATCAATAATGCCTTCTTAAATGGGGTGCTGGAAGAAGAGGTATACATGAAGCAACCTCAAGGCTTTGAAGATCAAACTCGTCATAATCATGTCTGTAAATTGGTGAAAGCTCTCTATGGACTTAAGCAAGCCCCAAGAGCATAGTTTCATAAACTGAAAGGTGCATTAATCAAGTGGGGTTTTAGGTCAACACATGCTGATAATTCTATCTTTATATATACGGATGGTTCGCTGCTTCTATATTTGCTTGTATATATTAATGGCATTATTGTTATAGGCTCTTCTCCTAAAGCTATTGATCAGCTCATTCTATTTCTTAACAATTTTTTTCTTGAAGGATCTTGGAGCCTTGAATTATTTCTTAGGTATCCAAGTAACTCACACCAATATGGCGATACATCTGTTTCAAACTAAAAATACAAATGATCTTCTACAGAAAGCAGGCTTGTATAAATCAAAACTTGTGCCAACTCCAATGGTAAGCAGTCATAAATTTTCTACTACAAATGGTACACCTCTGAAAGATCCCACACAATACAGAAGTCTTGTTGGTGCTATGTAGTATTACCCCATCTCTAGACCAGACATTGCCTATTCTGTTAATCCCCTTACAAACGCAGCAGCAGAAATTCAGTGGATTCAAATATTGTTAAAGGAATGACATTTATCCTTACCTCGTATTCCCTTGATTCTTTGTGATAATCTAAGTGCTACCAATTTGGCTACAAATCCTATCCTTCATTCCAGATCCAAACACATTGAAGTAGATTACCACTTCTTGAAGGAACGAGTTCAAAATAAATCTCTTCAAATCAGCCATATTCCAGCATCTGACCAAGTGGCTGATATTCTAACGAAACCTTTCTCTACTTCAGCCTTCCTTAGTAATAGAAACAAACTCATAGTTCATTCTTCATCTGTGAGTTTGCAGGGGGATGTTAAGGGATAAGTTACTGTGTATTTGTTAGCCCAGCTAAGCTTCCTTAAGATGCATACACGTGTACTAATCTTAGATCATCTGAAGTCTAATATAAGCAATGTATAGCTACTAGATTATTGAATGAAAATCAAATCCCTAACTTCCTTTCTTGCTTCTTGCTTCATGTATCTCCTTCTTCTCCTCTCATCTCTGATACTTGTACTTGTGCAAATTGAACATGCCATGTGGGGCCAAAGTGGGTTGGAGTGAGCTGTTTTAGGCTCAGTTGTAGTCTAATGAGCAAGGAGATTTCAATTGTATGGGTATATATGGAGTTAAAGGGAAGGGTGTTGTCTCTAAGGAAAGAAGTACAACAAATTCCCCCTCTAATTCAAGCACCTCCATGAAATTGACACGTTGAACTAAAGAGAAATTTTGTACCAAATTTCTTCCACGAGGTCTTCTCAAAGTAACTTATGAACTTGACTTGTGAAACTAAACTCTTCATAGTTTTAATTTGCATTTTCTTTCTTTTATTGCTTTTTAAATTGCATTCTTCCTCATTTATTTGGATCACTTAGATAACAATTAATTTATAGTACACTAGGTAATTATTTCAACAATACTCATGGGAGCGTTTCTTGGAATATTTGCATTCTACAAAATACTGTTCGCTTACACTTATTTCATAAGTTATGACACACATCATACAACTTTCCTTTTTCTCTTTTCTTCTTCTACACTTTAAAGAACCAATCCCACCAACACGTTGAAGTTCAATTTTTTACATTCATGTGATAGGAATGGCTTCAAAAAGCAAAGATGATATCCACTTCTTGCTTTCTTGGTCTTGAATAGAATGAGCGTCTCCATATTGGTACATGCAAAGTGGCATCCTTGCAACGTTAATGGCAATCTCAATGAAACTCAGAGGCTAAGAACCACTGTTTACATCTTCATTGATCTTCTTTCATGTTGTACGTATTATGGACTTGATATGCTCACGAGCATATGCTTCAGAGGCTCCAGTCTAGTGCATATAGCATTGAATTGATTTAGGAATATCACCTGTCTCCATCTCACGCTAAAATTTAAATAATAAGATTATTAAACAGTAATGATTATAGAATAGTGAATGCAAGCTAGTTTTGGGTGGAAAAAAAGAAAGAAACTACGATACGCTATATGTTCAAAGATCATTAGCAAGGTGAAGAATCGTAGATACAGCGCAAACGATATTGGAATATTTTTCTAAGTATCTCAAGTCCTTTCTTATTGGATTTGGAGCTGAAAAGAAAGCATGAATGAGCATAACGGGTCCTGAAATTGAAATCCATCCATTTTCAATATATTCTTCTTGGCTTGGTGTGTATCCATTGAAGTACCATTTTGCTTCAATTAGATAAGCTCTACAGAGATCTGCCCACTAAGCAATTTAAAATCAATAAAGTGATGTGTTAAAGGATTTAGTCCTAACAGAAATTTATAAAGAAATATGGCGATGTAACTTGCGACAACCTAAATATATGCATACCACTTTTGCTAAGTATGGATGGATCTGGTGCCCTTTCTCTTTCAAGGTGTCACGAGCAAATTCATCTACGAAGTTATACAATTCAAGAAAACATATTTTCATGTATTCTGTTAGAGTATCCATAGCATTCATGTCCCACCTACAATAATAGATAAAATGCTATCAAATTTAACGTACAGCAAAAGGGGAAAAATATGAGAATTTTTTTTTTTTTTAAAAAAAAAAAGATGATAATGTTAACCTGCCAACAACATCTGTGAAGAGCTCTAGTTTTTCCAAAGTACCATACACATCATAAACATCATCTATTATGGTTATAAGTGCATTCACTTTTGTCATGACTCTTCTAAAATATCCAAAATGTGGCTGGAAAGAAAACCCCACGGTCCATATAAAGCACTCCACTAATCTATCTCTGGAAAAACTCATCTTTTCTCGAGTGCTGCTTTTTACCACCACCTTTACATAGATAAAGGAAAGAGATTAAGTACAAACTATATCCTTATAAACTAGATAGTATTTATAATATGATATAGTATAATATCACCTTGAAGCATGCTTTAGATCTTCTCGGTGTATTGTTTGAACCATGTTGAAATCCAGTTTAGCAAGCTTAAGCAAAGAATGAATCATACTTTTCTTTCTTCCATAGAAGTCAATGAACCAACGAGCCTCCAACCGTGGCATCCTCCAATGTAATGGAATCTCAAAGCATGAGTAACTATGTGTGATAGCTCAGTGTGTCCACACTTTTTCACAAATTCCTGTAGATGTTTTAAGCAGAAATCTCTTGCATTATGCAATATAATTTCATTTTGTGATGAATTAAAGGTTGCTTCATACAATGATAGGATTCCATCAATATCAAAAGAAAGCGATTCCTTGAAATCACATTCTCCATCTTGAAAGCAATCAAAAACCTCTGAAAAAGACAAAGCAAATTATTCAAAAAAGCCTAAACAAAATAGTTGAGTCAATTAAATGCCCTTTTTATCTCTATAGTGTTTTTCAAATTTCTTTTTTGTCCTTAATATATTTTTGATGTTATATTAATCCTAGAATAATCACTCTGAATGACAAATCGACCCTCCATAGCAGGAAAATTGATCATTCAAAGGAGTGAATGTGTCCAACAAAGTGATTATTTGATAAAGACTAAAATGACACCAAAAAAAATTTGTGACTAAGGTGATAGTTATGAAATAATTCAAGGATAAAATAGTATTTTAGCTCATTAATTTATTAATGAAGAATCTGAAGTATATGGCATAAAGGGGAGAGCATCCTTAGTTGATTGAGTATACAGCAGTTGCTTTCCCTACACAGACCAGTGAAATCTGTACCTGCAGATATATGATAACCGTTTTGCCTTAAGAGTCTAAACTTAAGAACTGTGAAATACAAGTTCTCCTCCATGAATGAGTCCATATTTTTGTAAACATTATCCAATATGGTGTTTATATCATTGTTGAAATGATAAGCCAATCCAAGCCTTTGCAAGTCTCAATAAGCTCAAGTTGAAACAAAGGATTTTTCATTTTGCAAAGCATCATCCTTACTTCCACCTTTAGCTGATTCCTTTGTTCTGCATATAATTCATTATCCTGTGACAATTGCAAATTGCAATAAGCTTTGGAATGTTAACATAATACACCAGTATAGGAGTACTCCACCACAAAAGCCTTACCACGAATTCACTTGTCAGAGACTGGATGAAATCATAATCCCAAACTGAAGAACCAAAATTCGTCGATCGACGAGGAATTGCATGAGCAGAGACAGTGGTGCCATGCGTTGGATTGGACGAAGAATATAAGAGCACTTGGTTTTTAATAGTGATGAGGATTTTGCTTGCCCTGTTTGGAGTATTTTGGAGTCACCCAGATTTGGTAGCAAGCACAGCTGATAAAGAGCCATTAGCTAAAACAGAGAAAGTAATTTAACTTAGTTTATATTTGCTTTGGAATTTTTTGGGTTTTGCTCACTGGAAGCAAATTGAAGCATTTTATATAGGCGTTCAATTTCTCACTTAGAAAATATGCCTATCAGAACGAGAAAGCATGATGTAGACATTTTCTTCAGCCGTGTGGCTGTAAAACCCATTCCATAAATATGCTATCAGGTGGGGAAAGGGCTGATATATATATATATAGAACGAATATTGATCCTTTCCATAACCATGATGGTGATATATTGAAGAATAAATATTCTTATCTTAAGGATCAAGTTAAAACATTGTATATAGATATTTGAATATTTCAGTTAAAAATATGACTTTCAGCAATCGATGAAATAGATATTTTCTTTTTTTGTGGCTATAAAACCCTTTCCATAAATTTAGTATCACGTGGGGAAATGGCTAATATAACACGCCACAGTTATATATGCAGAATATTGTAGCTTTCCACAATCCCATTGTGATGTATCTTTGAAGTAAGGCGAGAAAATTTTTTCATTGAATAGAAATAAAATTTTACAATGGAAATGCGCTTTATATAGCTCAGGGAAGATTCAAAATGTACAATTGAGCAAATAACAGAATAATTCTTCCTATAGAATCGTTTATCTAACTCGTTATAAATGCCTTTATCTCAACAAAGAGACTATGGTTCTATTTCTTTGTTAGGCTATTTTGGTGTCTTTTTGTTGGGTAATAGATGAATTACATATTACACTTCTAGGCTACCTAGTGATAAATATTTCTATCATGTCAAGGTCTTCTACATATTTTTTATTTTTTATTTTTTTGCCATAGATAAAAAGAGAGCAAGATTAGATAAGAGTTTGAACCCATAGTTTTGGAGGGATTTGAGCCTAGGTGAAAAAGTTCCAAGAGACCTTAGAGAGGGTGATAAACCACAAAACCAAACCTCACTTATCAGTCTTCTACACACTTCACACATAGTACTATAATGTTTAATAGTTGTTGTACAGAATATTCTTATAGCATATTCCATTGCACCAACAATGACAATACCCATATACCATTTCCCCAAACTAAGGGGTGTAAAATTTAAGAAGCAACATTAGTAGGAAATTCATGAATCTCATCCACCCATGAGTGTAATCTTACTTAACCCATAGACTCGTGTCTTGAAGCAATGTCATTGTTCTATGCATGGAATACTACTATTTCACACTTGAATCCATATCCAAATGCAATTTGCCATTTTCAGTGTGCCGGAAGTGCAAACTAATCTAAGGATATAAAATGAGATCATCCATTTGAGAAAAACTGATCTGAGCTAGTTCATATAAAGATAAATGAGAAGATGTCTTCTATCCTAGATAATCTGTTCAGCAGATAACCTCGCGCTGGCACCACAAGGTACAGTCCATTACTAGGGTTTTCTGGGATATTTTGAAACGTTTGGTTGTATTATATCGAGTTCAAACATAAAGCAAGTAGCTAGTACTTCTAATAATTTTTGGGAGAGAATTCTATATCTAAATAGTCAAAGCTTGAGAGTTCCTTTCTATTGTCCTTGCATTTGTCTTTGTAATTATGATTCTTATAGTGAATAGAGATCTATTTTCTTGTATATTTTACATTTCTCTTACTTTTTATGTTTCTTATTGTTTGTATATAATGCTCCTGCAATGTTTATATATTAATATGAAAAGTCAACACACGAACCGATATTAGTATGTCAATGATGTGGCACTCTCAAATAGGGCAGAAGAAATGGTGCTTTTGTTTAGAAAAGTGTTAGGGGTACATATGTTTATGTATATTCAATTTTTAAGGTGTATGAAAGAGTATGTAAAACTAATTGTGTAAGTAACTTTTACCTTTTGCTTAAGTGGATTAGGGCTAACGTCCGAGGTGTGTGACTGAGTAGCCATCGCATGAGGCGCCTGGGCAAGTGAGGCCACTCGCAGATTCTTTGGGTGGCTCATGTGGGCACGTCCAACTTCGAATGTCACCAAACTTCGTGGGCTAGCAAATGGAGCTTGCGGAAGACTATGGAATGGTGGTTTGCTTATACAAGGGATGGAGATAAGTCAACTGAGAAAGGTTGACGGGAATCCAATTTTTCTGCTAATTTTTACCAGTTTCTGGTGATGGCTATAGTTGTTCTGGATATCGGGTTTAAAGATACCTCGTCGTTTTGGACAATGCTCAAATACTCCCTAAAGCAAATACTTTTTATTCATAAAAAAAAAAAAAATTAAACTAATTACAATATTAGAGACCTATTTATAAGAGTTTCCTAATTATTAGTAACTCAATAAAGAAGCAAACTTAATAATAAAACAACGTTAATATAAAATAGGAAAAATGGTAATCCTAAGCTAGGATAGGTAACAATGGAAAATAGTTAATAGTCTAAAATGGAATAATAAAAACAAACAATAAATAAGCCTAAACCTAATTCATAATTAATGAAACCCTAAATAAATGATAATATATGTTACATCAATAGGTTTAAAAGGTTTTGAAACTTAGCATACTTTCACTAAACCAAACAACAGATGGTAAATTTTTGTTTTTTCTTCTTTAACAAAGTTGTTTCGTAAATGTCAAATGTCACATGTCAAGTTCTTTTTTGTATCCATTAAACTTTGTCGGTTGGTTACTTGCATGTACAGAAATAATAGTAAACGTTTCAATTCATGTTTTGTTCTTTTGCAAGGCTGTTTACTTAGTGTCAAATGTTAATTCATTAATTTCTGGGGTCTACTAAGCCTCGCCCACAAAATGCATGTATATTACTGGCAAACATATCTACTCATGCATCAATTATATAGTTCTTAGGACAATGATGAAAATATAGCTAGAATCAAATCTCATTGACATCTGTCCAATTTTTCTCGTACAATAATTGCTAGTAAACATATCTATTCATGCACCAAATATATAGTTTCAGTGAAGACATTATTTTTGTCCTAGATCATTATTAAATATATTTTGATATTTTAAATTTATCACAATAATCTAATACTTAAAAATTATTATTAAATACACTCTTCTACCATTTTTTGTCACTAACCATTAACTGAAGTTATTAATCCTTTATTGTTTGTTGTTTATGTGACTATTATTAGTTGATTCGACCACTTATATTTTGTTGAGTAACTTAAAAATATATATAAAAAATATTTATTTTATTTTATTTTATCTTATAAATACCTTAAAATTAAGATGAAAATATTATTTTTTATATTTTTTAAATGACTCAACAAAATATAAGTAATTGAGCTAGTAGATAACAGTCACATAAATAACAAATAATACATATTAGTAACTTTTGTTAATGATTGGTGACTAATAAATATATTTAATAATAATTTTTAAGTGTCAAAAATTATTTTAATAAGTTTAAAATATCAAAAATATATTTAATGGTGGTCCTTAGGAACTGATCTTCTCTGGAGTCCTTACAAACAGAAGTGAAAAATACAGCTAGAATCAAATGTCAATGTCATTTTTTTTTCATTGAAAAATGTCTTTAAAAACTGTTAGTGCGTTTTAATAAGAAGATATGGTTAGTGTCAAATGTGAAATTATAAATTTTCTGATAACATTTAACAAACTCACGAATAAAGATAAGATCTATTTGAAAGGGTTAGTCTCCCACAACATAATAAATTATTATTTGAATTTTTATTAAGAGATGTGAATATATTTAGGATCAACACTAATAAAGGACACTAAAAATACCAAAAAAAAAGTAAAAAAATTGACTAACCATGGCCAAAATCCATTAATACTAGATTTCTCGATCCGCGCATAAAATCAATAATCATGATTAATGATTTTTAAATGAAAAATCCATGAGAAGTATTTATAGAGGTAGTTCACCACTAAGAACAATCATCTTCCTTTAGCTTCAATCATTAATGTACCTTAATGCTTTATAGTTACATATTTCTCAATGCATGGAGACAATCTAAAATTGTACTACATTCTGATTGATGAAATGCAAAAGAATCTCTGATGTATTTTATTATACTTTGGAAAATTCAAATTTTTAGTATCTCTGTATTATTAGCTCAATTTAAATAAATAAAGCAAAAGAGAGATGAGAAGCAATAGATCATAATAATACAAAATTTGTTTTCTTTTTGTAATTAAATCTATATAATTAGAGCTCAATTTTTAGTATTCTTATATCACATTTTAAGCTAAGAACAAAAATAAACCTTTTATATATACAAAAAATACTTTAGTAAGATTTATTTTTATAGAGACTCAAAATGTGAGGGTTTAATTTGTTCAATTTAAAACATAAAAATCCTTTTTAAAATTGATAAGTGTTTGAGAGGGTAAAAAGAGATTTTTTTCTTTTTTTTTTTTTTGACAAACTCTAGAATTCACATAAATTTTATATCATATTTCATTGTAGTAATTCTACATGTTCAAGATGTTCACAATTGCAAAAGCTAAAAGCTAAAGATGACACAAAGAGGACGTAGATTATTGAAATGGAAACATTTTTATTCATTACCCCTCAAAATTCAAAGATTCTTTCCCTCCAACTTGGAATGGAATAGTTGGAACAAAACAATTTATTATTTTAAAAGATAAAAAGGTACTACTTATCTCTCCAATTACCTTGAGATAATTAATTTCATCAAAAAATTAATTAGTTTAAGAACAAGGTTATTGAAATTTTGTTTCTAAAATTTGTTCCATTTTATCCACATTCATAGAATTCTCAAACAATATGAAGGTTACTCCTCTTCTGTTCTTTTTATTTTATTCCATTATATTCCATTCTTCCAAGCATTGCTTAAGGGAACAACTTAATAAATATAATGATAGATACTGAATGTCGACATTTCCCTTTCTATTTTCATTTTAGTGATAGTTAGCAAGAGCTATTTCAAAGTTTAACTAGGGCTAAGTATTTAAATGTAATTATGTTAAATTTAATAAAAAAAAAATTGTTATTACTGTAGCCTTACCTAACAAGGCCGGTCCTAACATTTTATGTGCCCTAAGGCAAAGTAAAAAATAAAACTCTAATAAAGTGCAAAATAATTATATCAACCTTTTTTTATCACCTACAAAATAAACAAGCACACAAATGATCATAAAAAACAGTTTCCTTTGGCATTTTTAAATGTAAAATTATTACTAATATTATCAATATCAATATTTTTAATACATAAA
Source organism: Bauhinia variegata (assembly GCA_022379115.2). NCBI lineage: Eukaryota > Viridiplantae > Streptophyta > Magnoliopsida > Fabales > Fabaceae > Bauhinia > Bauhinia variegata. The sequence goes on along the minus strand of CM039434.1, from coordinate 16,379,436 downwards.
ATGGCTAGGTCATTCAACCTTTTATTGTGACATTAATAACTTCAAATAATGTTTTAATATTTTTAGACGAAAGAGTGGGAAGTTGAAGACTCAACATTATTTTTTTTTCTCTCATCAACTTTCTTTTTTATTATTATTTTAAAAATTATTCTTATAAATGGATATAGTAGATTACATATATTTCTTTTATGTATTTTAATTACTAATATATAGAGATTAAAGTGGGCTCGTGATGAAAATAAACACTTCTATCAACTTTTTTTAAATATTATAATTGTTATAAAGTAAAATTGCTTAAAAAAATGAACCCCTTATTCATAGGAGCCTTAAGCAATCACCCCTGGCCTATGCCCAAAGTCGGCCTGCTATCCAGCTTAAATTGAGATCAATTATTAGTATCTAATGCATTGCCCGACAGGATTTCACCAAAAAAAAAAAATTCTGTGCCCGTTTGACATTTATCTTCTCAAAGGAAAAAAAAAAAAAATGATGGATTTGGAAATGGTGAATGAGCTTAAATTTGACCCATTTAATGTAAAATAAAATCAATTCTTCTATTCATGCACCTAGGACATAGGATAAACCTTATTGAATACCCCATTAGAATCAATGTAAAATAAATCAATTCTTCTATTCTATGCACTTAGTAAAAAGGATAAACCTTAGTAAAAGCCCATTTAATATTAAATTTTTGTCCATACAAAAAGTAATTATTTTAGAAAATCAACCCTATTAACTATTGATAATTAACTAATTAGGACTCAACTTAATTTCTATTTTTTTTTTAATTTTCTATTACATTCCACTAATTTCTTACAATATCCTCAAGTAATTGTATATTTTATCTAGTACTAGTCTACTAGAGATATTCTCTGTTTGGTTTTGAAAACTTAGTGGGAAGTCATTATCGTTACATTGGGGGGATTACTATTATTACCACTTTTCATTCTAAAGCAACTGCTGGTGGCCAAATCCAAAGCAGGTTCCTTATATCAATTAGCAAATGATGAAGCTTGCCTTGGGACGCATGTCTTACGTCTTTAAGCTTAAATTGGTAATCATTCATCAACCTAGAACGTGAAATATTCTTCATGCTATTTACCTTGCTTTCTTTTCTCTGGGGACACAAGAGTAACTTTTTTCTGTCAAAAGAAAAAGGCTAAAGAATTTGATCCACTTTTGTGCAGCATCAAAGCCTTAGGGAATAGCCTGTAAGCAACCATGAATATGATGTGGTGGGGTTGATATCTGGCCAAGAAAATTTGGTGGAAAGTCATTGAAATAGAGGGAACTACTACAACTTGTTATAACGTTTCGTAGACGGAATATTATTATGACATTCTTAAAATATCAACTTCAGACTGCAATCTTTTTCATGTTTGGTGTATTCTACGTTGTGAATTAAAGGTTGATTGTCTTTTTAGGTACTTGGTTCTCTCATGTTTTGAAAATGGGCTTAAAATTGCGTGTCATTCAGATTTTTCGGCCCAATCAGTCTGAGGAACAAAGTAGCCCAAAAGTTTTTGCACAGAGCATGATTGAAAATGGGCTCATATATATATAGTTTTAATAATTTTGACTAAGATTATTTAGTGGAAAGAAAAATTTTATGGCATTTAAATTTTTAAAATATATTCATGTAAAAATTATTTAAATTAATGTTACATAATTATTTGTCTCTTTTTTGGTCTTTTTGACTAATAAGTTGGTTGAGACCATCAACATAGCAATTAGGGTTATACGTTGTTTTCATTATGAGAGATAATATTAATATTAACTAAGAAATTCTTATTCCCATTCCCAATAGCAAAGCATTTCACGAAGAATTTACCCCTCCCTTTCCTTTTCCTTCTCAAATTCTGTCTACAAAACATGATCTTATTCCTCAACAATTGTATCACTTTAATAAGAAAAATAAAGAGAAATGACTACACATATACATACATTAAATCAATGCATGTATTATTATTCTCAGTTTTTATTAGAATCCTCAACTTTTAATTTTTATTTTAATTTAGAGATATGAAGATCGAACATTAATATTCCTTAAACAAATTATCTACACATTTGTGCCCCTGTATAAACCCAACAGACCAGAATATGCATGATAACACCCATAATAGAGGAGGAAACAAAGCAGAAGGAAACGAGATTATACTTAGACCACTGCTAGTAAGTTGAACCGATACTTAAGGTGAAAATGCTTTTATCATTATGAAGAACCTAATTCATTGTTGAAAAGAAATTCAATTTTTTTTTCTATCAAGGAACCTGATTCATTGGTTAGTGGGATCTTGATTGAATTAATCATTGATTTTTTAGACCATGTATTGCCTCCCAACAATGGTGTAGATCCCCTGTTGATGACTGCAATAGTCTTTCAGGCTAGCATGTGAACCCGCCACCCTATTATCACAAAAACAATAACATCATGAGACATATAACACACATATGGAAAATAAGAGGATGTGGTGATATATATTAAGAAATAAAAATATAGTCATTCCTATTTGTCGTCGTGTTTCCCAAATGCATGAACTTGTCAGTCCAAGCTGGAATGAATCTCTCTTTGTGCGGCTTCAACCACTTATCCTCCACGAATGCAATAAAGCCATCGAGCCATGTGCATGTGTTACGAAATGCAGTGAAAGCATGATGGTATTCTTCCTCATTGGAAGCACCAACAATTGATTTCCATGCATCTATGACCTTTTTATGTTCCATATAATCTCGCACTGACTACTTGCATTTTAATTCAATATTTTTATTAATATGATACCGACATAATTCACTGAAGTGGGAAATACAATTTTTACAGCTCTCATCAATGTAAGATCCCTATGAGTGACAATAACTTGTGGACACAAGTCACTCTATCAAATTAAGCCTCTCAACCTTTAAAGAGCCCATTTGAAGTTGTCGGTGTGTTCAGACTCCATGAATGAAAATCTTACTAAAAAAGTCAACTCTGTCGATGTCACAATGACAATCTCAAGCAATGGAGATGATATCTATTGGTCTTATATGTGCTATCCATCATGAGAACAATAGGAAAGACATTCAACAACTTCACTGAGTGGAGGTGCGTCCAAAATATGTCCTTCATGATATCTAACCCATCATCACTCCTATACCAATACAAATAATTTAGTTCATCCAAACATTTCATTAAATGTTCGTGGACCCTTAATCTTCAACTTTAATTGTTGTCTAACATTATATATCTGTTTGATTGTAGTTACGTCTTCTACATTTTTTTCTTTAGAGATAACAATATATCTCTAGGAGGAACCCTGCTCATTGTCATGTCTTCCACCATGGTTAACTCTTCCTTATTCAATCGTCCCGCATATGGATGCCCAACCAATAACTCTGCTAGATGATGGTTAAGATTTCCACATTGCACTCGCACCTTCCATATACCATTAGCCTATTGTCTTCCCTTCACTCTAAATAGACATCCACATTTTCTTGCTGCAGTCTCTGCCCTTGTATGGCTTTTATTTCGGGACCAATACTTCCCGCATCATTCGCACCCTAATTTTGCTTGTGTACACTTCCCTTCACCTCCTCTCTTAGATTTAGTAATTACAACAACAAATCTGATCATCTTTCCAATTTCTCTTGCCCGTTTGAGAATGTCATTTCTTATGGTAAATGTTTGTAAGCAAAAAAATATAGTCACTTAATTTTCATTGATCAAATTATTTATCATGTTTGCGTCGTTCAAAATAAAAATACATACTTGATCGACGCTAAAAGGATGACTCAAGTCATCTCCCACATAAGCATTACCACCATGGCATATTTCATGTTTATTCACCTCCAAACAAAAATTTTCATATCAATCATTACATACGCAAAACTATTCAACAACTAGTCTAACAATAAAGTTTAACATACCTCTTCAACTACTAAATTTGCATTTGTCATTAAATCCACATCCTCAGATGGGATGTATTCACAGTTCCAAATCTTTACGCATTTTGTAAGATTATTTGCCTTATTCTACATTTAGAGAAATAAAGCATCAAAATCAATCAATATAATTTTCATTTATGGAATAAAAATACAAAAACACGACAATATGAGCGAAATGGCAAAATCAATTATTAAAATGGCTATACAGACCCTTTTAAACCCTCGAACGGCTTTACACAGCCGTTAAGTGTTAAAACGGCTCTCCACAGCCGTTGAGTGTCAAAATGGCTCTCCATAGCTGTTCACTCTCAGAAATGGCTCTCCATAGCCATTCCACTTCAAAAATGGTTCTAGATAGTCATTTCAGTTCATGCACAACCTTTTGGCTCAAACGGCCTTAGAGGTATGTTTCGATGATGAAAGGGCTTTACATAGCCGTTCTATATCCAAAACGGCTGTGTAGAGCCGTTTCATCGTGGAAACATACCTCCAGGGCCATTTGGGTTACCAGTATGTAGACAAAAAATTTTCAAAAAAAACTAATTCCATACCTAATTTTTACTATGTATCAACTTCAAACGAAGAATAAACACCAAAATCTAACGCTTTTATCAGCTGTTCGAATAATAAATTTTTACAACGAGAAGGATTTGGATAGATGGAGGGGAGGGGATGGTGCAAAGGGCAGGAAAGGGTCGAGATGCTTTATTAACTGAAGGGGCAAAATAGGAAATTTTGTAAAATCTTGGAAGGGGGGGGGGGGAGCGCACAAGATAAAGTACGGGGCAATATAAGCATGACCCATTTTTCATAGAAAAATCATTAATCATGATTATTGATTTTATGCGCAGATCAAGAAATCTTGTATTAATCGATTTTGGACATGGTTTGTCAAATTTTTTTTTAGGTGTCCTTTACTAGTGGTGATCCTAAACATAACTATCTCTTAGTAGAAAATCAAATAATAATTTATTATATTGTAAGAGACTAACTTTTCAAATAGATCTAATATTTATTTGTGAGTTTGTTAAATGTTACGAAATTTTACTGAAAGTTTATAATTTCGCATTTGACATTAACCATATCTTCTTATTAAAACGCACTAATAGTTTGTGAAGACATTTTTCAATGAAAAAAATAAAATGACAGATCTCAATTGACATTTGATTCTAGCTGTATTTTTTTTTCACTTTTGTCATAAAAAATCAAGTGAAGATCATTTTACTCCTTAATACTTACGATTATTATTAAATACACTTATGATATTTTAAAATTATCAAAATAATTCTTGACACTTAAAATTTTTTATCAAATATATCCCTTAGTCATTAATCATTAACACATTGTTAATATGTATCATTTGTTGTTTATGTGACTGTTATCTACTAAGTCAACTACTTATGTCTTATTGAGTCACTTAAAAATAATCCCTTAGTCACCAACCATTAACAAAAGTTGCTAATATATATCATTTGTTGTTTATGTGACTGTTATCTATTGACTCAATTATTTATGTCTTGCTGAGTCACTTAAAAAAATATAAAAACAATGTTTTTATCTTTTTTTTAAGGCATTGATAAGATAATATAAAATTAAATTACTATTTTTTTTTAATATTTTTAAGTTACTCAGCAAGATATAAGTAATTGAGTCAACTAATAACAACCACATAAACAACAAATAATACAGGATCAACAAATTTAGTTAATGGTTAGTGACAAAAAGTTGTAGAAGGGTGTATTTAGTAATAATTTTTAAGTGTCAAAAATTATTGTGATAAGTTTGAAGTGTCAAAGCATATTTAATAATGGTCATAAGTGTTGGGACTAAAATAATGTCTTGACTAAAATTATATAATTGATGCATGAATATATATGTTTACCAGTAATTATTATACGGGAAAAATTGGGCAGATGTCAATATGATTTGATTCTAGCTATATTTTCATCTTTGTCGTAAGAACTATATAATTGATGCATGAATAGATATGTTTGCTGGTAATATACATGCATTTTGTCCGCGAGGCTTAGTAGACCCCAGAAATTAATGAATTAACATTTGCCAAACAGCCTTGCAAAAGAACAAAACATGAATTGAAAAGTTTACTATTATTTCTATACGTGCAAGTAACCAACCGACAAAGTCTAATGAATACAAAAAAGAAATTGACATTTGACATTTACGAAACAGCTTTGTTAAAGGAAAAAAAAATATATTTATGATGTGTTGGTTTAGTGAAAATATGCTAAGTTTCAAAACTTTTTAAACCTAATGACATAACACGTTATCATATATTTAGAGTTTCATTAATTATGAAATCGGATTTAATCTTAGTTATTGCTGGGTTTTTATTAATCCATTTTAGACTATTAACTATTTTCCATGGTTACCTATCTTAGATAAGGATCACCATATTTCTTATTTTATATTAAGGTTGTTTTATTATTAAGTTTGCTTCTTTATTAAGTTATTAATAATTAGGAAACTTATAAATATAGGTCTCTAATATTTTAATTAGTTTAATTTTTTTTTTTTATGAATAAAGAGTATTTCGTTTTAGGGAGTATTTGAGCATCCAAAACGTCGAGGTATCTTTAAACCTGATATCCAGAACAATTATAGCCATCACCAAAAACTGGTAAAAATTCGCCAAAAAATTGGATTCCCATCAACCTTTCTTGACTTATCTCCATCCCTTGCATAAGCAAACCACCATTCCATCGTCTTCCGCAAATCTCCATTTGCCAGCCCACGAAGTTTGGTGACATTCGGAGTTGGACGTGCCCTCATGAGCCGCCCATAGAATCTGCGAGTGGTCCTCACTTGCCCAGGCGCCACATGCGTCGGCTACTCAGTCACACTCCTCGTACGTTAGCCCTAATCCACTTAAGCAGAAGGAAAAAAGTTACCTACACAATTGCTTTTGCATACTCTTCTATACATATTTAATTAATTGCAAACAAAAGAAAATAAGAGAAATAAAAATATAAAAAATAAGTGCACACAAATAAATATATATCTAGCATTATTTTATACAAAAACACCATTTCTTTTGTGCTATTTGAGAGTGCTATGTCATCCACGGTGCCATATCATTTGACATGCGAACATTGGTTCATGTGTTGACTTTTCATACTAATGTATAAAAACTTAGAGGGCATTATTCACAAATAATAAGAAATATAAAAAGTAAGAGAAATAAAAAAAATAAAGAAAATAAATATGCATATCTTTATTCACTATAAGAATCATAATTACAAATTACAAATGCAAGGAAAATAGAAAGGAACACTCAAGCTTTGACTTTTTAGATATAGAATTCTCTCTCAAAAATGATTAGAAGTACTAGCTGCTGAAAACCTAAGGAACGAGGCTTTATGTTTGAACTCGATATAATACAACTAAACGTTTCAAAATATCCCAGAAAACCCTAGTAATGGACTGCATCTTGTGGTGCCAGTGCGAGGTTATCTGCTGAACAGATTATCTAGGATAGAAGACATCTTCTCATTTATCTTCATATGAACTAGCTCAAATCAGTTTTTCTCAAATGGATGATCTCATTATATATCCTTAGATCAGTTTGCACTTACGGCACACTGAAAATGGCAAACAGCATTTGGATATGGATTCAAGTGTAAAATAGTAGTATTCCATGCATAGAACAATGGCATTGCTCCAGGACACGAGTCTATGGGTTAAGCAAGATTACACTCATGGATGGATGAGATTCATGAATTTCCTACTAAGGTTGCTTCTTAAATTTTACACCCCTTAGTTTGGGGAAATGGTATCTGGGTATTGTCATTATCAGTGCAATGGAATATGCTATAAGAATATTTTGTACAACAATTATTAAACATTATAGTACTGCACGTGAAGTGTGTAGAGGACCGTCAAGTGAGGTTTGGTTTTGTGGTTTATCACCCTCTCGAAGGCTTCTTGGAGCTTTCTCACCTAGGCTCAAATTCCTCAAAGATTACGGGTTATAACTTTTACCTCATCTTGCTCTTCTTCTTTCTACAGCAAAAAAGAAAAAAAAAAAGTGTGTAGAAGACCTTGACATGGCAGAAATATTTATCACTAGGAAGTGGTGTACTGTGTAACCTAGAAGTGTAATGTGTAATTCATCTATTACCCAACAAAAAGACAACAAAATAGTGCATAAGAGAAATTAGAATCATAGTTAGTCTCTTAGTTGAGATAAGGACATTTATAACGAGATAGATAAACAATTCTACAGTAAGAATTATTCTGTTATTTGCTCGTTTGTACATTTTGAATCTTCCCTGGGCTACATAAAGCGCATTTCCATTGTAAGATTTTATTTCTATTCAATGAAAAAATTTTCTGGCCTTACTTCGAAGATACGTCACAGTGGGATTATAGAAAGTTACAATATTCTGTATATATAACTGTGGCGTGTTATATTAGCCATTTCTATTCAATGAAAAAAATTTCTCGCCTTACTTTGAAGATACATCACAATGGGATTATGGAAAGTTACAATATTCTGTATATATAACTGTGGTGTGTTATATTAGCCGTTTCCCACGTGATACCAAATTTATGGAAAGGGTTTGACAGCCACAAAATATATATATATATCTATTTCATCAATTGCTGATAGTCAATGATGAGTGCATTTTATATAGCTATTTTATATCTTATTCTTACATTTAAGTCCTCATTTGAGAATGAATCAGGTGCTTTTAACTATTAATTGCTTATTTTGTAGGATGCAAGCACATGAAGAAGCAAGACAAGAAAATTAGTGTAAAGCAATGATTTCAGAAGATTTCAGGCCAAAGAAATCAACCCCAAGTTGAAGTGAAGATTAGAGAGGCCCAAAGAATGACAAGACACACAAATTGTAAGAGAAAACAGGTCAAAGGAGTTGAAGATATCGAGTTGGCATTGCCATATGAGGTTGCTGGGGCCATGGTGCCAAAAATCAATAACATAACTTGAGAGTATGCACATGGCGCCGTGGCACCCTAGAAGTCTGAAATACCCGAAATAGTGGGCTTTCGGGGCTGATAGGATAGTAGAAATCCCAATTAGGCAATTAGGGTTAATGTTTAGGATCTTTTGACACTTTGGTAATTGGAGGAGACAAGAGAGAGCGTGAAGACAGAAGAGAGCTTGGAGCATCCCTTGAGTTTTTATTCTCTACTCTCTTCTCTTCCACGTTTTCTTTTAATTCCATGATGTGTCTTAGTTTGAGTATGAATTTCTAAATTCCTTTCTAGGGGCTATGATGTAGCCCAATCTATATATTGATCCAATTGATGAAATAAATGCAATTATAGTTTTATTCAATTGGGTTTTAATTCTCTATTTTTCATTCTTTGATTGATCTGACCAATTAATTAAGAAATTTGTAAATTTCTATGACTTGGAAAGGAAATATTTAATCTAGACCATGATAATTAATTCTATAGTGAAACTTAGGGTAAGAATGTGCCTAAGACCTTGTGTCATGAAAGATTGCTAGATTTGTACGCTTGCACTTTATTTCAGTACATACATTTTTCCCACATCAGTCATATTTTTAACTGAGATATTCAAATGCATATATACAATGTTTTAACTTGATCCTTGAGATAAGAATATTTATTCTTCAATATATCAACATCATGGTTATGGAAAGGATCAATATTCGTTCAATATATATATGACTGTGACGTGTTATGTCAACCATTTCCCCACCTGATAGCATATTTATGGAAAGGGTTTTACAGCCACACGGCAGAAGAAAATGTCTATTTCATACATTCTCGTTCTGATAGTCACATTTTCTAAGTGAGAAATTGAACGCCTATATAAAATGCTTCAATTTGCTTCCTGTGAGCAAAACCCAAGTAATTCCAAAGCAAATATAAACTAAGTTAAATTACTTTCTCTGTTTTACCTAATGGCTCTTTATCAGCTGTGCTTGTTATCAAATCTGGGTCACTACAAAATACTCCAAACAGGGCAAGCAAAATCCTCATCACTTTTAAAATCCAAGTGCTCTTATATTCTTCGTCCAATCCAATGCATGGCACCCACTGTTTCTGCTCATGCAATTCCTCGTTGATCTGCGAATTTTGGTTCTTCATTTTGGGATTATGGTTTCATCCAGTCTCTGACAAGTGAATTTGTTGTAAGGCTTTTGTGGTGGAGTACTCCTATACTGGTATGTTATGTTAACATTCTAAAGCTTATTGCAATTTGCAATTGTCACAGGATAATGAATTATATGCAGAACAAAGGAATCAGTTAAAGGAGGAAGTAAGGATGATGCTTTGCAAAATGAAAAATCCTTTATTTCAACTTGAGCTAATTGACGACTTGCAAAGGCTTGGATTGGCTTATCATTTCAACATTGAAATAAACACCATATTGGATAATGTTCACAAAAATATGGACTCATTCATGGAGGAGAACTTGTATTTCACAGCTCTTAAGTTTAGACTCTTAAGGCAAAATGGTTATCATATATCTGCAGGTACAGATTTCACTGGTGTGTGTAGGGAAAGCAACTGCTGTATACTCAATCAACTAAGGATGCTCTCCCCTTTTTGCCATATACTTCAGATTTAGTATGTGGGAAAAATGTATATGCTGAATATCTCAGTTAAGATTGCCAGATTTGTCAAGGCTTTTTGTAATTGAAACAGACGCATCAAGGGATGGTATTCGAAGAACATAAGAGCACTTGGTTTGAATTTGTATTAAGAAATGTGCTTACATTTAAGATCATCACTAATGAAGGACACCTAAAAGAAATAAAAAAAATGACTAACGATGACCAAAATCGATTAATATTAGATTTCTTGATCCGTGCATAAAATCAATAATCATGATTAATGATTTTTCAATGAAAAATCCATGAGTAGTGTTTATAGAAGTAGTTCACCACTAAACAATTACAACCTTGCCCTTCGGGGTGCCACTCCACCTTCCTTTAGCTTCAATCATTAATGTACCTTAATGCTTTATAGTTACATATTTCTCAGTGCATGGAGACAATCTAAAATTTTACTACATTTTGATTGATGAAATGCAAAAGAATCTTTGATATATTTTATTATTATTGGATGGTCAACCCGGAATCAATGCTGGATCTAGTCTCCCCTGCAAGTTCTACAAGAGAAAATGGGTTGATCAAGTGATACTCCAATGCCTAAGTTAACAGTGTGTGTGTGTAAAATGGAAAAAGCTCAAGAAAGTAGGGGAATTAGGATTTTGTGCATAACGTACCTTTTTCATTTGTAGAGTCTCATTTTATAATGTCATGGTCTTTAAGTCCTTTTACTGCATAGATGAGAGATGCAAATTTAACTTTGGGCTTCTAACTCTTCTGGACATTAGTATCTTCCTCGGCCACCAGAGCCACCATATATCTTTATCAGTGCAATTTTTTCTTTAGAAAATAAAGCTAGTTGCTTTCAGACTCTTCCAACAAACTGCCTAGTTACCACTTATTTTTTACTTTGGTGGGAGATGATTTTTCAATGGCGAATGCTCCATATATAAGTTAGCAGCTTCAAGGAAGAATTTCTTAACAGGTATGTTTGTGGAAAATGATAAAAACAGATAACTCCCACGTCGATGGGAACATTGAAAAGAAAAGTATATGTAAGTGTGGAGAGAGACTTATATTAAATAAAATAAAACTGAATAAAAAATGAATTTTTATTGTTTGGAAGTATTTTTTAAAAAAATAATACAAACAATTGAAATGGAAACATTTTTATTCATTACCCCTCAAAATTCAGAGATTCTTCCCCTCAAATTGGAATGGAATAGACGGAACAAAATAATTTAATATTTAAAAAAAAATTACTACTTATCTCTCCAATTACCTTGAGATAATTAATTTCATCAAAAAATTAATTAGTTTAAGAACAACAATATTGAATACTTGTTTCTAAAATTTGTTCCATTCTATCCACATTCATAAAATTCTCAAACAATATGAAGGTTACTCCCTTTTTGATCTTTTTTATTTTATTCCATAATGTTCTATTCTCCCAAGCATCACTCAATGGAACAACCTAACAAACACAGTGATAGATACTGAATGTCCACATTTCTCTTTCCATTTTCATTTTAGTGTTAGCTGGCATGAACTATTTCAAAATTTAACTAGAGCTTAGTATTTAAGCTTTGATGATGTAATTATGTTAAAATTTTAATAATTTTTTTTTTATTATTATGATTTACCCAACAAGAACACTTAACATTTTATAAGCCTTAAGGCAAAGTAAAACAAATAAAGCTCCAAAATAATTATATCAACCATTTTTATCACCGACAAAACAAACAAGCAAACAAATATCATTAAAAAACAGTTTCCTCTAACATTTTTAAATGTAAAATTATTAATAATATTATCAATATAAATTTTTTTTAATATATTTTTCTTAATGCATAAAATGGCCAGGTCATTCAACCTTTCTTGTGACATTAATAACTTCAAATAATGTTTTAATACTTTTAGACGAAAGGGCGAGAAGTTGAAGAGTCAACATTATTCTTTTCTCTCATCAACGTTATTTTTTATTATTATTTTAAAAATTATTCTTATAAATGGATATAGTTGATTACATCTATTTCTTTTATGTGTTTTAATTACCAATATATAGAGATTAAAGGGGGCTCGTGATTTAAATAAACACTTCTATCATTAAATTGATTATTCATTAGTTATCAATTTTTTAAATATTATAATTGTTATAAAGTAAAACTGCTTAAAAAATGAGCCCCTTATTCCTAGGAGCCTTAAGCAATCACCCCTGGCCTAACAGAATTTCACCAAAAAAAAATTTCTTTGCTCGTTTGACATTTATGTTCTGCAAGGAAAAAGAAAAAAAATGATAGATTTGGAAATGGTGAATGAGCTTAAATTTGACCCATTCAATGTAAAATAAAATCAATTCTTCTATTCTATGCACCTAGTACATAGGATAAACCTTATTGAATACCACATTAGAATCAATGTAAAATAAATCAATTCTTCTATTCTATGCACTTAGTACAAAGGATAAACCTTATTAAAAGCCCATTTAACATTAAATTTTTGTCCATACAAAAAGTAATTATTTTAGAAAATCAACCTATTAGCTATTGATAATTAACTAATTAGGACTCAACTTAATTTCTATTTTTTTTAATTTTCTATTACATTCCCCTAATTTTATCCTCAAATAATTGTATATTTTATCTCCAACCATTTCTTTCTTTAACTTTTGTAAGAAAAAAAAATTATCACTAAATTTTAAATTATAAAATTTTAAGATTTAGAGTTTAAATTCTAAGTTGTAAAATTTTAAAATTTAAACATCAAAGTTTTATTATTAATAAATATTTAGGGGTATTTTTGTCAAAAGAGTATGATACCATAAAAATGCTTCTATGTATTCCTTCCCTCTCAAGAGAAAATTCAAATTCTCTCATTTATGAGAGATAATATTAATATTAATATTAACTAAGAAATTCTTATTCCCATTCCCAATAGCAAAGCATTTCACGAAGAATTTACCCCTCCCTTTCCTTTTCCTTCTCAAATTCTGTCTACGAAACATGATCTTATTCCTCAACAATTGTATCACTTTAATAAGAAAAATAAAGAGAAATGAATACACATATACATACATTAAATCAATGCATGTATTATTATTCTCAGTTTTTATTAGAATCCTAAACTTTTAATTTCTATTTTAATTTAGAGATATGAAGATCGAACATTAATATTCCTTAAACAAATTATCTACACATTTGTGCCCCTATATAAACCTACAGACCAGAATATGCTTGATAACACCCATAATAGAGGAGGAAACAAAGCAGAAGGAAACGAGCTTATACTTAGACCACTACTAGTAAGTTGAACCGATACTTAAGGTGAAAATGCTTTTATCATAATGATGAACCTAATTCATTGTTGAAAAGAAATTCAATTTTTTTTTTTTTCTATCAAAGAACCTGATTCATTGGTTAGTGAGATCTTGATTGAATTGATCATTGATTTTTTAGCATAGTCGTTTGGCATTGAATTTAAATCTCTCTAAAATTGTAACTTTGAATCAGCAATGTTGTAACTCACCTTAATGTCACATTTAATTTATCCAAAATGACGCCAATTTAATCAATTTGTTCACATCAACATCTAATTTGGCATTTAATTACTAATTAAGCAATTAACAGTAGGCAGGCATTCTCCATATGAATCATCAGTAACGGTGAATGATGTGATCAATTTAAAACGTCTTCTATTTTGGACTAGAACGAGTATTTGTTAGTTTTAAATACTTTTTAAATTTTGATATTCATTGTTTTTTAAGAAATACATATCTTGTTTTGGCATTCTAGGTATTTATTGTTTATGTTCTTGGTAAATATTTTTTCAATGAGATGTTCTTGTTAATTATTGATACATTCCTTTTTTTTTTTTATTGTTCGTATTCATAATTATTGCATTTTTCTTAAATTATTTATCATTATAGTTCTCATCACCTATGGACAATGAATTTTTAATTATATCACATAATTACTTTGAACAATATTCTATCTATTTCATATTATAAGTCTCTTTTAGAAGTTTTGAGTGTTTTTTTATATAATTTTTTGATATAAAACACTTTACGAAGTTTTAAAATAATAAATTTAAAACGTTATATTTTTATTTTAAAAAAATAATAAATTCATTAATTTTAATTATTAAACCGTGTTTCAATTGAAAGAGCTTTATACTATGAAACATAGTAAGTAAAAAAATAAAAATGAATATATATTTGTGTACGTACATATTAAATGAATACGTAGATTTATTATTTTCAGTGTTTTTTTAATAAATCCTCAATTAATTTTTGTTTTAATTATGAAATATGAGAGAAAATATCATTCATCGTAAGGTTTAAATAGGTGAAACCTCATTGCACTTACCAACACAATTTGTAAAATTCTTGAACCAAAAATTTAGTTATCAAAGTACAAACTGACCATGGGCAATTTGGGTCAGTTTAAAACCATCAGTTTGGGTCGATTTCATTAAAATGTAGACAGAGAATCCAAGAATATGGAATCAAACTAATTCCGTTAATAAAAGAAAATGTAGAACTAGATAAAATTTAGAAAAATTTAAACTAAAAATTTAGTAGTAGGAAATCAACTTCTCCTATGCCATTAAAAGAACCTAAAAAATCCAACTACAAAGCTGAAAAATATTAATAGAGAATAATTTTATTAAAAGTCGAAGGCTTATCTAATTGATACTTGAAATAAAAACATCTTAAGAATTGAGAAGTAGGAACTGCAATGCAAACTGCATCTTTAAGTTACTGTGTATCTGTTAGCCCAGCTAAGCTTCCTTAAGATGCATACACGTGTAACAATCTTATCTTAGATCATCTGAAGTTTAATATAAGCAATGTGCAGCTACTAGATTATTTATCTCAAATCTCGATTTGTCCCGAACTCTTCGGTTGGAATGGAACACCAAAATGTTATGTTTCATGCCCACCCCTAATGTAACATTTAAATTATCCAAAATGACACCAATTAATCAATTAACGGTACACAGACATTCTTTATATGAATCAGTAATGGTGAACGTTGTGATCAAAAAAGGCCAAAAATGAAAACTAAGAGATTTTGTGACTCTTGAGACAGCTGAAAAGTGAGGGCCAACTCTAAAACCCCCTATAAAGGTGAGCGACAAAAATCACATTTTTGTCACAAAATAGGAACTTTACAGAAAAATAAAAAGGAGAAAGAGAAGTCTTGATCATCTGTAATTAATAGTGCTAATTTTTCAAAAAAAAAAATTCATTTTTGATAGGATTTTTAATTAGATATCTTTTGCACTTAAGATGTGTTTGACACATCATATAAGCTTTGATTATATAGTTATACAATACGATTCATCTTTATATATAGTATTTGAGTTAAACATAGCATTGTACCAAGTTATATAGTCAAATCCGGTCAAACTCACTTAATACAGCTCGCTACCTTATTATTAATTAGGGGCAAAGGAGCTTAATTAGGCCTGCTTGTATAGCTAAAATTAAAATTTCCATTTTCATCCCCTCACCCTCGCCTCTCTAAGCTCGCTGTTGAGACACAGATCATGTTGCCGGATCCATAATGTTATGGTTGCATCACCATTTCTGGCGGCGTCACACCTGGTTACTAGGCAAAGCAAACCTTCATTAGATACAAGATTTTCTAATGATTCTATTGGTCTAAGTTATTTTCTAATCCACCCATTGAAAGATAAGAAATTTAACTGGTCAAGTTATTTTCTTCCAATGAAGCTAAATCGGGATTCTTTTTCTTTCTTTTTTTTGATCTGCTTCACAATGAAAAAACCAATTTGGGTTTCTTTTCTTCATCAACTTAGTACGGGGCCGTGAAAACTGAAAAGAAAGAGAAAGAAGCATTTCTCTTTCAAAAACAGTGTGTAGGGTTAGGGAGGGAGAAAGAGAAAGGATCAGAGAGAAAAGGGAAAAGTTTTACTTCCTGTTGAAGAATGGAAGAGAGAGAAAGAAAGATGAGTGAGAGGGAGGGCAAAGAAGAAGAACCGAGAAGAATATAGGCCATTCTATTTTAGTTTTTCTGTTTTTAAGAACAGTTTTATAAAATTATTCTTTAGAACAATTTTTAAGAATAAAAGAATGAGAAAATCTGTTTTAATATTTTATTCTTAAAAATACATCTTAAGGAGCAAATTTGTTGATTGCAAAACTGAACACACAAATTTGTTTGAATATTTTATTATTTTCTTTTTACTCTTCCTGTTTATATAAATTAAAATGAGATCAAGCTCTAAATTGACTTCTTTGAATTCTTTTCTCTCTCTCTCTCTCTCTCTCTCTATATATATATATATATATATATATATATATATATATATCATTTATATATTTTTAATAAAATATTCATATTTTTTAAAATATTGATCTGATCCTAGTTGAATTATTGAATTATGAAACTGTTTCATCTACTGGTCTAGTTTTCAAAACATTGGCTAATAAAATAGAGTTTGGACAATTTGTTGGATTTAACAACAATGTGTGTGAAAAGTTGTAGTTTAAAAGTGAGGGAATTACTTTAGTTGTTATGGACCTCAAGTATCCAAAGAAAGCTCACAAAATCCATATCTTACCCTATAAGCCTACACCTTGTTGCTTTTTCCCCTCATTCTGATTCTTCACTCGCGGCTAGCTCTCAAGAACCCTCACAACATTAGTGTATGTGGGGAAGAAAAAGAGTTTGAAAATGGAATGCCTTTGTCCATTCTAAGGAAACATGTCCTGGATTGCATTGGAGATATTGAGGGTGGGATGCGCTAAGGATTGATGATGAAGATAATTCCATAGAATGTGCAGGTTGAGGAGGGACCATGAGGTCACTTTGTTTTGTAGATTGTTTCACCATTAATCAGTTTGGAGTAAAGATGTCCTTGATATAATGTATTCCTCTAGTCTACATATAGGGTAGCTTTTAGAATAAAATTTGAGTCTATTTTATAAGATAGTGTATTGGAAGAATAAAAAATTTTCATTCATATCCTTTTGTATTAATTGTTTGCATATGAAAAATAGGCGCAATAGAGTATGGAGAATATACAATATGATGCTTTTATTATTTTTTATTGGTAGAGAGATGTTAAAATAAATTGTTTAATTATTATAATGAATGAAGATAAAATTCAAAATATGATAGCTTTTGTAAAAACTAAGCATAATTTTTTTTTTAAGATACATGAATTAATTAAAAACGTCTTCTATTTAGGATGGGAACGAGTATTTGTTAGTTTTAAATAATTTTTAAATTTTGGTATTCAGTATTTTTTAAGAAATACATATCCTGTTTTGGCATTTTAGGTATTTATTGTTGTTTATATTCTTGGTAAATATTTTTTTTTAATGAGATGTCCTTATTAATTATTGATACACTCCTATTTTTTTGTTATTGTTGGTATTCATAATTATTGCATTTTCTTAAATTATTTATCATTAAAGTTAGTTCTCATCACCTATGGACAATGAATTATTAATTATATCACATAATTACTGTGAACAATATTCTATCTATTTCATAATAGAAGTCCCTCCTAAAAGTTTTAGGTATTTTTTTTTTATATAAGACATTTACGAAGTTTTAGAATTATTTATTATCTTTATATTTAATTTTAATTAATATTATCTCTTTTTAATTTTAATAATTTAATTAATGTAGAGGATTAATATACATCTACAATAGTTAATTAGAGTTGGATTCGAGTGTAAATTTAAAACGTTGTATTTTATTTTAAAAAAAATTAATTAATTTTAATTATTAAACTGTGTGTTTCAATTCAAAGGGCTTTATTACATATATGGAAAAATACATCATTTCGTGCTTATAAGAGATTTATAGAATAATGAAAGGCTGTTTTAGTTTCTAATACATTGTTGTTGTTGCCCCATGTCAACCAACTGAAGCAAAAGGTTTTCCAGTCTCAAGTAGCTTTAACATATAAGAATCAAGCTGATAAAAGTAAGCAAATATGAAAGTTTTCAACTTTTATTCGGCACCCATGAAAGAAAAAAAAAATGGATACATATTGTTTAAATTATATCCTACAACAACTACAAAATCGTGTTCAGACAATTCTTGGTGAAAGAATACATGAGGAAAATTTCACGGGAATTTGCATTAAGTCAAGATTTTGGATCGGCAATTCCAGGAAAAATCAAATATTAACAATCTTTTACTTTGACCATACAGCTCTAAACATAAGAGCTACTGCTAGAACAATAATCGTCAAGGTACTGAAAAATATTCCACCCAAAAGAGCCTTATCAAAAAAGTTCCATTCACTCATTCTCATATGGGTCCCATCTTTCTTTTTAATGGATCCTGAGGCTGGTTCGCTCTGTACCCTTTTGTATAGATTCTCTTGGACTATAACTTTCCTCAGCAGTATTCTGACCGCAGCAGCTTTCATATCCAGAAGCACCAGATTCTAGCTCGTCTCAGCATCCACAAGCCTTTAATGGGTTGCAGCATAGAGAAGACATGCCCTGATTAGGATTCTTCTTACTTGAGGCTTTATTATCGCTCTAGGTGTTGACCTTCTCAATCACTTCCCCAAAAACTGACCATCTCCCAACTGATGTTATCTTAACCAAAACTGAAGTTCCCAGCATAGAATCTGGAGCAGCTACAAGAACCTGTATAAATCCCTTGGTATGACCAACCTTGGGCATTGGAAAAGAAATTAATTAGATGGGAGATTCATCAAAGGTATGAAAATACACAATGTGCATTTCGCAAGCAAAACACAACGGCTACTACTGAAGAACTCAAATTTTATTACATCTTATTGAAACAAGACTGTTTACTTCTTTCTCATAGGTCACCATTTTTTTTTTTTTATGGTCTAAAATGTGAATTGAGCCTACAGGCAAGCTCTAGACAACCACCTGCTATCATGGAGACAAATACTAAGCCCTTGGAACACAGCAACAAAACTCTGCCAATAAAGCAACTAGAGTACCAAAATTGTCATATATCTTCTTCTGGTTATACGGTGACATGGAAGTATAAATCTCTAACCTGTAAATTACCTACAACCTCCCGACATTAATTAATTGAAAAGAGTACATATTTAAGATGTTAGTTCTCTAAGAAACGAAATGGTAAAATCATAAAGGAATGAGAGCCTTGTCATAGCCCTAGGGTCTTTTCCATGGGATTTGGGGTGTGGGGGACTTGAGGAGAGAAAAAGAACTACTTTTAAGTTCTAATATCATACGAACTAACAAACCAAAGAGCTTCAGCCACGTGTATGTATTGACTGCAATAAATAACATTATTGAATGGAAAATTTCTAAAAGCACCAATCATGATTCAAGCACTATTACACTGCCTTACCAAGTGAATTCCATCAGATGCAATATCAGTAATCCAAATTCTTTCCACTTTACCCTCCATTCCCGTATATGGTGCGAAGGCAAGGCTTCAAAACATTTGTCAGTTCACGGCTCCTTCTCTTGACCACATTAATTGGAACTTTTTCCATCCTTGCCGCAGGTGTCCCTGATCATTATGCAAGGAAGAGGAGTTAGATTTCAAAGGTAAAAGTGAAAGATGGGATTTTTCTATGTTCTTTCTTTCTGGCTGGCTGGTAATATCTTGCAAAGATCAACTTCCCATGGGAGATTGTTGGGGGAGGGGTCCAAAATCAAAAATGAGAAGACAAATTAGGAAAAAGAAAGAAATTTCCATAACTTGGAGTATCTTTCTCTAGCAGGAAACATCACAATTTTTTGGGTTTGTTTTAGTATGATCAATGCGATAAATTGACCAAAACGAATGGAGCATCAAATGTCTGAGGAGGATAAAAGTAAAGAAAAACCTGGGGTAGTTCTGGAATTTTTTCCGAGGAAATTAGAGATAAAGAAACATGTGCAGTTGGCAATTTCTGTTTCCTAATTTCATAAAGAACCAATTTCCCTATATTTTCCACTATTTATAATGTTCTTTTTTTGTTTCCAAGATTTTTCAGGAAAAAAAATTCTGGTGGCATTTTGGTAAATTTGTAATTTGGAACGGTAATTTCTGTAATATTTCAGAAAGAACTTTTGAAAACAGCACAAATTCAGAAATATCTAATTTTGTAAATAACTCAATGTTGTCACATACACAATGGAAGTTCTGCTAATCTCTGTTTTCTGTAAGGAGCAGTGGCATTTTTGCACATATCTCAGTCTTGTGGGAAAGATGGTAGCACTTTCATTATTAGAAATTACATAGGATGGCGGTTTTGTAGATTTTTCTAGATTTATAGAACAGTTTTTGCATCTTGTAGCTTAACATTATTTAAAATTTTTCGATTTAAAATGGAATTTCCATTGCTCAATGATGCTCAAGTTTCAATGTTTGCATGGGACCAAAATGTAACCAATTTCTCTAATAATAACTTGCATGCTAAAGCACGGAACAAAAAGGGCTGAAGTCCATCTTGGCAAAGTTCTATTTTATAACAATGTTTTAATTGCCATTATAATATGAGAAACCACTTTGCTTGGTTTGGATGACCAACGATAAGGTTTTACATTTTTCTCAGACATAACTTTCTGACACATTAAATATGTGCATGCACACATCATTTCAGGAACAAAATTCAGTTCTAAATAACTAGGATAGTTTGCAAGCCGGGCTTATGGTTTCTTACTTCTTAGCTGATCAAGAGTGCAATTTTAGATCTCTGTGGGCTTCTGTGTTCTTTTTCTCGTCTTCCTGGGCCAAACACATAGTAGTCATTTTTCTAAATTTACCACAAATGAAGTCAATCTTTACAGATATCAGTAATGTACTACTATATCACCTAATGGAAAACAAGCATCACTAACCTCATACCTGGTTGAGGATAAAATTGACAGATATGAACTTGGGGGAACTTGTACTCATTAATAAGGTTGACAGTTTGTTGGAAATCTTCATCATTTTCACCTGAAATAATTTCAACAAATAAACTTTACTTTATAATTCCAAGTACTTAATAGTTTCTCATGAAACTCTTCAGTTATCTATATATATTCTCCATATCATTTTAAATACTTGCAATAAATTTTTTTTAGCATCAAGAAAACATGGTTTCATATTTCCTAATGAGAAATGATACCTCTCATAATAATGATCCTTCGGTTGTATTTTACTACTTAAATTATATTGTCATTCATGACCAATTTATCGTACAAGTCAATTTGCTAACCAGGAAATCCACATATTATATCAGTGGCAATATGCATTCCCGGCACAAGCTCCATCAAGGTATCAACAACAGTCCTGAGCTCACTCACAATATATTCCCGATTCATTGCCAGACAAATTCAGGTAGTCAATATATTTAGCATTTACGGATAGATGCAAAGAGATATTGGTAGAACTGTAGGGCAAACTTTTGGTGTAGAAAGAGTCCAGTAGAGGAAACGGCCTCGATGTTCGTCCAGAAACAGGAAGAAACCAACTAGGAGGAAGAAAAAAGTCCAGAGAAAGTTGGCCTGAGCAGAGGGAGTAAGAACTCTTTGAATTTCAATAAAATCTTAGCAACCAGAAGGTCCAGAACCTTTGATACTGGTTACCCATTAGATATTTAGCATCTTATTCTACACGAACATATGAAAAATAGCTGCGACTTACAGTCAAGATAGCATCTCCTACAAGTGAGCACTTTGAGATCATGTTGATGTGTAAAATTTAAAACTACTCTAAGAAAGTGCAAATCTACACTAAAGTATTACAGGGTTGTCATACCCAAAAGAACTATGGGATGTGGTTAATACACAATATAAAATAGCACAAATAAAATAGTATAGTACAAACAGTTAATTTATTATAGAACTTTTTGTTCTATGTCTTATTTGTTGGTAATGCGCATGCCAACAAAATTCAAACACATCACTGTTTATTCTTTCATCTTTGATGGATGTACCTAATACAACCTGACATTGTCAGAAAAGTTGCGTAATAATATATTGTCCAACAAATAAGCGTACCTATTAGAACAATAGAGATTAGAGAATAACCATACTTATATGTTCTCTATCTTCTGAGTTCTGGTGCTTTTCTTTTCTTAACCCACCTTTTCGAAACTACTTTTCACTCTTATAACCTAATTTGCTATGAGCAGAGCCAACTTATAAATCTTAATAGCACAGTAGCACACGTAATATTGGTTTCCAAGGAGTATGTTTGGACAATCTCAAATTTTATTCGGGTAATTTTTTTTCATTTCTTCTTTTTCTTTTCTTTTATAGAAGAATAAATTAATCAAGACAAGGAAGGAGAATGAGGTATCCTCCTGAGCAAGAAAAACAAGAATATTGTCGCACTGAGACAATATAATCCCTCTGCATATATCTGAATTCAGTCTATAAAAATAAATCCTTTTAACTACAACATCATTTTAAAACATAAGATTATGGGTGCTTGCCTGATTATTGGAGCATCCAAAGGTATTTATAAATATTCTCTGCAGCAACAACAACAAAGAACAAACTTAGAAAAACAAGGGACAAACAACAGAATGTACACAAGGGAAACCAAAAAGAAGAAGCAGAAGGAAAGGAAACCTGAGTGCCGGGAACTTCTGAAGTGTTGTTGGTTTTCTGCTACTTAGTCAAAAATAAGATCCCTGTGTTTAAGGGTGATGTTATTTGCTGTTTTAGTCATTCCATGTTTTTAGGAGTTGTTAAACATCGGTTGCTATTTTCTTGTTCAGTTTGTTTGCTGTGTAAGGCTATTTAATATCCAAAGTTATTCTCATTTTGAAATACAAGAAATTCTTAGCATTTCATATCTTTCACTTATAGCTTTTAACATGAAGCTGAGTCTTGGATGCTCTGTGTTCACTCCAATGGTGGTTAATGGCAACCGAAATCCAGGTAGGGATCCGCTTCCGCTCCCAATTAGCAAATCTTCTGTATCTTCTATGCTTGGAGTAATGGCACCCGAACCAGAAAAGAGAAGCAGCACAGAGAGCTGCAAGCAGAGGAGAGTGAAAGAAGAAAAACTCACTGCGCACAAGCCACTATTTGTTTGCTTTTTCTCTCACTTGGGCTAAGTTTGGTTGCGGTTTGTACAGTGGTGTAGCCCTATTAGAATACAAGGCCCACTTCTTCAAGTCACCTCTCTTTTTTCTTTTCTCACCCCAAATCATTTTTTATCTATTATTACAATTAAAAGTACCCTCCACCTCCACCTCCACCCTTCCCTATTTCAATCGCACCGTTGTACTTATAATTCTAAATTTTTTTTTTCTGGATTTAGTTAAATTAGGAACTATAATTTATAAAGGGTGTTAAATAAACAAACAAAACTTTAAAAAAAAAAAAAAGTGGGGCGGGGAAAGAAAAAAAGGTGACAAAAGAAATTTCCAAGTAAGAAACGAGATTAAGTAAAAAGTTTATGTATGATTTTTTTTATCCAATGTTATATATAATTTAAAATTAAATTTCCTAAATACTTATCTAACTAAAATCTATTAATCTAAAATAGAGAATTAAAATGTTCATGAAAAAAATAGATAATTTAAATAATTTTTTTTAATTTTACACAATAAACAAATTGGTTTATATTATTAACACTTAAAATGAGTAATTTTATATATAGACTTCTTTGTTTCCATTTTTACAAATTGGTTCATTCTACATCTATCTTATTTTTTTGTTCACAATTTACTCCTGTAAATAATTAATATAAATCAATTTAAAAATAAATTTTAAACCAATGGTTACAAGTCAATTTGAGAAAAGTTAATTATGCCTTTTATCTATTTGAGAAAAATTAATTTCTAAATGTTTTCAACAAAGAGAATGAAATTAACAATTGGGTCCACAAAATACGTAAAATGTTGATTAAATATATGTTATTCATCTGTTTCATTATATATAAAAACCAAATATGCCAAACATATAATGCTTGTTGTGAAACAAGAGATATAGAGAATAGAATTGAGAGAAGAGAAATATAAAACTATCAAAAGAGCATACTTTATTCATCTTCAAATGGGTACTTATATGTAGTGAAAAGAGTCTAATACAAGTAAGATTCTAAAAAAGATGATCACGCTTATAATTAATTACATTAGATAAATACAAAGTAAAGACTGAGTCTTAAGGTGAATAGCATTTTAGATAGATATCCAAAATATTCATAACACTATTCCCCTAGATGTCTATTATCAAAGAAGGTGCTTTGTTAAAAACTTTATTAGGAAAAACCCTTTGAGACAAAAACCTAATGAGGAAAAGAGTACATAATTCTTTGTATACACAATCAAATGTTGCCTCATTAAAAACCTTACAAAAAAACTCAATGGGAAAAAACCATTGTGAAGGAAAAAAGAGTATAGTGCATACCAATTAAGTTATTTGTATTGACGAACTGTAATATTGTAGAAGTTAATACTATAGTAATAAATTCACTAGATTATCATATTGACAAACTGGTTAAATTATATTAAGATTTGGTCCTTCAAGACTAAATATTTCTTTACCATTTTCACAAGTTCTAAAAAGAATATATGTTTGGATTTAGTGATCACACTAGATATACTTTGTACATATAAGAACTCTTTAACTCTTTTACTATATAAGCATTTCAATGCAAGTTGTCTCTATAAGTAATTTATAGTTTTGGAAGCTTTTCAAGAGTTCTAATAATAAATTATCCGCACAAATTTACTAATATGCAAACATATGGGTTATTTCTAAATATTTCCTTCAACAAACATTAACTTAGATGATCATTTAAATTGTTTTAGGCAAATCATATCCTTTAGGAATGTCATTATTGAATAAGTTGACTACATCAATATTCATTAGATGCAAATAATGTCATTAATGTACTGTTAGACTAAATAAGTACCATTAGATACTTTCACCCACCACAATTGAGTATATCTATTCAAAATCAATGTCAGTTATTTACGAAAACCCTTAAGCATCATTTTCATTTTGTATTCACACAAAAGCCCATTTGTCCATAACTGACTTTACACTAGACTGTAGGTCCAAAGCCTGTTGCCTTTTAAGTGAACCTCAATTGGGTTTTTTTATTTTTGGCCAATTATTTCTTTTTCTATAGATATTTACTAATGATTCTCAATATCTTTTATCACATAACGCCCTACATTATATGTGAACATTGTCAACGATATTGATTTCAGTCTGGTTCCATCGTATTCTATAGAAATCTCTTTATTTTTATAACTTTCAAGTACTTGAGTTTCCTTTGAAACTAAAATATTAGTTATATCTGAAGACTCTTCTAGAGTTACCTCTAGTAACTTATTTGGAGCTACCCTATCCTTGATTTGACCATCTATAGTTCTTAGCTCCTTTTTTTTTTTCGAGAATTTTATATTTAAACTAGTATGTTTGTTACTCTTCTTATGTTTATAATTATATTTTGATTGGAGCAGTAGCGGTTGGTACACATAATTTTAGTCACTCTGACCAGTCAAACAATGCGTCTGGCAGTTTATATAAATGAATTATTATATGAACTTTTGGTTCATATTTACTTTATATGAAGATCAAGATGATAATTCATTCTAAATATTCTCCTTTTCTAATTGCTTATTTTCTCCCCCTAATGTTGGAATAAATGATTTATCAAAGAGAAAAGTGGTGAACTAAGCATAAATATCTTTTTAGTGACTCTATATTTCACTTATATGTGGATATCTATATCCAACATATTTTCTTAACCTCTATTGAGGTCCTATCTTAGTATATTGTGGTGGTGTAATTAACAACTCATTCAAAATTTTTCAAATGGGCTATACTTGGCTCTTGACTATAAGCCAATTATAAGAGGAGTTCAAATAACTTGTTGGCATGATGTGAGTCAATGCTACAACATGAATAATCACGTGTTCTCAAATAAATTTTTGAAGTTTAGGATTCATAAGTAATGGTCTTTGCAGTTAATTTTAGGCGCTTACAAGTCCATTTTATGTATTCTAATAGTCACCTTGAAAAGTGAATTCACTAGCATTAACTAGGTATGTTGCTCAACTAGATATAATTAAGTCATTACGCTTTTAATTCAATCCATTGAGCAAGTAATTTCATAAAATTTAGGTCATG
Source organism: Bauhinia variegata (assembly GCA_022379115.2). Taxonomy (NCBI): domain Eukaryota; kingdom Viridiplantae; phylum Streptophyta; class Magnoliopsida; order Fabales; family Fabaceae; genus Bauhinia; species Bauhinia variegata. The sequence goes on along the minus strand of CM039434.1, from coordinate 16,352,875 downwards.
AGTTAACAATAAATAAATATGTGATCATTTAGTTAATACATTAATTAAAATAAAGAAGTATCTAAATGATTCCTTAAGTAGATCTATAAGCCCACAAATATTTTTACCTCATGTACATTCTAAAAGATGAGGGATTCACTCTCACTTTTGTTGGTGCAAAAAAAATTTCTTTAGGAACAAATAGTATATGAGAAACTAAGCATTTTAATTGAAGAATCTTCTAGCACTTTAATGAAAATTTACATGATTTTTCAATTACTTTCACATCACTATTGACTTGGGATGACTTAACCGGTCATGCCAAACAACAAACTTATTTTGATTTGTAAACTTATGGTTTACAACAACATATGTATTTCAATTGTATTAATATCATATAGTACAAATTAGAGGAAAACACAGATAATTTCTTAATGCAAACATTAACTAGCTCTTCAGGAGCGTTTAATCATCATTTTCATTCCTCTAGCTCTTCAGGAGCCTTCGATTATCTTTGTATAATAGAAATAGTACAACATCAAATAATGTATGAAATTTATAAAATATCATTTGAAATAAAATGACTTATCAAAATTCTTAAAATAATGAAATTGTAATTTTCTATGTATGCTCTCATCATCTTCGAAATGCTCAAATAACTTTGACACATTTAATTGTTGATATAATAAAAACAATCATTTTATTACAAAAATTGTCTCAATATATAATCCTTTCTTAGAAAAGATTTAAAAGATGCTTAGGTGCATACGACAGGTACAAGCCTAAAAGCTTAATTTCACATGCCACAATGATTGTGGGTTTCTGGATTTCCTTTCATCACTTTTCATTATTGTTCTCCCACTTTTGGTGGGAAGAAAGATTTCTAGTATTAAAATCATAATACATTTGTCTATAATTGTAACCATATTCACGCTTGTATTTCTTTGCATTCACTTCAAGAGAATCTCATAAACGATTCATTTTCTCTTGTAATATGATATTTCACATGCTAAGTAGAGAAGTCTAATAGTATTTCAAGTTAAGAGTGCAAAGAAAGGTCATTAACATGGAGTGAAACACGATCTAAGTTATTAACAGACCTAAGAAATTAACCACAACAATCAAAGTGTGTCATTAATAAATCTAATCTTGAACCATGACATCATAGAATAATAGTATAAATCTCAACATGATTAGGATGGTAGTCCTAAACCCAAATCCTAATCGAATTTTAACATGCATGCATCAAGATAGTGCTTGGAGCCAACAATTACAAAATGAAAAACCATAAAGGGTATTGCCTTAAATCACCTCAAAGAACTTTACTGAATGTGGAAATCAACAAGTATTGCCTGTCAATAAATAATTGTAACATCATAAATTATTTAAAGTCTAGTGATCGGCCATTGGCCAAATAAATCACCAATCCAAATGAGTTAGAACTAATCTCGAGTTCGTAATCAAATTCCCATGCTTCCACCTCTTATGCAGCCATACAAAGTGTTCCTCATTATTTAATGTGGAAGTTGGTCAAAACAACTAAGACTAACTTTTGGCTACTAAAGGGAAATCCAATATTCATTTTTGAAAGGGGGCAAGAAAGAAAATCAAATAGCGAACAAGAATAGCATAAAAAAGAAAGAATTAGTATTGGGGACAAAGCTCCCTCAAAAAAACCTTAGAGTATTTACCTGTAGCTCTATATATAAGGCACACGATTTCTCACAATACCATGAGTAATAAATTGCCATGACCCAAGTTGGAAAGCATTTTTTTTTTCTTGGAAATAAACTACTAGGTTATATATTCCATTAACAAAAACTGAATACAAACTGCAAAAAAATATAACAGATAAAAAGGACAGATATTTTATATGGTCAAAAGAAAACAATAAAAAAATAGTTATATTACAAATGTTATTATAGTCAAGGTAACAAAGAAATAATCATAGCATAAACTAAGTAACATATGAATTAGGAGTGAATGACTAGATGTTCTATGGTAACGTTTTTCAACCAATTACAATTAGTCTTGTAACTCCATTTAAAATTTGTTATTAGCATAGTTATAAGAAAAAAATTCTACCTTGAAACATGGATTTGCTAGAATTGTATAGTTCTCGTGCATGCAAAGCAAATATGGTCATTGGTTGAGAGAAACTTTCTTTGAATAAAGTTTCTTTATTTATTTATTTTTTTCCTTCTCATTTCTCTTAAGGATCAAATACATAATTTTCTTGATAGTTATGAAAAATCATAGCTACTCAAGTATTTTCACCACACTTGCACAAATAGAAAGATTAGAAAATGGAGTTTGAATATGTTCAACTCGGCCAATATTAATAATGTATCAAAATATTATGCACAAGTTCCAACTCCCATTAAAAACAAACAAAAAAATTCTAGTGCTACAACTAATTAGTTATACATTAAGAAAGCAACAAAAGTACTATGACCTCATACATCATAGGTCAAAGTTTTTTGTTTATAAAAATTAAAAACCATTGATACTAAATAAGCACTTAATTACCTCTGCCATATACTCTCCCTTAAGTACTTTCTCTGTGGTTGGCTTTTCATTCTATGTGTACAAAATTAAAAAAAAAAAAAAAAAAGAACAAGAAGCAAAAGAAAATAGCATATATAACTTGATTGTATATAACTAGCTTTGTGGTCTACTACATATACAATGTGGATAGCTTCAAAATCCACCTCATTTTTAATTAAAGCTATAAAAGAAATTACAAAATATGACAAAGTAATCTAAAAGATGATGAAAGAAAAATCATGAAAAGATAATAAAGGAAAACAAATCAGCTTCATATTTTAGGATTTCACATATTTATTTACCCCATACTTTTAGACGTAGCTTATTAAAAAAAATTAAATTGTCCTATACTTCCGGATGAGACATACTAAATAAACTAAATTTCTCCATAATTGTTTGGATGAGACATATCAAAAAATATGTGAATTACCTTATATTTTAAGACAAGTCATTCAAACAATAAAGGAATTAAAAAGATTATTAATCTATTGAACTTTATTCTATAATTAAATAACCAATAGTCCAATGACATCAATTAAGGGTGGGCACGGGCCGGGACGGGACAGGAATTGGGCCGTCCCGAAAAAAAAAAAAATTTGTCCCATCCTTTCCCAGCTCGAATTTTTTTTTTGTCCTGTCCCGTCCCATCCCGATTTTATATAACCTTGTCCCGGTCCCATCCCGTCCCAGTTAAATTTTCAAAAAACAAAAAAAAATGGGTGTAAAAAGTAATATGATGGGTGTTGAAAGCATGCTAAAAAGAAGAAAATGGGGTGTGAACAATAAAAAAAGGGTGTGAATAGTAATAAACGGGACAAATATATACTTTGGGATAATTTTGGGACAAGACGGGACGAGACATACTTACAGAAAATTTGAGATGGGATTTTGCTTGTCCCGGTCCCGTCCCGAAAATTCATTAAGACGCAAAAATTGCGTATCAGTCCCATCCTGAGTTTCGATTTGTCCCGTTCTGAGTGTGTCCCGAACCCTTTGAGCCGGGCCGGGACACCGGGCCATCCCGGCCCGTGCCCACCCCTAACATCAATGGAGCTGTTGTGCAAAGGTAACACATTTGACTTTAGATTAGGAGGTTGTGGATTTGATTTCCATTATGGTCGTGTATTGTTTTATTTTTGGATTAAGCCCGGACAGAGTCTAGAAGAAAGAAAAGCCAAAAATTGTGCTTCGAGATTAAGAAGAAAAAAAAAAAAGAGGCAAAAGAGGAAATAAAAAATATGCATAATTATATTTCACCTATTCTTTTGAGTATAGATAACTTTACTTCTATTTTGGATATAGATAACTTTAGAGTCTATTGTTTTATATCAATTGAGTAAATAACTTTAAGATCTATTTTGATAATTTTATGAATTAGGTGGATAACTTCGAAATTCACTTTATATTATTTGAATGGATAACTTCATAATCCATTTTATAAAAAAATTAATCATTCATAATAAAATTTCTCATACTTCTAGATAAGGGTGTATCAAATAAATTAAATTCCCTCATGCTTTTGAAGGAGGCAAATCAAAAGAATTAAATTATCTTATACTTCTGGATGAGATAAATTAAAGAAATCAAAAATAAAATTTTCTCATGATTTTGGATGAGAAGTGTAAAAAAAATTGAATTGTCTCATAAGGCAAAAATTAATTGCCTTCATATTGGTGATGGAAACCAATTAAACATTTAAAGGAACAAAAGTTCAATAAACATTTAAAGCTAATTGAAATAGTGTAGGTAGTGCACACCTAATGATAGAAACCCCTTTTTTTTGTTAATAAGAAAAAGAACTTCACAACAACTTTTTCTCTTAAAAATTAAAAGTTATAATACTAAGTTGGCTGATAAAATTAAAAGCTACAATATTGAGTATTGGTTGATAGAGTTTCATGTTGATAACATATTATAAAATAAGAGATATAGAAAATAGAGTTAAGAGAAGAGAAATATAGAATCACTAAAAAGAACGTACTTTATTCATCTTCAAAGGGATATTTATAAGCAGTGAGAAGAGTCCAATATAAATAAGACACTAAAAAGGATAATTACCTTTATAATTAATTACATTAAATAAATATAAAACAAAAACTAAATCCTAAAATAAGTAGCATTTTACATAGACATCTGAAATAGTAGTCTAATATAAGTAAGACCTTAAAAAAGTAATTACCTTTATAATTAACTAAATAAATAAAAAATAAAAACTAAATTCTAAAATAAATAGTATTTTAGATAAACATCCAAAATATTCATAACAATGCTTTCTTTGAATTATAATTACAGGTGAGTACCAGTGCATCATGAGCAACCTACTCAATGCTATCAGGAGAAATATGGCCAGTCGAAATTAACCAAATTTTCTAATGTTGGCGGTGATGACATTCCAAATCAGCAAGTTCACTTTGGAAATGTGTAATGGACTAGGCTTAGATTTAGACCAAAAGTTACGAGAGAGAAGGTCCAAACAGTTAAGGCTTGTTTTTAATAGTGCGAGTCAATAGTATTATACATATATATATATATATATATATATATATATATATATATATATATATATATATATTTCCATAAAGCAGAAATTATGTATATGAATATTAAGAGAGGAATATCATTGAAGTTTTTATTTTATAGTCTTTTATTTTCTGCAAGTTTATTTTCCTTTAAAAAATAGTGTAAATTGTCCAAAAAAAACAACAGAAAAAAAAGCTTTGCACACAGATGATGAAAGCGAAAAGTGTTACAGTAAGTGGTGACGTTAAATTTGTCATACATTGAAAAAATAATGTCATTTGTAACTGTTAAACATCACCAAAAACTTATAATTTGTTATGATAACAAAATCATAAAGCTAATAGTGACAGCATCATCATCACCTATTCTTTTTATAAGATAACAGTATATATGGAGTTAGAGGGAAGGGTGTTGTCTATAAGGAAAGAAGTACCACAAATTTCCCCTCTAATTCGACCACCTCCATGAAATTGACACGCTGAATTAAAGAGAAATTTTGTCCCAAATTTCTTCCAAGAGGTCTTCTCAAAGTAACTTATATTTGACTTGTGAAACAAAACTCTTCATAGTATAAATTTGCATTTTCTTTCTTTTATTGCTTTTTAAATTGCATTCTTCCTCATTTATTTTGGATCACTTAGATAACTATTAAGCTAATTAAGTTATAGTACTATAGGTAATTACTTCAATAATACTCTGGGAGAATTTTTTGGAATATTTGCTTGCTACAAAATACTGTTCGCTTACACTTATTTCACCAGTTATGATACACATCATACAGCTTTCCTTTTTCTCTTTTCGTCTTCTACACTTTAAAGAACCAACCCCACCAACACGTTGAAGTTCAATTTTTTACATTCATGAAATAGGAATGGCTTCAAAAAGCAAAGATGATATCCACTTCTTGCTTTCTTGGTCTTGAATAGAAAAAGCATCTCCATATTGGTACATGCAAAGTGACATCCTTGCAAGGTTAACAGCAATCTCAATGAAACTCAGAGGGTAAGAACCACTGTTTACATCTTCATTGATCTTCTTCCATGTTGTACATATTATGGACTTGATATGCTCACGGGCATATGCTTCAGAGGCTCCAGTCTCGTGCATATAGCATTGAACTGATCTAGGAATATCACCTGTCTCCATCTCACGCTAAAATTGAAATAGTAAGATTATTAAACAGTAATGATTATATAATAGTGAATGCAAGCTAGTTTTGGGGGGGAAAAAGAAAGAAACTATGATACCTTATATGTTCCAAGATCATTAGCAAGGCGAAGAATCGTAGATGCAGCGCGAATGATATTGGAATATTTTTCTAAGTATCTCAAGTCCTTCTTTCTTATTGGGTTTGGAGCTGAAAAGTAAGCATGAATGAGAATAACGGGTCCTGAAATTGAAATCCATCCATTTTCAATATATTCTTCTTGGCTTGGTGTGTATCCATTGAAGTACCATTTTGCTTCAATTAGATAAGCTTTACAGAGATCTGCCCACTAAACAATTTAAAATCAATAAAGTGACGTGTTAAAGGATTTAGTCCTAACAGAAATTTATAAAGAAATATGGAGATGTAACTTGCTACAACCTAGATATATGCATACCACTTTTGCTAAGTTGAATGGATCTGGTGCCCTTTCTCTTTCAAGGTGTCACGAGCAAATTCATCCACGAAGTTATACAATTCAAGAAAACATATTTTCATGTATTCTGGTAGAGTATCCATGGCATTCATGTCCCACCTACAATAATAGATAAAATGCTATCAAATTTAATGTACAACAAAAGGGGAAAAATATGAGAATTTTTTTTTTTTAAAATAAGATGACGTTAACCTGCCAATGACATCTGTGAAGAGCTCTAGTTCTTCCAAATTGCCATACACATCATAAACATCATCTATTATGGCTATAAGTGCACCCACTTTTGTCATGACTCTTCTAAAATATCCAAAATGTGGCTGGAAAGACAACCCCACAGTCCATATAAAGCACTCCACTAATCTATCTCTGGAGAAACTCATCTTTTCTCTGAGTGCTGCTTTTTCCCACCACCTTTACATAGATAAAGGAAAGAGATTAAGTACAAACTATATCCTTATAAACTAGATAGTATTTATAATATGATATAGTATAATATCACCTTGAAGCATGCTTTAGATCTTCTTGGTGGATTGCTTGAACCATGTTGAAATCCAGTTTAGCAAGCTTAAGCAAAGAATGAATCATACTTTTCTTTCTTCCATAGAAGTCAATGAACCAACGAGCCTCCAACCGTAGCATCCTCCAATGTAATGGAATCTCCAAAGCATGAGTAACTAAGAGTGATAGCTCACTGTGTCCACACTTTTTCACAAACTCCTTTAGATGTTTTAAGCAGAAATCTCTTGCATTATGCAATATAATTTCATTTTATAATGAATAAAAGGTTGCTTCATACAATGATAGGATTCCATCAATATCAAAAGAAAGCGATTCCTTGAAATCACATTCTCCATCTTGAAAGCAATCAAAAACCTCTGAAAAAGACAAAGCAAATTATTCAAAAAATCCTAAACAAAATAGTTGAGTCAATTAAATGCCCTTTTCATCTCTAAAGTGTTTTTCAAATTTCTTTTTTGTCCTTAATATATTTTTGACGTTATGTTAATCCTAGAATAATCACTCTGAATGATGACAAATCGACCCTCCATAGCAGGAAAAATGATCACTTAAAGGAGTAAATTTGTCCAACAAAGTGATTATTTGATAAAGACTAAAATGACACCAAAAACAAATTTGTGACTAAGGTGATAGTTAAGAAATAATTAAAGGATAAAATGGTATTTAGCTCATTAATTTATTAATGAAGAATCTGAAGTATATGGTATAAAGGGGAGAGCATCCTTAGTTGACTGAGTATACAGCAGTTGCTTTTCCTACACACATCAGTGAAATCTGTACCTGCAGATATATGGTAACCATTTTGCCTTAAGAGTCTAAACTTAAGAGCTGTGAAATACAAGTTCTCCTCCATGAATGAGTCCACACTTTTGTAAACATTATCCAATATGGTGTTTATTTCATTGTTGAAATGATAAGCCAATCCAAGCCTTTGCAAGTCGTCAATAAGCTCAAGTTGAAATAAAGGATTTTTCATTTTGCAAAGCATCATCCTTACTTCCTCCTTTAGATGATTCCTTTGTTCTGCATATAATTCATTATCCTGTGACAATTGCAAATTGCAATAAGCTTTGGAATCTTAACATAATATACCAGTATAGGAGTACTCAACCACAAAAGCCTTACCACAAATTCACTTGTCAGAGACTGGATGAAATCATAATCCCAAACTGAAGAACCAAAATTCGTCGATCGACGAGGAATTGCATGAGCAGAGACAGTGGGTGCCATGCGTTGGATTGGACGAAGTATATAGGAGCACTTGGTTCTTAAAAGTGATGAGGATTTGGTAGCAAGCACAGCTGATAAAGAGCCATTAGCTAAACAGAGAAAGCAATTTAACTTAGTTTATATTTGCTTTGGAATTTTTTGGGTTTTGTTCACTGGAAGCAAATTGAAGCATTTTATATAGGCGTTCAATTTCTCACTTAGAAAATGTGCCTATCAGAACGAGAAAGCATGATGTAGACATTTTCTTCTGCCGTGTGGCTGTAAAACCCATTCCATAAATATGCTATCAGGTGGGGAAGTGGTTGATATATATATATATAGAACGAATATTGACCCTTTCCATAACCATGATGGTGATATATTGAAGAATAAATATTCTTATCTTAAGGATCAAGTTAAAACATTGTATAAAGGCATTTGAATATCTCAGTTAAAAATATGACTTTCAGCAATCGATGAAATAGATGTTTTCTTTTTTTGTGGCTGTAAAACCCTTTCCATAAATTTGGTATCACGTGGGGAAATGGCTAATATAACACGCCACAGTTATATATGCAGAGTATTGTAACTTTCCATAATCCCATTGTGATGTATCTTCGAAGTAAGGCGAGAAAATTTTTTCATTGAATAGAAATAAAATTTTTAAATGGAAATGCGCTTTATATAGCCCAGGGAAGATTCAAAATGTACAATTGAGCAAATAACAGAATAATTCTTCCTATAGAATCGTTTCTCTAACTCGTTATAAATGCCTTTATCTCAACTAAGAGACTATGGTTCTATTTCTTTGTTAGGCTATTTTGGTGTCTTTTTGTTGGGTAATAAATGAATTACCTATTACACCTCTAGGCTACTAAGTGATAAATATTTTTATCATGTCAAGGTCTTCTACACATTTTATTTTATTTTTGCCATAGAACCCATAGTTTTGGAGGGATTTGAGCCTAGGTGAAAAAGTTCCAAGAGACCTCAGAGAGGGTGATAAACTACAAAACCAAACCTCACTTATTCTACACACTTCACACATAGTACTATAATGTTTAATAATTGTTGTACAGAATATTCTTATAGCATATTCCATTGCGCCAATAATGACAATACCCATATACCATTTCCCCAAACTAAGGGGTGTAAAATTTAAGAAGCAACATTAGTAGGAAATTCATGAATCTCATCCACCCATGAGTGTAATCTTGCTTAACCCATAGACTCGCGTCTTGGAGCATTGTGATTGTTCTATGCATGGAATACTACTATTGTACACTTGAATCCATATCCAAATGCAATTTGCCATTTTCAGTGTGCCGGAAGTGCAAACTGATCTAAGGATATAAAATGAGATCATCCATTTGAGAATAACTGATTTGTGCTTGTTCATACAAAGATAAATGAGATGTCTTCTATCCTAGATAATCTGTTCAGCAGATAACCTCGCGCTGGCACCACAAGATACAGTCCATTACTAGGGTTTTCTGGGATATTTTGAAGCGTTTAGTTGTATTATATCGAGTTCAAACATAAAACAAGTAGCTAGTACTTCTAATAATTTTTGGGAGAGAATTCTATATCCAAAAAGTCAAAGCTTGAGTATTCCTTTCTATTGTCCTTGCATTTGTCTTTGTAATTATGATTCTTTTAGTGAATAGAGATCTATTTTCTTATATATTTTACATTTCTCTTACTTTTTATGTTTCTTATTGTTTGTATATAATGCTCCTGCAATGTTTATGTATTAATATGAAAAGTCAACACGTGAACCGATATTAGCATGTCAATGATGTGGCACTCTCAAATAGGGCAGAAGAAATGGTGATTTTGTTTAGAAAAATGTTATGTGTACATATATGTTTATGTATATTCATTTTTTAAGGGTGTATGAAAGAGTATGTAAAACTAATTGTGTAATTAACTTTTACCTTTTGCTTAAGTGGATTAGGGCTAACGTCCAGGAGTGTGACTGAGTAGCCGATGGAGATTTGTGGAAGACGATGGAATGATGGTTTGCTTATAAAAGGGATGGAGATAACTCAACTGAGAAAGGTTGATGGGAATCCAATTTTTGGGGAATTTTTACCAGTTTCTGGTGATGGCTATAGTTGTTCTGGATATCGGGTTTAAAGGTTACTCGTCGTTTTGGACAATGCTCAAATACTCCCTAAAGAAAATACTTTTTATTCATAAAAAAATATTTAAACTAATTACAATATTGGAGACCTATTTATAAGAGTTTCCTAATTATTAGTAACTCAATAAAGAAGCACACTTAATAATAAAACAACTTAATATAAAATAGGAAAAATGGTAATCCTAATCTCGGGTAGGTAACAATGGAAAATAGTTAATAGTCAAAAAAAGAATAATAAAAACAAACAATAAATAAGTACAAACCTAATTCATAATTAATGAAACCCTAAATATATGATAATATATGTTACATCAATAGGTTTAATAGGTTTTGAAACTTAGCATACTTTCACTATGCCAAACAACAGATGGTAAATTTTTTTTTTTTCTTCTTTAACAAAGTTGTTTCGTAAATGTCAAATGTCAATTTCTTTTTTGGTATCCATTAAACTTTGTCAGTTGGTTACTTGCGTGTATAGAAATAATAGTAAACTTTTCAAATCATGTTTTGTTCTTTTGCAAGGCTGTTTACTTAGTGTCAAATGTTAATTCATTAATTTCTGGGGTCTACTAAGCCTCGCCCCCAAAATGCATGTATATTACTGACAAACATATCCACTCATGCATCAATTATATAGTTCTTAGGACAATGATGAAAATATAGCTAGAATCAAATCTCATTGACATCTGTCCAATTTTTCTGGTGCAATAATTGCTAGTAAACATATCTATTCATGCACCAATTATATAGTTTTAGTGAAGACATTATTTTAGTCCTAATACTTATTACCATTATTAAATATATTTTGATATTTTAAATTTATCACAATAATCTAATACTTAAAAATTATTACTAAATACACTCTTCTACCATTTTTTTGTCACTAACCATTAACTGAAGTTATTAATCTGTATTGTTTGTTGTTTATGTGACTATTATTAGTTGATTATATGACTATTATTAGTTGATTCAACTACTTATATTTTGTTGAGTAACTTAAAAATATATATAAAAAATATTTTTATTTTATTTTATTTTTTCTTATCAATACCTTAATATTAAGATAAAAGTATTATTTTTTATATTTTTTAAATAACTCAACAAAATACAAGTAATTGAGCTAATAGATAACAGTCACATAAATAAAAAATAATACATATTAGTAACTTTTGTTAATGATTAGTGACTAATAAATATATTTAATAATAATTTTTAAATATCAAAAATTATTTTAATAAGTTTAAAATATCAAAAATATATTTAATAGTGGTCCTTAGTAACTGATCTTCTCTCAAGTCCTTACAAACAGAAGTGAAAAATACAACTAGAATCAAATGTCAATTGACATCTTTCATTTTTTTCATTGAAAAATGTCTTTAAAAACTGTTAATGTCAAATGTGAAATTATAAACTTTCTGATAACATTTAACAAACTCACGAATAAAGATTAGATCTATTTAAAAGGGTTAGTCTCCCACAACATAATAAATTTTTATTTTAATTTTTATCAAGAGATGTGAATATATTTAGGATCAACACTTATAAAGGACACTAAAAAAAGTAAAAAAATTGACTAACCATGGCCAAAATCGATTAATACTAGATTTCTCAATCCGTGCATAAAATCAATAATCATGATTAATGATTTTTAAATGAAAAATCCATGAGTAGTATTTATAGAGGTAGTTCACCACTAAGAACAATTACAACCTTACTCTTCGGGGTGCCCCTTCATCTTCCTTTAGCTTCAATCATTAATGTACCTTAATGCTTTATAGTTACATATTTCTCAGTGCATGGAAACAATCTAAAATTTTACTACATTCAGATTGATGAAATGCAAACGAATCTCTGATGTATTTTATTATACTTTGGAAAATTCAAATTTTTAGTATCCCTGTACTATTAGCACAATTTAAATAAATAAGTCAAAAGAGAGAGGGCAAGCAATAGATCATAATAATACAAAATTTGTTTTATTTTTGTAATTAAATCTATATAATTGGAGCTCAATTTTTAGTATTCTTATATCACATTTTAAACTTAGAATAAAAATAAATATTTTATATAAATAAAAAATATCTTAATAAAATTTATTTTTATAGAGACTCAAAATGTGAGAGTTTAATTTGTTCAATTTAAAACAGAAAAATTCTTTTTAGAATTGATAATCGTGTGAGAGAGCAAAAAGAATTTTTTTTTTTTTTGACAAACTCTAGAATTCACATAAAAATCCGTGCTTGCCATGTCAATGTGAGCTAAGCAACACGCATGGTATCACTTATATATCTGTTTTCTGAAATTGGTCACGAGATTGAATATGTCAAATTGGCACAGCAATGTCGTTATTTGGAATGTCGTTTTCAATAACCAAGTTGATCCAAGTGTATCAACTTCGAAGACTTCCCTTTTACAAAATTGTCATTTAGAGAGTTTTTCCACATACAACTAATCAAGTCTAGTCAGGAAAATCAGTTTTAAATGACCATTACGATTACGACTATTTTAATTCATCATAAAAATTGAACGCGGAGGCCTTAATAGATGATCCCTGGTTGATTAGAAACAATTAGGGGCTGATCTTTCCTGCATTATTTTGTCATCAGATTTAAATATCTTATAGATGGGGATATTTGATATCAATTCGAGTCATCACGATTTGTTTACAGTTGCGATTAATCTAGAGGAAGCATAATAGTCAATTAATGTAGGCGACGATGATGATATAATAGAATACTACACTAGACACTATGATAAAAAAGATAAGTTCCACATCGATGGGAATATTGAAATGAAAAGTGTACAAAAGTTTGGATTTATTACATGAAATTTTAAATCTTACTATAAAGGTTGATCAAACCTGACATCTCCTTAACCCAAAAATGTTGTAACGTAGACTTCACCAAGAAGAACCGATCAAGTCACATTGGGGCCAGCTTCCCCGCCTTATTTGTTTTAAAACAAGGATTTTGTTTATCACTTAACTTCGGATAAAAATTCGTTTGAACTTCCTTCAAAGTATGTCTGTCTTATCTAACCTAGAGGTATATGTTTAGATGGATGGAATTAAATGGAATGGAATGAAAAAAAAAAATTAATTTTTTTATTTTTTTTAAATAATGAAAACTATTGAAATGGAAACATTTTTATTCATTACCCCTCAAAATTCAAAGATTCTTTCCCTCCAACTTGGAATGGAATGGTTGGAACAAAACAATTTATTATTTTAAAAAATAAAAAAGTTACTACTTATCTCTCCAATTACCTTGAGATAATTAATTTCATCAAAAAATTAATTAGTTTAAGAACAACAATATTGAAATTTTGTTTCTAAAATTTGTTCCATTTTATCCACATTCATAGAATTCTCAAACAATACGAAGGTTACTCCCCTTCTGTTCTTTTTATTTTATTCCATTATATTCCATTCTTCCGAGCATAGCTTAAGGGAACAACTTAATAAATATAGTGATAGATCGACATTTCCCTTTCTATTTTCATTTTAGTGATGGTTAGCAAAAGCTATTTCAAAGTTTAACTAGGGCTAAGTATTTAAGCTTTAATGATGTAATTATGTTAAATTTAATAGAAAAAACTTGTTATTACTGTCGTCTTACCTAACAAGGCCAGTCCTAACTTTTTATGTGCCCTAAGGCAAAGTAAAAAATAAAACTCTGATAAAGTGCAAAATAATTATATCAACCATTTTTATCACCTACAAAATAAACAAGCACACAAATTATCATAAAAAACAGTTTCCTTTGGCATTTTTAAATGTAAAATTATTACTAATATTATAAATATCAATATTTTTAATACATAAAATGGCTAGGTCATTCAACCTTTTATTGTGATATTAATAACTTCAAATAATGTTTTAATATTTTTAGACGAAAGAGTGAGAAGTTGAAGACTCAACATTATTTTTTTCTCTCATCAACTTTCTTTTTATTATTATTTTAATAATTATTCTTATAAATAGATATAGTAGATTACATCTATTTCTTTTATGTATTTTAATTACTAATATATAGAGATTAAAGTGGGCTTGTGATGAAAATAAACACTTCTATCACTAAATTGATTATTAATTAGTTATCAATTTTTTTAAAATATTATAATTGTTATAAAGTAAAATTGCCTAAAAAAATGAGCCCCTTATTCATAGGAGCCTTAAGCAATCACCCCTGGCCTGTGCCCAAAGTCGGTCTGCTATCCAGCTTAAATTAATTATTAGTATCTAATGCATTGCCCGACAGGATTTCACCAAAAAAAAAAAATCTTTGCCCGTTTGACATTTATCTTCTCAAAGGGGGGGAAAAAATGATGGATTTGGAAATGGTGAATGAGCTTAAATTTGACCCATTCAATGCAAAATAAAATCAATTCTTCTATTCTATGCACCTAGTACAGAGGATAAACCTTATTGAATACCCCATTAAAATCAATGTAAAATAAATCAATTCTTCTATTCTATGCACTTAGTACATAGGATTAACCTTATTAAAAGCCCATTCAATATTAAATTTTTGTCCATAAAAAAGTAATTATTTTAGAAAATCAACCCTATTAACTGTTGATAATTAACTTAGGACTCAACTTAATTTCTATTTTTTTTTAATTTTCTATTACATTCCACTAATTTCTTACAATATCCTCAAATAATTGTATATTTTATCTCCAACCATTTCTCTCTTTAACTTTTGTAAAAAAAAAAAAAAAAAAAAAAAAATTATCCCTAAATTTTAAATTATAAAATTTTAAGATTTAGAGTTTAAATTTTAAGATTTAAGTATTGAAGTTTTATTATTAATAAATATTTATGGGGTATTTTTGTCAAAAGAGTATGATACCATAAAAATGCTTCTATATATTCCTTCCCTCTCAACAGGGAATTCAAATTCTCTCATTTATGAGAGATAATATTAATATTAACTAAGAAATTCTTATTCCCATTCCCAATAGCAAAGCATTTCACGAAGAATTTACCCCTCCCTTTCCTTTTCCTTCTGAAATTCTGTCTACAAAACATGATCTTATTCCTCAACAATTGTATCACTTTAATAAGAAAAATAAAGAGAAATGAATACACATATACATACATTAAATCAATGCATGTATTATTATTCTCAGTTTTTATTAGAATCATCAACTTTTAATTTTTATTTTAATTTAGAGATATGAAGATCGAACATTAATATTCCTCAAACAAATTATCTACACATTTGTGCCCCTGTATAAACCCACAGACCAGAATATGCATGATAACACCCATAATAGAGGAGGAAACAAAGCAGAAGGAAACGAGCTTATACTTAGACCACTACTAGTAAGTTGAACCGATACTTAAGTTGAAAATGCTTTCATCATTATGAAGAACCTAATGCATTGTTAAAAAGAAATTCAATTTATTTTTTTTTCTATCAGAGAAACTGATTCATTGGTTAGTGGGATCTTGATTGAATTGATCATTGATTTTTTAGTATAGTTGTTTGGCATTAAATTTTAAATCTCTCTAAAATTGTAAATTTGAATCGGCAACGCTGTAATTCACCTTAATGTCACATTTAAATTATCCAAAATGACACCAATTTAATCGATTTGTTCACATCAACGTCTAATTTGGCATTTAATGTACTAATTAAGCAATTAACAGTAGACAGGCATTCTCCATATGAATCATTGGTAACGGTGAACGCAGTGATCAAAATAGGCCAAAAATGAAAACTAAGAGACTTTGTGACTTTCGAGACAGCTGAAGAGTGAGGGCCAACTCTAAACCCCCCTATAAAGGTGATTTTTGTCACAAACTAGGAACTTGTGAATTCACAGTAGATAATTGTAAAATCACATAAAATGGGGGACAACTTCCTAATTCACAGAATGAAGATATTTGGGCCATTATGAAATTTGAAAAACTACATTCTATACAATAGGAATAAGAGCTCGAGCTCATTGCAATACTCTCACTCACAGTCACAAGTCTCGCTCCCAAATCCCATCCACCGCCACAGCCAGGCTTCTTCTTCGTTCTCTCTCTCAGTATTTCAACCACGCTCAGATCTACAGCGAAGCTAATCAATTCTTCCAAATCGTTGATGACAAAGTCAGGTTAGTCACCCCAAACATGTCTATTCCTCCTGCTGTTTGGGCCATTATGCAGAACACATGTACGATTTGGACAAGATGAAAAACCAGAAGGCGAAGATTCCCATGGCTGTTTCCACCGTCTTCTGCATCGGTATTTTGGTTCCTATCTGGGCTACCATCTTCATGCAGAGGACAACTGCTTTCATATGTTTCATTATTTTCAATAACAGGGTGCAGTTTGAAATCCTGGATTAGCATGCAGAAGTCTTGTCCAGATTATTATTAGCGTATTGCTTTGAGCTTTGTTTTTTCTCTTTAAACTTTGAAATGGGTTTTCATATCTCTGTAATAATCGATTCGTAATTTGTCAATAAATTGCTGTGATATGCTTGGACAAATAAGTATTATATCAGCTGTAGATACTTTTTTGTTGTTAGGACTCATTTTAATCATATTTCAACCCCATAATTCTTTGGATTATTGACACATTTTCAGACTATTCTATTTGATTAGATTGCTTTTCAGATTCTTAAGTTTATATAGGTGAAAATATAAATTGGTCCTAATTGCATAATTTTAGTTGAAATTTGTATTCTCATTAATATTTAAATTATTGATGGATATTAACCTCTCTTTCACGTAGAATATGTTAAAGGAATAGGTGAGCTGAAAGTATGGAAGAAGAGTCATAATCCAAGTCAAGCGTCCAAGGAAAGCAAAACAGAAAAATAGCAATGCTGCCTGTGAGCGCTGGGGCGCCCAATTCCCAGCGCTGTGGCGCGGCCTTCCCAAGACCAATTCTGCCTGTGAGTGCCGTGGCGCCCAAACCCCAGCACCATGGCGCCCAGAACCTATACCAGTGTGAATTTGAAGAGTTTCAAGCCAAGTGAACTTCCAGGAATCCTTGTCATGCAAGGATTGGGACTCCTAAACTTAGAAGACTCTCTGGAATCATAGTTCAAGTGGGATTGAAGTCTTGAAAGTGTGAATCAACTTAGTGTCCAAGTTAGAGTATGATTAGGAATGACTTGTATTTAGAGTTATAATTTAATTAAGAGTCCTATTTTGAGTCTAACTAAGAGTGAAAATATTATAAAAAATCAAAGAAGGCATAACTGGAGAGGAGGTCACACACATCAACAACGAAGAAGATCACTGCTGAGAAGACATACACCCATTATTCCCTATTGCCAAGACTTCATCTTTATTCTCTTTTGTTAATTTTCATTCAAGGTTACTATGTATTTGTTTCTGAAATTTACTGGATTGGTTTCTTTCATTATGTTAGCTTAAATTTCTTATATGCTTAGCAAGACTTATCTAAGCCATGATACCAAGTTTGTGACACAAGATTATGGTTTAAATGTTAGATAAATTATTTTGAGTATTCTGAAATTATTTGTTAGTATTGTCATTGAATTTGTTTGGATTTATTGGAGTAGCTAACCAACATCTTCAACTAATTCATATTGTTTGCTAATTAGTTAGGTCTGGAACCCTAACTGGTTTGGCACAAGTAACAACTAGTTAATTTTGGAATTAGATTAGCTAGAATAATTTCATATCTAAATTATATAAAACAGCTGGTGGACCTTTATGGTTCAGGTTAGATGATGTTTTCCATGGATCTTAATGCTCCAAGTTCAATTAAATTTCATGTGCTGGTGTATTGAGGTTATTGAACCCGATAGGTTTTGTGCTTAGACATTCTAGTTACAAAACAAACGGTAAGGGAAGATAGGGAATTTTGTAGTACAACATTCTATAGTCTAGCTATTCAAAATTAATTTATCTATGTGTTAATGATCAAATTTGTGTTATCATGGTGAGGATATGTCGATGCTAAGCATGCTTCATTCAATTGTTCACTTGATCTACTTTGTTTTACTTTTCTTTATTGTCTTTTCTTTACTTCTAAATCTGCCCAAAATTTTAATTCAGTAGTTATCTATTCAAAACCCCCCCCCCTTAATTGTGTGCTAGTTAGTTTATATTTCCTATTCGGTAATTCTTCTAGTTAGTAGTTTTATTTTTCTGTTAGGTCCATTCGTACTTTACTTTCTTTGAGAGCAATCCTATTAGAGTAAATACATCCTTCCTCGTGGGAACGATCCTGCTCTCCTATACTATATCATATTTTGAAGGGAGTAATGATTTAATTTGTGGCACTATGACACCTCTTACAAATTTTGGCGCCATTGCAGGGGAGGCAACAATTTAATATGCTAGGATTGTTAGTATTTGATTTGTTTTCTTTGTTTTGAGTTTTATAGGTTTAATTAATTTTATGTTCCTGTGGAGTGGAAGAATACTTTCTAGCAACTAAGACCAATTAGAATTGGAATAAAAGGTTCAACATCAATCCATTATTTGAACCTAACACTTTCTTTGAAAGAGAGACTGAGGACAAAGAGATGGCAACCTTGAAACAGTTGGCAGAAACCGGACTTGACAATTCATCCATTGGCAATAACATATCCTGCCCTTGCTGTACCTTTGAAGCTTAATTCGGGATTCATTAACTTGTTGCCTAAATTTCATGGAAGACCATGAGAGGATCCATACTGTCATATCAATGAGTTTTATGATCACTTGCTCAACCATTCAGCAAGAGGGAGTTACCGAAGATCAAGTGAAGCTGAAACCCTTTCTTTTCACATTGCAAGATGCGCCCAAAGATTGGTTGTACTACCTAATGCCTTGATCTATCACCTCATGGTAGCAACTTCACAAAATGTTTCTGGAAAATTTTTTCCCGACATCTCGTATTGGGTCCATTTGAAGAGAAATATGCAGAATCAAGCAAATCAGTGGTGAGACTTTATATGAGTATTGGGAGCACTTTAACAAATTATGTGCCTCATGTCCAAAGCAGCAAATCAATGACCAACTTCTCATCCAATATTTTTATGAGGGATTAGCACCCCATGACCGAGGAATGATCGATGTTGCAAGTGGTGGAGCCCTCGTAGACAAAACACTTGCACAAGCTCGAGCTTTAATTGACAACATGGCTTAGAACTCTCAACAATTTGGGGAAATAAGTGGTTCTTTCTTGCACCCTCCTAATGCCGCAAGTAACCCTAATACACAACTTACCCAGCTACAAGCTATAATAAATCAAATGATGATCGGTTCAACTTCAGCACCTGTTTGTGATATATGCACAGCTCCAGGACACATGACTAATTCATGTCCTAATTTACAACAACCGGGAGAGGTAAATACTATGTACAACAAAAGGTATGATCTCTTTGCTCCTACCTACAATGAGGGGTGGAGAGATCACCTAAATCTTAGATACAGGCCACCCAAAAATAATCCACCAAGATTTGATCATATTCAACTCCCTCCACCACAAATGCAAGTTGTTGACAAAACCCAGTTAATGTTTGAGCAACTAATGAAGCAAATGGAAAAGAATTTCATTGATTTAAGGCGTGATTCTGAGAATAAATACCAAAATCTAGAAAGCCAGATTAAGCAACTACAAACTTGCATCTCCAACAACGAAGTGATGGTTGGGAATTTCCAAGCCCAAATGAACAACAGGTTACCTTTCCAACTATTTGTCAACCCGAAGGAAACCTTGAATGCTATCATGTTACGAAGCGGGCGTGAGCTGAACCCTAGCTCATCCACTATGTAGCCGAGAGATAGGGACGATGAAACAGTGGTTAGTGAGCAAAAGGAGCAACTGCAGCAATGGGTACTAGCACCTACACAGCCCGAACAACTCCTGTAAAAAGCACAAAAACAAGGCAGATCTGAGCAGCTGCAAAAGCAATGCTGCCAGCCCAGTTTTGGACAGCAAAACAATGGCAATAAGACGTCATTCCAGTTATAGAAAAAGGAAGAAACAGAGTTGAAAAAATCTAAAGAAAATAGGTACATTCCGAAGCCACCATTCCCTCAAAGATTCAAGCAAAAGAAGCATGAGGATGCAAATCAAGAAATTTTGGAGACATTTCGAAAGGTTGAGGTAAATATTCCATTACTGGATGTTATCAAGCAAGTTCCAAGGTACGCTAAATTTCTTAAAGAACTTTGCACTTCTAAAAGAAAATTAATTGGCAATGAGAAAATTAGTGTAGGAGAAAATGTGTCTGCTTTTTTTCAAAAGAAAATTCCCACAAAATGTCAAGATCCAGGGATGTTCACTATCCCCTGTAAAATTGGTAATATTTCTTTTGGGAAAACTGTGTTAGACCTAGGAGCCTCAATTAATGTCATGCTTAGAAATATCTATGAAAAATTAAACTTAGAAAATTTAAAGGAAACTGGCTTAATAATTCAACTAACTAATAGAAGTAATGTGTACCTAAGTAGAGTCATAGAGGATGTCCTAGTACAAGTAAATGAATTAGTATTCGTTGCAGACTGTTATATGCTTGATATGGGAGATCAGGGAAAGCCAGGAGACATTCTATTGCTTCTAGGCTTAAAAACTTTAAAGACCAAAATTGATGTACACAATGGCAGTTTAACAATGGAATTTGATGGTGAGGTTATTAAATTTAATATATTTGATGCATTAGATATCTTGTTGATGTTAACTCCTTATATGCATTGGATGTTGTTGATGAAATTTCCCAACATGTTTGTGAATTGGAAAAATCTGATGAATTGCAAACTATCATTGCTAAGAGCATGCTTAGTAGGGATTTAACTAAAAATGATTTTATGTTGCATGATGCTTTGGTAGATACAATTTCAGCATTGAACTCCTCACATCAAGTGCATGCAAAATCATATTTATTTCTCCCTACACCACATGTTAAAATTGTTTCATCTCATATTTCACATCCTACCCTAGACTTGAAACCTTTGCCTGAAAATTTAAAGTATGTGTATTTAGGGGAAAAATAAACATTACCTGTGATAATTTCAAACTCCTTGACCAAATTACAAGAAGAAAAATTGGTTAGAGTCCTTAGGGAACATAAGGAAGCTATTGGGTGGACATTGTCTGACCTAAAAGGTTTGAGTCCTACCTTATACACCCATAAGATAGCTCTAGAACCTAATGCAGCCCCTAAGCGTGATCCTCAATGCCACCTCAATCATCTCATGATGGAAGTAGTGCAAAAAAAAATTCTTAAGTGGGTAGAGACGGGAGTTATATACCCTATAGCTAATTCAGAGTGGGTTGGTCCTATTCATATAGTCCCTAAAAAAGGAGGCACCACGGTAGTGACCAACCAACATAGAGAACTTATACCCAAACGTGTTCAAACAGGTTGGAGAGTTTGCATAGATTATAAGAAACTAAACAAAGCCACAAAAAAGGACCATTTTCCTCTCCCATTCATGGACTAAATGTTAGAAAGATTAGCTGGTCATTCATTCTTCTGTTTCCTAGATGGATATTCTGGATATTTGCAAACACTGATTACACCAAAGGATTAAGAAAAAAACCACTTTCACCTGCCCGTTTGGCACGTATGCATTCGAATGCATGCCATTTGTTTTATGCAATGCACTTTCCACATTTCAAAGATGCATGATGAGCATTTTTTCTGATTTTATTGAAAAATTCATGGAAGTTTTTATGGATGATTTCACTGTGCATGGACACTCATTTGATAAATGTTTGCATCATCTAGCATTAGTCCTTAGGCGTTGCATTGAAACCAATCTAATTTTGAATTTTGAAAAATGTCATTTTATGGTTAATCATGGTGTTGTCTTAGGGCACGTTATTTCAGCTAAAGGGTTAGAGGTTGACAAAGCTAAGGTAGAAGCAATTCAGACCTTACCATATCCATCTACTGTTAAAGAAATTCGATCTTTTCTAGGGCATGTGGGTTTTTATAGGCATTTTATACAGAATTTTTCAAAAATTGCCTCTCCCTTATGTGCCCTATTGACTAAAGATGCTCAATTTATATTTTCTGATGATTGTAAGTGTGCATTTGATGAACTAAAAAAATGTTTGATCACACCGCCCATTGTCCAAGCCCCAAATTGGGCACTCCCTTTTGAATTGCTATGTGATGCCTCGGACAAGGCAGTAGGTGCCACACTTATTTTATGTTATATGCTATGCTAGTCACACTTTAGATCCTGCAAAATGCAACTACACTGTCATTGAGAAAGAATTGTTTGCCATTGTGTATGCTTTAGAAAAATTTAGATGATATTTGCTTGGTGTTAAGGTAATTGTATTTTCTGATCATGCTGCTATGAAATATTTGTTGCAAAAGAAAGAGGCCAAACCTAGGCTACTTAGATAGATTTTACTCCTATAGGAATTTGACCTTGAAATTAAGGATAGAAAAGGTTCGGATCACCATTTAACTGATCACTAAGTAGAATCTAAACTGGGGAAACCAATAGAGAACTAGAGGATTTTTTTCCTAATGAACAATTATATGCATTGACTAGTACTATCCCTTGGTATGTTGACAATTGTTAATTATTTAGTGACTAAAACTTTTCCCCCAGATTTACCTGCGCATGCTCGAGAGAAAATTAAATGTCAAGCTAGGTTCTACATGTGGGATAACTCGTACTTGTGGCACTCTTGCAGTAATCAAGTCATTAGGCGCTGTTTAGATGAAGCTGAAATTTTTTCTATGTTAGAATTTTGTCACTCCCGTGAGGGAGGAGGTCACTTCGGACCCAAAAGAATAGCACACAAGGTGCTAGAGTGTGGTTTCTATTGGCCCACCATTCATAAAGATTGTTTTCAATTCTGTCGTGCATGTGAGCTATGCCAGCGGACTGGAAATATTGGTAATAGAAATCAAATGCCACTTTATAATGTTTTTGTTTGTGAAATATTTGATGTATGGGGCATTGATTTCATGGGCCCATTTCCTTCTTCCTTTGGTTATATATATATCTTGGTTTTTGTTGATTACTTGTCAAAATGGGTAGAAGCTTTCCCTACTAAGAATGATGATGTGAAAACTGTAGTCAAGCATGTGAAGAATGACATTGTGAATAGGTATGGGATGCCAAGGGCAATAATCAGTGACAAGGGCACACACTTCTATAACCGCACCTTAAAAGTTTTATTAGACAAATTTCAGGTCACTCATAAAGTGTCTACTGCCTACCACCCTTAAACAAATGGACAAGAAGAGAGTACTAATAGCGAAATAAAGGGGATCTTGGAAAAAATTGTTAGACCTAATAGGAAGAACTGGAGTTTCATATTAGGTGATGCTTTATGGGCCATAAGAACAGCTTATAAAACTCCCATTGGTATGTCACTTATAGAATTTTTTTTGGTAAAGCTTGTAACCTCCCTGTAGAACTAGAGCTTAAATCTTTTTGGGCTGTCAAACAATGTAATCTTGATTAAAATCTAGCTAGGAGAGAGCGAAAATTGTAGCTACAGGAATTAGAAGAATTGAGGTTAGAAGCTTATGACAACTTGGTAATATACAAGGGCAAATCCAAAGCTTTCCATGATGCTAAGTTAACTAGGAAAGAATTTCATGTAGGCGAAAAAGTGCTGCTATATAATTCAAAGCTTAAGTTATTTCCTAGGAAACTTAAGTCAAGGTGGCTTGGACCTTTTGTTGTCACCTATGTTCATCCTCACGGGGCTGTAGAGATTTGGAGCCTTGACACTAACAAAATTTTTAAAATAAATGGACACCGGTTAAAGCATTTTTATGAAGGTGATGTTGTCTGTATGGTGGAGGAAATTTGGCTAGAGGATCCATGAGTAAGAAGAAAGTCGAGCCATCGACATAAAACAGAGGCGCTTCTTGGGAGGCAACCCATGTTAATTTCAGGGAAGTATGTTTTTTTTTTCTTTTTTTTCTGTCATGTTTTCTTATTTTTATTTCTTCTATCTATTTCACTTTAGTTTGTTTTTATTTTTTCCTTGCATTAGGGACAATGCAAAATTTAAGTGTTGGGGGGGGGGGGAGGGAATGGAAAATTCTGCATGTTTGCATGACTTAGCTACTCTCTACATCTAAATTTTTGCATCCTTCTTCTTAGTTCTGCATTCCAAAGAAAACAAGAAAATCTCTTGAAAATGTAGTTTTCATATTAAACAAGAATAACCCATGACATAAGTAAGTATGGCTAAATGGATCCTAACTCAAAAGCTAAATCTCAAACCTATTCAATATATAATATGACTGATCATGAGGTTCAAGTGAGCTATTTGAGCCGAGTGAAGGTTGGGACATTCATGCCAATTTGAGAGTTCATATAATATTTTTCTTCATGTGTGTATTTTGTTCAATCTAGGATATAGACCTCTGAAATTTGCTCTAAGCCTTGCCACATGTTTAGAGTTATATCCGCATGCTTAAAAGTGATTTGGGTACTTAGGTTTAACCAATTTAGCCTTTCATAGCCCACCTTGCATAATTACCACTAGTTGACCCCTTTTGAGCCTTAGCCTTCCTTTCTTTTAAGCACATCTTAAGCCATATACCATTCCTTTGATTTATCCCTATTTTTGAACCCAACACCTTGAAGGATTGTGTGAAGTTATGGCATGGAAAGTTTGCCTAGTTAATAACTATGGAAGTGGAAAGAAAGAGCCTCAAAAGGATATGAAAATCTCCCAAGAAAAAGTGAAGTGCATAAAAAGAAAGAAAGAAAAAGAAAAAGAAAAAATTCTGGAAAAGTGGAAAAAACTGAAAAAGAAAAGCTGAAAAGAAAAAAAATCAGCAAGCAAAAGTAAAAGAATGAGAAAAAAGGAGAAGCAGAAAAATATACAAGTATGAGGCTTGATAGTGGAGAATAAGTGAACTTAAAGAGTATGTCTGGAATTCACATAATCTCTTCTTGGTATAGTTTAACCCTTGATTTCATCTCCATTAATCCTTTTTACCTTACCAAAGCCCCATTACAACCAAGGAAAAGTCCTTTTGATTCAAGTATGTAATGTGCTCTAAGAGGTGGAGGTAAGACTGAAAATCAAATTTTGATAGATCTTGCTCCATGATTATGAACTTGAGAGTCAACACTTTAAATCTAAACACTTGAGAGAACTTGAGCATAAACACATATATCTAGTGAGGATCATTCACATTACGCATTGTG
The DNA here is from genome assembly GCA_022379115.2 of Bauhinia variegata. Classification (NCBI taxonomy): domain Eukaryota; kingdom Viridiplantae; phylum Streptophyta; class Magnoliopsida; order Fabales; family Fabaceae; genus Bauhinia; species Bauhinia variegata. Next base: position 16,327,201 of record CM039434.1, on the reverse strand, counting down.
CAATCTGAGAAACTGAAATATGAAATAGGAGTCTTTGCTTAATGACATATCTGCTTATGTTTGTGAGGTGATGACTTCCTTGACATGGTGACTTACATTTCTCAAGAGAATTTTCTTTGTTTTGCCCTTAGTTTGATCAAGGACGATCAAGAGTTTAAGTGTGGGGGAATTTGTTAGGACTCATTTTAATCATATTTCAACCCCATAATTCTTTGGATTATTGACACATTTTCAGCCTATTCTATTTGATTTAGATTACTTTTCAGATTCTTGAGTTCATATAGGTGAAAATATAAATTGGACCTAATTGCATAATTTTAGTTGAAATTTGTGTTCTCATTAATATTTGAATTCTTGATGGATATTAACCTCTCTTTTATGTAGGATATGTTAAAGGAATAGGTGAGCTGAAAGTATGGAAGGAGACATAATCCAACTCAAGCGTCGAAGGGAAGCAAAACAGAAAAATGGCAATGCTTCCTGTGAGTGCCGGGGCGCCCAATTCCCAGTGCCGTGGAGCTGCCTTCCCGAGACCAATGCTGCCAATTCTGCCTATGAGTGCCGTGGCGCCCAAACCCCAGCGCCATGGCGCCCAAAACCTGTACAGGTGTGAATTTGTAGAGTTCCAAGCCGAGTGAACTTCCAGGAATCCTTGTCATGCAAGGATTGAGACTCCTAAGCTTAGAAGACTCTCTGGAATCATAGTTCAAGTGGGATTGAAGTCTTGAAAGTGTGAATCAACTTAGTGTCCAAGTTAGAGTATGATTAGGAATGACTTGTACTTAGAGTTATAATTTAATTAAGAGTCCTATTTTGAGTCTAACTGGGAGTGGATATATTATAAATAATCAAAGAAGGCAGAACTAAGGGGAGGTCACACACATCAACAACGAAGAAGACCACTGCTAAGAAGACATACACCTATTGTTCCCTATTGCCGAAACTTCATCTTTATTCTCTTTTGTTAATTTTCATTCATGGTTACTATGTATTTGTTCTAGAATTTTACTGGATTGTTGTTCTTTCATTATGTAAACTTAAATTTCTTATACGCTTAGCTAGACTTATCTAAGCCATGATACTAAGTTTGTGAGACAAGGTTATGGTTTAAATGTTAGATAAATTATTTTGAGTATTCCGAAATTATTTGTTAGTATTGTCATTGAATCTGTTTGGATTTATTGGAGTAGCTAACCAACATCTTCAACTGATTTATATTGTTAGCTAATTAGTTAAGTTTGGAACCCTAATTGGTTTGGCATAAGTAACAACTAGTTAATCTTGGAATTGGATTAGCTAGAATAATTTCAGATCTAAATTACATAAAACCGCCGGTGGACCTTTATGGTTCAGGTTACATGATATTTTTCATGGATCTTAATGCTCCGAGTTCAATTAAATTTCATGCGCTGGTGTATTGAGGTTATTGAACCCAATAGGTTTTGTGCTCAGACGTTCTATTTACAAAACAAACGAAAAGGGAAGATAGGGAATTTTGCCGTACAAAATTCAACAGTCTAGCTATTTGAAATTAATTTACCTATGTGTTAATGATCAAATTTGTGTTATCATGGTGTGGATATGTCGATGCTGGCTTCATTCAATTGTTCACTCGATCTACTTTGCTTTACTTTTCTTTATTCTCTTTTCTTTACTTCTAAATCTGCCCAAAATTTTAATTCAACAATTATCTATTCAAACCCCCCCCTTTTAATTGTGTGCTAGTTAGTTTATATTTCCCATTCGGTAATTCTTCTAGTTAGTATTTTTCTTTTTTTGTTAGTTCCATTCGTAGTTTACTTTCTTTGAGAGTAATCTTATTAGATTAAATACATCATTTCTCGTGGGAACGATCCTACTCGTCCATACTATATTATATTTTGAAGGGAGTAGTGATTTAATTTGTGAGGCTACGACACATCTTACATTTGTTATAATCAATTATAGATAATTTTGTTAAAAAAATTAATACAGATAATTAAGACCCCTCTTCCCCTTTTGGTTTTTTTAATGACTTCCCAAATAATTTCTCATAATATCCTTAAATTACTATATATTTTACCTCTTATCATTTCTCCCTCTAACCTAGACAAAACTTAAATTTTAAACATCTAAACATAAATAAGTTCTAACATATAAATCCTAGGCGCTAAAACTTTAAAATAAAACTTTACCGAAAAATAAAAAGGAGAAAGAAGAGTCTTGATTATCTGTTACTAATAGTGCTGATTTTTCAAAAAAAAAAAAATCATTTTAAAAAAAAATATTTTTAATGATATTTTTATTGAAATATCTTATGCGTATAAGATACGTTTGGCATATCATATAAAGTTTGATAAAAAATTTAACTGATCAAATTATTTTCTTACAATGAAGTTAAATTGGGATTCTTTTTCTCTTCTTTTTATTTAATCTGCTTCACAATGAAAGAGCCAATTTGGGTTTCCTTTCTTTATCAACTTAGTACAGGGCCGTGAAAACTGAAAAGAAAGAGAAAGAAGCATTTCTCTTTCAAAGAAAGATGAGTGAGAGGGAAGGCAAAGAAGAAGAACCGAGAGGACTATAGGCCATTCTGTTTTTAAGAACAGTTTTATAAAATTATTCTTCAGAACAATTTTTAAGAATAAAAGAATAAGAAAATTTGTTTGAATATTTTATTCTTAAAAATACATCTTTTTAAGGGAGCAAATTTGTTGATTGCAAAATTGAACACTAAATAATACTATATATATATATATATATATATATATATATATATATATATATATATATATATATATATATTTAATAAAATATTCATGTATTTAAAAAATTGATCTGATCCTAGTTAAACCATTGAATTATGAAAACCGTTTCATCCAGTGGTCTAGTTTTCAAAACATTGGCTAGCAAATACAGAGGTTGGACAATTTGTGGGATTTAATATAGGCAATGTGTGTGAAAAAGTTGTGGTTTATAAGTGAGGGAATTACTTTAGTGTATGTGGGGAAGAAAAATAGAGTTTGAAAATGGAATGCCTTTGTCCATTCTAAGGAAACATGTCCTGGATTGCATTGGAGATATTGAGGGTGGGATGCGCTATAGATTGATGATGAAGATATTTCCAGGGAATGTGCAGGTTGAGAAGGGACCATGAGGTCACTTTGTTTTGTAAATTGTTTCACCATTAATCAGTTTGGAGTGGAGATGTCCTTGACATAATGTATTCCTCTAGTCCTACATATAAGCAGCTTCTAAAATAAAATTTTAGTCTATTTTATAAAATGGTTTATTAAAAAAAAAATTTATGCTTGTCTTTTTGTATTAATTGTTGCATATAAAGAATATGCACAATGGAATATGGGGAACATGCAATATGACGCCTCTATTACTTCTTATTGATAGAAAAATATTGAAATAAGTTGTTTAATTATTGTAATAAATGTAGATAAAAATAAAAATATATAATATCTTTTATAAAAACTTAGTATATTTTTTTAAAAAAATGGGTAAATGAATAAAAACGTCTTCTATTTAGGACTAGAACGCGTATTTGTTAGTTTTAAATACTTTTTGAATTTTGATATTCATTGTTTTTTAAGAAACACATATCTTGTTTTGGCATTCTAAGTATTTATTGTTTATGTTCTTGGTAAATATTTTTTTTAATGAGATGTTCTTGTTAATTATTGATACATTCCTATTTTTTTTATTGTTAGTATTCATAATTATTGCATTTTTCTTAAATTATTTATCATTAAAGTTAGTTCTCATCACCTATGGACAATGAATTATTAATTATATCACATAATTACTTTGAACAATATTCTATCTATTTCATATTATAAGTCCCTTTTAGAAGTTTTGAGTGTTATATATATATATATATATATATAAAGCACTTTACGAAGTTTTAAAACTATTTATTATTTTTTTTATATTTATCTTTAATAGTAAATTTAAAACATTATATTTTATTTTTTAAAAACTAATAAATTAATTAATTTTAATTATTCAACTGTGTTTCAATTGAAAGAGCTTTATATTATGAAACATGGTGAGTAAAAAAATAAAAATGAATATATATTTGTGTATGTACATATTAAATGAATACATAGATTAATAATTTTTGGTGTTTTAAATAAATCCTCAATTAATTTTTGTTTTAATTATGAAATATGAGAGAAAATATCATTCATCGTAGGGTGCAAATAGGCGAAACCTCCTTGCACCGACCAACACAATTTGTAAAATTCTTGAACCAAAAATTTAGTTATCAATTTACAAACTGACCTTGGGCTATTTGGGTCAGTTTAAAACCATCGATTTGAGTCAATTTCATTAAAATGTAAAGAGAGAATATATTGAACTAAAAATCCAAAAATATGGAATCAAACTAATTCCGTTAATAAAAGAAAATGTGGAACTAGATAAAATTTAGAAAAATTAAAACTAAAAATTTAGTAGTAGGAAATCAACTTCTCCTACGCCATTAAAAGAGCCTAAAAAATCCACCTATAAAACTAAAACATATTAATAGAGAATAATTTTATTAAAAGGCGAAGGCTTATCTAATTGATACTTGAAATAAAAATATCTTAAGAATTGAGAAGTAGGAATTGCAATGCAAACTGCATCCTTAAGTTACTGTGTATCTGTTAACCCAGCTAAGCTTCCTTAAGAGGCATAAATGTGTACTAATCTTAGATCATCTGAAGTCTAATATAAGCAATGTACAGCTACTAGATTATTGAAAGAAAATCAAATCCCTAACTTCCTTTCTTGCTTCTTGCTTCTTGCTTTGTGTATCTCCTTCTTCTCCTCTCATCTCTGATACTTGTACTTGTGCAAATTGAACATGCCATGTGGGGTCAAAGTGGGCTGGAGTGAGCTGTTTTAGGCTCAGTTGTAGTCTAATGAGCAAGGGGATTTCAATTGTATGGGTATATATGGAGTTAGAGGGAAGGGTATTGTCTCTAAGGAAAGAAATACAACAAATTCCCCCTCTAATTCAACCACCTCCATGAAACTAACACGTTGAACTAAAGAGAAATTTTGTCCCAAATTTCTTCCACGAGGTCTTCTCAAAGTAACTTATGAACTTGACTTGTGAAACTAAACTCTTCATAGTTTTAATTTGCATTTTCTTTCTTTTATTGCTTTTTAAATTGCATTCTTCCTCATTTATTTTGGATCAATTAGATAACAATTAAGTTATAGTACTCTAGGTAATTATTTCTAACAATACTCATAGGAGCGTTTCTTGGAATATTTGCTTGCTACAAAATACTGTTCGCTTACACTTATTTCATAAGTTATGGTATACATCATACAATTTTCCTTTTTCTCTTTTCTTCTTCTACACTTTAAAGAACCAATCCCACTAATACGTTGAAGTTCAATTTTTTACATTCATGGGATAGGAATGGCTTCAAAAAGCAAAGATGATATCCACTTCTTGCTTTCTTGGTCTTGAATAGAATGAGCATCTCCATATTGGTACATGCAAAGTGACATCCTTGCAAAGTTAACAGCAATCTCAATGAAACACAGAGGGTAAGACCCACTGTTTACATCTTCATTGATCTTCTTCCATGTTGTACATATTATGGACTTGATATGCTCACGAGCATATGCTTCAGAGGCTCCAGTCTCGTGCATATAGCATTGAATTAATTTAGGAATATCACCTGTCTCCATCTCACGCTAAAATTGAAATAATAAGATTATTAAACAGTAATGATTATAGAATAGTTAATGCAAGCTAGTTTTGTGGGAAAAAAAAGAAACTATGATACCCTATGTGTTCCAAGATCATTAGCAAGGCGAAGAATCGTAGATGCAGCGCGAATGATATTGGAATATTTTTCTAAGTATTTCAAGTCCTTCTTTCTTATTGGATTTGGAGCTGAAAAGTAAGCATGAATGAGAATAACGGGTCCTGAACTGGAAATCCATCCATTTTCAATATATTCCTCTTGGCTTGGTGTGTATCCATTGAAGTACCATTTTGCTTCAATTAGAAAAGCTTTACAGAGATCTGCCCACTAAACAATTTAAAATCAATAAAGTGATGTGTTAGAGGATTTAGTCCTAACAGAAATTTATAAAGAAACATGGCGATGTAACTTGCTACAACCTAAATATATGCATACCACTTTTGCTAAGTATGGATGGATCTGGTGCCCTTTCTCTTTCGAGGTGTTACGAGCAAATTCATCCACGAAGTTATACAATTCAAGAAAACATATTTTCATGTATTCTGGTAGAGTATCCATGACATTCATGTCCCACCTACAATAATAGATAAAATGCTATCAAATTTAACGTACAGCAAAAGAGGAAAAATATGAGAATCTTTTTTTTTTAAAAAAAAAAAAAGAAGATGATAATGTTAACCTGCCAACAACATCTGTGAAGAGCTCTAGTTCTTCCAAAGTACCATACGCATCATAAACATCATCTATTATGGTTATAAGTGCATTCACTTTTGTCATGACTCTTCTAAAATATCCAAAATGTGGCTGGAAAGAAAACCCCACGGTCCATATAAAGCACTCCACTAATCTATCCCTGGAAAAACTCATCTTTTCTCCGAGTGCTGCTTTTTCCCACCACCTTTACATGGATAAAGGAAAGAGATTAAGTACAAACTGATAGTATTTATAATATGGTATAGTATAATTATCACCTTGAAGCATGCTTTAGATCTTCTTGGTGGATTGTTTGAACCATGTTGAAATCCAGTTTAGCAAAGCTTAAGCAAAGGATGAATCATACTTTTCTTTCTTCCATAGAAGTCAATGAACCAACGAGCCTCCAACCGTAGCATCCTCCAGTGTAATGGAATCTCCAAAGCATGAGTAACTAAGAGTGATAGCTCAGTGTGTCCACACTTTTTCACAAATTCCTTTAGATGTTTTAAGCAGAAATCTCTTGCATTATTCAATATAATTTCATTTTGTAATGAATAAAAGGTTGCTTCATACAATGATAGGATTCCTTCAATATCAAAAGAAAGCGATTCCTTGAAATCACATTCTCCATCTTGAAAGCAACCAAAAACCTCTGAAAAAGACAAAGCAAATTATTCAAAAAAGCCTAAACAAAATAGTTGAGTCAATTAAATGCCCTTTTCATCTCTAAAGTGTTTTTCAAATTTCGTTTTTGTCCTTAATATATTTTTGATTTTATATTAATCCTAGAATAATCACTCTGAATGACAAATCGACCCTCCATAGCAGGAAAAATGATCATTCAAAGGAGTGAATGTGTCCAACAAAGTGATTATTTGATAAAGACTAAAATGACACCAAAAACAAATTTGTGACTAAGGTGATAGTTGAGAAATAATTCAAGGATAAAATAGTATATGGCATAAAGGGGAGAGCATCCTTAGTTGATTGAGTATACAGCAGTTGCTTTCCCTACACAGACCAGTGAAATCTGTACCTGCAGATATATGATAACCATTTTGCCTTAAGAGTCTAAACTTAAGAGCTGTGAAATACAAGTTCTCCTCCATGAATGAGTCCATATTTTTGTGAACATTATCCAATATAGTGTTTATTTCAATGTTGAAATGATAAGCCAATCCAAGCCTTTGCAAGTGGTCAATAAGCTCAAGTTGAAACAAAGGATTTTTCATTTTGCAAAGCATCATCCTTACTTCCTCCTTTAGCTGATTCCTTTGTTCTGCATATAATTCATTATCCTGTGACAATTGCAAATTGCAATAAGCTTTGGAATCTTAACATAATACACCAGTATAAGAGTACTCCATCACAAAAGCCTTACCACGAATTCACTTGTCTGAGACTGGATGAAATCATAATCCCAAACTGAAGAACCAAAATTCACCGATCGACGAGGAATTGCATGAGCAGAGACAGTGGGTGCCATGCGTTGGATTGGACGAAGAATATTAGAGCACTTGTTTTTTAAAAGTGATGAGGATTTTGCTTTCCCTGTTTGGAGTATTTTGGAGTAACTCAGATTTGGTAGCAAGCACAGCTGATAAAGAGCCATTAGCTAAAACAGAGAAAGCAATTTAACTTAGTTTATATTTGCTTTGGAATTTTTTGGGTTTTGCTCACTGGAATCAAATTGAAGCACTTTATATAGGCGTTCAATTTCTCACTTAGAAAATGTGCCTCTCAGAACGAGAAAGCATGATGTGGACATTTTCTTCTGCCCTGTGGCTGTAAAACCCATTCCATAAATATGCTATCAGGTGGAGAAATGGTTGATATATATATATAGAACGAATATTGATCCTTTCCATAACCATGATGGTGATATATTGAAGAATAAATATTCTTATCTTAAGGATCAAGTTAAAACATTGTATATAGGCATTTGTATATCTCAGTTAAAAATATGACTTTCAGCAATCGATGAAATAGATATTTTCTTTTTCTGTTGCTGTTTCCATAAATTTGGTATCACGTGGGGAAATGGCTAATATAACACGCCACAGTTATATATGCAGAATATTGTAACTTTCCATAATCCCATTGTGATGTATCTTCGAAGTAAGGCGAGAAAATTTTTTCATTGAATAGAAATAAACTTTTACAATGGAAATGCGCTTTATATAGCCTAGGGAAGATTCCAAATGTACAATTGAGCAAATAACAGAAAAATAGTGAACGTTTCAATTCACGTTTTGTTCTTTTGCAAGGCTGTTTACTTAGTGTCAAATGTTAATTCATTAATTTCTGGGGTCTACTAAGCCTCGCCCACAAAATGCATGTATATTATTGGCAAACATATCTACTCATGCATCAATTATATAGTCCTTAGGACAATGATGAAAATATAGCTAGAATCAAATCTCATTGACATCTGTCCAATTTTTCTCGTACAATAATTGCTAGTAAACATATCTATTCATGCACTAAATATATAGTTTCAGTGAAGACTTAGTCCTAACACTTATGACCATTATTAAATATACTTTGATATTTTAAATTTATCACAATAATATAATACTTAAAAATTATTATTAAATACACTCTTCTACCATTTTTTGTCACTAACCATTAATTGAAGTTGTTAATCCTGTATTGTTTGTTGTTTATGTGACTATTATTAGTTGATTCAACCACTTATATCTTGTTGAGTAACTTAAAAATATATATATAAAATATATTTATTTTATTTTATTTTATTTTATCTTATTAATACCTTAAAATTAAGATAAAAACATTATTTTTTATATTTTTTAAATGACTGAACAAAATATAAGTAATTGAGCTAGTAGATAACAGTCACATAAATAACAAATAATACATATTAGTAACTTTTGTTAATGATTGGTGACTAATAAATATATTTAATAATAATTTTTAAGTGTCAAAAATTATTTTAATAAGTTTAAAATATCAAAAACATATTTAATGGTGGTCCTTAGGAACTGATCTTCTCTAGAGTCCTCTTACAAACATAAGTGAAAAATACAGCTAGAATCAAATGTCAATGTCATTTTTTTTTTTCATTGAAAAATGTCTTTAAAAACTGTTAGAGCGTTTTAATAAGAAGATATGGTTAGTGTCAAATGTGAAATTATAAACTTTCTGATAACATTTAACAGACTCACGAATAAAGATCAGATCTATTTGAAAGGGTTAGTCTTCCACAACATAATAAATTATTATTTGAACTTTTATTAAGAGATGTGAATATATTTAGGATCAACACTAATAAAGGACACTAAAAAAACCAAAAAAAAGTAAAAAAATTGACTAAACATGGCCAAAATCGATTAATACTAGATTTCTCGATCCGAGCACAAAATCAATAATCATGATTAATGATTTTTAAATGAAAAATACATGAGTAGTTCACCTCTAAGAACAATTACAACCTTACTCTTCGGGGTGCCACTCCACCTTCCTTTAGCTTCAATCATTAGTGTACTTTAATGCTTTATAGTTACATATTTCTCAATGCATGGAGACAATCTAAAGTTTTACTACATTCTGATTGATGAAATGCAAAAGAATCTCTGATGTATTTTTTTTTTGACAAACTCTAGAGTTCACATAAATTTTATATCATATTTCATTGTAGTAATGTACATGTTCAAGATGTTCACAATTGCAAAAGCTGAAAGCTAAAGATGACACAAAGAGGACGTAGATTATGTATGACAACAAAATATGACAATAGTATCTCCTCGGCCACCATATATCTTTTATCAGTCAATTTTCTCTTTAGAAAATAAAGCTAACAATAAGACATTTGTGCAGTTGCTTTCAGACGCATCCAACAAACTGCCTGGTTGCCACTTATTTTTGCTTTAGTGGGAGATGATTTTTCAATGGCGAATGCTCCATATATAAGTTAGCAGCTTCAAGGAAGAATTTCTTACAGGTATGTCTGTTCGAAAATGATAAAAAAGATAAGTCCCACATTGATGGGAATATTGAAATGAAAAGTGTATATAAGTTTGGAGAGAGATATTAATTTAACTATCTTAAAAACTTTTAGACAAGAGTACTACTATTTTTTTATTGCATAATAATTTAAATCTTACTATAAAGATAGATCAAACCTGACATCTCCTAAACCCAAAAATGTTGTAACGTAGACTTCACCAAGAAGAACCAATCAAGTCACACTGGGGCCAGCTTCCCAGCCATCTATTTTGTTATTTGGTGTTCAAAGTATGTCTGTCTTATCTAACCTAAAGGTATATGTTTAGATGGATGGAATTAAATGGAATGGAATGAAAAAAAAAAAAAATTATTGTTTGGGAGTTTTTTTTTTTTTTATAATAATGAAAACTATTGAAATGGAAACATTTTTATTCATTACCCCTCAAAATTCAAAGATTCTTTCCCTCCAACTTGGAATGGAATAGTTGGAACAAAACAATTTATTATTTTAAAAAATAAAAAGTTACTACTTATCTCTCCAATTACCTTGAGATAACTAATTTCATCAAAAAATTAATTAGTTTAAGAACAAGGATATTGAAATTTTGTTTCTAAAATATGTTCCATTTTATCCACGTTCATAGAATTCTCAAACAATATGAAGGTTACTCCTCTTCTGTTCTTTTTATTTTATTCCATTCTTCCAAGCATTGCTTAAGGGAACAACTTAATAAATATAGTGATAGATACTGAATGTCGACATTTCCCTTTCTATTTTCATTTTAGTGATAGTTAGCAAGAGCTATTTCAAAGTTTAACTAGGGCTAAGTATTTAAGCTTTAATGATATAATTATGTTAAATTTAATAAAAAAAATTATTACTGTAGTCTTACCTAACAAGGCCGGTCCTAACATTTTATGTGCCCTAAGGCAAAGTTAAAAATAAAACTCTAATAAAGTGCAAAATAATTATATCAACCATTTTTATCACCTACAAAATAAACAAGCACACAAATGATCATAAAAAACAGTTTCCTTTGGCATTTTTAAATGTAAAATTATTACTAATATTATCAATATCAATATTTTTAATACATAAAATGGCCAGGTCATTCAACCTTTCTTGTGACATTAATAACTTCAAATAATGTTTTAATATTTTTAGACGAAAGAGTGAGAAGTTGAAGACTCAACATTATTTTTTTCTCTCATCAACTTTCTTTTTTATTATTATTTTAAAAATTATTCTTATAAATGGATATAGTATATTACATCTATTTCTTTTATGTATCTTAATTACTAATATATAGAGATTAAAGTGGGCTCGTGATGAAAATAAACACTTCAATCATTAAATTGATTATTCATTAGTTATCAGTTTTTTTTTAAATATTATAATTTTTATAAAGTAAAATTGCTTAAAAAAAATGAGCCCCTTATTCATAGGAGCCTTAAGCAATCACCCCTGGCCTATGCCCAAAGTCGGCCTGCTATCCAGCTTAAATTAATTATTAGTATCTAATGCATTGCCCGACAGAATTTCACCAAAAAAAAAATATATATTCTTTGCCCATTTGACATTTATATTCTCAAAGGAAAAAAAAAAATTATGGATTTGGAAATGGTGAATGAGCTTAAATTTGACCCATTCAATGTAAAATAAAATCAATTCTTCTATTCTATGCACTTAGTACATAGGATTAACCTTATTAAAAGCCCATTCAATATTAAATTTTTGTCCATAAAAAAGTAATTATTTTAGAAAATCAACCCTATTAACTATTGATAATTAACTTAGGACTCAACTTAATTTCTATTTTTTTTAATTTTCTATTACATTCCACTAATTTCTTACAATATCCTCAAATAATTGTATATTTTATCTCCAACCATATCTTTCTTTAACTTTTGTAAAAAAAAAAATTATCCCTAAATTTTAAGATTTAGAGTTTAAATTTTAAATTGTAAACTTTTAAGATTTAAGCATCTAAGTTTTATTATTAATAAATTTTTACAGGGTATTTTTGTCAAAAGAGTATGATATCATAAAAATGCTTCTATATATTCCTTCCCTCTCAAGAGGGAATTCAAATTCTCTCATTTATGAGAGATAATATTAATATTAACTAAGAAATTCTTATTCCCATTCCCACTAGCAAAGCATTTCACGAAGAATTTACCCCTCCCTTTCCTTTTCCTTCTCAAATTCTGTCTACAAAACAATCTTATTCCTCAACAATTGTATCACTTTAATAAGAAAAATAAAGAGAAATGAATACACATATACATACATTAAATCAATGCATGTATTATTATTCTCAATTTTTAAGAGAATCCTCAACTTTTAATTTTTATGTTAATTTAGAGATACGAAGATCGAACATTAATATTCCTTAAACAAATTATCTACACATTTGTGCCCCTATATAAACCCAGACCAGAATATGCATGATAACACCCATAATAGAGGAGGAAACAAAGCAGAAGGAAACTAGCTTATACTTGTACCACTTCTAGTAAATTGAACCGATACTTAAGGTGAAAATGCTTTTATCGTTATGAAGAACCTAATTCATTGTTGAAAAGAAATTTAATTTTTTTTCTCTATCAAAGAACCTGATTTATTGGACAGTGAAGTCTTAGTTGAGTTGATCACCGACTCCTAACGCGACTGTTTGGTACTGAATTTGAATCTTTTTAGAATCACAAATTAAAATCTTTGTATATATCCTTTTCTCTTTTTAATATGACAAAACAAAACAAAAAAAACTGGCTGAGAACATAGGATTTGCCTCCAATCGGCAATGTTGTAACTCGCTTTACTGTCACATTTAAATTATCCAAAATGAGACCCATTTAATCAATTTGTTCACATCAACATCTAATTTGGCATTTAATGTGCTAATTAAGCAATTAACAGTACACAGGCATTCTCCATATGAATCGGTAACGGTGAACGCTGTGATCAAAATAGGCCAAAAATGAAAACTAAGAGACTTTGACTTTTGAGACAGCTGAGAAGTGAGGGACAACTCTAAAACCCCCTATAAAGGTGAGCGACAAAAATAATATTTTTGTCACAAAATAGGAACTAGTGAATTCGCAGTGGATAATTGTAAAATCACATAAAATGGGGGACAATTTGCTAATTTACAGAATTAAGATATTTGGGCCATTATGAAATTAGAAAAACTACATTCTATACATTAGGAATAAGAGCTCGAGCTCATTCCAATACTCTCACTCACAGTCACAAGTCTCGCCCCCAAATCCCAACCACCACCACGGCCAGGCTTCTTCTTCTTCGTTCTCTCTCTCAGTATGTCAACCATGCTCGGATCTACAGCGAAGCTAGTCAATCTTTCCAAATCGTTGATGACAAAGTCAGGTTAGTCACTCCAAACATGTCTATTCCTCCTGCTGTTTGGTTGCTGAGAAAATGGTTTCAAGTCTTGGTGCAAGTCACCCTATTTTTTAATAATTTTTCTTCTTGCAACCATCTAGCTGCTGTTGTATTATTGTATGGTTTTAGACCATGAATTTTTTATCAATTCATATTTTTGGATAGTCAACACATAATAGATGTTGGATCTTCCTACTTGCAAATTCGGAAAAAGAATGGGTTAGTCAGGTAATACTCCGATACTCAAATCAGTATGGAGCCTAAGTAAAATGGAAAAACAAAGAAAGTGAGAGTTAAGGTTTTTAGACATTACATACCTTTCTACTAACAGGGTGGGTTTTCTCTTTTATAGTATCGTGGTCCTCAAAGTCTTTTTACTGCACTGGTAAGTGCAAATATGACATTAGGCCTCTAGCTCTGTTAAGCCCAATCTTTATGTTACTATGTTACGTGGAGTACTTTGGCAGGCCTGGGCCACATCACATATATTAATAAAGCATATGGTAGTGACGCTTTTCATTGTCTTTACCAATTCATATCCCCTTGTTTATTATGTTCGTTGCTAGCAATCCTTAATAGAAGGTCCCTATTATGTTGTGACAGTGAGCAGAAATTTCCATTCTACTGGTACCAAGAAAATGGGAGGTGGACACGGGCATGGCCGCAATGAGCCATATTATGTTCATGGAGAACACATGTACGATTTGGACAAGATGAAAAACCAGAAGGTGAAGATTCCCATGGCTGTTTCCACCGTCTTCTTCATCGGTATTTTGGTTCCTATCTGAGCTACCATCTTCATGCAGAGGAAACTGCTTCTGCTTAGCTTATATCATATGTTTCATTATTTGCAATAACAGGGTGCAGTTTGAAATCCTGGATTAGCATGCAGAAGTCTTGTCCAGATTATTATTAGTGTATTGCTTTGAGCTTTGTTTTTTCTCTTTAAACTTTGAAATGGGTTTTCATATCTCTGGTAATAATCGGTTCGTAATTTGTCAATAAATTGCTGTGATATGCTTGGACAAATAAGTATTTTATCAACTGTAGATACTTTTTGGTTATAATCAATTATAGATAATTTTGTTAGAAAAATTAATACAGATAATTAAGACCCCTCTTCCCCCTTTGATTTTTTTAATCATTTCCCAACTAATTTTTCATAATTTCCTTAAATTACTGTATATTTTACCTCTTATCATTTCTCCCTCTAACCTGGACAAAACTTAAATTTAAACCATTAAAACATAAATTAAGTTCTAACATATAAATCCTAA
The DNA here is from genome assembly GCA_022379115.2 of Bauhinia variegata. NCBI lineage: Eukaryota > Viridiplantae > Streptophyta > Magnoliopsida > Fabales > Fabaceae > Bauhinia > Bauhinia variegata. The sequence continues at coordinate 16,312,160 of CM039434.1, read as the reverse complement.
GCGCTAAAACTTCAAAATAAAACTTTACAGAAAAATAAAAAGGAGAAAGAGGAGTCTTGATTATCTGTAATTAATAGTGCTGATTTTTCAACAAAAAAAAAAAAAATCATTTTTAATGAGATTTTCAATGAAATATCTTATGCATAAAAGATACGTTTGGCATATCATATAAAGTTTGATAAGAAATTTAACTGGTCAAGTTATTTAGTTAAATTGGGATTCTTTTTCTCTTCTTTTATTTAATCTGCTTCATAATGAAAGAACCAATTTGGGTTTCCTTTCTTTATCAACTTAAGGCCCGTTTGGTACGCAGGAAAAAAAAAAAAGAAAGGAATGCACTTTACTTTCTCTCGTTTTGTACTGTTTGATAGCTTTAAGGTAAAGAAAAGTTCTTTCCTTCAAGATACGACTTTCCATCACTTGAAGGCTACAACTTTCTTTTTAAATTGGAAGGAAAGTCAGAGAAAAGAAATAAAAGAAATTTTCATTTACAAAAAAATTTAAATTATAAAATTAAAAATTACATTATATAACTTTATATATTAATCAAATTTAATTTTTTATATTATAAAATTAAAATTAAATTTTTATATAAATTATAAAATTATATTATAAAATTAAAATTATATTATATAATTTTGTATATTGATCAAATTTAATTTTTTATATTATAAAGTTAAAATTAAATTTGTATATAAATTATAAAATTAAAAATTATAATTATAATTATAAAATTTCATTATAAAAGTTATAAAATTATCTTGCAAAATTAAAATTAAAATTACTACTTTAATGTAGCAATTCAAGTTATAAAATTAAAATTATATTATAAAAATTTAAATTTATTTTTTTATTATCAATTATCAAATTTATAGTAATTAAATTAAAAATAGAGACATTATATATATATATATATATATATATATATATATATATATATATATATATATATATATATATATATATATATATATATATATATATATATATAAGTTTTAAGGAAATGATAATTTTGTACTTACATAAAAAAATATATTTCATTTCTTTAATTTTTTATGCAAACCAAACATTATAAAAAAAAAAAAATTATTTATTTTCTATTACATACCAAACAAATTCAAGGGCTATTAGTTTCCTTTTCATTCCTTTGATTCATTTTCTTTTCTATTCTTTCCTTTTCTTTCCGGCGTACCAAACGGAGCCTTAGTACAGGGCGGTGAAAACTGAAAAGAAAGAGAAAGCATTTCTCTTTCAAAGAAAGATGAGTGAGAGGGAGGGCAAAGAAGAAAAACCGAGAGGAATACAGGCCATTCTGTTTTTGTTTTTCTGCTCTCAAGAACAGTTTTATAAAATTATTCTTCAGAACAATTTTTAAGAATAAAAGAATAAGAATTTTTTTTGAATATTTTATTCTTAAAAATACATCTTTTTAAGGGAGCAAATTTGTTGATTGCAAAATTGAACACACAAAATTGAAGTTAAACATATTCACCATATTGCCATTAATGAGAACTTGTATTCTTTGTATTTTTGCTTATTCTTGAGAACAACAATTAGAGAATATGATGTTGTTCTTGTTTTTTCTTTTAACGAGATTTTAATGTAAAATTATGTAATTGACAATGTTTAACTTATGCACAGGTGCATAAGATAAAAAAAAAAAATCTAATTAATAATACTAAAAATATATTATTCAATTTTTTAATAATAAAAAGTAAGACATAGGCTTTGTGATAAAATTTAATTAGATGAAACCTAAGAGAAGAAGTTACCCAACCCTCCAAACTACAAAGGAATAACTTATAACATTATGAGATATTTGTATTATAATATGTGCTCTTTAAATGTATTCAATATAGAGCTTTATTTAGGGCATACATAGCACATGCTCATACCATTGATTCGTAAAGAATAGCCTACACATATCACTCATATAAAATTATACCTTTACTTTATTATTTTCTTTTCACTCTTCCTTTTATATAAATTAAAAATGAGAACAAGATATAGTATTATTTAGATATTTTGAATATATTTAATAAAATATTCATGTATTTAAAATATTGATCTGATCCTAGTTAAACCATTGAATTATGAAAACCGTTTCATCCACTGGTCTAGTTTTCAAAACATTGGCTAATAAATACAGAGGTTGGACAATTTGTTGGATTTAACATAGGCAATATGTGTGAAAAAGTTGTGTTCTATAAGTGAGGGAATTACTTTAGTGTATGTAGGGAAGAAAAATAGAGTTTGAAAATGGAATGCCTTTGTCCATTCTAAGGAAACATGTCCTGGATTGCATTGGAGATATTGAGGGTGCCTATAGATTGGTGATGAAGATAATTCCAGAGAATGTGCAGGTTGAGAAGGGACCATGAGGTCACTTTGTTTTGTAAATTGTTTCACCATTGATCAGTTTTGAGTGGAGATGTCCTTCACATAATGTATTCCTCTAGTCTTACATATAAGCAGCCTCTAGAATAAAATTTTAGTCCATTTTATAAAATAGTGTATTAAAAGAATAATTTTTTTTTTTTTATGTTTGTCTTTTTGTATTAATTGTTGCATATAGAGAATATACACAATAGAGTAGGGGGAATATGCAATACGAAGCCTCTATTATTTCTTATTGATAAAAAAAAAATATTGAAATAAGTTATTTAATTATTGTAATAAATGTGGATAAAATTAAAAATATATAATATCTTTTATAAAAACATAGTATATTTTTTTAAAATGCGTAAATCAATTAAAAATGTACGAGTACTTGTTAGTTTTAAATACTTTTTGAATTTTGATATTCATTGTTTTTTAAGAAATACATATCCTGTTTTGGCATTCTAGGTATTTATTGTATATGTTTTTGGTAAGTATTTTTTAGTGAGATGTTCTTGTTAATTATTGATACATTCCTATTTTTTTTATTGTTTGTATTCATAATTATTGCATTTTTCTTAAATTATTTATCATTAAAGTTAGTTCTCATCACCTATGGACAATGAATTATTAATTATATCACATAATTACTTTGAACAATATTCTATCTATTTTATATTATAAGTCCCTTTTAGAAGTTTTGGGTGTTTTTTTAACATAAAACACTTTACAAAGTTTTAAAATTATTTATTATTTTTTTCATATTTATCTTTAATGATAAATTTAAAACGTTATATTTTATTTTTTAAAAACTAATAAATTAATTAATTTTAATTATTAAACTGTGCTTCAATTAAAAGAGCTTTATACGATGAAACATTAGTGAGTAAAAAATAAAAATGAATACATATTTGTGTATGTACACATTAAATGATTACATAGATTAATTATTTTCAGTGTTTTTTTAATAAATCCTCAATTAAATTTTTTTAATTATGAAATATGAGAGAAAATATCATTCGTGTATATTGGTGAAACCACACTGTACTGACCAACGCGGTTTGTAAAATTCTCAAACCGAAAATTTAGTTATCAACTTACAAATTGACCATGGGCGATTTGGGTCAATTTAAAACCATCGGTTTGAGTCGATTTCATTAAAATGTAGAGAGAGAATATATTGAACTAAAATTCCAAGAATATGGAATCAAACTAGTTCCGTTAATAAAAGAAAATGTGGAACTAGATAAAATTTAGAAAAATCAAAACTAAAAATATAGTAGTAGGAAATCAACTTCTCCTCCTACACCATTAAAAGAGCCTAAAAAATCCAACTACAAAATTAAAAAATATTAATAGAGAATAATTTTATTAAAAGGTAAAGGCTTATTTAATTGAGACTTGAAATAGAAACATCCTAAGAATTGAGAAGTGGGAATTGCAATGCAAACTGCATCCTTGAGATGTAAACTAGGGAATGGCCTCCCGTCGGCGGCTTGCCGCCTTCTTGTGAGGCTAGGGACTTCGGCAATGAAGGTGCTGGGCTGTGAGATTTCTAAGGTTTTGTGATCTAAGTTTTCTAAGCTTTTCTCATTGGGGTTGCATGTTTTTTTTTTTAAAAAAATTTTAAAATATATTTATAATGTTATTAATATATAAAATTATATTATTATAAGTGTATGTGTGGTTGGATTCAAGTTGATTTATCAATTTTTAAATCAACAAATAGAACCGAACTAATGATTTGTAAAATTTTGAAACTTAGTTTTAGTATAATTCAAGTCAATTTGTCAACGCACTTAATTCATCGGATAAATTATCCGCACATTTGTGCCCCTAGATGTACTCGCAAACTAGAACTTGCAGTAAGATCTGAAAATTGTATTAATTGAGGGGCAAATTCGATAATTCGTAGACTTAAATTATTTGGGCCATTGGGAAATTAATAAAACTACAACTCTCGCTCCTCGCAACTCTCTCACAAGTCTGAGAGTCCCAAATCTCAACCACTACCGCAGCCGCCGCTCTTCTCTCTATCTCTCTATCGGGCATCCCCTCTCTCTCGCCGAATGGCTACCGTGCTCAGATCTGCTGCAAAGCTAATCAATTCTTCCGAGTTGATGACAAAGTCAGGTTAGTCGCTGCGCACGTGTCTATTCCTCTAGCTGTTTGGTTGCTGTGAAAATGTTTGCAAATCGTTTTGATTGATGTTCTAGGTTTGATGCAAATTATTAGTATTCTTTTTCCAATCAGCCGCTAAATCCTGATTGATTATGAAATTTGGCAAATTTTGAGGTTCCTTTTTTCGTGACACGGGAACAGGATTAATGATAAGTTAATCAATAAATTTTTCATGTGAATGATTTGCCGTGGCGATTTCACAAAGGTTAATGTGATTGCTGTCATTATTATGAAACTAAATGCATTTTGGGAATTTTTAAGCAGGTCCAATTGGTATCCATGTGGTGTTTATTAAGAAATTTTGTATGGGATCTGTTTGAGAAAAATGAGCCCTTTGTGAGATTAAAAATCTAGGGAGAAGAAATAATCTAGGCCTCATCTTGGCTAGGATTTATTAAGCATAGCTAATGAGCATTGATAGGTCACAGTACTGAGGGTCTGAGACATATATTCGATTCAATACGTTACATCTCCCATGGATTGTGCCACTGTACTCGAGATTATAGTTGTGCTGAAGAGCTCCTTGTTGATATGCTTTATATGAGATGAGAGACTATTAATGCCTAGGAGAAGGAACCGTCTTTCCTTTCGAAATATCTTATACCTCTATCTAGACATTAGGGCAATACTTTTATTGGGCTTAAATTTTGACAAGCACTTTGAAGAACCCTTATGAAACAATTTTTGTTGTCATTGTGCAACATAGAGGTCTAAAGTATCTTTCCTCTTTACAACTATCAACTTCAATAAGCTGAAGATTGACTAGTTGTGCATGATTACAAATTGGTTTCCTCTAAATTGAAAGGCGAAAAAGTTCTTGGAATTAAACAAAGTATGTTTTTAGCTATGAACGCTAATGAATACAATTATGACAATAAGGTGTCAGCGTCAGGTCTCTGTGTAACCCACTGGCTAGTGTATTATGTAGCCACTGACCTTATGCCATTATTGTCTTCCCCTCTTTCTTTCCCATTTATTCTTCTTTTCTCAAGCCTCTATTTTTCTTCTTGTCAGGAACTTCTATAAAACAAAATTTCAATCCTTTTGTAGGACTTGCCTGCTTATTGTGATGATGAAATAAATTTAGATTCATTTATGTGACACAAAAATAGAAAATGATAATAAACGGGAAACTAAGTGTATTTCATGAAATTGAAACCAATACAAATCAAAACAGATTTCATTTCAATGAAAATTAGAAAATGTTTCCTAAACCAAATGCATCCATATTTTCTAGTTCAGTAGTTCTCCACTTCAATTCCCTCAAAATTATTTTCCTCATCATTTTCTTCTTTTACAGTTTTAATATTAAGATTTTGCTATGTTTATGTTGAATCTATTGGATATGTCCCCATATGCCCCTTCTCCTGCTCTTCCAAAACTAAAATTTCCAGTACCATGCCCAAACGGGATAGTCATGGTATGATGGTGGGTTGGTTTGGTAGTAAAAGTTGTTGGGGCATTAAATTCAAATTCAGAGTGACAATGTTGCTAATTGGAGATATGGCTATGTAATGCTTGAAAGAGAAGATCAAACATACAACATACTTATCAAAATGGAGCTAAGCGGGAGTCAACTGCATAGCTTAATTCATTGAAGTTAAGAAGAATAAAGGGCATCTAATTTTCTGTCTCGTTTTACATAAAATCATAGAGAATATGGTTGTGACAATGAATTCATAGTTCTCAAAGAGGAAGTCGAAAAAGTAGTTTGGGATAACTTACCTTGAGAAGATTTCGTACTTAGATTATAATGGAGATTAAGTGTTATGCAAAATCTTGTTTAGCCAGTATTAAATTCTGTTGAGTGCCTGGACATGGAAGGAGATTGGGCCTTGTGAGTTCTGGGAGGAAGGCCTGAGGATAAATAGGGAACTTGAAAGTGGTTAGAGCCCAAATGAATTCAAAGTTTAATGCGTATGTTAACTTGCAAAAGCGTTGTCTGCAATTTCTAGAGTACTATGCTTGGACCATTAGATTGGATCATTGGAGTAATCACATTTTCATAAAGGAATAAACAATTCATACAAGTTGACCATTACATTGTTTGCACATCCATCGAGGTTGAAATCAATTTTGTATCTCTTTTTTCTTTTCCTTGTTTTTTTTTCTGTTGTGTCAAGGACTATCTTGAAAACTTGCATTCTACTAGGTCAGTATCCCTTATTTGGTTTCTCTTAAAGGATAACAGAAAGATAATGCTTTCTATTATGTGTTAATTATAGATGATTCTTATCAAGTTAAGCTTGCCAACTTTATGACAGGGTTTAAAATTCTATATTCTTATACCAAATTTACAACACATCTCTCAAAATTTTCGGAGTTGTTAGTGCCTGTTGTGTCTTTGTTGCTTGTGTCTTTGACATGTTTATTAAGTTTCAAATAGAGAAGTGTTATCTTTCTAATTCTGATTTGTTCTGGTAGAACTTGCTGCTGAATTCTTACCAGATCTACTAATTCAACAATAAACTTTGGAGAATAGGTTAAAAATTTAATTATTTATTATTTCGGTGACCCTTTTTTTATCAAGTCTTTGCAAGTCACCCTAATACCTACTCTTAATTTTTTCTTGCAACCGTGCTGTTGTATTATTGTATTGTTTTAAGATCATGACTGTTCCTTAAATTCATATATTAATAAAGCATATGGCAGTGACGCATTTTGCTTGTCTTCTGGTCAATTAATATCCGCTTCTTTTATAGTCCTTGTTGCCCCTTAATGTGAAAGCATTCTCTGTTTATGATACTCATGCTAGCAATCCCTAATAGACAGACCCTATTATCTTGTGACAGTGAGCAGAAATTTCCATTCTACTGGCATGAAGAGAATGGGAGGTGGACATGCGCATGGCCATGATGAACCATATTATATGCATGCAAAACACATGTACAATTTGGACAGGATGAAATACCAGAAGGTGAAGGTTCCCCTTGCTGTTTTAACTGCCTTCAGCATCGGTGTTTTTGTTCCTGTCTATGCAGTCATCTTCCAGCAGAAGAAAACTGCTTCTGCTTAGCTCATCTTATGTTTCATTTGCAACAAGAAGGTGCACAGCTTGAAATCCTGGATTAGCATGAGGATTGTGCAGATTATTACTGTTTTGCCTTGAGCTTTGTTTGTCTTTAAACTTTAATGGGTTTTCCATATTTCTGGTAATAATTGGTTCGTAATTTGTCAAAATATTCAAAATATGCTTGGTCGTTTTCCTTTCTACAAAGGAAAAACTTTGACTTCGTTTTAAATTTTTTGTTTGGTGATCAAAATATGTTGACCTAGAGCCGGTTTACTTGCATGCGCTGTTTTAGCTTGTCAAATCTACTCCAAGAGAATCACCTAACAAACCTAGTGATAGATACTGAATGTTACCATTTCCCTTTCCAATTCCATTTTAATTGAAAGTTAAATCTAATTTTTCTTAACACGTTTGACATTTATGTTGTTGAAAAAAGAAATGGATTTGGAAATGGTGGAATGAGCTTAAATTCGATCCATTCAGTGTAAAATTGCTTTGTTCATCTTGCATTCAAGGCTTATGGATTTTGGAGTCATAGTATTAAAGTTCTCGTAGTTTACAGATTCTGGAGACGAGGTAAAAAGTATTTTAAAAAATGAAAACTCAAGATCGTTCACTAATAGTAAGCAATTTTTATTTCATACAAGACATTATACAATTGAATGATTGTGATTAGTAACTTTTTACATAATCATAGGGTCCCTTTGATTTTTTAAAAATCAAGGGATAGTACAGCATAAATTTTTTTGTTCCTTATTTGATATTTTAAAAGCCTTAAGTATTGAACAAAAATTTTTTTATGATAATAAATAAATTTTTAAAATCTTGTTATTTACTAAACTGAGACAAGTATTTATTAGAGTATTAGACAAAAATTTTAACTTAGTTATTTTTTAAATCATCTTATAATTTTTTATATCTTGGCATTCAATTAATAGTGGTAAGTTTTAACAGACATCTGTAATGGACAGCGACTAGTGACTTTTTTTTAAAATTTTATATTTTTATATATTATTTTAATTATTATAAAATATCAAAATCTTATCTTATGATTTTTTAACAATGTAATACAAAATATTACTATAAATTAAACATAAATGATATAAAAAATTTTGTCTAATGATTAAGGAAAAAATATTGAATAGTATAACAAATTACACTCTTGTACTGGATTATTTTATTTCTGTTGTTGAGTACTGTGTACTAAATGTACATGTTTTCTTATAGTCGAACTTGAAAATTAGCTAAAGCATGTTTCCCTCTTCTATGGGCAACATTTAGGATTTGCCTTCCTGAATTGAGCAATTTGGTTTTTTGGGTTAATATCTATTAACACCTTATTCAATCTTATAAAGAGGACCTTGATCAGAGGTGAATGCATGTATACGAGTGTGGGAACAATTATCCCCGTAAGGCAAACAATGTGTTTAATTAATATATGAAGTAATTTCTTTCTTCTTTTTTTTTTTTTTCTTGAAAAGAAATTTGGAAACTGACCCCACATACCAAATCTATTTTGAGAAGGCTAAGATTAGAACTTTTGCAACTTCTTTTGTAGAAGCCCTCTCCATTGACCACTCAAGTACATTAGCAGTGGCACCCTGGAGAACTTGCAATTGCTGAAGTACAAAGAACTTGCATCAATAATTCTATTGCTCCATGTTTAGTCTCGCTACCATTTGTTTTGCATCTATTTACGTAATTTTTTGGGACTACTCTGGACAATTTACTGCTTAATAGGGCCTCTTAAATTGGGTTAACTGCAAATTGCACAACCTCTATCATCAACCTCTACATTATTTTTCACTCTAACAATGTAACACTACAAACTTAATTTAAGTTGACTTTGAAACAATAAATATACACATAACCAATAAAAATCTGTGCAATATTAAAAATTTAAACACACAAAAAGACATATGCTAAGAGGAAAAGTAATCATAATTATTCTCTTTCCCCTTCAATGTGAGAAGATATTGATAATAGAACTATATATATAAACAGAATTTCTTGAATAACAAATTGCATTAAAATGTAGCTCACATAATAAACTAAGCAACTTACTTTTTAGAGTTGCTTATACAAAAAATTCATGTGCCAGCATGAAATTTAAGAGTTACACTCCAATGGTGCAACCCACTAATTTTCTAACTTGAGCAACTCTATGAAATCTTATTAGAGATAGTCTTAGCAACCACCATTGCAGGTATGACAATAACTCAATGAAAGAAATGCTGAAATAGTCAAAATTTTCATATAATTACTAGCTTGCAAGTGATGTATTTACACATACAATGATCATTGGCCTAATTGTAGGTCAAATACACGCTGATCAGTGGCCTAACGCAATAAATAATATGGAAGAAGATCGCCCTATGGATATTATGCCTACTTTCTCAAAATCATTTTGAGTCACTGGAATCTACAATTAGATGAAATCACCAGGGCTCATGCAGATAGATGTAAGAATAAGACTCGGGGAGGCACACTAATCACCTGATGATTCCAGGCCTATTAGCATGTCCTTTAGACCTCTTCCGGTGAACCTTCTTCGGAGCATCTGTAGTTAATGCATACATCTTCACGGCAAATAATTCCCCAGGGAATCCCTTCTGATCCTAATGACAGTGGAAAAAAAAAAAATGTCAAAAACAGAAAGCAACAATGAAAGATTCTTGTAGAATGATGTACAGGTTTTGTATCATTGACACACAATGGCGTACAATAAGCCTTATCTTACTAAATGAGATTGGCTATATAGATTGTATGAAGCCATTGTGCTCTATCAGAAATCAATTTTTTTGAAATATTATTAACTATGAGATCCCTTTTTATGCCACACAATGACATAGACATTGTTAAATATAGAAAGAGCCAAACAATGATATGGGTAATATCAGAATGGGAAATGTACAGGGTTTCATATCAAATTGGAATACAGGAGATAAGGGTTTCATTTCTCAGAGACATCCTTTCTCTGGGCTTTACCTTCTCCATTTATCTGAACGCCATTGAAAAGGGTTTTCTACAGGAATCTCTATATCTTGATTATATCTAACAAATGAAAAGGTTCAACCCTGCCCTTTATTTTTCTTTTTAATTTTTGATAAAAGAAGAATACAGAGGAGGACAAGAGGTCCTCCTACAACAAAGGAAACAACAAAACATGTGAATGAGAAACAATTAGCTCAACAGAGCTCCTCAATTCCTCAGAAAATCCATTAAAGAGGTTACCTTGGTTTTGTATACATGCAATCCACATCGAGAGAAGAGTTCTTTGAAGTATAAATCAGATCTTGTAATGCTTCGATCTTCATTATCTACCACAAAACCTGGAAGGCATAGGAGAAAAATGACATGCACAAAAGAGTCTCAAAGATGCAAACAAGTGGGAATAAGAAAACAGACTTAACGCAAGTAAACTAACGATGCTAACCAATCTTGCAACTCATTTCACAGATAAAATTGTAAAACTGGTCAAATATTTTGAAACTATAATCAATTTTAAATTTTAATTCATCTGAGCCAAACTTCAAGATATTTAAACACCATTTAATCCCAAGAAATTTTATTCCTGGTCCGAGCATCCTAACATTCTATAACAAAAGCATTATTCAAGCGCTCTGCAAGGACACTCTTCACATATGGAGCAAGGACAGTATAAATTAGAAGTTGGGGGACCAAATATAGCCAAATCTGAGGTATAGGTATCACAAAAAGTGGTTGAGCTAATAACTCTATGGATTAAATAAAACGCATGAAAAGAAAAATTCAGAATGATTGGAAAGACAGAAATTCAATGAGCGTAGTACCACTTCTTGCGATGTTCTCCTTCAGGACAAAAAGTCCACCTGGTTTTAGACCAACCTATAAGTAATGTTACTGTCAGTGCCAACAGATCATAACATGGAATGATAATGAGGTGTTTAACAAATTTAAAAAATGTTAGAAATATTTATTGCCATCATTGCAACAAATTATGGAGACAACCCAGACAAGTACAATAACTTTTACCCGTGATTTTCATGATTCCCAAAATCATTTTCACCCATTTCGAAAGTATTAGTGTAGTGGATGATAATTTTTTGTTAGTGAAGATACAGACAGACGCTTCACTATACATAACTATGCAGTGACAATGATTACTAATTGGTTCATTATGCATACAGCATACCTCATGCATCACAAAAATGCAAGCAAGCAACATTCAGAGCCATTAGCACACATGAAAAATGTGAACCTAAAATGAAAAAATCTCAACCATTTCATAGCCCAAATAATCTATAGGCTAGACTTCAACAATTTTATGCAACTACATGATTATAAAGTCTATAGGTTATCCATTTCTTTGACTCCCAATAAATAACTCAGTAAGATAAGAGTATAGGCTATTAATTCGAAGAAAGGATCAATTACCTTTGCCCTATTGAAAAATGACACAAAATCATCATCAGTAAGATGACCAATACACCACTGGATCCATATTACATCATATCTTCCAGTATCTGGAGTAAAATCCTGATACAAGGAAAGCAAGAAATACATATAATAATATTACTGAAGAATACTAGCAAAATAAAGTGGAAATTACAAAATCTAAGATAAGCATTGGGTGTATCAGAGACAGCACAAAAACTCGTGTTTCTAGCAAAGGCCTTTAATATTTCACTTTACACTGCATCAGAATAAATGATAGAATTTTTTTTTGGAATTATAAAGAAAGTGAGTCTTACTAAGCCAGGTGACAATTAAAAACTCTAAATAGAAAAGCAACTTAATATCATTACACAAATAAAAATGTCAAATGTTGAAGGTCAAAACTCTATAGGAACACGTCAAATACCTTGATTCTCAATACTGAGGTCAATAACAACAGGAAAACAGAAAGGAGAAAGAGAACAGAATAACAAAGCCATTAATAAAAGATAAAATAAATATGCTAGTATCAACTATGGTGTAACACTAGTTATCACTTAGTAGGTCTTCCATAGGGTGACCAAATTTATTCCTATTATCCGGTGATCCCAGGGGAAGATGGGTAGGCATGGATGGGTGTGAATATGGATTTTACATATATTGCCCCAGGCATCTCATTCTAATAAAAGAACTTGACATCATTTACATACAGGGAATTCAAATATCTAAGAAAATACCTGGAGGGGCACACAATAAAAATTAACTGCCTTGTGTATATCTGGGTCCGTCTGAATTCCAGGAGCCAAAGTTTCACGTGCAGTCTCTAAGAAATGTGACACTGGCTCAAGGAGATCAACCTGATTTTTACGACAAACAAAATAAATGCAATATAATTGAGGAACTTCGAAATCTTAAAAAAAAAAAAAAAAGTACGTATGAATAAGAACTGATGTATGTTCATTGAATTTGAAAAATTAATTAGCAAGGTGTGTAACAGAAGCACATGCTGAATAGCTTAATTGCACCCCACGCCTTTAGAATTACACAATTTGCTTGTTTTCTCTTTCTTTTCAATTTGCTTTTTCCATTTCCAGTTCCTAAATGATTTTGACCGACATACTAATAATATGTTTAATTTTCTGAAAAAGCCTATCAAGTTGAACACCCAGAATTCCATAAAAGATTCATTAGTTTTGTAGAGGCACTTTTCTTTCCTATTTGAAGGTAATATGTTAATATACAGTACTAAAACTGGCACCTTGGTACAAAAACAACCTGAAGACAAAGTGATGGATTAAATCCTAGAATTTTACCAAACAAACAAGGCTGGGATGAAAGAGAGGAAAGGAAAGAAGTACAAGCATTAATAATTTGTATAGCCTGGTTTCCTAAAAGTGTGTTGACTTCGTGCCTTGATCCCAATTAGGGATAAAGCAATAGGAACTCAGAATACATGCCAAGAGTCCCATTCTTGCTTCTTGTTCTTACCCTACCCTGTTAAATACAAAAGAACAGAAGTTTCCCCCAAAGATTGTTTGGAAAACCAACACCATGTTTGACCTTTAAACTAGCTATGCACTAAAGAATCTCTAACTTATTGCAAGCACAATGCTATTAACAGAACATTATGTTCAAAATTAGCTTCAATTTGGTAACTAAAAGTCTAAAAGCAACTTTCTTCTAAAAGTCCAATACATTTCTCATTATATAAACACCATAAGAGACAAAAATGAACAGCAATATAACCCTACTGTGCTTCCATTTTCTCTTTCTTTCTCACTCATCTTCAAAAAAACTGATATCAAGTTAACTACTGAATACTAAATTAATCCCAGATTAGAGAAAAGTGACTATGCGTTCTTGGTGTTGGAAATATAGAACCATACATGCATTAATTTTCTATATCTGAAGGAAGAAAAAACTAACCTCATTGAAGTATCTAATAAGAAGATTTTTGGTGATTCTTCCAATGCCAGAACCGCAATCTGGAAGTCAACAGAATGTTGATTAGAGCCTCCACAGATGATAAATTACTATTTAAGGCAGCCATATATTTACATTAAGTCAAAACCAGTAGACAAATCTAAAATAGCAAAATTAAGAACAGTGGAGCAAAAAAGTAATCAGGATTGCTGCATGATACTGATACATGCATACATACATATATCAAAATATTCTTCTTGATATATCATCACCTTCGAGTTCATAAAAACACAAAAGGAAACACATTATACTGCCCCTTAGGCAACTCCTTTTCTGATATAGTTATATGTTGGCAAATATATGTACACCCATTGACACACACTAATACATACAAACATATATGAAAAGATCTTTCCTGATGTTACTGAAACAAATCCAAAATTTATGAACCCAACTCACAAAATAAAAATTAACAATCCATGTATAGAAGCTTTGGGTAGGAAAGTGGAAACAAATTGGCTCAGAGTTTGCTCAGCCATTTCGTGCTATTATCATCAGAATCGAAATAGAACAGAACACTTTATTTCAGCAAAATAAACATATTTTAAACTCGTTGAAGCAATCACGCTGTAGTCATTCTCTCATTGAAGCTACTCATTTGCACTCAATACAAGATCTCTTCTCAAACTGTGCAGAAGATATTTTGTTTGATTTGAATAATGATTGAAACACAGCATATAAAAAATATAATTATTGGTTATGTAGCTTATACTGACAGTTCTGAGCAGAAATCCCAATGGAAAAAAAAAAAAAAAAAAAAAAGATATGCTGATTAGCGATCTTTAATCAATATTTAAGGATACGCATAAGTGGGTTGCAGGGGGAATAGGGAACCAAACAAAGAGAAAGTACCAAGAGCAACGAGTGGTTGGCCACTGTTCCCACGAGCCAAACGTTCAGATAAGAGGATTTTAAGGAAAGCCTCACTGTCACGTATATCTGCTTCATTCACATTCCCGAATCCTCCCAATACCCCATCCACTGACGCCTCCACACCCTGTTCTTAAATACAAAAAAAAAAAAAAAAAAAAACCCTCAAAGTGAGATTATTTTGCCAAACTCAATCTCCTTACTTTCTCCACTTGTCTATTTTGCCACTAGAAGAATATTGGGGTAAAGTACAGAACAAACCCAGTAACAATGGGATTGACTATGTGTCAAACAGAAAAGAAATTATAACTTTTTCTTTTGCAAACTTCAGTAACTTCTAAAATAGAATCTAACTTTTTTTTTTTTTTTTAATCCAAAATGTTACACTAGCTTATCTTGCTCTGAATTTTCAGAAAAGTTACACTAATTTGCCACATGTAGATTGTAAGAAGTTACAATTTTGTACAAAAGGAACCGATTCCGGTGACTAATTGATGAGAAATTCATAAACTATGCGAATTAGTTCGATTTTATATCTTTATTTTTAAGAGATAATGACTAAAACGAGGTATAGAAACTAAGGCGTACTGCGTAACCTTAGCGTACCTCCCAGTAGCCGACGCCTTGACGGTACCACTCAGTCTTCTTACTTGTATCACCGATTTGTTCCCGCCACATCTCGTCGGCGTTCTTGAACTCACGGCCATTGGAATCTAAGCCGCCGGTCTCCATGGAGACCCTTGGAATTTGTTGGCTGGGGAAGCGAACTGGTTTTCGAGTTTGGAGAGAAAGAAACAAGGGAGAGTTATGCTCTTTTAACAGGAAAGATTGGCCTAGGAATGGACCCTGCAGGGTTGAGCCCACCATATGGACATTGATAGAGGCAATGAGCTCAAGGGCCGACACATCTATGTCTCCTTTATAATTATACGAAAGAAACAAATGGTTCTACAAGCTCATGTGGTTGACTTCTGTTGGTAATTTTCTACCCTTCCTCAAGTTCAATCTGTTCTTCACTTCATGGCAGAGAGCTGGCTAGGAATGGCAACAATTTTTTAGAATCGTAATATATTACAATATTAAATACAAATAAATCATTAAAATAATTTTAATTAATAAATAATTATAAATTTATTATATTTATTTAAATTTATTTATCAACTAAATTATAAAATTACCCCTACTCTTTATATATATATATAAAAAGATATATTAATAATTAAATATTTTGAAATTTTTTCGATAAAAAATGTGATCTTCGTACTTATTGCTTCATCTCGGGATAACAATTTTCTCTAATTAGGCAAGGATTTGGCGAAAATATCTCAATAGAGATACGAACAAAAATTACTTATGTGGATCTTAACAATGTTCAACCTTTAAAATGCCCATATATAAAATAAAATATATATGGAGTCATACATATTTAATAATTTAGTTAGCAAATAATTTATTTATATATAAAATAAGAGAAGTTATCTATTATTTCAAATGAATTTATTTAAACTGATCTTACCCAACTGAGCCAAGTTCCTATAGTGCCAAATTTTGTAGGTTTTTATACACAATGGGTCGAATTAGATGAGTTTTGGACTTTTGTCCCAACCCAACACTGTGCTCAAGGGTTAGGTAAAAATTTCTACCAACCCGACCCTTTGGGTCAACTGGCAAAAAAAAAAAAAAATCATTATTTTAACAAAATGATGCAAAAAATGTAAATCCAACTTAAAATTAAATTAAATCCCATCATAGATTATTAAAAATATATTATAAAATTATTTTTTATTTCTACTTTTGATTTTACACATCATAAACATAATTTTATAATGTGACAAGGTAAGGTAAAAGCATCTATAACAAGGGGAATCACCTCCTTGTTGAAGAAAATGTAATCCTTTTCATACTTAGTTGCAAGGTATACCTAGGAGTTGCAGATAAAGTGAATAGAACCTTTGCCTGGTACATCTTAAGAGTGAAATTCTTGAGGTAGAACTTATTGTGATGATTATTCCTTCTTAATAGTGAAAAGAGATTTGCCTACTATCAAGGGGGAGAATGTGCTAATCTAGGCTTCCCAAGTGTACCCTTCAACTCATTGCCTACAAACATAAATTAACAAATACAATAAGAAAAATGTTAACATTATTAAGTAGTCAATGTTTAATGCTTTATGTCCTAGAACGCAAAAGAACATAGACAAATATAAGCAATGGCTTGGAAAAAAAGAAGTGAATTTTCAATTTTTTAATTTTTAATTTTTTAGATGGATCATTTAAGTTGAGTTATAAAATTACTTTCCAATTTACTATCAACTCAACCTTGGACGGGTCATACCCAACTGGCCCCATAGGCTAATTTTTTCAAAAAAAAAAAAAAGAAGAACCCACCTAGCCAAGTCAGGCTGGGTTATAGCCTAGTTGGGTAGATTTTGGACATACCTGCACCTTATGGCTAACATCTGATCATCCTATAACGCTAATATTATCTATTAATCCTGATCTAACTCCTCTTGAGTTCTTGTTTGGAATTTACATGGTAGTATAGATAGGAAGCCAAGCCACTATACTATGGATATACTAGAAAATCACATGCAACAGTGTCTCATTTTCAAGCATGCACGTGCAGCACATTGGTAAAATGTCCATACCTCACCTTACTAGAGCATCACATGTTGGCAACACCTTCTTGCAACATCGCCACATAAAAGTGCTTGAATTTGTTTGGCACTTTAGTCTTCCAAATCCTCTGCCATACAGGAGATAAAGTCTGCTCTTCGTCTCTCACTAGTTGAAAATGGTAGCTATATCACATCGTACCCATCCTATAAGACCAGAAACAAACGAAGAGCACATTGGTGCTGAGGCTTCCACTTGAGGAAATACAAAAGTAATTTTAAGCATCTCCAACCCGTGCTAGCCAAGGATGATCACCAATAATGGCCTTTTTCCCCATTCCCAATCCACATTATCAGACCCTCTTTTACATGAGGAACGCTTGACCAAATAATTCTCCAAGTGCATGATGGATAATTTGAAATAACTCATTGCAAAAAGGGGTATGAACAATGCAACTGCATTGATAAGCACCTCTTTTCCTGCTTTAGATAACATTTGTTTCTCTCCAACCTTGCAATCGCTTCCACATTCTCTCGTTTATAGATTGTAATGAATTATTCTTGTTCTTTTCGACCATGGTAGGGAGGCCCATACACTTCTCATTAAAAGCAACATACGAACACCCAAAATCTGCATGATATAGTCCTTTCTAAGGTTCTGCAATTGGGACTAATGAAATGGATGATTGTTCACATTGTGAAGGTCATTTTTTAGAATTGTCCGTGTGTAAAAATAAGAGAAGACCTTATATATTGGTGTTAAATATGAGGATTGGGCTTGTTATTGGGCCCACTATCGTAGCCCAGATGAAAAGGGGAAGGGTCTACATCAGTTCATAATTTACTTTTTGTCTTAAGCATGCTTCTTAACCCACAAAGATTCTCTTTAATTCCTCTCCCTCAGCTATAGAGGCCTTGGAAAATATAAGACTATCATTTGCCAAAATAAAAAAAAAAAATGGGTGAAGCATTCCCGAAAAGTTTAGCACCCATAATTGTGCTAGCCATTTCGTCTCATAGAGAATTGCACTCAAACCTTTTGTATAATAAAGAATAAATATGGGGATTAGGGCCGGGTCGCCTTGTCTGAGTCCTTGCTCTCAAACAATTAGGCCCTAGGGATTACCATTGATAAGCACATAATAAGATGTTGAAGTGACATAACTCATGATAAGACTCACCTATCTGTTAGCAAAACCCAGCTTCCTCGTAATAGCCTCCAAGAAATTCCACTTCACTCGATCATGTCTTGCTCATGTCAAGCTTTAAAGCTCATCATTGTCCTATCTCGAGTGCTTTATCTTTAAAGGATGCAACAATTCATAAGCTAACAAGCATTATCTATGATTTGGTGGTATGGAACAAAAGTACCATGGTTCGAGGAAATAATAGAGGGAAGAAATATCTTGAGTCTGTTCGCCAACACTTTGGCTATGATCTTGTATAGGACATTGCAGAGATTGATTGGCTTAAATTGTGTCATATTCTCTAAATTAGGCACTTTGGGAGTAAGTACAATATGTGTAAAGTTGATATCCTCAATGGGAATATTTTTGTTAAGAAATTGCAGCAAAAAACCTATAGTGTCACCTCCAACAATGTCCCAAAATTTCAGGTAAAATAAGACAGGGAACCCATCCGAGCCTGGAGCCTTAGTAGCCCCCATTTGGAAGACTACCTTCCTAACTTCTTCAGCCTAAAAGGGTGCAAATAGCAAGCTATTCATATCCCCAGTAGCTTTGCACTCTACTGCATCTAAAAAAAATCTAATGGGTGGAAGAAAAAAATAAAAGCAAAATAATAAGTGATGACATTACAAATCTGCGATTTCTTCTGCCAATTCCATGCTTATCTTTAGGTTTTTTGATATAATTTTTTTTTTCTTTTTTGTCTATTAGGGGCCCTTTGATGGAAATAAACAATGTTCCAATCTCCTTCCTTTAACCACTAGATCTGGAATCTTAGCTTCCACATAATCTCCTCATTGTCTAACAATGCTCTATGTTCTCTGCCCTAGGGTGGGGTAGTCTTGTCAATTAGCAAATATCTATTTGCCCGAGCTAGAATCTTATCAATATTACCAAAGCTAGACTTGTTCCATCCTAGCAAGCCAAATCCCATGGCTTTTAACTTATGCCGGGAGTAAATTTTTTTTTTTTTTGTTATTGTCAATTTTAAAAAACGATCTTTAAATTTTGAATTTGTCAAATTAAATCCTCGTACTACAAAAATTATATTAAAGTAAATCTTTTGAGGGTTTGTTTTGTAAAGTTAACTTTGATTTGTTTTTATAATGTGACGATTTTATTTAAGATTAGTAATAATATGAAGGAACAAAAAGAAGTTTTACTCCATTTTTAATTGAATTGGTATCACGAACTAATCTCCAACAAGTGTTAATAAAGGATAACGCACTCCCTATGGCCTCGCCACATCTTTATTTTTAATTGTTAATTAATTAAATAAGTCAGTCTGTTGGGCTAAAGCCTATTAAGAGTTTATTGTCTTATAAATACAAAAATGTCACCCAAATTAGTAGTATAAATGACCTTCACTATTAATAAACAAGATATGTATTTTACAAATCTTATTATTTTAATTTTCTATAGACTGTCAATAACTTAAGTGTTAAAGAGTTTTTTCCTCCGATTTCACCTTTATCCTATTATTTACCGAATATTCATTAATTTTAACTCAGAATCACATAAACCACAGCCTAATTAACCGCTCACAATGTAATTAAAACAGAACAAGAGTGAGAGAGAGCCAAGAGCTTTCGTGAAAAAGGAAGAAGAGAGAAGGACTTAGAAACCTTGCTTACTTTGCATGAGCCCTTTTTGGTGGATTTCTTTTGAAGCCATAGAAGAAGAAAATACTCGAGACATCTTGAGCTTTCTAGTAGTGGTCCTCACTGCTAAATCCAAGGGTTGCTTATGCTGGGGATGAATTAACCTTAAGGATTGAAGAAGGAATTGAGGTTGAATCATAGTTTTTAAGGTTGAAGATAAAAAGGAAGGCAAAGGCTATGCCACGATACTTAGGAAAGTAGCTAGTTTTTTTTTCCCTTAAATCATTTTATGATTACTTATGCAATTTGCAGAATCCATGGTAAGTAAGCTTGTTATACCATTGATTGTGAGCGTAGAAATCTTCCATTGATGTTAGTTAATATCCTATGAATGTAGTCTTCCATAGATGCAGTTACTAGATGGCCATCTATAGTGAGGGCAATGATGTGCCCTATAGTTATATATAATATAGGAGTCAATGGATCAGTTGCATTATTATTTATTTACCAAATTATTTCACAGTGGATGAAAGTTACTCAGTCTTCAGATTTATTACTTGTATTCATATGCTGATTTGAGGGAACTGGAATGATACTTTTCATTTTCTATATAAGTAGCTACTGGCATTGAAAATAATAGTGAAGGGACTGTGTGTGTTTTATCTTCACTATTATTTACCCTACTCTTGATCAATTATTTCGAGAGAAAATTAGAGAGTTAGTATAAGGTGTATTTGGTAAATGAATCTATTTTTAAATTTCTTGATTCATGAATTATGAAAAACATAAATTTGATAATGCTTAAAATATGTCTAGTTTTAAATATTAATAGGAGATTTTTTAAAAATATTCTTAAAAGATTAAGAAATTAAAATTCTACCACCTTCCATAAGAATTTTTTTAATGAATTTGTATTAAAAAAATCTTAAAAACATATTTCTTAAATTTTATTTTTCTTGAAAAAATCTAAATTAAACATAAAAAATAAAAAATCATCAAGATTTTTTTTTATTCAAAAAAAAAAAAAACTTTTTACCAAACACCCCTTAAGTGTTTTCTTCTATTCTGGTCTCTCAGAGATTATAATTATTAAGTTTTTTCCTGTACTAATTTTTTTTTTATCTTTATCCGTAGTTTTAACGTAAAATTTGTGTATTTTTTAATCTTCACTATTCTCAACGCTTAGCGACTCCGCTCCATCGGCTCGTGTTGGAGCCCCGCAACAAGAAATTAGCTTGCTCAAGTTTTCTATGTTTGGTCACCATTCCAAGAGATGCAAGAGTTTGTTTCCACTCTAGTAACCAGGATCACACATGCCAGAATTAATACAAGAATTTAAATCAGCAGATTTTGAGAACTTGTATATAAATCTTTCCAATGTGTATTTGTATGGGCATCATATAATTTTTATATTAGAAATGCTTATATCAATTTTCTGGTATCGAGGGACAAAAGAATCAAGTACAGCAAAAACATTATGGCTTTGGATTATTCTGCTTATAATGAGAGAAGGTAACTAAGAATGCTATATTTTTCAGTTTTGTGGACCTAAATTAATTGTCCAGAAATTATGCAAAACAATTTTTCACTTCCTGTTAATAACCCATTACATTTTCCACCAATCTAAAAGAAACAACCAAAAGCCTGAAAGATACCACAATAGCACTCTGATAAAAGAAACATAACTGAAGGGAAGCAAAGAATGATCACAGAATATGACTGCTGCTACAATCAAATTTCATTTACTTCATACAACTAGATCCTATTCAATAGAAATGAAAAATGTGGCTATAACAGATGATTAAAAGAATCATCTACATGATCAAATGCATTTGCAGCCAAAATTAAGTTCCATTTATAAAAATCTAAAGAACCCAATTGAAATAATGAAAAATATTGACAAAGTGATTATAAAAACAAAAATCATATAATGTCATCTGCAAATTATCCTAATATATATACACATCAGCTACAAATGCAGTCAACATTATCCTAAGGATAACACTAATAAGCAGAGAAATACAACCTAAAAACAATATGGGCATGAGAATTTGGTAGTCCCCTCGCTCCTTTTCAGACTAGCCATTATAATGCTTCAGTATGCCAAAGAATGTTATCCTTACAAGAATAAATCAAACAGCACAGACAACAGAAGCCATAGTCAGTGAGTGACAACTTATAATTAAAATGTGCATCAACTTCAGCTACATATTCTCATTAGAGAACACAGAGACAATATATCTAACAAGAAAAACATAAATCATAGAAAATTTTAGGCACCAGCCAAGCATAAAAAGGCATGGCTTTCATCAAAGCATGAATCTCTGGTGGTGAATAGCAAATTCTTGTCTTGTAGTCCAAGTTGTAAACCAGGAGTGCACAAATTTCTTCAATTTGGAAGTAACAGTTAGATTCTAACAAACACAATTCACCCATTAAATGAAATAACTAAATATTAGCTAACTCAAACATAAAAATCCTATATAAGAAAAGCATCAAAGAGAAAACATGAGTATGCAAGATGTAATAGAATAGTTTTTCAATTCTTATTAATCTAAAAGTACAACCACTTTGCTTACCAACCTTTACCCTCTTCACAATTACGTTAAAACACATAAACTTCAACCCTTTCAGAATTATATTAAAACTCATAAAACCAAAGATAATGGTAACCCAAGAGAGAGAAGGAGAAAGTGATAGAGAGGCAAGAAATAAATAAACCTAGATTCCTTAAACAAGAACCTGGTGACAAAACCTTGAAAAAATTTACCAGTGTTTTCCAATATGCATAGGTAGACATAAACAAAGTTATGCTTACATAATAACAAGAGGCACTAATTACCTGTTAATGTCAATCTTGATGGCCATAAAAATTTAACACCTGATGGAGCGATCAACTAGAAAGGACCTAATTTAGCTATCAATCAACCTTAATAATCTTATCAAATCAAGAAAGGACCTAATTCAAGAATATTTTTCATTTATCAATAATCTAAATGGTCAGCTTACAAAACAAATTAAGGTGAAACCAAAACTTTAAGGAATAAAAATATTACATCACTCCAACACAGCAGTAGCCCCCAACTCCTTGAGCTTCTGAATTATAGGTTCGGCCTCCTCCTTTGTCAATCCTTTCTTTAAAACACAAGGAACTTTCTCAACTAAATCTTTGGCTTCCTTCAATCCTAAATCAGTAAACGCTCTGACTTCTTTGATTATCTTGATCTTTGCTGCAGCATCATACTTCTCCAGCTTTATATCAAATGCTGTCTTTTCTGCTGCCTTAGCTTCGGCAGCCCCAGATGCAGGCCCTGCTGAAGCTGGACCTGATGAACCAAGCCCTGTGATAGCGGGTCCGTACCTGTTGAGACCCATCTTCAGCCTCCAAAGGATGGTAAAGTCATACCTCTCCAGTTTGTTGAGACTGATAAGCTCATCAGCAATTCGTTCTAGCTTCTGGGTTTGACCCTCAGCAGTGGGTGTGCAGAGGAAGCGATCACATGGCTTGGGAGTGAGGCTGAGAAGCCTTGCTAGTGACCTTGAGGTGGGTTTTGGGATGAGGTGGGACATTTTCTTCAAAGTAAGCAAGCAGAGCTTCACAAAGGATTCAGCTTGACAGTAAACAACACAGCCACTTAACGTGTCTTAAAGTGGGAAGAGTTGCTCCACCAGGCACTGTAAGAGATAACATACATTAGAAATTCTAATTCAAATAATAGTAAATGCAACATAAAACTCTGATATTGTCAAAGATATAAGCACTGTAAGAGATAACGTACATTAGAAATTCTAATTTAAATAACTGTATATACAACAGAATACTCTGATATTGTCAAAGATATAAACTATGTTGTCTAACTAACAGCAGCATCTAAGGTAAATCATTTTCAATTTTTCCAACATCAAACAAGATAAAAGCATCACTTATAACGGTTCTAATAACTACAATAGCAAACTTGAGCTTCTCAATCTGCAATAGTGCTTCTAATTACTGTAAGTAATAAAGCAATATACATCAAAAACTGATCTCGAGGATGAACATATTCACAAGGTAACCAGAAAATGCAACTAATTATGTTCTCCGCTAAAAGAAGCAAAACAGGAAGAATTCACCTAATGCAAACAGCCTAAAAGCAATTTAAAATGCAGAAATAAAGAGATTAAAAAGGCACCCTAGACTAATAGAGAGTGGTTATATTAAAGGGTGAGATCAAATCCAAATGCTTCAAGGGAAAGAAATCGATGAAGAGAGAAATAGAGAAGGATTAAAACTAGCATCATTAGCTGAAAGAACCAGCTGTCACAATGTACACTTTTGAGGTGGACGCTACGACTCAAATGGAACAACTTTTTAAAAAAAAATTATTTTAGAGTCACCACCAATTGTTTAAAAATTAAAATACAAGTGAAAATCTTATTTATTTTAAAAATATTATTTTTATTGGAATTGAAATGTGAACTAAAGACGGGATGGGGAGTCAGTTATGCTTGGAGAAGGTGTTAGGCACCCCACAGCATCCGTCATAAACAAATACCCTAATTAACTATGCAAAACAAACAATATGACAAAAACTGTATTTTATTCACTACTCAAAATAAAATTACATTCATTGATCAAATTGCAGAGAAATAAACTTGTATGCATGATTTCTAAATGCAATTAGAGTCCTTCCATCCTTCAAGACAGATAAACCTGTATGTAAACACATAAACACAACATCCCATCTCAATCTCAATTCTATATATGTATTTAGCTACTAAACAAGAAAAATGAGGGTTATATGAATGCAGAAGTTGGATCAAACACAGGAATGAAAGTAACCAAGATTCACTATCAATCAAAAACTCTCTAAATCATGCATCAACACATAGCTTAATCTGACACAGATAAAAAGAGCATCATCTATCTAAATTACAATAAGCACAGATGATAAAAGAAAGTCAGAGGCCTATTGGACACTAGGGTAAGATCACCATTTCAATCCCAAACAAGATTAGCAACAAAAGAAACTTCGCATGGATATAAATTATTTAACAGAATCAGTGGACACTAGACTCATAAAATCCATTAATCACTCATAGAAACCAAATGACCAAATCAACCAAAACCGGATAATCAGAAAACATGGCCAACCCAATTCATCAAAGCTTGAGACAATAGAAAGCCAACAAGAACCATAATAGGGGCTACATACAACACAGAGAAATCAAAGTCTCATTTACACAGCAGATTTAACAACGATCACAGCGAGGTTTTGATCATAACTATATCCCCAAAAGTAGGTCACTTCTTCAAACCATTAAAACTCCACATTTCAAACCCATATCAAGAGAAAGCTTCAAATTTAACAAACTCATAAAGCCTGAAAATT
The DNA here is from genome assembly GCA_022379115.2 of Bauhinia variegata. Taxonomy (NCBI): domain Eukaryota; kingdom Viridiplantae; phylum Streptophyta; class Magnoliopsida; order Fabales; family Fabaceae; genus Bauhinia; species Bauhinia variegata. Next base: position 16,286,544 of record CM039434.1, on the reverse strand, counting down.
TGAAACTCCAAAACTTATTCATGCATTTTCCAAACATTTATCATGCAAAGAGGTAAAACCCACAACCCAACAAGAAGTTTACCTAATCTAAACCACAAATGAAAAACAGTGAATAATTCATAAGATAACACGGAATGTGCAAGCATTCACAAAAAGAAAGATCAAGAAAATTCACATCTTTCACTCTTCACTTTTCTCAATCAATTCAAAATCACTTTTGAGAATTAATGTGAAAGTAATCAAATCTCACAAGTATATCAAGACATAGCATATCTAAATTACAAAGCATTGGAAGAATTAAACTTTCAAGCAAGGAGATTATGAGCAGTTAATTTCATGAGTGATCAAAGTGTGAACAAATTGAATTCAAAAAATTTTCCAGCCACATGTGAAACAAACTCTTTCAACAAGGCGGTCAAATTAAACCAAATAACCAAAGATGAACAGCCGTCTTAGGAACTGAAATAATACCCAAAAAAAAAAAAAAAACAATTACCCAGATTCCAACGGAGCCACTCAATTCCCAAGCAAATTAAGACAATTAAACATGACAGTATGGAGCAGATTAATCCACACGGATTATAACAGACGGAAACAACAAATATCAGCTCCTAATACAAGATTATCTCATTCCCAGTATAAAGCATAAAATATATATACTCAGAGAAACAAAGAGGGAATGGGATCAACAGAAATCCCAAACACTCATCAAACTAAACTAGAGAACACAAAATGCCTCAGATAAAAATATATTAGAACACCACCAGGTTAAAACCTACATAGATGGTAAAGAGTATACCTCAATGGTATCAGAAAAACCTACATAGATGGTAAAGAGTATCTCTCAATGGTATCAGAACGCAACCACGTTAGTGAGAACAGCAAGTGTACGCCGAACACCAAGCAAAAAAGCACTAATAGCTTCTTCAATCCGCACCGAAAATCATTCTCCCCTCAGAAAATCTTTCTACTTCACATGGAAGCTTCTTTTAACCTCCTCCAACCCAGAAATCCCTCAGATTAGCGAAATGGAAGCTAGTCTCCTCTCCCCTCAACTCTTTCCCTTTCTAAATCGACTCTCTCTACTTCCTTCTTTCTCTCAGCCTCTGCTTTTCTTCACTCGGAAGCCTCCCTCAATTCACGCTGTCCTCTTTTCCTATCTGCTCTTACGCTTGAGAGCCTTCCTTTTCTCAGCGAGGGCCGTCTTCCATAACTTGCGAGTGTTAGGGTTTGTTTTTGGATCGTGGGTTTTGTGGACTTTCATTCTTGCATTGTAAGCTGGGCTGTCTTGGGCCTTGACATGTAATTATGAAATTCAACCTGTCTCTTTTTTTTTAATAAAAAATTAGATTAATATAAAAGAAAATGTAAAACTTGAAGAGAAAAAAAAATTGGCATTCTCAAATAAATTTTGATTTGTAAAATTATATTTTGAATTATTTTATTAAAACTTGGATAAAATATAATGTTTATACTAATCAACACACTCCATATAATAAAAATAGGATTTAGAGTGTTTGAGGGAACGATATGTGATTACTAATCGACTTATATGCTAAGTTAATTATCTATTAATTACCCAACAAAGAATCTTCCCCTATTACTAGTGCCACACGGGCTTTACATATGTTTGTTGGCACCTATGGTGTTTTTTTAAGAGAATTTTTTTTTTATTTCTATTGTTAATTTTAAACAAAATTTTTATATTTTAAATTAAACAAAATAAATTTTAATATTTTAAGTCTAAAATAAAAATGAGTCTTTTATATAAATAAAAAATACTTAAATAAAATCTATTCTTTTAAGTTTAAAATATAAAAATTTATTTTGTCTAATTTAAAATATTTTTTTAATTGGTGATAATATCAGTGAAAAAATAAATTTTTTTATTTTTTATTTAGACTATTATCTATTAATTAGCAAAAGATTAACAGAGAAAATTTAACAAAGACTAGGTGCTAGAAATTATGGGGTGTGCTAAAAGAATTTCCCATTTTTACTTTTGTTTAAAGTTAACTAACAAGGGTTTCCATGGGTTTAGGTTTTTTTGACCCAACTTACACAATGGAATGCAGGTTGAGTCGGATCAAGTGAAAGGTCGGATTTTTGCTAACTCAGAATCCAACCTGAGTAAGTTGGGTAAGCCCAACTAGCCAACACATTTGAAAACATTTTTTAATGTAGATAGATACGCATATAGTGTCTAGAAAAAAATTATCGATCATAATAGTCTAGCAAAAATATAATCCATCATAATAATCCTATGGTAGGTTTGATCTCATTCGAAATACAATACTATAACTCACCTATATTGAACAAAGCCTTTCATTTTAAGTATTAAAAATGAAGGAATTTGATGTTTTACATAGAGTGCATTTAATATACAATACTAAATAGTATAAGTAAAATAATACAGTACAAGAAGTTTAAGTATAGTATAATATAATTTTTTTATATTGTTCATTGTTTGTTGCTCAATACACTAGATAAAATTTTTTATAACATTTATGTTTAATTTACGACAATACTTTGTATTATTATTTTCTAAATAATATATAATAAGATTTTGATATTTTATAATAATTAAATTCATTTATAAAAATATAAATTAAAAAAAATATTTTTGGTTGCTAGTCATTGCCAGTACCTTGTTGATTGATGCCTATTGTTAAAACTTACCACCATTAATTTAATGAGCTAAAATATATAGAATTGTATGATAGTTTAAGAAATAACAAGATTAAAATTTTTATCTAATACTCTAAAAAAATACTTGTCTCATTGTTTAATGAGTAATAAAATTCTAAGAATTTGTTTAGTGTTATAGATAAATTTTTGTCTAGTACTTACGTTTTTTAAGAAATTAAACAAAGGATAAAAAATTTTATGCTATCATATTTCTTATTTTTTAACAAATCAAATAAACCCTTAATATTTCATTACTTGCGTTATTAAATTTTGATTAGTTAAAAAATTATAAAATAATATTTCAAATTTATAATAATGTATGTGATTGATTAATCAAAATTCAATAAGACAAAAAAAGAGATAAGATTTTATCTCGCATTAAACTAGTTTGAGTCCAGAAACCAAAATATTGAAATGGTTATTTAGAAACATGTAATAGGGAAATACATTCGAATGACATGATTCACGAACAAAAACTCTGCAAGGCCTCTAGATAAGAACCACGCCCTAGGAACCCAACACACCTTCCTGTCCATGGTGTTAGTTGCTTTACATATAAAACTCCCCAACTAAATATTTGACTATCCAACCAAAACATGACCAATCACACTCTCAAATCCTTTTAAGTTCATTAAAACGGCATATGCACTCCTCATTCTTTGAACTTAATGCAAAAAACTTGAGTATAATTTTCCTTGACATGGTCTCATGATTCCAAAGCATCAATATGGGAATATGAAACAAAATACTCAAGGTCAAGGAATGCAAACAAACAGGGAATCCCATTTTTATTCATGCGCCCAAACTATATCCTGATGCTGGAGATCCACCAGAGTACATGTACTTAAAAGTATTTGTGTGTGTATATTATTTATATTATTTTCAACCTAACAATTATATATTATGTAATGTGGATTAGATTCATCAAAATATCTCATGCAATATAAAAATTGAGCTCAACGTCATAGTTGTACCTCCGCTAATGTGGTGAAAAGACTTTAAAACTATAACTATAAGACGGAGACCCCATGAAGGAACAAGGTATGTAACCATTTAAAAACTCTAACTCACACTTAGCTCTGATTTTCTCGTTTTCTGCCCTATTTACCTAGACTTGAGATACTGACTTAGGCATCGGAGTATCACTTAATCAACTCATTTCTTCTTGTTCTTGCTAATCTTACACGACTCTAAAGAGACCTACCCGACCCCTACTGAGGCTAGGCATATTTATCTTATTGACCAACCAACATTTTGTATCACATTTCTTCACTTGAAACTCAAGTAGATTTGATCAAAATTTTTATAGAACAAAAAATTTAAGGTGATAATTCTTCTTTTGTAGTTTTTCACTCGGCTTAGCCATAAAATTACAAAATGGTGAAAAGCAAATTGTTTGAATTTGAGGTTCAACGAACAAAAAGCAATATCACCAAATAAAGAAACCAAGATAGTCGGAGGGAGCTGGTGAAGAGAGGAAGTGAATGTCAAACAGAGAAAGCAAGGTGGGAAGAGAAGCAATTTTGAGAGTTTTGAAGTAGGAGAGAAGAGAAAAGGGTAAATGCTAACGAAGTTTACTTACTCATAGTTTACATCATCAAGAATTGTTACACAAAAAATGTCAATAAATTTTTGATAGTGTTATAATAGATGAATTATTTTGTTATCATCTAATTTTTTAAATTTTTTTAGTAAATATTATTCCTTTAAACTTTTAAAAAATTGCACATAGCTTTATTTATATTAAATTAAAAAAATTATTTATATCTCACTGTTTTCTTCTTTCTTTCTTTTTTTTTTTTTTCTGTAACATAGAAATGAATGATGGTGTTTTGAAAGTTATAAGATAAATTCCACGTCATGCCAAGTTGAGAGAGGATTTTATATTTTTTTTAAAAAAAAAACAAATAATCTGCTAAACGAGCAGCCGAGTGCTTTGTTGGACGCATCAAACCTACGCTCCTCGCGTATGGAGTGGATATTTACTTTCACGTGTTATTTGTTCTTGTTTTAGTCCTTAGTTCTTACAAGGCCAACTTAGTTCTATAGAAGCCAAATTCAGATTTCCCTTGTCTTATTATGAGACAGGGATCACCTCCCAGTCGATGCTTCTAAGACCCAGATGTAGCTTTAGGCCTTTAGCTATCTCAAACCCACACACATTCCATCTCTACCTTAAAGTGCCAACTTTTCTTCTTTATTCAACTGCTCAATGTAATCAAAACTCAGAATTCGCTGATGAGAATCATCTATACAATTGTCTTCTGCAGTCTTGCTTACGACAATGCAGACAGCTCAAGCACCACCATCTGTTCGATGAAATTCCTCAGAGACTATCTCAGGCCTCAAGAACTAGCAAAGTTGTTCACTCCCACAGCTTAAAATATGGACTTGGGTCAAAAGGGTTGCTCGGAAATGCCATTGTGGATCTTTATGCTAAGTGCGGCAATGTGGACTTTGCTGAGAAGGTGTTTAATCAGTTGGATAAAAGGGATGTGTCGGCCTGGAATTCAATCATTTCTATGTACTCAAGACTTGGATTGCTGAAACGGGTTCTTCAGTATTTTGGTTCTTTAAGAATTTGTGGTCTATTCCCTAATGAATTTACTTATGCTATCGTTTTGTCTGTTTGTACAAAATTTAAGGGAGATGACTATGGTAGGTCAGTTCATTGTTGTGTCATTAAGACAGGTTATGAATCAAGCTCTTTCTTTCAGGGTGCACTTATTGATTTTTATGCCAAAGGCAACTGTCTTAGTGATGCTCGGCAGATATTTGATAGGGCAGTGCATTTAGATACTGTTTCTTGGACTGCTATGATTTCCAATTATGTTCAAGCTGGTTTGCCGGACGAGGCACTCAAACTGTACGAGAAAATGCAGACTGTCGGTTGTTATCCAGACCAAGTGGTGTATGTCACTGTCATAAATGCATGTATGAGTTTAGGAAGGCTGGATGATGCATGTAAATTGTTTGAACAGATGTCCTTTCACAATGTTGTGGCTTGGAATGTAATGATTTCAGGTCATGCTCAGAGAGGCCATGAGGAGGAGGCGATTGAATTTTTCCTTAGGATGAGGAAAAGTGGTGTAAAATCCTCCAGGTCAACTCTGGGAAGTGTTTTAAGTGCAATTGCCAGCCTAGGAGCTTTGGACTATGGGTTGTTAGTTCATGCAGAGGCAATCAAACAAGGTTTGGATTCTAATGTATATGTAGGAAGTTCCTTGATCAATATGTATGGCAAGTGTGATATGTTGGATGCTGCAAAGAAAGTATTTGATGCTACAGATGAAAAGAATATTGTCATGTGGAATGCCATGCTTGCAGGCTACGCACAGACTGGTTGTGTTAGTGAGGTCCTCGAATTGTTCTTCAATATGATAAGATGTGGTACTGACTTAGATGAATTTACCTACACTAGCATTTTAAGTTCATGTGCTTCCTTGGAGTACCTAGAAATGGGTTGCCAATTGCATTCAATTATTGTCAAGAAAGGATACACTTCTAATTTATTTGTGACTAATGCATTGATAGATATGTATGCTAAAGCTGGAGCTTTGAAGGAAGCTCGGAAACAATTTGAACTTATGAAGAATCGAGATAACATTTCCTGGAATGCAATTGTTGTTGGATATGTACAGGAAAAGGATGAAACTGAGGCTTTCAACATGTTTCGAAGGATGAATTTACAAGGTGTTCTGCCTGACGAGGTGTCCTTGGCCAGCATACTTAGTGCTTGTGGAAATGTTAAGGCACTTGAAGCAGGACTGCAGGTCCATTGTTTATCAGTTAAGTTGGGTTTAGAAACAAGCCTTTGTCCTGGAAGTTCTTTGATTGACATGTATTCTAAGTGTGGAGCCATTAGAGATGCACTGAAAATTTTTTCTATCATGCCTGAGTTGAGTGTGATCTCAATGAATGCTCTGATGGCTGGGTACGCTCAAGACAATACAAAAGAAGCTATTAATCTCCTTCATGAGATGGAGGTCTTGGGAATCAAGCCATCTGAAATTACATTTGCAAGCCTCATAGATGCTTGTAGGGGGCCGGTCAAGGTAATTTTAGGTGTGCAGATCCACTCAGTTTTAATAAAGAGGGGTCTTCTTTGTGGTAGTGAATTATTGGCTGTCTCTTTACTGGGGATGTATATGGAGTCAAAAATGCTTGCTGATGCTAACATTCTTTTTTCAGAGTTTTCTTACTTGAGAAGCACAATACTGTGGACTGCTTTAATTTCAGGACATACTCAAAATGATTGCAGTGTTGAGGCTTTGAACTTTTATAGAGAAATGCGTGACAACAATATCTTACCTGACCAAGCCACATTTGTTAGTGTTCTTCGGGCTTGTGCTCTCTTATCTTCATTGCGAGATGGCAAAGAGATACATTCCCTGATTTTCCATACTGGTTTTGACTTAGATGAACTAACCAGTAGTTCCCTTGTAGACATGTATGCTAAATGTGGAGATATAAAAAGTTCGATGCAAGTTTTTAAAGAATTTGGTAACAAAACGAATGTTATTTCTTGGAACTCAATGATAGTTGGGTTTGCCAAAAATGGATATGCAGAAAGTGCTCTGAAAGTCTTTGATGAGATGAATCAATCATGTGTCAAGCCAGATGAGGTCACATTCCTTGGAGTGCTTACTGCATGTAGTCATGCGGGGTGGGTTTATGAGGGTCAACAGATTTTTGACATCATGGTTAAGAATTATGGCATTCAGCCCAGAGTAGATCATTATGCATGCATGGTTGATCTTCTTGGTCGATGGGGTTTTCTTAAAGAAGCAGAGGAGTTCATCGACAAACTAGATGTTGAACCCAATTCTATGATTTGGGCCACACTACTAGGTGCTTGCAGGATACATGGTGATGACAAGAGGGGGCAGCGGGCAGCTGAGCACCTTATTAATTTGGAACCCCAAAATTCTTCTCCCTATGTACTCCTTTCTAATATTTATGCTGCATCTGGGCATTGGGATGAAGCTAGATCTTTGAGGAGAAAAATGATAGAGAAAGAAGTCCAAAAGATGCCTGGCTGTAGTTGGATGATATTGGGGAAAAAGACAAATTTATTTGTTGCTGGTGATAAATCACATCCTAGTTCTGATGCAATTTATGAAACTTTGAAGCATTTGACGGCGCTCATGAAAGAGGATAAATTCCAGGAGGAAGGAACTTTCCACGTTTCTCAAATTTAGTGATGAAAAATATTAGAGCAATGCAAACTTGTAGTTGCTACTGAAAGGCAAGAACTGTAAACTGTATGTATACTGCTATTTAAGATCTAATTTGTTTCTATTCTTTTTTTTTTTTTTCCCTTATTTAATATTTCTTAGGAGTCTTATAATGGGAAATAAATGACAAGTTAAAGTTGAATAAGAAGTATTACAACGATTCTGTGATACTTGATATGCTGTTTTCTCATTCTGTTGACATGTTGAGTCTGTGAAGAAGACACCGGATGACTTTGGACATGGTGTATCATTATTTATACTAAAATTTGTGAGATTTAAACTTGAACTTAGAAGTATTGTAGCATGAAGCATTATGGAAATTAAGACAAGACAAGAACTTAACAGATGTGTTTTTCTCTAATATGTGATACAACAATACTCTTGCACACTGAAACTGTTTGGTCAATAAAGATTTTGTAGAGGAGATTGAAGTTTGCTTTTGACATAGTCCTATATCATATGACAACTGCGTGTCATAACACCATCTGTGTATGATCATAAACCTTTCATTTTTCGGACATACAAAATTGAAAAGGCTGTTCTAATTATGTTTCTTCATGCAGTTAATTATGCTGTCTACCATCTTTAGCAGCTTTTTAGAATGTCTTTTGGGAGAAAACTCATTTTTTGCCCTTTCAAAACTATCGGTAATTCCAAAAAAATTCTCATGTTTTAAACTTGTTAAAATAAACTTTCATATTTTAAGTTCAGAATAAAAGTAAACTTTTTATACAGAAAAAAAAATATCCCATTAAGATTTATTTTTATTCTTAGTTTAAAATGTAATAGTTTATTTTATTTAATTTAGAACGTTATAATCTTTTTTAAAATTAGTAATAATACGAAAGGACAAAAGAAAGTTTTTTTCGTCTTTTGGAGAATGAAGTTTAAACATAAGTCACTAATTACAAACTACTGTCGGAAAAATCTCTCCATTAATGTTGGTAGATTTTCCTCTTAATAGTTTAACAAAAGAATCAGCTATATGATAATTTGCAGAAGTGATGGTTATCAGGCTTAATTATGGAAGTCTTCAAAGCATTATCAGACTGGGTGCATAAGAGTTTTAGATAATATCATGAGAACATTCTTTCTCCACAAGATTGCTTCAGCACTGTTGAAAGTGTCATGTTTTATTGTGTTAGCTCAAGGGAATTTTTATCAATCCCTTAATTGATTTTGATGAAAAAAATATTTTTTTAGATTTGTTGAATTTTTTGAAAAAAAATTTATCTTGTAATATGTGTTCTATGATTTTTAGAAATGTCTCCCTAGATAAAAAGAGTATTTTATGTTTCTCTTTAAATTTTAAATCTTTTAGTTACTCTAACCAAACTAATAAATATTTTGGTTATTCTAAATTTTTTAATTAAAAAAAGTGTTACAAGTCAACTATTTTTTATAATTGTTTTTTTTTAACATCTTTTTCCTTCTCCTTACGGTGGAAAAGAAATTTGCAGATGTGCATATCTGCTTTTCTGTCTTCTTCACATGCAATTTTTCATCATTTTATTTTGCATTGAAAAAAAGATGATTTTGGGTTAAATAAAATCTCCTCTTTACCGTTAAAAGTATTTTTGTTAAATTTAGTGTCTAAGTTTTCAGCACTAGCAAAATTTTATTTTCACTTTACAAAGTCAACTTGGTATTAGAAAAGTAAAACTGCAAAGTTGCAATTTGCAGTATGCTGGTTCACTTGTAGCAGTAAGCTAGGTTTATTACTTTAGTTAACTGGATAATTGTGCATTAAATTTGGATTATTTACTTTAATTTCTAGACAATTCAAAAGTCAGCCTACTTTATTGGGCCACACAACAGTAAAGCATGGGCTTCAAAAAAATGCTAACAGCCACTGCATACTATTCAGAAACCTAACTTATTGCAAGTCCAACTTCAGTCCAGCCCATACCTTGTAAAACATAAAATCAAGTGGACAATAGAAGATAGCCTAACGTGTATCATGCAAAAAGGCCAACCAAATAGTTTACCGTTTGGACAAAGGAGATGCACAAGTAACAAGATTTCACCTAGAGAAGACAAAAATTTCCAACAGCCATATTGATATATGATGATGTTTCCAACAACTATTTTTTGAAGGCTATATAAGGAAGGGGGAGCTTCTAGTAAGAGAAAAGAAGAAGAGTTTACAAAAATTCATTTGTACATTCTCTCAAGAGCTCTCAAGTTCTCATCTTCTTCTCTTTATTTTCGTGTACCAATACTCTCATCTAGTACATAATTCTGGTGTACTGGGATTTACTAAAAAATCTGTTGAAGAAGCAACACACTTTGTATTTCATTTCTTCATCTCCTCAAAACTTTGTATAAAGGCTGTCTTGCCTTTATTTTTTGTGTTGTAACCTTGGGAAAGGGGTAGACATAGTCTAAGTTATAAAGGTTTTTTGTGCTTTTGGAAAATCAAGTGTAGGCAGTACTACTGAACTGCTATAAGAGATAACTGGAATCTTGTAAACCAGTAGAGATAGTGAAGATAACTCTCTCAATGAATTTTGAGATGAGTGGAACTAGGTCTTGTTATGACCAAACCACTATAAATAGCTAAGGAATTTCTCTTCCCTACACTCTTTATTTTTAGTATATATTTACTGCCAGTATATTATTTTTGCTTAAAGTTTAACTCTGATTTATCACGCTTTAAACTGTGAAGTTTTTGTAATTAAGCTTAAACTGTTTGAAATCAAGTTTTATATATTGTGCTTGATTTAGAAATTAACAGTTTATTCTGCGAAAATTTTTACTTGTCTTATTTACTCTCCTATAAGATATATTTACTTGCACTTTCAATTAGTAGTTTTTGGCAGCAGCATGAAATTTCAAGATGCTCTTATGGCTATGAGGATCCATTTTACTTCCTCAAACGACAACATTAAAGGAGATTGGGGATTTGAATGAGAACAAATATTGGAGAAGAATCTTGAGTATCGCCACTTTGATTAATTTTCTTCTAGAAGCGCTACTTTGATTTGTGCGCTTCAACCTAAACTTAGATTTGGATTTATGTGACAAAAATAATTAATACATCACTCTTCCCTTTATTGTTTTAAAATTTTGTTAAATTTATTACTTTTATACCATCATTTAATAACATTAGAAAATTAATTAAATAATTAATAAAGAAATTAAAGCTATGTTTAGAGGAAGGAAGGGGAAACGAGAGAAAGGGAATAGGAGGTTTATGTCCCACCTTGTTTAGGGACATAAAATTTGTTTCCTGAGAATAAATTCCTTTAATATTAATTTAAATATTTTAAAAAAATTAAATTAAATTTAAAAATATAAAAAATTTATCTTTTAAATTATATTACTATACAAAATTACTTCCTTAATATTAATAAATAATTATATATATACGTATGTGTATCTATTCCTCTAACATTCGCACGTGACTTCTAGGGAATAATATTGCTTGGTTTAAAATAAAATGAAAATAGACCGTTCATCTAACACCCACCAATAATGAAAAGAAATCTTAGGCGCAGATGCACATCTTTTAATAAATGAAGTTATTGCATGGAACAAAGCAAAGCAAACCACTATATTTGTATTTATGCGTTGCTTCTCCTCCCACTCCCTCTGAACTGCTTCTGCAAAACAAACCAAACCAATCACACTTGAAAATCTCAATATGCAGGAAACAGTAGTCCTCTATGCATCTCCCGGAATAGGCCACATAGTGTCCATGGTGGAGTTAGGCAAGCTCATCACACACCACTATGGCCACAAATACAAAATCACCATCCTCCTCACTACTGGGCTCCTGGACAAACCCTCTATTGATGCCTACATCTGCAGAATCTCCCAATCCTACCCTTCCATCTCCTTCCACCGCTTCCCCCATGTCGCCGCCGACACCACCCCAACTCGCAGCCGTGCTGCCATATTGTTTGAATTTATTAGACTTAACGATACCAACGTCAGCTCCGCTCTCAAAGAGATCTCAGAAACCTCCATGATTCGAGCTTTTGTCATTGACTTGTTCTGCACTTCAGCTCTTAACATAGGATCTGCTCTCAATATTCCTGTTTACTATTTCTACACCTCAGGGGCTGCTGCTCTTGCTGCTTTCTCGTACTTCCCCGTAATTCATGAGCAAACAAGCAAGAGCTTCAAAGATCTAAAAATTGATCTCCACTACCCAGCAAACCCCCCTCTCAAGGCTTTTCACATGCCTGAACCATCACTTGACAGAGAGGATCCTGCTTATTGGGACTTCTTAAATTTTTGTACCCATCTTCCGAAGTCGAATGGAATTCTAGTCAACACGTTTGAAGAGTTGGAACCCATAGCAGTAAAGACAATTGCAGATGGAATTTGCTTTCCAGATCCAAAACAAACTCCCCCAGTTTACTATATTGGACCTCTAATCGCAGAGGCAAATGATCGAGCAGATGATGCGCAATCAGAAACCGGCACCCAAGAACTCTTGTCTTGGCTTGACCATCAACCCAGCAGAAGCGTCCTGTATTTGTGCTTCGGAAGTCGCGGAACGTTCACGGTGGCGCAATTGAAAGAGATAGCTGATGGGTTAGAGAGAAGTGGGCAGAGATTCTTGTGGGTCGTGAAAAGGCCACCATCTGATGAGAAAACAAAGCAAACTCAAGACACAACAGGAGAATTCGATGTGGCTTCAATCTTACCAGATGGGTTTCTTGAGAGAACCAAAGATAGCGGTCTGGTGATCAGGTCGTGGGCGCCGCAAGTGGAGGTGCTGAACCGGGAATCTGTGGGTGGGTTCGTGACTCACTGCGGCTGGAATTCGGTGCTGGAAGCGGTGGTCGCCGGAGTTCCGATGATAGCATGGCCGCTTTATGCAGAGCAGCATCTGAACAGGAACCTCTTGGTGGAGAACATGAAGATGGCCATTGGTTTGGAGCATAGAGAGGAAGATGGGTTCGTCAGTGGCGAAGAGTTTGAGAAGAAAGTGAGAGAACTAATGGAATCTGAGAAGGGGAGAGAGATGAGAGAAAGAAGCTGGGAAATGAAACAAAAGGCGCTAACAGCCAAGGAAGAATCTGGCTCTTCCACCATTGCAATCGCTAAGTTCGTTGAAACGTTCAAGGTAGATTGAAATTTGAATTTCTTTTTACCAAGAAATTATTGAAACTATAGACACTTTTATTTTAACACAACTTATCATAATAAGAAATGATGTGATTTGAAATTATTGTGGTAGTAAAATTGGTTTCCTTATCATTCATGTACTTAAAATTGGTAAGACAAATAGCACATCCATAAAATCCAATGGAGGTAAAAAAAAAAAAAAACTTATACATTTTTCATTGCAAAATATTCTTGCATCCTGATACTTGATCAAAGTTAGTTTAGTTGTTTTCATATTTCAAAATCAACTTCTCTCTTTAGTATAAATACACTTTAAAAGGGTGCAATTCAATCAAACAGTGATATTCATTTAAGATTAGTTTATTTTTTAGTTTTTTAGTTTCATGTTTCTACTTTATTGGTAAAATTTAAATATTCATGATTGTTAGTATTTTAAAATATTTCAGCTCTATGTTGATCCAAATCATGAGTTGTTATCCAAAAATCTAAGGGCTCATTGTGTTTCTTCTATGAAAAAGAATTTGATCCCATCACTCAATTTCACAAATCTAATCATGTCCACTCAATTCTCCCCTCATTATCTTTGTTGAACCATCGCCTTCGCCATCCCTATTTCCACACAATTCAGCACTTGACAGTTAGAATCACAAACACCTCTTGATAAGTAGCGTTGGAGTGTTAAATACGTTTCCAGAATCAACATTAATAGCATATCTAATAGTGTCATTTAAGGGTTCTACAAGTTTTATATAATGTTACTCAAAGAAATTTATTATTAGAGTAGAATGATACAGAGGGGAAAAAGGAAAGTGAGTTCCAATTTCATGGAATGGTGATGAGAAGAAAGAGATAATTTGTAAGACTCATTTAAAAGTCGTTTAAAGTTGTATAAGTATAAAAAAAATTATATAAAATAAAAAAATGATATATTATTACATGATTCACAAAAATAATAAAATATAAATCTCTAATTGAGGTCATGATTAAAAATAGTCTAACACAACACTCATACATTGGATATCTCTTGAATAGTATTTAATTAAAAAATATTTTTTATTTACTACACCAAAACAAATTTTTTTTTTTGGTGTGAAAAGAAAAAAAACAAAAACACTATAACTTAACAAATGAAACACCAGTTATGAGCTTAATTGATAAATATTATGAAGGTTGGTCCAGAATTACAAAATCAGACCCATATTTGATTATCTTTTTAATAATTAGATTAGCATAAAAATTGACTTCACACAAGATATAATAAAACTTAACTAATACAAAAATAATATTTTAAAATAGTTTACACATTATATAAAACACTTTTGTTTAATATTTTTTTCTCAATATTTTAACTAAAATATTACATAAAAAAATTAAATGTAATCCCTCCCCAGCCATAAAACTTAAGACAAATGAAGCTTCTACACATGAAATCCATCACAGGCACGCACGCACATACAACTTTAGGTGAATTCTCCTTTTTGGAATTTTCTTGAGACAAAGTGCTTATAGTATAAAATAAAGCATCTTATTTTTTTTATGAGGCTCGTTATTATAAAAAAATAATTTAATAAGTTGTGTTAAAAGAGTGAATGTATAAATTTAAAATTTTAATATATAGTTGTTTAAATTTTTGTCATAGTATGATATCACAATATCATATATAAAGGGGTTTCGGAGCTTCCATGTTTTTTAATAAAATTTGTGTCTTCGTGCATGTGTTATGGATCGTGTCTATGTAAGAAACCATGCTTCGTAGATTGGTAGCCCATCATCTTTTGCCTCATTGACAAGACCTCAAGGACTTTCCATCATGTTGCAATAACAACCATTGGTTACCTTTTTCTTTTTTCAACACGAGAAAAAACTACTAAACTAATAAATTAGTTGACATAAATTATTTTAATTTTAAATTTTAAAAATATAATTTTATTAGAATTTAATATTTTTTATTTTTATAATTTAATTTAATTTAATTTAAAATAAAATAAAATAATTAATATAATATTAAATATTCGAAGTTTATACCAACAATGAGGACCATTATTCGGATGCGTCTTTAAATATTATATTTTTATGAACTATTTCCTGCATTACTTTTGCCTCTATTCTCTCAAACAAAAATTTGATTCCCTTAATGACTGTGTTTAATTTTAAAAGGCTAGTGGACTTTCACTTCGACAATAAGACAGAATTTATCCTACGTATTTATGCATGACAGCCATTATATGGCGCACAAGAGATTGTACTATTTTTTAGTAGTTTGTCAAAATTAGGAATTCAACGTGATCACGATGATAATGATTACCTATGAATAATAATAATAATGAAATAAAAGGAAATAAAAATTTTATTTAATGAAATAATGAGTGAGACATGTTTAAATATAAATAATTTTATCTCAAATAAAAATAAGTCTTATATTAAAAAAATATAAATAAAAAAACTCATTGATATAATGACTTGAAAGTTTGTTTTTAGGTTTTTTTTTTTTTTTTTTGTCAACTATGCATTTCTTTTTCTTTTTTGGGATTTGCTTCGTTATGTGGGAGTTCCTGAAATTGGCTCAATTACCTTGATTTACACGGGACCTTCTGTGTTTGAAGTTCAGTGGGTAGTGTAGAAAAAGATAATTTTTGCTTAATTTTCATTATATGTGCACATGACTTGATGACGTCATGAAAGGTATTTAATGATAGGAATTTGACATTAAGGGCTTCGGATGAGCCTTTAAATACACCCTCATTAATTAATGGCCAAAGAATAAAATGATGAAAGTAACTCTATTGACTGATGAAACTAGGGAGACCGTAAGAGGTATTTTATCTGCCATGAATGTAAGAATATTTTTGTAAACTCAAATTATACTTTTTTATTAGAACTCAAATTTGATTATTAAATTAATTATAAGAATTTGTATGGCCTAATTAATTATGTAGTCTTTTATTATTTATTAGGTTGAATCTTATATATAATGAACTATATTACTGAGTTAATCATTGATGAGTAAATTAACCTAATAGTCTATTAAAATTATTATAAAGAGCTCATGATCTCAGCTATAAATACAATATGATAATGTCCACTAAATAACATGTTTGTAATTTTTCAAAAATAGTTTTCTTTCTCGTTTTCTTCTTTGAATCTGCTCTTACTCTCGGTAGCTTAAAAACTTCCTACTTCACCAATACAATATTATGAATCGCTTGCAGTGTGTGTGTGTATAACAATCATGCCAACACTTTCAATGAAAACATGGTAATGGACTTAGGTGCATCATACATGAAATATGGCTCCTATAGTAGTTCTGTTTTAGGATCCATTGACTTTGTTGGCCAACCTATCGAGCTTTTCTAAAGTTTGAAATTCACGTTAAAAGCCTTCAGAGTCTCATGGTACGTTATGTTTCCTTGGGAAAATGATGCAGCTTAGGTTATAGCATTAAGCCATTTGGGTGTATGCATAACTTCTGAAAAAGCAATATATGCCAGCAAATTTATTAGATTTCATTAGATGGATTAGCTTTATGGTTTGGACTCCTTGATTTTGAACTTAGCTTTGTGCCTCCATTTGTCATAATAGCCATATCGATAGGGTGGAGCACACTACCAACAATGGGACTACACTCACAGGAACTTCTGAAGTCATGAAGAGGGAAAAACTAACAACCAAAAGGCCCAGTGGATGGGAAGATTTTATTCACAAAGGGAGGAAATTCATTTTCACGTTTGTGGTGTGTTGGTTAGGCTGTGATATGTGCTTTTAGGGAATGGTTTGTCATTGATGTGGACCAACCCTCCCAATCGTATCATGCTTATGAGCCTAGACGCAAGCCCAATAACCCACATGTCATTAATTGTATATAAAAAGGAAAAAGGTCATCGGAAAGGACAACTAAATCACACACAACTCAAAAAAATCCTTCTGTGTATATCAGATAAAGGCATTCAAGGTTAGATAAGTGGCAAGTCAACTCCAGGAGATCTGATTGGATTAGATTCTTTGTTGATTACTCAACAGTCATAATAAAGTGTATAAATGGATTCATCACGGAGTAACGAAGGGAAGCAAGAAATACCAAAACTAATGGGCAAACTTTTATATTCAGGTCCAAGCTTAATAAGCAACTGACGTGAAATCATAAGAAGATCTTCTTTTCTGAACTTACATAAAAAATTACATCACAGCTAAAAACTAATATAGGTTAGAGTTAGAAGCCCAACCTAAATAACATCAATAGAAGATAGGAGCAGATGTGCAGCTCAACAACCATGATGTTAGAGGAAAATTATCAAAAGCTCTGATTATCAAAGCACTATAAATAAATAGATGTTGTCATTGATAAGGTACATAACTAATGAAAAATAATATCTTTAAGATTCTTTCACTATAATATTGACTTGAGCATCAAAGCGTTGCACCTAATTTATCTTTTTTTGTTTGCCGGTATCCCCTTTAGTCCAGTCGAACCCGGAGATCATCTTGACCAAAATATCCAGTCCTGACCCATTCATCTTAGACCCATAACTAGCAAAAAGCGGTTCGTAACAGCTGCTTTGACGTGGGGATAGCTGAGCAACATGCCGTTACATTTGCATCTGGGTTAGTTGCAGACGGTCTCAAGCCATTCTGTGCTATCTATTCAACATTCCTGCTGCGTGGATATGATCAGGTGAGTAAAATGTTTGAAGAATGCTAGAATCAGTACATAAAGAAGGAAGCCATGACTATAGAGTTGGAAGAGCAACGGGAGTTAACATGGAAGAAGGTGGAAGCAATGGCTGCACAAGCCATGAGGGATCATATGGTTTTGGTTAATTAATCTATTATATAAGGTGTGGAACTCATCTTTCTACATTGACCATTGCGTTGAAATTTCTTCCAATGTTTATGTTATAGTATGCTGGTAATGTGATTTCTAACCTTAGAAATGGTAATTTAAATTGCATTATGAAGTATACCAGATGCAATTTTACTTTTAACCATTAACAATATTTTGCTTACTATTGGGCACAATAATCTAATTGTTATTATGTATTTGCATACCTATTGGGGCTGTTGGCCTTAG
This sequence comes from Bauhinia variegata, assembly GCA_022379115.2. Taxonomy (NCBI): domain Eukaryota; kingdom Viridiplantae; phylum Streptophyta; class Magnoliopsida; order Fabales; family Fabaceae; genus Bauhinia; species Bauhinia variegata. The sequence goes on along the minus strand of CM039434.1, from coordinate 16,268,472 downwards.
TCATCTTTTGTAAAGCAGGTCAGTGAAATTTTTTAATCTGAGCTAATCAATTTCATTAACAAACTCTTGGAATTTTTTAATGATCTCAGGGATATTTTAATCCTGAAATTATAACTTTCTAGAAAGTCCTAGATTCTTAGAAGTATATTTAATGACTCTGAAAGTTAATGGACACACTTTTCTCTCCCCTCTCCTTCTTGACTTTTTTTTTTTAAAAAAAAAATTAAGTCATTGTCTTTCATATGAAAAAGGAACATTTAAATATTTACATAGCCGACTGAAATTCTATAATTATATTTGTAAATTACATTATTGGTAAGCCATACGAAAATAGTAACTCGGTCTTAGGTGGTAGGTCTGGTATGGGCTTGATGAAATCCCACTTAGTTTACGGAGAAAGAAATTTAACGGGATCGGTTGTGAGTATTCTAACACTTACGTTAGTATTATATTCAAGATAAAAATATTAAGAAAATTAAGATTTTTTTTTAGGCTACTTACCTCATTAATAGAAGTCATTATTTATACTATCTTAGTTATAGTGATATTTTTGTTATTTCTCTGAATATAGAACTATGCCTTTGACTTATTAAACTTGATTTACTGTATTATATGGGCTGCACTTGTTATCTGGTTCATATCACAAATTTTAAGCATCATTATCCCAACCTATTTATGCATCTCAATTTAACATGTTTTCTTATTGTTAAATGTGTTTCTTGAAGTAGTCTATTCGAGCATAGTTTTTGCTTAATTTTCTTATTTTAAAATATTTCCTATTTTTTCTTCTCTATTTTTTTTTCTTCCCATTTTCTTTTCTTTCACTTTCTCTCCTCGTCCAAACAAAAAGAAGGGAACCAAGGAGAGGAGAAAAAAAAAAGAAAAAAGTAACTGAATCAACGAGATGAAGATGGATTAACCAAACCAATGATAAAGACTGAATTTGTGAGACTTGGAAACCTCAAAGAAACAGTCGAAGGTCAACTGAAGAAATGTATTAGAGCAAATATTCACCGAAAAGAAAATATTATAGCAAACGATGAATGTTACTCCTTCTGTTATTTTTTATTTCTTGTCCCAACATTTGTTTTTACTATTGATAGTTTTAAAATTTTAACACAATATTTATTGTTAATTTTTTATTTTTATCCTTTATCTATACATCAATAAATTGAGTAATTATAATAATAAAGACTTAAAAAAGCAACGTTAAAGAATTATAGAACAAAATTTAGATGCTAATTTACTTTAATCAAGAATAATAAATTTATGGCTTAATTTGTGTAATTTAACCTTAAAAAACTACTTATAAAAACTAATTGAGAGGGTATAAAATATACATCTTGTACCAAAGAAAGAAGATTAGAATTTTAAAATTCAAAAGGAAATACCAACCAAACTCAAGAAATGCATCTTACTCATGAAAATGAAACATCTTTTTATATGCCATTATGCCACAAAACCAGGTAGATTGTTAGTTTTTTTTTTTTGGTTATAATGAGTTTTTTTTTATACTAATTCAAGTATTAAGAAAGGGGTTCGGGTTTGATTCTATGATATAAAGGTGCTAAAGTCTTTGTGTAACTGCACCAAACCACTTTTTCGGTAGATTGTTAATTTGTCTTTCCTACTTCCACTATAATATATTTCAATTTTTTTTCTCTAACTATTAATATTGGGACCTAAATCTATTATCATGTTCTTTAATTTATAACTAATTTTACTAGAATTAACGAGAGGACATAAACAAAAATAAGACTTTCTCAAAAATATTTTTATGTATATATGAACTCAACTTATGATGCACTCTAGTCAAGCATAAATTTTCCTTAACTCTCCAGATGTATGCGCATGAATTTAGAAAGATACTCATGATGCTGATGTGAAATTCAAAGAGGCCCACTCTTATGTAAGTATAACACTCAAGAGGTCTATCATTGTCTCATGTTTGTATTAGATTGCATATATATGTGTCCTAGATGGATGGACGAGGGTGAATAGAATATTTAGAAAATATTCATAAAATAAAAATTTGTATAAAAAATGCAGAATCAAGCACAAACGTGTTAAGTTTAGTTTAAAATAATTTAAGTTTGATTTTATGTTTTAATAAAACTTAAAAGTTATAAAATGTGACTTAACATAATGATGTTTAAACATAAATGATAAGTTGAAAGTATAAAAGTAAGGGAAGAGAAATAGCACAACGATTTATAGTAGTTAAATCATAAATAATGATGACCTGCATCTACTTCTTTCAAACACCTTTGAGAGAGTTTTTCACCATCTCTACTAGTTTGCAAGCTTCCAATAACCTCTTACAACTTCTCAATCTCAATAACTCTAACTGAGCTTGGTTTTTTAGAGTTTACCAAAAAAATTTATAAAAATTACTAATTCTCCTACAAATTAAATCTATTTCAACAAGAGTTACAATCATGTATATATAGACTAGAAGCCTTTACAAAGAAATGATTTACAAGATGTGGCAATGAAGCACAAATAGGTGTTGTTATATCAACTGATTTTGTCAATAAATCCAATACATCAAAAAAATTATCTTAAGTAGAAGTGTTGATATATGTAGATAAAGAAAGAAGAGAAAACTTTGAAGAGCTCTTTTAAATATATGCAATATGACTTTTTAATTTTACAAAGTGAGAGGTTTTTTTCCCTTTTCATAACCTTTTGAAATGTGATTGTTAAAAGAAAAATTTGAACGTTTTTAATCAGCTCTTCTTCATCTTGTGTTCTTCCTTGAGTTTTTGGTGTCTTCGGTCTTTTATCTCTTATGTCTTTCCTTTTTACCTTTAGTTCATCTTATCATCATCTCTGGCCCAGAGACATTGGACTTCTTTTCCTCTTACCACTAAATTTGAAGGCTCATGACTTGGAGGTCCAAATCATCTTTTTCATCTTTTGCAATCTGCTTTATGAAAATATAGATGAGGCATTGACACTTTATTTTTGTGGCCCAATAAGCTGCTTCATGTCAACAATAGTGAGGCCTTGGCAGATGTTTTGATGGCTCAAGGATATCAGATTTCAGACTGCATAGGCGTGGGCCTGCAATTTTTCTTTTACCCATTAGACATGTTGCTAATGTTCCTCTTGCTTTATGTTGACTTGAGATGACTTGTACTTCATGGTCAGATGAAGCCATCCTTAATAGCATAATATGCTGCCCAATGCTGTCTAGAAAAGACGGGAAGAAGAAAAGAAAATCTACACTGCGGCAGATTGTCTACCCAAAAGTGAATAAGAGAAACTTGGGTACCAAAATTATCAAAAATGTATAATCCCTTGACCTAACAGTAATTTCCACTTTCCATTCCAAATGGGATATCTATCCGTTATCCACCAGTCAATTATTTGTTTTAAATTCCACATTTTCTCATTTCCCATATTGTCCATTCACCTAACACCAATAACAATAGCATAATACTTAAAAAAACAAGCTGCAGCTTCCTTTGTATTGGTAAAGTGTTCCTTCTCCTTCCATTCCCACTGAACTGATTCAGCAAAACAAAACAAACCAAACCAAACCAAGCACACTTCAAGATCCCAATATGCAGGAAACATTAGTCCTCTATACATCTCCCGGAATAGGCCACATAGTGTCCATGGTGGAGTTAGGCAAGCTCATCATACACCACTATGGCCACAAATACTCCATCAAAATCCTCCATACTACTGGGATGCTGGACGAACCCTCTGTTGATGCCTACATCTGCAGAATCTCCCAATCCTACCCTTCCATCTCCTTCCACCGCTTCTCCCATGTCGCCGTGGACACCACCCCAACTCGCAGCCGTGCTGCCATATTGTTTGAATTTATTAGACTTAACGATACCAACGTCAGCTCCGCTCTCAAAGAGATCTCAGAAACCTCCATGATTCGAGCTTTTGTCATTGACTTGTTCTGCACTTCAGCTCTTAACGTAGGCTCTGCTCTCAATATTCCGGTTTACTATTTCTACACCTCAGGGGCGGCTGCTCTTGCTGCTTTCTTGTACTTGCCCGTAATTCACGAGCAAACAAGCAAGAGCTTCAAAGATCTAAAAATTGATCTTCACCCCCCAGCAAATCCCCCTCTCAAGGCTTTTCACATGCCTGAACCATCGCTTGACAGAGGGGATCCTGCTTATTGGGACTTCTTAAATTTTTGTGCCCATCTTCCGAAGTCAAATGGAATTCTAGTCAACACGTTTGAAGAGTTGGAACCCATAGCAGTAAAGACAATTGCAGATGGAATTTGCTTTCCAGATCCAAAGCAAACTCCTCCAGTTTACTATATTGGACCTCTAATCGCAGAGGCAAATGATCGAGCAGATGGTGCGCAATCGGAAACCGGCACCCAAGAACTCTTGTCTTGGCTTGACCATCAACCCAGCAGAAGCGTCCTGTATTTGTGCTTCGGAAGCCGCGGAACGTTCACGGTGGCGCAATTGAAAGAGATAGCTGATGGGTTAGAGAGAAGTGGGCAGAGATTCTTGTGGGTCGTGAAAAGGCCACCATCTGATGAGAAAACAAAGCAAACTCACGACACAACAGGAGAATTCGATGTGACTTCAATCTTACAAGATGGGTTTCTTGAGAGAACCAAAGATAGGGGTTTGATGGTCAGGTCGTGGGCGCCGCAAGTGGAGGTGCTGAACCGGGAATCTGTGGGTGGGTTCGTGACTCACTGCGGTTGGAATTCGGTGCTGGAAGCGGTGGTCGCCGGAGTTCCGATGATAGCATGGCCGCTTTATGCAGAGCAGCATCTGAACAGGAACCAATTGGTGGAGAACTTGAAGATGGCCATTGGTTTGGAGCATAGACAGGAAGATGGGTTCGTCAATGGCGAAGAGTTTGAGAAGAAAGTGAGAGAACTAATGGAATCCGCGAGGGGGAGAGAGATGAGAGAAAGAAGCTGGGAAATGAAACAAAAGGCTCTATCTGCCAAGGAAGAATCTGGCTCTTCCATCATTGCAATCGCTAAGTTCCTTGAAACGTAAGCTAGATTGAAAGTTGAATTTCCTTTTTCCTTGAAATCAATGAAATTATAGATACTTTACTGTTTTTTAAAAGATTTGAAATTATTTTGGTCATAGAAAGTGGTATACTTATCATCATTCATTATAAATATTATTAAAAATAAATTTTAATTAATCAAAAAGTGAGGCAAGAATTAAAATAAAATATTTTGTTTCTTTTTAAAAGGAAAATTAAGAGAAGGGTTAATTTCTTTAAAAATATATAAATAAAAACTATCTAATAACTTATCAAAATCATGCAACAAATGATACCTTTGCTAAAGAGATTAACAGGAGGGCGCTAGCTGCAGTGGCACCTTTCTTGAATAAATTCGTTATGAGGGCGTTAAATTGCGTATTGTTCTTCTATTAAAGGTGCCAGTTTAAAGGTATCATCTTAATTGACGTCTTTGAACTAAAAAGAAAAAAAAAATGACGAAAAACTAAAAGAGGTTCGGGCTTTTGAATAGCGGGCTGTTCTAGTTTTGTCCTTGTTCTTCAATTTCAAGTATCTATCGTGTTAGAATCCCCAACAACAGTGTCGTAATGTGTCCCTTTCCTTTGGTGCCTAATAAACCAAATCAATTCTGCAGATGAAGTCTCATAGTCTATGCTCAAAATAATGCTTCCTAAACCTCTGTTCTTCAAGCCTATATTCGAAATGCCCGGTTCAACACCACCACTATGCCAATACCCTTAATCATTATTCCCCCTCTCGAAGAATTCCATGTCCAAGCCCTTGTGATTTGTTCCATAATCCATATCAAGATCTGAAGTGGTGGCCAAGATTATGAGGGTCTTTCTTATATAACTAATGAACCCCTTATCTTTCTTGACACGTTTAGCACTACGGCGTCGTATTACTAGATGAGCTTTCTGTGTGCATTACTGTATCTAAACATAGCTTATTTTAGTTAGTTGAGGGTTCAATTACTTTCTTACTAGACTATAGTTAGTTGACCAATTTAGTTTATTATTAGTTTAGTTGGTCTCTCTCTATTATATGGCTTGATGTATATAAGCTACATTCTCTGTATTCTTTGACATATTTTTTTAATAATACCATAAATCTTCAATTTATTTTTTGTTATGGTATATGAGCACTTGGTTCACTGTCGGTGCTTTCATCTGCCACTTTTCGCCATTTTCACTCATTGTTTGATGATTTCTATAATTCGCAATAATGTTGAGAGGAAATCAAAACCACAACAATCTCCAATATGGGAGCAACATGAGTCCTAATTTAAGTTCCTCAAGATCATAGAGAATTGAAGATGATATTGCTGCAAATCATTTTCATCTTGCTTCAGATGAGAATCTTGCTCTTGTTTTAGTTTAAAAAGTTCTCGAGAAGAACAATTATCATAGCTGGGTTAGGGCTATGCTACTCGCTCTTCGTGTGAAGAACAAGATAGGATTTATCGATGGATCTATCAAAAAGTCAGAAGAAGATGATTCTAACTATGAGGCTTGGGAGAAATGCAACATTATGGTGGTTTCTTGGATTTTGTGTTCTATTAGCCTTCACTGAAGACATAATCACAATGGAGTATGAAGGGGGCAATAAGCTTCTCCTAAAATTCCTTCTACATGATGATGTTAGACAAGAGTTGTAGAAGAAATGGGAGGATACCATCATTGCGAAGCTATTGGAAAGAAACATTGGGTACAAAAGAATGAAATTGGTGGATATGGGTCATGGATACTTTCTTGTTTGCCTCTATTCAGTGGTTGAACTATGAGTCTCAGAAGGAGGACCGTGGATGATATTTGACCGTTATCTCATAGTGCGCTTTTGAGATGACATGTTTAAATGTTCTAGCCATGAAATATAGGCAACAAGGGCTTAGGTCAAATTCCTAGAACTTAACACGTTATATTACAGTGAATCCCTATTGATGACCATTGCTCGAGAAATAGGGATACCGGTTAGAATCGATAAGAACATACTCAAAGCCATGAGAGGAAGATTTACACATCTTTGTATTGAACTTGATCTCATGAAACCACTTATGGGTAGGTTTTTCCTTGATGGCCAATCATATTCATAGCATTCTAGCCAATCGTGATTTGGTGCAGCTTTGTATTCTTGAGAAGGAGCTTCAAAAAGACTACACCAAAGTATTGGAGCAAGAGGAAGTTCTCTAGTACTAGAAAGTTATCTATAAAATTTAGAGACAAGAATACAAAGTTTTTTCACTCTCAAACAATCTCTTGTGGAAAACATAATAAGGTGGAAGGTTCATTTCTCTTGAATAGGAATGCTAACAAGTTTGAAGCTAAAGCCACTAAGCATTTTAAAAGCCTCTTTTGCTTTGTTGAAGACATAGACTCTTCCCTAAATGATCGGGTGGTTACCTCTCAGATTGATATTGAGGATGCTTGTTCTCTCACTAGAGATGTCTCTAGGGAGGAAGTGTAGGCTACCTTACTCATCATGCACTCTTTCAAAAGCTCTAGGTATGAATGGATTTCAACTATTTATTTTTACAAGCAATATTGGCATATAGTTGGAGATAAAATTTATATTATGATCCAGAGAGCTTTTATGGAGGGTTATTTTGATCAAGCCCTTGCAGGAACACTACTTGTTTTAATCCCTAAAGAGGACAGCCCTACCAAGATCAATCCCTAAAGTTGCATCCATATGTCTTTTTAACTTCTCAAGAATCATCTTAATCTGACATATAATCTTAATCTGATATATAGACAAGAAATTATGCCCTTTTCATCGCCCAAAAAACTTAAATTTGCATTTATTCTTTAAACTTGGCTTGATCAATTTGGTCTTGATAATGCAAAAATGAAGTTATCTCGTAATGCAAAAATGAAGTTATCTCATGGTCAAATCACTGTATCATTTATAAATCTATGTCTTAGTGATAATCATATTGATAATAATTAGAACGGATAATTTTTTTTTTTACCTCAAATTGTGTCTAAACTCTATCTTATATTATTAAGATTGGTCAAAACTTTATATTCCTAAATAATATAGGACAAAAATTTGTGCTAAAAATTATTATTACTTTAAAATAATTAATCCTTTTATTTTTCCTTGTGACTAAAATATGTTGTTGCAAAATGTGAGGCAAATTAAAAGACCCCTTAAATATGATTACAATGTGTAACCACAAAAAATAATAATAATAATAATAATAATAATAATAAATATTACAATGACTTTGCACCGCACAAAACCGCGCGTGTAGACACGGCCACCTAGATATTTTCTTCCCCATGGCCTAAAAACCTCGAAACTTCGTTTTCTAACCATATTGTTGACCTGAATGTCAATTCTGTCATCAGTGGATATGGCTACCAAGTTAATGCATGCGGTTCAGTACGATAGCTACGGTGGAGGTGCAGCTGGTTTGAAGGTTACCCTTTTCCCTTCTATTCTTTCTTCAAAAGATTTGCTTATTTTCACTCTGTCTTTGTTGGTTTTCTTTCGGTTTAAAGTTTTAGATCAGATTTTATCTTTTGATGAATAATTCACTGAAATGTACTGCCACTGCTGAAATAACGAGGTTATACGGTAAGTGTTAACTTTTCTTCGTGATCATCCAAATAATAGGACTTTAGGTGTGCTTTGGCAGATGGGAATCCTGAAAGATTTGTAGAAATTTGGAAACTCCCAAATCTGAAGCAAAAGAATGATTTTTTCAAGGAATTTTGTTCCTGGGAGCTTGATTTCTGATGGATAGTAATTTGTTATGGGATTGTTGCACCTTGTTGTTTGTAGACAAAGAGCTCTTTTTAAAATGTTTTTTTTAAGTGAACTTGAGAATGATCTTTACTTGGGATTGGGAAGGTAGCCAACCACTTTACTTCATCTTTTCTGGGGGAAATTCTTATGTTAGTGCAAGACTTGAATTGGTGTTGCATATTCCTTTAGTAAATCTGAATTTGGAAGTCTAATTGTTCCTGCCACCCAGCAATGGCTATTTTTTTTTTCTTTTTTAAAATCAATGTTTATTGAATGATAACCCCACTAAAATCCTGTCTCAAATCTTGTCTACGCTCATTTTCCTTGGTAGAAAAGCTGTTGGTTTTCTTATTTTCATTTAGCTGTGTTTTCTGCTTAATATAAACTCATGAAGATGATAACTGTACTATGAGGCAGGCAATCTAACTTAGACAGTTAAAACAGAGGAGATAAAAAGTGCAGTTCTAATTTAAAATCAGGCTAACTATTTTGTTAAAGGTAAAAATATTTGAGGAAGGGTTATGTGGCAATTGCCCAACATAAAAGAATTCATGGTACTTGCTCTAACTGCTTGCATCACCAAATGAATTAGTTGCAAAGGAACTTTCTTGGCAGATTCTCTTAAAAAATTGTTTTTATATCTTACTCAGCATGTTGAGGTTCCTGTTCCCACTCCAAAGAAAAATGAGGTGTTGGTGAAAGTGGAAGCAACTAGCCTCAATCCAGTTGATTGGAAGATTCAGAAGGGCATGCTGAGACCTTTATTTCTTCCTCGAAAATTCCCCCACATACCTGGTAAATAACTTGATTTCTTCTCTTTAGTGATAAGTTCTTCTAGAGCATTCTTCTTTTATCCAGCAAATTACCGTAGTTCATTCTGAGTTTATGATCTATTTTGAATTTATCTATCCAGTAAGTGTCCAATCAGCCATTAACTTATGAAAACTCATTCACTTGTTGGTTTCATTCTTTATAATCATAGAAGTCATCTCAGAAATCAAAACTGACACCAAATGCTCATTTTAGAAACTTGAATTGATTCCACTACATTCATTTAGAAAGTAGAGATACATAGTCAGTGTTAGGCGATTATTTGATTTGTTATCCATGCATTTATCCAAGCCATTTTGTTCATCAGTTCTTCCAAAAATTTTATGAACTTTATTTTTTTTAGTGAACCCTTTTCTTACTTAAAAAGATTGGAAACAGGTACAGATATTGCGGGAGAGGTAGTTGAGGTTGGACCAGAAGTCAAAGATTTCAGAACTGGTGACAAAGTTGTTGCCAAACTTGGTCATGAGGTAATTACTTCTTCGCTTTTCTTTTTATTATTCACTTGAATTAATGTTAGTTTTTCTAGCAAGTTGGGGAATAGTGCTTATAAGCTGAGTAACCTAGATTGTTGGTGACGTGAAAAGAAATTGGTTTTTGATTAGGACAAATTAGTTGGGCCATAAAATATTCTTTAAATAGTATCCTGATTATGAGTCATATAGCAGCATTTCTCTCAGTCAATCCCAATGATCATCTCTCTCTCTCAATTTCCCACTCAATTTATAACGACCATAAGGTATTCTGGAGGCAAGGTGTTCTCTTTTTGCTGGTTTTTGGTGCATTGGGCTTGAGCTTAATGCTTGTATATCAGTGACTCAACTAGAGATCTTTACCTGCTCATCTATTTTGCGATAAGATTTTTTTTTTTTGGATTCTTTACTTTTGGGTGTTAGTTCATGGGGTTTTTCTAAGAGGGATTTTTATATCAGATATCCAAAGGGACTGCAAGACCAACATGATTATGCTTCTTCTTTTATTTTGTTTCTGTTGATATGTATTTTTATAGTGGAATTCATGAATATTCTTTGTATTTCCTTTTTATTTGTTTATAATTTACGAAACTTATTTTCCGATAAGCATTTAGAAAATATTCATTGAAGTATAGTGAAGCATTTAGAAAATATTCGTTCCTATGTGACCTACGATAAGCAATGAACAACTACAAGGTTGACCATTTTCCGATTGACCAGTGAGGCAATACTGGGTTTGGCCAGTTTTGGCCATTTCCATTTAGAAGGGGTTGGCCACATCATTGTGCTTTCTGGGAAATCTACTCTCCTATGGTGGAGGATCCTATGGTGGAGGATTGTTCTGTTATGCGTCTCTGTCTGAGATCTTAGACATTTGCTGTATTTGCAAGATTTGGGAGGAGGCTAGTAGTAACATAGATGAAGCAACATGATTGTGACAGGAGATTGAGTAAATGCATGCACCAGTTATACTTGTTTAAAATTCACAATTCTGCATAATTCATGTACTTTTCTACTTCTATCTTGCTATTCATAAAATTTTCAAATCATTTGATCTCGGTTTTGTATGTTGAATGACAGTATGGAGGAGGACTAGCTGAGTTTGCTGTGGCTAACGAGAGCTTAACAGTAGCAAGACCATCTGAAGTCTCAGCTGCCGAAGCTTCAGCTTTACCAGGTTCTGGTCTGACTGCTCACGAGACCCTCACTCGAATTGCTAGAGTGAAGCTTGACAAAACAGGAGAGTCTAAAAACATTCTAGTGACAGCTGCATCAGGCGGCGTGGGTCAATATGCAGTTCAACTGGCTAAGCTAGGAAACACACACGTGACGGCCACGTGTGGTGCCCGGAACTTGGACTTAGTCAGGAGCTTGGGCGCTGATGAAGTTCTTGACTATAAAACTCCAGACGGGGCAGCTCTAAGGAGCCCATCTGGTAAGAAATACGACGCAGTGGTACATTGCGCAACTGGCATACCTTGGTCAACTTTTGAGCCAAATTTAACTGAGAATGGGAAGGTGATAGATTTAACACCTAGCTTCAGCTCATTGATGACTTGGGCTCTGAAGAAGCTAACATTCTCCAAGAAGCAGCTGGTGCCTTTCTTTGTAACTGCCAAGCGTGAGAACTTGAGTTATCTAGTTAACTTGGTAAAGGATGGGAAGCTGAAGAGTATTATTGACTCCACGTATCCTTTGAGCAAAGCTGAAGATGCTTGGGCTAAGAGTATTGATGGGCATGCTACTGGAAAAATCATTGTGGAGCCATAATGAGAGTTTGCTTGTGATTGCTCTACTTATGTGTAATATAGCACACGGTTTGTGTAAGATGATGTAGATATGGACAAGGCATATCAGAATGTATGGGGATTTTGATGACATGCTGTACTTATATGTAATATAGCACAAGGTTTGTGTAAGATGATGTAGATATGGACAAGGCATGTCAGAATGTATGGAGATTTTGATGACATGCTGTTTGCTTGCGAGCTATTTCAGCTGGTATGGTGATATCACATGGCTTTATTTTTTAACTCTATTTTCCTTTTTCTATTTAAGATCTTCTACTTCTGTTGAAACAAAATTGGCTGTTTTATTTTTTTATCTCAAACTTATCTTATGGATTTGAATTAATTCAAAAATAACAAAATATGCTCTGCAAGGGGGCAAAGTTGAACTTCTATTTGAATCTTTTGGGAGGGGTTTTAATACGAAGACAGGTTTTACTTTAAATACCTTGTTAAAACGTGAAAGTTTAACACATTTTGGTTTGAGGGATTTGGAAGCAGAGAAAAGTTTGATGCAGTGTTTGGTTTGACGAATTTAGAAGGGAAGGGAGGAGAGAGATTTCGAGTGAGTTACTTCATTTAAATGATTAAATTAGTATTTCACCCGAGCATGGGTTTTTATATTGAATTTTATTTTACGATATACATCATAATTAAGAGAATGAATATATAAAATTACAATTTAAAGAATTATGCTCTATAATACAATGTAATGATAAAACAATAGAATATCATGTGTAATTAAAAGTTGTAAATGAATATTGGGATTGGTTTTCTTTTTTTTAGTAACAAATCAATTAGTGAAAGAGTTAACAAATTTAGCCAATCTAAAAATAAATACATACATGGCATGTTTATTTTTTTTTATGGCAATTTTTATTGTGGAGAGGCCGAAACAGCGAAGAGAACTGAAGACAGACAGATTTCATAGGTTCCTTATGGGGGGAAAAACCATGAAAAAAAAAAAAAAAGAAAAGAAAAAGCAAAGGAGGTATTTGGAGAGATTGGAGGGAACGGAAGAGAAAGTTAGAGGTAAAATAATCACATTTTTTCCTCACTTCTATTTATTCCAAAATAGAAAAATTTAGAAAAAATTTACAAAATTATCATATTGTTCTTCATGATATATATCTTACTTTCACTTATTTTTTACTTATATGATTATAATAATAAATTTATTTTTATCTTGCCCTTCTTTCTCATACGTCGAACCAAATACTGGCTAAAGATTTTACATGCCTCTATCCACTAATTTAGATTACTTCCAAATAGAAAGCAGAATCTAAAAACAGAAAAACTAGGACTATGAATGATTTTACCTTATTACTATGAATGAGCCTCTTTTTAGCTCTCTTTTCTGTCTCAAAGATCATATACAGTTAAGCATAAAAGTGTACCTAGTTATGCCCTAACAACAGCTATGTAAGACATGAAGACACCAAAAAGAAAAGCAAAACACAATATATATATATATATATATATATATATGAGACTACGACAACTTGAATTTAAGCACCCAAATGAGCTCAAAAATTGAAAAGAAAAATTTTCAAAAATTACAAGAGTGGTCAAAACGATGGAATCCAATAAAAACAGGGGTTCATAGTAAGGCAATAAGCTTTATTATTTCCGTCAAAATTTATAGAGTGGCCAAGTTTTGGGTTAACAGCACCAAATTGGACTTTACCCAATTTTCTCGAGAAATGGGCAAAACTGGAAAGCTAAAAAGAAAATTGTATAAAATGATAAAATGAAAGGGAAATGGGATGGGAAGGAGAAAATGGCACCTTGAAATGCATGACAACACTCAAATGATCTTCCGACAACTATGCCAAAATTTGGCAACATCCCAAAAGTGCCAAGCTCTAGGTCGCCCAATAATATACAAATAGAATAAAATTTTATACAAAATTGTATAAAATTTATATTGCATTTATACAATAGTATAGTGCTCAATTCAGGTTGTATCCTCGTAACATCACAAATTCATCCCAATCATTCTAAGAAAAATTGGGAGTTTGACTGTTTAAAATAAAATGCAATATAAACAAAAAACAAATAGAAAATAGAACAATAATAGAATGAAAACATAACACAACTAGAAAGAAATTCAAATATTAAGAAAAATGGACCAGCCTAAGGAACTAATGACCTCTATCCTCGACCTAAGAATTCATTCTATGTTCAGTTTTGGAATTTATTCAGGCTAAACCAAAATATTTGCATTTTACTGAGGTAATTAATTAACCAAGTTGATACCTTGTTAGATTAGTATCGTTACATCTTGTTTTGGATTTCCTCTTAAACATCCGCACAGAACTTGGCAAATAGGACTATGTTGACAATGATAGCTATTTGTCATGGAATTATTCTTCAACCCATGCAACACTTAGAAAATCTCGTAGCGAAAGATGCTAAATAAGCTTATTTGTATTTGAGACAAAGATGAATAGCGCTTCGAAGCAAAGTTGAGGCAAGAAACTCTGGGAACAATGAACGCAAGAGATAGCATGGGACTAATGCTCGAAAATTCCACTCACTCAATGTTACTTTACAAATGAGAGTGATGACCTATTTATACTTGTTTGGCCTCTATAATTCTTTGATCTAGATGTTTTTAGCCTAAATATCTAAATGTTTACATGTACCTTACTAGGATCTACTAGAATACTTTACAATAGTCTAGGAATATCTCTACATATCTACAAGTTTTCATAATATTCTTCAAAAAGCCAAATGCTTAAGCATCAAGTACAAGCAAGGGAGTGGCACCATCAAGGCTGTCAACTCAGAGATAAAGCCAATCATGAGATCATTGAAATAGTGAAGGTGAAGATTAGAGATCAGCAAGGTGAGTTAGATTTCACTGTTATCCCTTTAGACGACTTTAAAGTTGTGTTAGGACTTGCATTTTTCTACAAGGGTTATGCGTTCCCCATCCCCGCAATCAATTCTCTTGTGATCCTTGATGCAAAGATTATTCATGTGATCCCATTAAGGCACATGGAGAAAGCCAAACCCATGCTTTCTGCCATACAGTTCAAGAGGGGTCTAAGAAGGGTGAATGTTACTTTGCTACCTTAAGGGATCTGATTGATGAGGGAAACACAACCTGCATCAAGGAATCATTGTCATCATGCATCCAAGAGGTCCTTGATGAGTATAAGGATGTTACGACTATTGAGTTACCCAAGAAACTACCTCCTAGAAGAGAGGTAAACCACCAGATTGAGCTTGAGCCTGGTGCCAAACTCCCTGCTATGGCACCTTATCATATGGCACCACTAAAACTTATTGAATTGAGAAGACAACTCCAAGATCTCCTTGATTTTGGCTATATTCAACCTTCAAAAGTTTCCAGTGGCACACCAGTCCTTTTTCAAAAGAAGAGTGATGGCTCTTTGTGAATGTAAATCGACTATAAGGCATTGAATAAGATCATTGTTGAGAACCCTTAATAGCATATGTCTATTTGACCAATTGGGTAAGGTAAGATACTTCTCCAAGTTAGATCTTCGTTTGAGCTATTAGCAGGAATGCATTGTTGCTGCAGATGAACCAAAGACAAATTGCATGACTCATTTTGTTGCATTTGAGTTCCTTACTATTATGCCATTTGGGCTCACAAATGCATCAGTAACATTTTGCACTCTTATGAAGAAAGTTTTCCACCCTTTTATTTAGAAGGTCAAACAAGTATAAATAAGTCATTCCTTCATTTGTAAAGAAACCTTGAGTAAATGAAATTTTCAAGTGCCATGCCCAAGTTCTCTCTTGTGTTCATTATTCTCTAAGTTCTTTGTCTCAACTTTGCTTCTAAGTTTTATTCATCATTTTTCTAAATACAAATAGGCTTACTTTGCATGTCTGATTATGAGATTATCTAAGTGCTCCATGTGTTAAAGAAAAACTCCATGACATAACGGTGTTGTGATAGCAAAATATCCCTTGATGAAGCAATGATAGTTGTTCACCAAACCAAGGAAAGATCGTAGCTCCAGAACTTCTCTTGGAGGCTGCCATTCTTAGATAGCTAGAACCTTAGTAGGATCCATCATAAGCTTTCCATCCTTGATATGCCCAAGGAATTCTACCTCTTGGTGTGCAAAGGAACATTTTTCTAACTTGACATATAATTCATTGTCATGGAGTACTTTAGAGACTTGTTTAAGGTCTTAGACATATTCTTCTAGAGTTGTGCTATATATTACAACTAGATTGTAGACCCGTGCTTTTCACAGGGTGTCCAAATCAATACACTAAAGTAGTGACAATTTCATATACTCGTAATCAATTAGCACCAAAAAGGGCAAAGTTAATTTTTTTTTACGTACCAAATTACAAAAAAATGACTATTAAAAATATCACTATATGGTTAGAACAACACAACTATTAAATTTTTTAATATAACATTAACATAATATTAATATATGTATTTGCATTCAAGATGTACGAAGAACAAAATCTAGATTGAGAAAACTTTTAACAGTGTCTCACTTTCCTTTTAGCATTTTTTAGACCATAATGCTTATTGTACATCTAAAACGTTGTAACAGAATACCCGCGCAAAGCACGGGGTGTGAAAATTAACACATCAAAATAGCGATAAGTTCATATAGTTGTCATCAATTAACACTTAGATTATTAAAGTTAATTGTTTGTTGTTAAGTACAAAATTATAAATAAGAACCATTAAAAATACCACTATATAGTAAGAACAACACAAGATATTAACCTCTGTATTTACATTCAAGATGTGGGAAGAACAGAACCTAACATGTGAAAGATTATTGATCCCACCCACTATGTACAGAAGCATTGAAACACGGCTACTTTCTTTTACTTCTGTTAACATTCATACATTGACAAAAGCATTGCATCATTCACACTGTGTTCTGGAATAGTTGATTGCACTTATGAGCATGTGGAAAAGGTGTGATAATATCATCTTCCATCTTTGTCAAAATTTGTTCTATAAATTTTAAATTTTGAATATTTTAATGTAAATTTTTTTTTTATGATTTAGATTTTTTAAAAATATAATTTTGAGAAATATATTTTTAATATAAATTTTACTAAAAAATTCTCAAGAATAAGATTATAACTCTTATTTTTTAAGAAAATTTAAAAGAATTTTTTATAAATATTTAAAACAAATTAAATATATTTTAAAATTTATAAATTACAAAATTGATTCCTTGAATTGGTAACTAATGGTTTTGTAGATAATTGAAACTGGTAGCTTGATCCACAAGAAAGCTTTCTTGTTGTAGACTGTAGAGTTTAGTCTGTCAACTGGCACTGGTTGCATGTTTTCAGCCTCCTTTCGTAGCTCTTGAAAAGTATCGTTCTCCGAAACTTGGATGAACAGTCTGTAATTCCAACCACCCATTACATTCAGAACCAACAAAAACACAAGAGAAAGAACAAATTTGCTGCTAAAAGTATATAATAGCAGAAAATTCTGCAGATAATTCCGTAGTTTAACCACACTAATTTAACTTATTAACTGTAGCGGTTCTTACGACAATAAGCTTGCCTTCTCTTCACAACCAAATCTTGAACCAGGTATCAAGATGCTTTTTTTCACAAGCCACTCTGGTTAAAAACCATAATGATCTTAATCCCAGAAGTCAAACTTGAAAACAGAATGTCATTTCCCATTTTAAAATGCATATTCATTACAATCGCATTCTTAACTATTATAGTACTAAGATAGATTAGATTAGATTTATATACAAATTAATGTGAATGTTACAGGCAAATCGAAGGGAAAATTATGATTAACCCAAAAGATAACCAATATGCAAAAAGAATTCCATTTTATGCATTGGCTAGGAACCAAATCCTTGTGCAGGATTGTCTATGAAATACTGAAAGGCTGCCAAGTATACTGTAAAGCCAAAATAGACCCAGTTACACAATACAAAGAGAAGTTTTGCTGTTGAAGATGACAATCAATTTAACAAATCATTAAAGGAGATTCATAATAACATAACACTCTTTGGTTATGTAGGAAAGGTCTCCAGAAAAGACAATGTTAACAGCAGAGATCAGAATGCCAGTAAAGAGGCCAAGCCCTAACCATTTCCAGCTCTCAACATGTGCGGCAACAATACTTAGTTTGCAACAAAATTCAGATATTGAAGAACTGAGATCCTTTATAATTAATGCGCTATCTAATTTTGATGGTAGTTTCATCAACCAAAAAGGAAAAGAACAACTGAGATTCAATCAATGCCCTCCACTAAGAGGTTCTGCACCAGAGGGTGCTTTTGCATCAAAATTTATTCACAGTTATCATTAATTAACTCAATTAATTCATGAGAAAAATGTAATATGAAGGAAAACGTAATATAAAGTCACCTGAGGCATTTGCCATGCTCCTGGAACATTCAATCTAGAAGCCAAAAAAACCTGAAGAAAAATGTCCAAAGTCATGTTTTCTTCCCATGCTCACAAGAGATAGACCTAATGCAGCAACAGGACTTAAATATGAAGAAATGAAAATATATGACATCAAAATATGTTCTCTCCAAAACCTCAAAGATATGCTGAGTAGCACATGATGATAATTTTTTTCTAAAACATATATACAAAGAAGATCACAACAGCATCTAAAATTCAAACTACCAATTTTCTTTTCAGCATTTTGTAACTTTTTGGCTAAGCGCAGACATAAAGTGAAGAAAGAAGAAAACAGACACTTGCCAAAGGAAATTTCAAAACAAATACAATTTACTGATTTTCATTTGGATCAGTTCGATCTAAGAGCAACCATGAATTTCTTTTTTTTTTTTAAAAAAAAAAAAAAGGGTTTACGTAACAACCAATTTTCCATTCTAGATAAGAAAAACAAACTTGCCAAGTGAAATTTCAGGCAGAAGAGTAGTCTTACTACTTCGTTACTGAATTGAGATAAAAAAAAATACCCTTGACCAAACATATTTACGAATAAACCAGAATTAACAGTAAAAAAACTCGAGAACTCCACAGAATCAAACAAAAATTAGTGGAAATTAACGAAAAAAATTAGATAACAATTTCCATTTTGCAGCTTCAACACAAAAAAAAAAAAAAGAAAAAAAAAAAAACACTTCCTGAATGAATATCCAGAAATAAAATCAACAAAAATAATTTGCAAAATTAAATTAAAATCCCAAGTAACAAAAGGAAAACCCACCACATTTACCAGTAATTAGAAAATCAAGTAAAGGATTAAAAACAAAGTCCTACAAATTAAGAACATCAGACACAGACAGAATAAGAATCTGATGCCGACTATGGAAGATTTGTGTTTCCTAGCGTACCTCTGGTTCCTCAGAAACTTGGGATCCATCTAAAAGATATTCCAATAACAAACTTACACACCAACTAAACAAAAAAAATCAATAAAATTAAGAACTTTCTTAAAAATAGATTAATACCCCTTTGGTGGAAGTGTGGCAGTGCCTCCTAGGTTTCTTGATGCCATTCTTGTGAGCCTTGTAGGACTGGTTGTGCGCTGTGTGGTTCTTCTACTTGGCCATCTCTGTAATTAACGCACACAAAAGTATTCAATCAAGCGATGAAAAAAGCTCAAAGTGGTAAAATAAAAGTGAACAACTATGGAAGATTTGTGCTTCCTAGCGTACCTCTGGTCCCTCAGAAACTTGGGATCCATCTAAAAGATATTCCAATAACAAACTTACACACCAACTAAAAAAAAAATCAATAAAATTAAGAACTTTCTTAAAAACAGATTAATACCCCTTTGGTGGAAGTGTGGCGGTGCCTCCTTGGTTTCTTGATGCCATTCTTGTGAGCCTTGTAGGACTGGTTGTGCGCTGTGTGGTTCTTCGACTTGGCCATCTCTGTAATCAACGCACACAAAAGTATTCAATCAAGCGATGAAAAAAGCTCAAAGTGGTAAAATAAAAGTGAACAACTATGGAAGATGCAAATACTCGATCGGAAACAACAGTAACAGGGAAAGTGAATAGCCGAACCTTGGAGCAAAGGGGAAGCTGAACCTGTGAACCACGACTCGGCTAGGGTTTTCTGTTAAGCTAGAAGTTGGAATTTGTCAACGGGTTCCTCCATAACCCTCCTCTTCCCCTCCTTCCCTGCTAAAAGTGGAAGTGGAGTAACTTGTACGCTTCCCTTCTTCCATCCGTGCTCCAACTTTATTAAACAACAATAAACAACTATAAGCGTGTGCTAACACAAATAGATGAGTGTCCAATAAAGGAGCAGACACTTTCTAAATATCAACATTACATTATTTTTCAATAGTATCATTTAGCAAAACCCATCTAATTTTTCTCATTTTAGATAAATTTCATTCAAATATATCATAACAAATTTATCGATGAAATGGTGGAAGACCTTATTAAGAGAGTACAAAATGTTACTGGTTTATTTATGAGAATAAACAGTAAAATAAGATAAAGTGAAATAAAATATTAATAAATTTTATATCCATATATGAATATTAAATTTTATAAATATATTTTCTTTTACATACTTAAACAATGAGTGGAAAACTAAGCAATTCCTTACCATTGAACCAGTGTTAGTTCTTAAGGCATGAAAAATTAATAAATATTTATGATAATTGCAATCTCAAATTCTAAGTTTATAATAATTAGAACCACTAAATCCATAAAAGGAGAAAAGAAAATGCGTAGCATTTGATAAATTGCCTTGAATTGGTAATGACAATAATAAAATATCATATTGCATGACTAATAAATGAATATTCTCATATTTAAGGATTATGGAAGAAATTACCGTACTGAAATACACTATCAGATTATTTTGTAAACATTGAAAAAGAAAAAGAAAATTATGAATTCATCTAATAAGACAATTACTGAGTTGCAAGATTTATATTTAGTTGATACAAATTTTTGTTTAATTAAAGATTAAAAAAATCAATCTAATATTTTATTTTATTCAAATTTTAAAATCACAAATTTTATCCCTCAAATTTTTTTAATAGTCGTATAATTGAATGCTAGAATTTCTAATCATTTCATATGGCAAATGTCAACACTACAGTAATACAACATACTTTTATAATATATTAGAATTAATTAAATTTGATATTGCTACTTTAAATAGGTTGTGCAGGGAAAAGCATAAACATAATAATCTAAAATAAAAATTAGATTTTAATATCACAAAAAACCTAAACCTAATCAATCTATCAATCTAAAATTTTACTTTATTCGGATTTTAAAATCACTTTATCTCTTAAATATTTTCTAATTGCCAATTGAATATAAGAAAAATTAAAATAACATTTTATTTTACTCAAATTTCAAAATCACAAATTTGTTTATAATTAAATATTAAAAAAATCAATATAGGATTTTGTTTTATTTATATTTTAAAATTGATAAAACTTTATTTGTTCAAACATGTTCCATGAACATAATAAACACGTTTAAACAGAATACGGAAGCGGATCAAAAGAGCCTACCTCCCACCATTGTAGATGCGTTCTTCTTCCTTCTCTGTTTTGGCTTTTCTAAGCTTTCACTCTCTCAACCCGATGATACAGTTTTTCTAAAGTCAAGAGCAAGTTTAGGGACCAATAGAGAGCTGCACACCTTTTATACTCCTCTGGCCATCATGGAGGAGTGGCAATGCGCACAGGATATCAATGAGGGCAATAAACACTTCCGAACGTTTGTTGGATGAAAGGGTTGAATGCGAGCACAATATGGACCAGATTCCTAAATTGATTTCCAATGAAAATCTGAACTGAAGACAAGGTATTGAACTCTGTTCAATACAGGAGACAAGGCATTGAAATCTTGTTTAACACAGGATTTCAACGTAAAACTAATATTCTCCCACTTAGTCCATATAATTCAACATTCACCATATAGAAAAATAAAAATATACAAATCATGGCGATAAGTCCTCTTATAGTGAGTATTATCTTCCATGTATTATAATATATAAAGTCTTTCAACACTAGCCCTCAAACTTAATCAATAAACCATATGTTTATTCTAGGTCCAAACCAAATGATATTTCTCAAAATAAATAAGTCAACATGTGCACAAACCGAAATGAGAAAACATCACAAATAGAGTTTCATTAAAACAACATCGTTCTTACAACGAAAATTACATCATGAACCCAAGTCTCATTCGTACTACATGATCATTAAAATTTCTAGGTGGCATGCCTTTAGTCAAAGGATCAGCAATCATCAATTCAGTGTTAACGTGCTCAATGACCACTTTCTTTTCCTTAACATGTTCTCTTATGGCTAAATACTTTATGTCAATATGTACCGCTTTTGTTGTTTTTAGCCATAAATACCGTAGCTGAGTTGTCACAGTACAACTTCAATGGCTTAAAAATAGAGTCCACAACTCTAAACCCATATATGAAATTCTTCAACCATACACCATGTGAGGTTGCCTCAAAACAAGATACAAACTCAGCCTCCATAGTGGAAGTGGGAGTCAAGGTCTGCTTTGCACTTCTCCAAGATATAGCTCTACCAGCTAGCATGAAAATATAATCGGATGTTGATTTTCGTGAATCAATGCAGCCAGCAAAGTCTGAATCAGAGTAGCCAATCACTTCCAGATTATCAGTCTATCTGTACATAAGCATGTAGTCTTTTATCCCTTGA